>OU343224.1:329428822-329533588 GCA_910596185.1 Chrysanthemum makinoi
TGGTATTGGAAGGTCTATCAAGTGAGCCACGCTTCATGAATTGATTGTTGGCTACTTAAAGCTTCACACATCTTGCCAAACCATGCGGTTCCTTCATGAGTATTCTGGATGGATGTTGATTGTAGAAGTTTGTGTAAGGTTGAACTTGAAGACTTGGTGGTGGTTGAACAATTTGAGGTTGTGGAATTCTTTGCAAGTTGTGGAGTATGTTGTTGATTAAATTGTTGTTGTCATCTGTTGTTGATGATTAAATTGTTGATGTTGTGGACTTAGTTGTTGTTGTTGTTGTTGTTGATTATAAGTGTAAGGATAATAGTTAGAGTATGGTGGTTGTGACATGTTGAAAAGCTTGTGTTGTTAAATGGATCTTTGTAGTCGAATGAACCTTTGTTGATGAAGTATCTAAGGCATTAGAAATCACAATAAAGCCAAGTAGCACTTATCGTTAAAAACACCAAAGTTCGGCGTAACAATATTCTGCGTAAGTAAGGATAAAGCTAAAGTTATGCGTAAACAAGGGTTAGGCATTAGAAAAACTTAGGCGTAGGATTACCTTATGCGTAAGACAAGGCTTAGAAGCGTAAGATGAATCTTAGTAAAAATTTCTCTGTAAGCTTAGTTATCTCGTAATTTTAGGGTTTTGCCCAAATGATCTTTTACACTATCACGGTGCAAAAGATATCCAAAGTCGACGTATTTTCAGGCTTATCCAAGCAAGAAATTACGGAGTAAACCACTGCGAAGATCAAACCACGGAATTCTTATGGTAAGATTAGGGTTTGTTAGGATAGAACTACTCGTAAAAATGACTTTTGCCCAAAGATGTTTCTAAACCAGATTTTTGTGATGAAATAGCTTCAATATCACTAAAATAACACAAAAGTATGAAACTTGATGAACCAAAGCGTCTTAAACCGTTATCGCATTATAACTTCGTACCACGAATAAAACCAAGCTAGAAAATGATGATCCACCGCGTAAAGGTTGAAACTTTTTCCAAAAGCAGTTATTTTAATACCTTAAAACGTTGAAAGGACAAGAATCTTGGATTCAAAAGTGTAAAAAATGTGTTTTAAGCGAACCAAAGTATCACTCGTATGCTTTACGCGTAGGGCGAAAACCCACTTCAAAAGCAATACGTTCACCCAACTATTTGGCGATTGATACCACTGTTAGGTCACTAAGTTTACAACACAAGCACAATAGAAAGAGATAGAGAGAAAGATCGGATGAACAAGACACAAACCAAACACTATGCGTATGAATACTAAGGACGGTTATGCGTAGCTATAGTGAAAGAGAAATGAATTGAACAACCAACCCTCAAGTGAGGGTTATTACATGGTATTTATAGGAGAGGGAGCTAGGGCAACACTCCTAGTCCCTTCATTTTTCTTATTGGACTAGGCCTAGGCTTATGGGCCTTCTACATAAGCCTAAGGCTAATTACTAACATAAAGGCCATATTAAGCTAACTATTACATATGAGTCACTAACACTTGAATTAGGTTTAGGAGTGATTCCAACAGAGAGGGATCCACGGGATCCGTGCAACAGAAGACAACATAAATCAGTAATGATCACTGTGGATGTTCCACAATTACATTCCCTTCAAAGACTCACGAACAAGAACACAACTACTGTTCAAAGAAGCAATTTGATCATTTCTCTCAAGCATAACAATCACTTGTGTAAGTATAATCTTCACTACATTGTTAATTTAATTCCTTGATTTCTAGGATTACAATTTCTTCATCTTTAAGAGTTGGGTTCAAATGGGTTTATTATAATTTGTCATCACATTGTTTTCTAAGATAATCTAATTCAAAGAATTAACATTGTTAATACAAATTAAACACATTTCTTGAATTCAACAAAGATGATGAGAGCAAAATTGCATCAAACCCTCTAGGTTACTATTCACAATTAACACCACATTGTGGTTGTATTGTTTAGGAATAATCATGCCACGCAACCGACAACAATACTACCAAGATACCGCTCATTACATACCAATGTACCATAGAAAAGATGGACTTAGTCCCGAAGATAGAAAAGCCTTTAAAATGCTCGAAAATAGACTCTTTCACGAAGGTCGAGTAGTAGAACCATCATTTCTTGCCAATACCGACATAAGAGAAGTTTTTGGAGCTATTGGGTTTGATTGTTTGTTGGACATAAATGAACAAATTTGCCCGGTCTTTGTACTCGAGTTCTACAAGACAATGGGGAATACTAGAAATGATGATGGGTCCATCTCGATTGTTTTCACCATAAATGAGCAGAAGTACACCCTTTCTCTTGTAGAGTTTGGAAGAATAATAAGGGTTCCATATCAAGGTGTTTGCATGTATTCTAATGAGTGGTCTTTAGAAGAGTTACACACTATGGTTGATAATCATGAAATCTATCGCATGTTAATCCCGGAAGCAACCACGGTGAGGGACACCATGTTCATGCCAAGAGCATCCCCATCAAGGGTCACTAGGAATTCGAAAGTGATCTATAGGGATCCTTTCCAAATGGATCTCTCAGAGATGTACACATTGTATAGGAAATGGGAAAATATGGTGCGCCTAGTAGGAAACAAGGATCACCCCAACGCATGCCTAAGCTTCATGATCTATTGCCTAGTGACCGAGACTCGCTTTAACCTTGCCTACTACATGATTAAGAGAATGGCAAGTGTAAGAAGCATGGACAAAATGGTACTCCCATACGCAATGCTCCTAACCCGTCTTGCTGAATTCATCTTTGCATTAGATCCTTCTCCGCAATCCTATGATCATAGCTTTTGCAATAAAGTTATGGTGTCATTGACGAGGAAGAACTACAAGGTTTATGGTAGATGGCAAAAGGCCTCACCCACCCACGGATTCCTTGAAAGAAAGGGAGAGGCAAAGAGAAGGTGAAGGTAGTAGCAACACACTCGGAAATACCAATCTCGACCCCTTGGAATACATCAACCAATTGCCAGACGTTCCTGGTGCATCACCCAAATGGCAATAAACCAAGGGAATCTTCAAGTGCTTCGCCAACTTCTTGAAGAAAAAGAAGTAGAGATGGTGTGATAAAGAGTGGAGTATGGGTGAAGACGGGAGAAGCAAGGTAAGGTCATAAGGACTTAAAGTTTGTAAAACAATTTCAAATAATGAGTTGTAACACTTAAACAATACTTATATAGAATAGGATGTAGCATGTAGGACTTGCCATAACTTGGCATTAAACAATCGTAACTTAGGAACATGTAGAATGAGATTTTACGACTCCTTGAAAACATTTCAAGTAGTCGTCGTCACTCATTTTTAGGAACTTTTAGTTGTCCCACATTTGCTATGCGTTATACTTAATGTGTCCTTGCTTTTAGTCCTCATAGAAATAACTAGGGGAAGAACATGCTTGAGAATGCAAAATGGCACACTTTCTGTAAGCCTTCTGATCTACAGTAGGCGGATCCCAGACTTATAACTAGCTGGATCCCTCCCAGAAGGGAACCGCGGGATCGTGACTACTGATGATGAGCAATACAGACTTGCTTACATCAAAATTGCTCACTAGATCACCTCACACTAGTCAAACATAAGATATTAGAGCTAACTAAGCCTTCCTCAAATATTTGAAAGCTTCACACTCACCCATGGCTTACCTAGGATATATTTCAATGTGTTTTTGATTTATCAACTCATCAAAACTCACCATATTTCTGCTCAAACACTCACACATCATTTATCACATCTCATAACAATTAGTCTGATTTATCCAACAATTTTAGCAAATTGGTTTTAATCACTTTTGACTCAAAATTAGTCTCAAAACTAGTTTTTCATTTTTTCTTTATTTTTTAAGATTTTAGTAAATTTTTTCTTGAGTTATCATCAGACTTCTAGGACTAATTACCACCAATTTTCAGATCAAATCAAATGGTACCCTTGTCAAACACTTAGTTAGACTACCTGATTCTTAGGAAAGAGATCAATAATAGAGAAGTGTAGTATTACGGGGTAACTCAAACGTGTTAGGTTTGAGCACCGAGATCGTTCCGAACGAGGGTTGAATGAAATTTTTCAACTCATTATCGGGATTTGAATGTGTTAAAAAGGATTTTGAGGATTTCTAAACTACGGGGCAAGCAATAATAATAAAAGGCATATAAATCGACTAATCCTAAGGTGCAAACAAGTAATCTCAATTAAGTACGCAAATTAAACTAAAGACGAAAATTACTTTATGCTAAAAAAAGCGTATTCTAAAATGCAAATTAATCTATTTTAACCCCTAAAAGTGATCTAATATTTCTCTACAACTAAAAATGTGATTTAAAATTTATCTAAAATTTAAAACTATTTTTTTTTTGGTTTTTGATTTTTGATTTTTGAAAAAAAAACGGAATATATATATATATTTTTTTGACTTTTTAATTTTTGAATTAAAATCTAAATTCGGGTTTTTATGTTTTTAGGATTTTTTTTAGAGATTTTTTAAAAAAATAATTTAACTAATTAAAGTTAAAACTAAAATTTAAATGACAAACTACAACTAGTGACGATGAATATTAAGCTAAGAGTATGATACTAAAAAGACTTAACAAGCATAATACGAATAATTAAACGTAACGGTAAACTAAGAATCTAAGCTAAAAAGGTAAGAGAATAAAACCCGGTGATTTTTACGAGAGAAATACCATCCGATCTTATAAACTAAATAAATTATTAAAGTTTATTTCCTTTATTAACTTTAATTTTGCTAATTAGTTAAATAAAGTTTTGAGCTTTATTAACTAAATAACTTAATAAAAGTTATTAAATTTGTAAATTTTAATGATTTTTAAGCTTATAAGACCCGTAAGCTCCACGCCTTATGAGGTAGGATCGGATTACACAAACAAAATCGAAACTTTAAGGGTTAGCACAAATATATAAATATAAACTTTTTATAATAAAAAGCTAAATAATAGATAACTAATCTTAATAAATTAAATCTTAACCACCAAACTCTCTCAAGGAGATATGTTTCCACAAAAACTAATTTGGGTATTAAGGTCAAAGATTCAAAATATAAGATTTTTTTTTTTAAAGGAAAGGAAATAAATCGAAAAATATCAAATGAACTCTGAAAATTCCAAATGTCTTTTAGCAACGTCAGAAAAGGGATAGAAGCTGACAGAAAAGTTTTTAGAATTTTTGGAATTAAATAAGTATTTTTTTTTCGTTTTTTATCTTTAAACAGCCAATAAATCAAAATAAATAGTAAACTAGTTCAAAAAAATATGAAAAATTTACACTATCTTAAGAAAACTATAAGAAGCTACCAGAGATTTTAAAAATATTTTTTGGCGTTTTTTTATTTTTAAAATAAATTTCGCAGTTTTTTAGAGAAAAAAGGAGAGAAACAGTTTTTATTTTTTAAAATACTAAAACAACTCAGAAAAATACTGAAAATTTTATGACGAAAAAATAAAATATATTTTTGATTTTTGTAAAAATGACAAGATTTTTAGAGACTTTTTACTATTTTTAAGCTAAATAAAACAAGAAAAAGTGAACTTTAATAAAAATAAGCAATAAAAAAACTAAACTTTTATAAAAATATAAATATGATATGTTGAGCTTGTGCGCGGGCGTATAAAATACACTCACAATCTTACTATAACTCAACTCTTCATGGCATATTTTTATAAAAAGTTTAATAAAAATAAAAGGAAATAAAAAAGATTAATAGATGAGAAAATAAAAGAGTTGCAAAGATAATAAATAAGATGAACTAACTTGGAATAAATAAATCAAACTTTTATAAAACTACATAAGCATAAAAAAATACAAGAGTTTTGGTAAGAAAATGAATAAAAAGATCATTAAAATGAGGTGAGGAGGTGGGTTTTTATAGACCCACAAGTTACAATTTGGTCCCTACTAAATTTTCATAATGACCCCTAAACTATTAGAAGTTTGCACAAATAAAAACCTACAAAACTTGGTCCCCAAGTTTATTTCATGCGCAGATTGCATTTTGGATTTGGATGGCTGTGATGCTCTTGGTCTTGGGCTCATTGGGCTTGGCTTGGCATTGGACGCTGGGCTTGGACTTCAGTTCGTGGAGGATAGCTGGGCTTCGTTGGGCTTCTGGGAGAATGGGACTCGTGTAGCAGCTGATGAGCATGTAAAAAAATAAATATTGTCACAAGTGGGATTGGAACCCTTGACTTCTTGTTTAACAAACATGTCTCCACCCACTAGACCAAGAGCCCTTCTTGTGTGACATGTTGCATTTAATTTCCATTTAAGCTCCTTTTCTTGCTGACCCATTTTCTTTCTTTTCTTTCTTCTATTTTTCCTTTTCTTCTTAATTAATTAATTCTTCGTTTGGTCTTTAAAATTTTCTTCTCTTGCGTCGATGCTCCAAATAAAATTATCATTAGACCCGTAACTTCATGCTCCTTCCATTTTCGTGCTCGTTTTTGTCTAATTTTTTTTTGTCTTTTCTTGTCCATTTTGCAATATTCGTTACCTGCACATACATAAACACAAAAACACAAATATTTATGGCTTTAGGGGTTAGTTTTTGGTCTTTTTGGTCCGGTTTTGATCTAGAAAAAGGTATATGTTTTCACATATACCAAAATACCCCAGACGAGAAGATTGCCGTGTCCTCACGCAATGTCATCAACTCACGCTTCTAAAACCAAAGATTTCAACCTTTTTCTACTAAACCTATGAAAAGTAGCAAAGATTCCTCAAAAGAGATTAAGAAACCCTTATTTCTAAAAACGCCCCGTTTACCTTTTATTTCTCATATAGATATTATGATTAAGCACATTCCATTCGGGTGACGGTTTGTTGAACTTTCATGTCAATCGATAACTCCAACATTTTTCAAAAGACATTTTAGGATCACATAGTAGGAAACACAACACAGCGTGAAGTGACCATACGGATAGAATACATCGTCCCTGATTTTTCACAAGTTCCCAAACTAAGCGTAAAATCGAAATCATTGTTAAATATGACTTTAGATGCTAACACTACCCATGGAAGTTACTTGTGTAATTACCTTTTGCTCTCATTTTCCTATTTTCCTCTATTTATTTTATTTTTGTTGAGAAATGAATTTCTTCAAGTTTCTCGTTTCGATAGTTTTAATCCAATAAAGATATGAAGCTAAGTCGATAATTAGTTATCCATCTTCTCTCAAGAACCATTGTCTCAAAAATGAGGTCCACATCAAGGAATTTTTATTCACTTATATTTTTGACTTTTCCATTTTTTATTTTTTTTTTCATCATTCATTTTTTTTTTTTTTTTTTTTTTTGCACTTATACTTTTACTTATATGAGCTATGAACTCACAGACTTCACGGGGTAATTCCAAGACCTTACTTTTGAATAAAGGATCCAAGGGCGTTCGTGGAGAGTTCCAAGACTCTAGGCTTACGAAATGAGGCTCGATTGGGTTAGACCAAGAACCTCACCCAATCCCGCTAGAGGTCAAGGGCGGCGTAGAGGGTAGCCAAGACCTAAACGCTTACTTTTGAAATAAGGATCCAAGGGTCCGATCTCGACACCGCAGCTCATAACTTTATTTATTACTTATTACGAGTCCTTGATGTGTACCCAATTTTTAAAACAAAGATTCTTTTAAGAAGATAAAGAACTAACTACCGCCAAAAACTCAACATCTCTAATTATTTATTAGATAGATATGGGGTGAAACAATTTTGTGGGAACAAAAAGCCATAAGTACCTTCGATGGGCTCTAAAGAGAACCAACTACTCCACGCTTAGCATCTAAACTCATAAGTAACTCTATCATTCCTCGATCTCCGCAAATTTAAAATCCCAAATAATGAGATCCGCGGATGCTTAGCCGATAATTAAATTATCTATGGTTAAGGGAACAAGCTAGGGCTCAACACGCCTGGTCAAGTCAGAATTCCATTCCTACTCTCACCAGCGGAAAGTCAACAAGGTGTCAAAACATATTCATTAATTTAGCAAATGCTTCGTCTAATGAAATTAAGTCATGCATATTTAAAGTCACTCGGAGAAACTTGCAAATTCTTGGCCTTGTGAGCTAGAATTCGCATTTTATAGCTTCTTGTCTAAGAGACTAGCAAACTTTTCAATCAAAAAGACTTAACAAAAGCTTCAAAATTTTTAAATTTTTCACAATTTTTGCACAATTTTTTTCAATTTCTAAGGAAAAACGGGGTTGCGAGAGTACACGGCAAAAAACAAGCAAGTGCGGTCAAATCAAATAGAATATTACCCACCCCAGACTAATATCAAACATTGTCCTCAATGTTTAAAGTACGAGGTTCTCAACGTAAATCTAAAGCCATTGGTTAGTTATGCTAATAGATAAACGATAATCGATAAAGATTTTGGATATCGGATTTCCATAAAAGCGTTGAAACATGAAACTCGAGTGGAGAAAAGACAAAACTTAGAACGCGAGGTCTTAATTTCGAAAATCCGGATATAAACAACAACAACACGAAACACGAGAAATGGAAGAGGCGAACCTCCTCACGTCACTTATTAGAAAAAATAAATAAGATAAAAGGATAAGCATGGGGTGCCTCCCACGAAGCGCTACTATTTTTGGTCACCGAGTCGCTAGCCTGACTCATCCCCGAATTCATTTGTCCTTGGGGAAACAAGCGGAAGGGATACCCAGATCAAAGATGGTATCCTCACTCCGGAGGGAAAGAGAATGGGTGGGTTGGGAGGGAAAGAAAATGTTGGGCTCAAGCACATAAGGGTTAACTCCTCCCAAACTCGCATAAGGTATATCAAGAAAAAATGATCCATCATCCGGAGGTTTAGCAGGTGGACGAAGGAATGATGGATCAAAATAAGAATACACCAAAGAAAATGGGAGCTCATGGTAAAGAGAGGTGTTTCTTAAAGGCTTAAACATGAAGGCATCAAAGAGAGGATCCTTTTTCCGGAAAACTTTTGTTTTATGAATGTCTTCTTCGATGAGTATCCCAGGGTTAAAAATATTGTCCTCGGAAAGGGATGAAATCAACGTATCATCTACGTGAAAATCATCACGAGAAGAGGAATCACTCTCGGATAAAAAATAGTGTGGGACCTCAGTATCAATAAGCTCATCAGTCGAAATCTTCACTTCCTTTTCTTTCTTTGGGTAAAATGGATCATCGTATTCGTTTTCTTTAATCTCGGAAAGAATCGAGTCGGTGGGAGCAAGTTCATCGGTGAACTTCTCGAAGTAAATCGACGGATCTTGATATAACAAATATTCAATTTCGCGTAAGTCGGCTCTAAAATCAAAGACGTCATCCTCATTTCCCGGTGGAAGAGGATCCATGCGAGCGAGTTCATTGGCGAACTCCTCGAGAAGTAAATCAATAGAAGAATCCTTGATCGGGCTCAACTTCTTTACTTGCTAATTCTTCAGGAGGATATAAGAATCACCGTAAAGCATTTTCTCAATCAAACGAATATCTTCCTTGATGTCAATAACGGCATAATGAATTTCCGGTGAAACGAATCGAATTCAAATAAGCCTCAATTTCCATGATAGAATCATCGGTTCGAGACGGTTTAGGTTCAACATCCTCGGTAAGAAACGGTTTATTATATATCAATTTTTCAAGTAAAAGGATGTCCCCCTCCGAGTCAAAAGTAGCATCATCAATCTTAACGGGAATCGAGTCATCGTTAATATAAGCATCGATCTCTTCTCAAATGGAGTCACTTTCCGTAGTGAGAGACGGGGAAGAGTCAGAAAGTTCCAAAATTTTAGAGGAAGGAGTGGGATTGCCACTCAAAGAAAACTCGACATTCTTAAGTTCAACACAACAAACAGAAAGTGGAGGTAGGACAAGTGGTGTGCTCTTAGAGCTAGCATTTTCCACCACTACCGTTGTAGTCTCCTTTTCTAATTTCTTCTTTTGCTCAGCACGTATCGTTGATAAACTCTTAACCGTAAAACGTGAAAGGCTCGGATCAATTCTTGATGGTTTTGGCCCAATTTTTTGAACTACCGGAGGTTGGACGTTGTTGGTACTTCCGTTATTAATAGGAATTCTTGGGTCCTTTGTCACCTCGGTGTCATTATTTTTGGCCACATCATATTGGTTGGTTAGAGATTTAGAAGTATGGTTAACGTTAAACGTGACGGCTTCTTTTCCAACTCTTAAAGTGATCTCTCTCCTTATACATCAATCAACGCATGGCCCGTCCTTAGAAGCATCTTCGAGAATAAGGGGTACTCGGGGGTCGGCATCAAAATCAACGACAACAAAATCCGCGGGGAAATCGAACGTCCCCACTTTAACCAAAACATCCTCGGCTATACCGATTGGTTTTGTCGTAGTACGGTCGGCTAGCTCGAGGGTCATACACGTTGGGGTAAGTGGGGCAATGAAAGCTTTTCATAGATTGATTTCGGCATCAAATTGATACTCGGGCCAAGATCGGCCAAGGCGGAGCACTAAATAATTCCTTAAAAGTTGCAAGGAATGAGAAACTTGCCGGAGTCACCTAACTTTTTAGGAAGTTTCTTGAGAATAACCGCCGAACAATTCTCATTCAAAGACGTTTTTGCCAAATCCACAATTTTCTCTTTGTTACTTAATAATCCCTTTAGTGTCGAAACAAACTTAGGCATGAGAAGAAGAGCATCCACGAAGCTAATTTCGAAGTGAAGATCTTGAAATATTTGAAAGAATTTTTCCATTTGAAGATTTGCTTGTTAGCGTTTCTTTTGATCATTCATCCTGGCCGGTACGGAAGTGTTGTTTTTGGTTAGTCTTTTCAGCACTAACCGGAGCATCCTTAGGCTCAGACGTCGGGACAACCGTGGGTTGGACATTCTCGGTACTCCCCTTATTAGTAGGAAGCACCGGGTCCTTTGTCACCCGGTCTCACGGTCTACCACACGAGACGGAGAAGAAGACATAGTGGTAGGAGCCGTGGGTCCATCGTAAGCAATACCACTTCGGGTAGTTATAGCTTTCATGTCACCTCTCGGGTTAGGAATCGTATTACTCGGAAGAGTACTAGAACTCGAGGGTTGAGAATAAGAAGTCGAAGCTTGATTGACTTGAAAGAAACTAGCCATCATATTCCTCATTTCACTCATCTGCTTATTACTTGTAGCTTCCAGTTCCCATTTGAAATCATTCCTCATACGTGTGATTTGAGTTTGCAAACTTTTAATGGTGTTATCGGAATTCTTCATGTAAGTTAGAAACTCGTTGTTCGGAGCAGCTTGATGAGGTGCTTGATATTGTTGTTGATGAGGTTGTTGATAAACTTGAGGTGGAGGAGCTTGGTAGTTTTGATTACCATGATTGAGATTAGCTCCTCGGTTTTGATTGTAAGATTGATTTTGATAACGGTTTTGGTTTTGTTGAGGAACGGGTGCAAAACCGGGTGGTCCTATTTGTTTGGCACGGTATCCTTGGTTCGATTTTGAACGGATTAGCGGAGGCTCTGAAAGCATTTGGAGATCGCCATCCGTGGCTTGAAAATTATAATATGGATGAGGACCACCGCAAATAACACATGTTTTTATACGGATTTGACTTGTTCGGATTTCTGACTCTTAAACTCTCTCATCATAGAAGTAATAGCATGAGTAAGATTAGTCAACTCACTCCTCTGAACATAGTTATCATTCGAAGCAATCTTAGAAACAACGGGTCTGTTTCTAGATGAGAAAACTTTTGACTTATTTTCGATTATCGTTCTAATATCGGCGGGCATACGACTCAAGATGTTGCCACCGGCGGCTGCGTTAAGAATCTTGATCGCGTTGGTAAAGCAATGAGCGTATCAATCGATGAAGATCGGTAAAACCGTGATTTGGGCATTTACGTAAAAGTTCCTTGAATCTATCCCATGCTTCTCCAAAACTTTCATCGAATTTTTGTTGAAAATTAATGATTTGATTTCGTAACATTGTAATTTTTGAAGGAGGAAAGAATTGATTCACAAACTTCTTAGAAAGATCGGCCCATGTTGTAATTGATTGAGGGGTTCTTTTGAGCCAAGTCGGGCTGCCCCTCAAGAGAAAATGGAAACAATCTCAATTTAATTGCGAGTGACGCCCCGAAAGTTTATCGTAGAAGCAACTTGATTAAACCAACGGAGGTGTGCGTGGGGCTCCTCATGGTCTAAACCACAAAAAGGTTTATTTGAAACCAATTGAATTAACTTCGTTTTTAGTTCAAAATTCTCGGCATAAAGTGGTGGAACAACGATAGCATCACCGTAGCCGTCTACGGGAGCTTGAAGTAACTCGATCATTGTTCGAGTATCTGCCATGACGACGGGTTCTACAACGATAGTACGTAACTTCGGAATACGTCTATTCTACGATTGATTACGTCGTGGTGAGAACGAGTGCGCATGCACTAAAATTTCAAAAATCAAAATTAAAAATGGAAAAATAAATTTGAAAAAGGAGAATCTTTTTGGTTTTTATATTTAAGAAAACTTTTGAAAACACAATTTTTTTGTAACCTTCACGTCAACCGGTGCTGGTAGCTCCCAAAGTACTAGCGGGCGGGAACGAAGAGTGGATCGTTCTTGATCTGCAATTTAATGTCAAGACTTGCGTTTACCCGTGTATAGGTTGTACTTCGAGGTGAGCGGCGTAACAATTGACGTTTCAGTTTCTTTTGTTGGTTTTAATTTTTATGGTTTTGTAAACACTCTAGGAAGAATGTTTTGGTGTTTTTAGATGTTTTTGGGTTTTTGAAAAATATATATATACAAAAACGACGGTAACTTCACTCGGGGAAGAATCTTCAAATGCCGCGATTCGAGACGAAATACGAAAATTCACTACAAGCCCTCCCCGCGGTAAAATTGATTCTTAGGAAAGAGATCAATAATAGAGAAGTGTAGTATTATGGGGTAACTCAAACGTGTTAGGTTTGAGCACCGAGATCGTTCCGAACGAGGGTTGAATGGAATTTTCAACTCACGTCGCGATTATCGGGATTTGAATGTGTTAAAAAGGATTTTGAGGATTTCTAAACTACGGGGCAAGCAATAATAATAAAAAGCATATAAATCGACTAATCCTAAGGTGCAAACAAGTAATCTCAATTAAGTACGCAAATTAAACTAAAGACGAAAATTACTTTATGCTAAAAAAAGCGTATTCTGAAATGCAAATTAATCTAACCCTAAAAGTGATCTAATATTTCTCTACAACTAAAAATGTGATTTAAAAATTATCTAAAATTTAAAACTAATTTTTTTTTTTTGGTTTTTGATTTTTGATTTTTGAAAAAAAACGGAATATATATATATTTTTTTGACTTTTTAATTTTTGAATAAAAATCTAAATTCGGGTTTTTATGTTTTTAGGATTTTTTTTAAGAGATTTTTTTAAAAACTAATTTAACTAATTAAAGTTAAAACTAAAATTTAAATGACAAACTACAACTAGTGACGATGAATATTAAGCTAAGAGTATGATACTAAAAAGACTTAACAAGCATAATACGAATAATTAAACGTAACGGTAAACTAAGAATCTAAGCTAAAAAGGTAAGAGAATAAAACCCGGTGATTTTTACGAGAGAAATACCACCCGATCTTATAAACTAAATAAATTATTAAAGTTTATTTCCTTTATTAACTTCAATTTTGCTAATTAGTTAATAAAGTTTTGAGCTTTATTAACTAAATAACTTAATAAAAGTTATTAAATTTGTAAACTTTAATGATTTTTAAGCTTATAAGACCCACAAGCTCCACGCCTTATGAGGTAGGATCGGATTACACAAACAAAATCGAAACTTTAAGGGTTAGCACAAATAGGCCGGAGGTCCTTTCTACCTTTGGTAGAACTGGAAGCAGCCTCTCTACCTTAGGTAGGGGTAAGGCTGTCTACATCTTAACCTTCCCCATACACCGGAAACGGTATTGGGTACCCATAACCCGTGGAAGACGGCATTGGGCGTTACTTTACTTTTACTTTTTTACAAATATATAAATATAAACTTTTTATAATAAAAAGCTAAATAATAGATAACTAATCTTAATAAATTAATCTTAACCACCAAAATCTCTCAAGGAGATATGTTTCCATAAAAACTAATTTGGGTATTAAGGTCAAAGATTTAAAATTTAAAATTTTTTTTTTTATTTTTTTTTTTATTTTTTTTTATTTTTTTTTAAAAGGAAAGGAAATAAATCAATGAAAAATATCAAATGAACTCCGAAAATTCCAAATGTTTTTTTAGCAACGTCGAGAAAAAGTGATAAAAGTTTTTAGAGAAAAAAGTTTTTTCATAAAATAGTAAATATCGTTGAAAAATATAAGAAGCTATGAAGAGAAAGTTTAAAAATATTTTTTGGCGTTTTTTTCTATTTTTTAAAATAAATTTCGAAACAGTTTTTAGAGAAAAAGGCAGAAGCTTGATTTTGATTTTTAAAAATACTAAAACAACTCAGAAAAATACGAAAATTTTATGACGAAAATAAAATATATTTTTGGATTTTTTGTAAAAATGACAAGATTGTTAGAGACTTTTTACTATTTTTAAGCTAAATAAAACAAGAAAAAAGTGAACTTTAATAAAAATAAGCAATAAAAAAAACTAAACTTTTATAAAAATATAAATACGATATGTTGAGCGTGTGCACGGAGCGTATAAAATACACTCACACAATCTTACTATAACTCAACTCTTCATGACATATTTTTATAAAAAGTTTAATAAAAATAAAAGGAAATAAAAAAGATTAAGAGATGAGAAAATAAAAGAGTTGCAAAGATAATAAATAAGATGAACTAACTTGGAATAAATAAATCTAACTTTTATAAAACTACATAAGCATAAAAAAAATACAAGAGTTTTGGTAAGAAAATGAATAAAAAGATGATTAAAATGAGGTGAGGAGGTGGGTTTTTATAGACCCACAAGTTACAATTTGGTCCCTACTAAATTTTCATAATGACCCCTAAACTATTAGAACTTTTCACAAATAAAAACCTACAAAACTTGGTCCCCAAGTTTATTTCATGCGCAGATTGCATTTTGGATTTGGATGGCTGTGATGCTCTTGGTCTTGGGCTCATTGGGCTTGGACTTCAGTTCGTGGAGGATAGCTGGGCTTGGGGAGCTTGCTGGGCTTCTTTGGGCTTCTGGGAGAATAGGACTTGTGTAGCAGCTGATGAGCATGTAAAAAAATAAATATTGTCACAAGTGGGATTGGAACCCTTGACTTCTTGTTTAACAAACATGTCTCCACCCACTAGACCAAGAGCCCTTCTTGTGTTACATGTTGCATTTAATTTCCATTTAAGCTCGTTTTCTTGCTGACCCATTTTCTTTCTTTTCTTTCTTCTATTTTTCTTTTTCTTCTTAATTAATTAATTCTTCGTTTGGTCTTTAAATTTTTCTTCTCTTGCGTCGATGCTCCAAATAAAATTATCATTAGACCCGTAACTTCGTGCTCCTTCCATTCTCGTGCTCGTTTTTGTCTATTTTTTTTTGTCTTTTCTTGTCCATTTTGCAATATTCGTTACCTGCACATACATAAACACAAAAACACAAATATTTATGGCTTTAGGGGTTAGTTTTTGGTCTTTTTGGTCCGGTTTTGATCTAGAAAAAGGTATATGTTTTCACATATACCACTACCTAAAGTGAATTTTCTTACCCAAAACCATCATTAAGCACCATCACCCATTATGGTTGAGCATTTAAGATATTCACCAGTTTAAAACTTCAAAATTAAGTCAAAACCTCGAAATACATAGGTAATAAACCTCACAAAAGCATAATCATTTCACCTAGAACCTGTCTGACAGACGGATCCCTGGTTTATAACCAGACGGATCCCTGATGAAAGCTTAAATCAGTTTCCCTCTTCAATTTTAAACCACCTTTTGGTTATCTAACCAATTTTAGCTTTCTTTTATTGTCTCTCTAGAGCTGTTCACAATCCTAAGTGCATGCTTAATCCTCTTAGTGGCCAAGAATTTAATTCTCTAATTCAAATTACCCTTTATAAACCAAATACTCTTAAGGTTAGGGCATCACTTCCACCTAGCTCTCAAAAATCAGTCATTAAAAGCTCATATAGCATCCTTATCACCACCATAACTAAAGCTCTTAGCAACAACTCCTCAACAAAAGGCTCATCCAAAAGAAAGGGTCATATGATCCATGAAATCTCATCCACTGAATCATCTCCCATAAGAGATAACAATGGGAGAATCCCACCCCAACAAACTCATTCAACAATTGCTAAGAGAACCGCAAGGATTAGCATCAAACCTTTTGGGCTACAATAAGAGTCATCTAGTTCAAAACCAAACATAGCTAGTTCTAGCAAGCCGTCTAAGTCCTCATTTCTTGAGCATAGATTTAACGAGCCTCTTCCTCACCCAAATCTCTATTCATTAGAGCATTCACCACCGAGAACCTCCCACTCACCAACTTTCTCGTTGAATAGGGAACCACCCATAACACCAAATAGTCCATTATGGGAAACAAGGAACAATCATGGACATGATCATATGGAGGAACTTCCACTACCACCACCCTCACCTTTAGTAGAACCTCATCCCACACCTCAAAATGAAAACCCATAATCATTCGTAGAGCCTCCTCAAAACATCCATTTTCCTCCGGTTCCCAATCAAGGCAATAGTTGCCCAAATTGTCTAATCACCCAAGGACTTGTTCAAGAAGTACGAAATGAGTTACATTTCATGTTTAATCATCTTCTTGAAAGATTGGACCAAATCAACAAGTCTACTCATCCTTAGACTCTAGCACTTTGTTGCATTCTAGGCTTTAGTTACTTATTAGTAGAAAATGTATGGCTAGATCATTCTCTTAGTTTTAGAGATTTGTTTGATTATCTCTTTGTTTTATTGAATGATATCTTATGTGCCATATTGCTTTGAGTGTATTATTTATACATATCTCACTCTCATATTTAGCATTGTTTGGAATATCACAACTGCTGAAAACCTGTCACCAGACAGACGGATCCCTCCAAAATGCTTAGACGGATCCCTCCACAAAGGGAACCATGGGATCCGTGGTACAGAAGAACAATTTACTACTAACTTGAGCCTTATTTGCAGGAAATTATGCACTATACTTTTTTTTTCTAACCCTCATTTTGTAGATTTTCAAATACACATGAAGATTTTGATACCATAAACCTAGGGGGAGCTTTGTGTCAAAACATATTGCAAAACCATTTGAAAACATAATCCTTATTTGGGTTATACTTCATGTCACCCTATTGCAACATTGCAATCTTCAAGGGGGAGCAGTTTCGTCACAAGGACGAACCATCTGCAAACATAATTGCAATACATTAGCTTACTTATTTTTATGCACTTGACGCCCTCACAAAGGGATGGACTCGTCAAGGGGGAGTTAAGACGAGCACCATTCCCGTCACTTATTCACTTTACATTTTTTCTTTTTACATATTTTTCTTAAAAAATTTTGTGTTCGTTTCTTTTAGCCACAACACATATAAGCCCCGCAAGCAAATGTGCTTTTAGTATTTGCTTGTCCTCAAGCAAATGTCCCTACACTTAGTATTTGCTTGTCCTCAAGCAAATGTGCTTTTAGCCAATTAATTTATAAGTTAGGGGTCATGAAGCATTGATTTAAAACAGTCCACAACACATATAAGCCCCGCAAAAGTCATAACAAGCACGGAAATTACATACTAGCACCTCACATGGGGTG
Source organism: Chrysanthemum makinoi (assembly GCA_910596185.1). Classification (NCBI taxonomy): domain Eukaryota; kingdom Viridiplantae; phylum Streptophyta; class Magnoliopsida; order Asterales; family Asteraceae; genus Chrysanthemum; species Chrysanthemum makinoi. The sequence goes on from OU343224.1 coordinate 329,446,535, forward strand.
TTTGGATACTCACATCTCTCGGGTGTATATGAAATATATCAAAGTGGAAATGGAAGATAAACACTCACTAACCGGTCCTAGTACATAGATTACCATAGGCTTGAGAATAGATCAAACCTCCATCGCTTTGGCGTAAGCACCTAGGAAATACTATCAAAGAGGTCTTTTAAAGGGTTGTAACGTTAGGCTCACGGTAGGGAAACAAAGGGTTTGGTGGGATAGGCTATTTAGTGGTGGCAAGTCAAAAATCTCTATGTTACAAGCATATGAAGAATGGCGTTGCTAAGCCAAGACTCGACACTCTAAACTCTAGATAACTGAAACAAACAAACATAAATTTAAAGATAGATGTAGGATGGTAGCCCGTGTGTGTGTGTTTTTCTTTTTTTTCCATACACTTTTACTCTACCATCCTCTACGGTAACATCAAAATGATAGGGATTTATAGGCACATCCCTACACTTGAGTTTTTATTATTCTAACACTAATTTGACCCGAATTGAAAAGATCAAAACACTTGGGGTATATTATTACGCAAATAAGGGAATTTAACGTTCCCTTCCAGTCATTAAACTTTAACTTTACCCATGAGTCCGAATCATCCCAAAACTGTGTACAAAGAATATGACTCGACTTAGCAACTCGTTCAAGCAACTAGATAATTAAACTAAGGGTTTAGGGTGATAACAATAATGCACTAAAAGTGAGTGCATACATGGTAGGCTAAGGCGATTTGGGTGTACATTTGGGGGTGGGGGTGTAAACAATGCTCTTCATTGATATTCCGGAAAAACCGAAACATCACGAGAACCGCGAAAAGGATAGGCTCTGAGGGGTTAACTAGGGGTATCGTGTACTAAATATGAGTACAACGCAAAGGGTGTGGGGGAATTACTCAACCGAGGTGGAAGAAGTAATTATATTACATGTATCAAACAAGGGTTATCCTAATGCCTCTTATCATTTAGTTATTCCTAACTACACAAGTGTAGTCTTAGTAGCGATCTCGGAATGCATCACAAAACAAGTTCTAGAATCTATTATACTACCGGTTCACACTCTAAGCATTAAAGATAATGCTTTAATTCCTACTAATCTAAGGGCGATCCTCACATTTTGGGTGGAATTTAGGTGGTCAAGGGTTTTTTTGCCAGTCATGCAACTTCCTATCCGTGAGACGCTTTTGTTAAGACTAATGGCCCACTCCTATATGTCATAAAAATTTTAAATTTGGTGCCAAAATTACCCTAACCGACATTTTCTCATGGTTTATTACACAAATACAATTGGACAAAGCAAATAATCAAGGATAAGCATAGTTTCAAAGTTCCCATTTTATTTTCCCTCCTACACTTAAAGCTGAACATTGTCCCCAATGTTCCCCGAAAGTATCAAAGTTATGATAATAGAAGGTAATGAAAAATGAAAGAAACTAATACTCCTCTGATTAGCTCGGTAGGATCCGTGTAAAGTGGTGGTTAATTTCCAAGAAGAATGTATGCGTGAAAAGCTCCTTCCAATCTTCTGTAACTTCTTCTTGATAAATTAAACCTGCACACTTGAAGAAAACAAACGAAACCTTCGCATAAAATCGGCGGTAATATAATATATATAAGACTCGACTAAACTAGGATATAATGCTTGTGGAATGGATGTTTACAGAATTTCTAGAAAATTAAGACCTGGAAATTCACAAAAATTTATAAGTAGCTCAGAAAATGAGAAAAAAAGTAATATGTTGTTTTACTCCTTCAGCGCCGTCAGTTGCGATCTGGCATGCGTCAGTTATCGACAAAGCGGTCTGCGATTTTCTAGAAAAATTCGGAAAATTTACATCTTTAGAATCTAGAAAAATTTCCGCAAAACATCCATTATGACTCGATACAAGCATTTGACTCGAACAAACACACATATATATCTTTTAATGAATTGCTATTCTCATGTTTACGTTTCTTTTGAAAACGTGTGTAATCCTCCTACACTTATCCTTTATGTAAAATACCTTTATATGTGATTAAGACAAGGTTAAAAACAAAATAAAGCATCTTTACAAATTTAAACATGAGATTAAACAATCAATAAAAGATATATGACACTAACAAGCAAACAATTACGCATGGGTTGCCTCCGGCGCTTTTCTTTATTTATGAGTCTTGTAGCTAGATTCGTAGTCGTGCTCCTACGTAACTTCATTACCGTCATCTTCTTCCTTAAGCTTTCCCTTAAATCGAAAGAAGACTGTATGCTTATCGTGGACTCCTTGCCAACGTCGTCTATCATGGTGACGGTTTTATCCTTTAGATTGGTTTCCTTTTTCTGTAAAGGCCCAAACCATCTTGGTTTGTTTCTACCTTGTAATGCCCTTATCCGTGATTTGTACAAAAGTACTTTTTCTCCCTTTAGAAATTCCTTAGGTTTCCTTTGTGCCTTTGGTATCGAAGTGGGATTATTTCCTAACTTCTTATCGGGTTTCCACAATGTTTCATCGAGTCCTTGAACCATAAAATCCCTAAGCCCTTTTTCCCAATCATTTATTTTCTTCTCAATTATATTGCCAGGGGCTTGTGGATTTCCACCCGTAATCATCTCCATGATCTTAAGAGGATATCTTGGAATGATGGGTATCCTAGCGTACCCTTTTCCACTTTTAAGTACCATGATGCCCTCCCCGCATTTGATGGTTGCCTTGGCGGTGGCCAGAAATGGTGTCCCAAGAATGAGTGGCATGTTTCTATCTTCCTCAACATCTATGATCACGAAATCCACCGGATAAACAATATGAGCCACTTCTATTAAAACATCCATCGCGATTCCTATAGGGTAGACATAGGTGTGATTAGCTAAGGATAGTCTAAGATCGGTCTTGGCTGGCTTCTCCCTAGTCAACTTGTTATAAATTGATAATGGCATTATGTTCACATCAGTCCACGATCAGCTAAGGCATTTATATTATCAATATCACCTATGCTACATGGTATCACGAAGTTCCCTATGGTGTCTCGTTTTTTTGTTAATGGTTTTTTAAGAACCAACTCATACTAGAGAGGGTCCATAGGCGGGGGCATCATACTCTTCTTACATTATTTTTCCTTCAGGGCTTCCCTAAGAACCTCATTGTACCTAAAGTTGTTTACTTGGTTTGCAATGGTTTTTCTGTTAATTTCGTGCATTAGGTAGTACTCAATGGTCTCGGGTTCATCATTAGGTTCAGAATCCTCCCTCTTGCTTTCCTCAGTTTTCTTCACCTCAACCTTTCCATCCTCCGGCATAATGGAAGTGGCGTTGACAAACGAAGTAGGAGGACAATCGTTGCTTCTTACTAGTACCTTTTTGGGAACTTTTGTTTTGGTATATTCTTTTACCAGGTTTCCATCATTTTTGCTTGCATTTCCTCTCTCTGCCTATAAACCTCCTCTTCAAATTTGGCTAATCTCTCCGTATGAGCTGCCATGTACTCCCGCATTTGTTCCTTAAAGCTTGGTGATAGTGGTATTGGGGAAGTAGAGCGAGGCGCCTCTCGGAATTAGGGTTTTTCTCACGACTTGGGGATTTTGAAAAAGGTGTTGGGTGGTTGGAGGAATTGGTGGAATTGACTGCCTCTCAAGGGATTTGTACGGAAGCACTTTTATGCCTTTCCATAAGATAATCAATCCTCCTCTCAATAGCACTCATTTGCTCCTCGGTGATGTCGGAGGATTCAAGAGGAGTTGATATGGCATTAACCACGTTAACAGTGGTTTCAGGAGATTCATTTTAATCTTCATAGCTTTGGCCAGCAAGCTCTTCTATAATATCCCAATATTTTTCTGCATCAAAGTCGCTGAGCCTTCCACCGACGGCTTGATCGATGGATCGTCGAGTGATGAAATCGATATGGTCATAGAAAATTTGGATTTGAAGCCAAAGATCAATGCCATGATGAGGGAGTTTACGGAGTAGGTCCTTGAATCGATTCCATGCTTTGTAGAGACTGCCTTGAAGTTGTTGAAACGTTAAGATGTCTCGTCTAAGTTTAGTAGTTCTCCCTGGTGAGAAAAATTGAGCAAGGAAGCGAGAGGTGAGATCATCCCAACTTGAGATGGAGCCAGCGGGAAGTCGCTCAAGCCAATTTCTAGCTTGGTCCCGTATAGAAATTGGAAGAGCCTTGAGCGCGTGGTCTCCCGTAGTAGTAGCATCAAGGTCGATGGATCGACAATTTTAAGGCAATCCCTTAGATCTGATTTGGATCTTGGCGAAGTCCATGGAATGCACATCCATTTTGCACCAACCGGATGGTGTCGGATCGCAGGGCTGTAGTTTGGGCTTGGTCGGGAAGCTCAATGGTGTTCCTATAGCCTAAGTGGTTTGGTCTCGAGTATTCACCAAGAGTACGGGCTCTTGGCGGGTCAATTGGCGGTGGGTTGATGAATGATGGGTGGTTATCACCTTCCATGATGAAAAGTGATGGGATTACGAACAAAGGTCACGAAGAAGGGGGATAGACTACGAGGAAGCTAAAAATGAGAAAAATTTACTTGATAGGAATCAAGCAAAGAAACCTAAACGAGGTGGACTACTAACTAGCTATTCTATTCCCGGCGGTATGCAAAAACTTGATAGCGCTACACGCGTCGTTAGGGTCAAAGGAACTTCCTTTTCTTCGAGCAAGTTTTATAACACCCTAGGCAGTGAACCTAATCGTTGTAGTGTAGTATTAGGGTAAGCCACGGGTATTGATATCGTTCTCTAGGAGAATTGGAATGCTAGTGAGAAGTTACTACGCTAAGGTTGGGGTTGAGGAAGATTATTTTTTTTATCTTTTTATGTTTTTTTAGAAAATGGAAAGGTACGAATCTCGGGGTTTGGATTTGGGGGTTGGTATTTCTACCGATTACTCTACTTGTCTAATTATCTAATCTAAGGTGTATGTAGTCTATGTCTAATTATTGTGTGCTCGTATGATAGTTTAAAAATGTGTTTACTTAGGTTTTATTACTCCTTAATTATCTCCTATTGATGGTTGAATTGTCACGTCCTTATTCTTAATTGCGTTGTGTGTCGAAAGTCGTAGGGTATGCATTTATCCCTAACTCTTTGAACTTACCAAAGGGTCTCGTCTACAAAACCACAAGGAATTATAAACTCTAACTCTAAGGCACTCTTTGGGTGGTTTAGCCTACAACCGCTCTAAGTGTTATAGTCTAAGGTTCACAAAGATTAATCAAGCATTAATAACACAACGAATGACCTATCGCATTACTAGATCGTTAAACAATTAAGATAAGAGACAACCAATCAATATTCAATAATTAAGTTTCATATTCCCTAAGCAAACACACAAGTAAATTAGCCGGACATGGAGAACATGCAAGCATACACACAAATAATTGAAGACATAATTGAATTAATGAAGTAAAATACTTATCTTGATGTAAGTTAGGGTTTGGAACCTAAAATCTCTGTATAAAAAGACAGCCTTGGTTCGGTTTAGGTTTTTACTCCAAAAGACTACACACTAAAACTGAAAAATTAGGATTCTATATATAATATTACAAGTGCGACGGCGTCACCTTATGAGTTGTGGCGCGTGGGTCGCCGTCATTAGGGTTTCGTCTTGGCCACGTTAGTCTTGCGACGGCGTCACCTTGTGCTTGTGACGTCGTCCCCTTCAGGTCTCGATCTTTATGCGGATCAAATCTAGGTGCGAGTTGCGGCGGCCTACTCTTTAAAGCGACACCGTCACTTGAAAATAAGCAATTTGGCTCTTGTCCGTCACGAAGTGCTCGGCGGCGGCGTCATAGTTAAGCGGTGACACCGTCCTTGTATTCAGCAGCTTGAGTGTCTCGATTCTTGACTTTGGCCATTTTCTTCGTATATCCGCGCCTTTTCATCCATATAAGTGCCATTATAGCAATTTGCTTTCAAGAGACCTAAAAAGTGAAAAGGAACAATATTAAGTAATAACGGATAAAAAAGTGATCAAATAAGGGCTTAAACGACCCCTCAAAAAGGTACATTTTAAAACCTTATCACAACCCATAACCCATGACCCATGACCCATAACAAAAATACCCATGGGTAAAGAGGAGCGTCCCACGGATCCCTAGCTTTACGCTAGATGGATCCCTTGTGGGAGGGATCCGTGGGATCTGGGGAATAGTAAGCTTTCTCCTCTATAAATAGTGAGCCATTTCTTCCTTTTGGCTCACCACTCTCACACATACTTTCCCCAAGTATTGTACCTCTCTAACCACTTACCCTAAGGGATCTCTCTATGTAGTTTGTCTTTTGTTTTTGTGTGATTCTCTAGGTTCCTATTAAAGGCGAGATTACCACTTCTTGAAGTCGAGCAAGCTCAAGTCCATGAGTTGCCATGCTTCGTCATCATCAAGACAACTGAAGGTTCTCTTGTTGATAGTTATTTCTTCCTCCGTAGATGTGTTGTGTTGAAGGAATTAGTGAAAGATGCCGAAAGAGTCAAGACGAAAGCATTAGTGAAAGGTGCTTAACGTCCGTGTCAAAAGCATTAGTGAAGAATGCTAAAGGTGTCAAGACAAAGGCATTAGTGAAAGGTGCCAAGCATTGTGTCAAAGGAATTAGTGAAGGATGCCTAGGAATCAAATCAAGTGGCATTAGGGAAGAATGCCTAGGTCGTATAATCGATGAGGTGCATCGTTATACATATAGTATTAGTTTATTTCCAAGGATGGTGATATCCTTGATGGTATTGTAATAAGGAGTGGATCTCCTTGAGAATAGGTGTTGTGTTGTGTTGGGTAGTAGTTCCTCCATTATAATGGAACTAGGTACTTAGCCTAGTACCTGATAAAGGGTTAGGCGACGTTGTGGTAGGTGTGGTTCACCTTGGTGTGAAAGAGCCCGGTGATTAGCCTAGTACCGGAAAAAGAGTAGGCGACGTTGTGAAGGCTTCTCCGCCATAAGTAGATTGGTGTAGTGTTTACGAACTCGAGTAGGTGACTCGGGGAGTGGAGTAGGGCAAGGAAGGTGTCCTTGTAGCCGAACCACTCTAAATACTCGTGTCGTGGTTATGTGCTTCTTACTCTTTATCTTTGATTACACTTTTATATATCTATCTATCAACGTCCAACATACACATCAAAATAGATTGACATAAGTTGATCTAAATATTTAAAAGGAAGTTTTAAATTGGTAAAACTATTCAACCCCCCATCTAGTTTTCCACATATTGGTTATTGGATTTTTGTGATGTTAATTGATGAATTTGATCAAAAAATGTGATCGGATTTGTAGTTTTGGTTCGAAAGTGATAAGGAAAGATTGTTATGGTGATCGGAAAAAGTTTGTTATTTGGCCGGAGTTAGTTATTTCACCGAAAAAATTTGTTATCTTCATCAGGGTTTATTAGAATCGGTGTCCCTGATACCATTTAGAGAAATGGAGTTGAGAGGATTTTAGGAACATTATGAAATTCTTATTACTGAAATGAAGTGTTACAACATTATTTATACAGAGATTACATACTACTACATCTTATCAAGCTCTTGTGGTGATGAAGGTAATTGGAAGATATCACAGTATTGATTGTCTTTGACTTCTAAATTTGTATCTCCATTAGTAACTCATGACAATACAAACTCATATTCATAATAGATGTATGATACAACTGAAAGAGAGCATAAGAAGTACTGTAGTATCCAAAACATATAAACATAGTAGATTGTTATCACGATTTAGACCAAGGGAAAATGAGATAATACGAAACAACCAATCTTAAAGTAAATGCACATAACACAAACCTCAAATCACTCACTAACCAGATACTATACTCTACTATAAAACATAAAAAATTACAATGACTAGAAAGAAGAACATGATTACAAGAATTTGTAGATATTACAAATAAACTAGAAATTGACTTCTCATTCTTGACCTAAAGGTATGTAGTATGGCCCTCGAAATCTCATAAGCTTGATTCTGCAGTTTATATTGAAGCGTTTAAACGGCTACTAAAGTTAACCAATATAGTGAAGCTAATCATAGTAAACTTACCAGAACATATATGATCTTTAAGGAGAGGGACAATTAAAATAATTACGCCATTTATCAATGAAAGGTAACTCAGCAGGATCCAAGTCTGGAAGTTCCTGGTCTTGAAGGTTGTTGATTATCTACGAAGTTTCACCGAGGAGTTGGATTGTAGCATTGACACTAGATTCCCTTTTCTCTTCCATACTTTCATTACATTTTGTAACTATGACTTGGGGTAAGTTGGTGAGACAAGCAGCCAGTATATCAGCAATCGTTGATGATAATTCTGTGAATAAGTTCTTTTGGCTAAGCTCATCAATGTTGGTGTGGTAGGAAAGAAGGATTGATTCGGTGATTTGATACATTGAATTTGTGTAAATAGACCGATACATGGATATATCATTTGCGCTTCCAAAATCTATAACTTGCACTTCAGTGACCATGTTTTTGTAGGTCAGGTCAGTATTGAAGCCAATTGTGTTTCATGAGATGCTTGTAATGCACCATTGTGTGTTTGAATTTAAGACACAATATGCAAATCAATAAAGATAGTATCTGGGACAATATAGTAAACAATGGACTTTATTGATAATTGATAGATTATGTTTACAGACAACATGACACATATTTATACAAAACTAAACGACAAATGACAGTTACTTTGGACGATTGTGTTGTTTGACACATAACTGTCATACCTAATAACTAAATTAACTACCATATCCTAACTGCCACATAAAGGGTGTTTGGATTAACTGTTTTGACCCAAACTTCTAACCCATTGCAGCTTGAAAATTCGACCCATAAACTATATATTAAAAATACATAATAGATTTTGGCATATAATGAAATTAAATGGTCTATATCTCCTCCCTAATTTAATAATGCCAACTTTCTTCTAAGTGATGGTTCTTTTGTCCTTCAAAAAATGACAACAAAGTTATTGCTATCTGTTGTGCTTCCTTCATCTGCTTCCTTGTTCACATTGCCTTCCAATCTAACTCCAAACAGAGTTGTTTTGTCTTCATTGTTCATAGTTTCTTTTTGTGCTCCTCCCATTCCAGCACTTGCCTTTTCACTGCCTTGTGGATCTTTTACCCTAGCATAACGAATTCTACTCTCAACCACATTCTCTTCAGGCTTCTTCTCATACCAAGGCCTCTCTCCTGTCTCATAGTACACTTGCACCATCTCTATGAACCTCTTGTAGCAATTTTTTATTGCCTCTCCATCATCTTCTGTTAGACCATGTAATTGGGCAACTTTCTTCCATTTGTCACCAAAGGTAACACTCAGATAACCTCCTAGGCTATCTACCATCTTTTACAGTCCAAGTAAATCGATTTTCACCACCCATATGATTGGTGGTGTTTCCTATAACACATCCTCATTCAAATACACCAAATAGAACCATTTCAACATATCCAAATATCTTTTGCTGAATATTTCCCAATTTGTGTACACCATGCTATCCTTCTTTATTAAATTTAAAAAGGATAAAAATCTTGAGAATGAATTCACCTTTATGGCATATAATGTACCATTCCAACTGATATACTCCTTATCCACATAGTCATGTACATCAACCCTATCCCATTTCAGATCTTCTAATCCTTTCACCAATGAGCATTCCTCCTTGGATTAATTGGTTCAAAGTAATCTTCAAGATATTTGTTGTGTTGTGCAATTGCACTTTCTGATCCATCAACTTCCTTGGTACTCTTTTCTTGTGCCTATTCTGGTCTTGCTTCATCAAACATGTAGTGTAAACTACATCTGTTGTTGTTATACTTCACTATATACCTTTGTTCTTCTAACTGATCACTGCTGAGAACATTTAAAGTAGTTTCTGGGGTATATAAAACACAAGGTATCACCAAGTTTTCATCTCTTGTATGCATAGTGGCCTCTCCAACACCATATGAGAAGATGAACTTCTTCTCAGTCTCTTCTTTCCCTACCTTTTCGAATTCATATTTCAACTTCTTGAATAGTGTCTTTGTTGGACACATGTGGTGCTTGTAGGCACTGCTAACACACCATATCATGTCCCAACTTGCATCATCAGTGCCTTCCACCATATAATCAGTGATTACATTGACCTTCTTAGGGTATTTGCTCTTTTCTTCTACCTTCTTGACTGTAGGCTTCACCAGTTTCTTTTGATTTTCAATCATGGGATCTCTTTTCTTGTTTGGGCATTTCCAGAACACATGCCCACGAATTTTACATATGTAACATCTTTCTCTTTTCTCCTTTTGAGTACTAGCACTTCTTTCTCCATGATCTTTGGCTTTTGTAGACACTTTTGAAGCATTAAAAGCTTCAATTTCTTTCATCTTCTTCCACAACATCTCCTTGCTTTCAGGAGACAAACTATTCTTTCATCTATTCCATGGAAACATTCTCTTTGGTGTCTCTCTTTGTAGATACTTCCTAGTGAGTCCTATTTGATTTTGTATGTGAATTGGCTTCCTCCAGGTTTCTAAGCCTTGGCTCTGATACCAATGTAGGTCAGGTCAGTATTGAAGCCAATTGTGTTTCATGAGATGTTTGTATTGCACCATTGTGTGTTTGAATGTAAGACAGAATATGCAAATCAATAAAGATAGTATATGGGACAATATAGTAAACAATAGACTTTATTGATAATTGATAGATTATGTTTTCAGACAACATGACACATATTTATACAAACCTAAACGAAACATGACAGTTACTTTGAACCATTGTGTCGTTTGACACATAACTGTCATACCTAATAACTAACTTAACTGTCATATCCTAACTGCCACATAAAGGGTGTTAAACTTCTAACCCATTGCAGCTTGCAAATTTGACCCATAAACTATATACTAAAAATACATAATATACTTTGGCATATAATGAAATTAAATGGTCCATAGTTTTTAGCTGTATTCTTGAACCATTGCAGAATCAATCCTACTGTATTCACTTCAGTAGCATGGTTTTTCAGATTGTTTCCTACCCATTTATTGGAGATTTTAACTTCCAGCCACAACACTTTAGCTGCCTTTTGAGTGATTACATACTTATCGGTAGCATTAAGACTTTCTTCCACAAGTGTGACATACGTAAGACCTTCACTCACACTGCTTAGCAACCTATCAACTCTTTCGTTCTGTATTTTAGGTAGAGAAACAATGATAGCTATCAGGGTTACCAACGGTAAGCTCCAACAATCCTGATAATCTTCTGCAAATAAAGGTGGAACATGAAGACTGTCATACTTTGCAACTCCTTCAAAACCTTTAGATTCTCTTAGAAGCTTCACAAGTTTGCAGGGTTGTTGTTTTTTAGCCTTTTTGATCAAGCGGTTCACAGATCTTGAATTGATTTTTAATGTTCTCTCTGAAAGCTCCATTTAGTTTTGTAGTTGCAACACATACAGTTTTTTTAGCCTTTTTGATCAAGCGGTTCACAGATCTTGAAATGCTTTTTTATGTTCTCTCTGAAAACACCATTTCGTCTTGTAGTTGCAACACATACCACCTAAGATCCTTAAGGTTCTCTTGTTGTTCAGGATTTTCTCCCATGACAATATTTGAGGCACTAAACATAGCTTTAAACCACTTCCAACACCGAATGCAAAGCAAAACGCATATCACAATGAAAATTGGGATCAAAGCTATCATCTTACATGCTACTACAACTGTCTTCTGAAGTCGTATACAAATGATAAGAAATATAACTTTTATATTGTGAATGACAATCTTGATTTTGCAACTAAAAAACTGAGAATGGTATGCTACTCTATTTCCTATCATACAGCTTCTGAGTCTAGTAGCTCTCTACTTTAAATACCTTAATTTGGTTCCAAATCCATTTTCGGGACAACTTGTTGGGTTTTATGAATACATAACAATTATAAAACATAAACATCATCAAAGCAAATAGCGAAAGCAAGTAGGATCTAAATACATGTAAACTAATTAACCGAATTTAAATAGAATGCGTACCTTTTATCAATAGATGCAATTAGGGTTTATAAAAACCCCAAATAAGGATCAAGAACCAAGAACCCTACAATTAAGGTTTGTGAATTTTGAATTCACAAAGGAATCGACCCAAGATATGCAAACACAAGTTTATTTGCTCTCCGTTCTTGTACACACGTATTAGTAGCGAATCAATGAGAAAAGCTAGGTTCTTGTATCACAAACAACCAAAAACTTGTATTTGAGCTTGGAAAAATCGACCCTAAGAAGTTTAGGGATATATACGATCGGCCAAGCACAAAGAAGAGGAGAGGAGAAGAAGTTAGGGTTATTTGGTGATCCAAGATTAGATATAATGAATACAAGGGGTTTGTATTTATATTAATCTAAACTTGATGACCAAGTTAGGGCATGAATGGGTTATGAAAGCCCATCCACGACCGGCCATCCAACCCAAAGGGGTTCTAGAACATTCCCGACTTTTATTTTCATCTCTAGTCCCTTAACATTATATTTAACGACCATTAGCCAAACACCGTTAAATAATAACTCTTGTTAAGTGTTTATTTGTGAATCATAATTAAATATAACACTTATATATTAATTATATATAAACATTGATTCTCATACGTAATGTGTGCAATTCCGAAGTCTCGAGTTCGAATCCGGTCATACGTATATTAATTTATATCCATAACCTTTCAGCTCCCACTTGGATATATCTTAATATAGTAATGACATTGGTTCAATCTAGCTTAACACGTCAATGCCCCCAGATTTGAACTGGTTCCTTGGAAAAACCATTTTAATGATTCATCATTATACTTATCCTTTTACTACTAATACTTCATTAACTGTGAATATGGATCGAGTCATTTCACAAGTTAATATTTTGTTTCTCATTATATCTGATTGAACAAGATTACCAAATCATCTGAACGCATTCCAAATAGATCTTGGGTAAAGCCTTACAAATATCTTGTCAACCCTACGAGGGGCCCAAACAGTATTATGCTTTGAAACAAATTCAAACGAGCAAATTCTCTTGACTACAAGACATAACTCATGAACTTTGCAACACTTCTGAAAATAGCCCTTATAACCACCTTTTACAGATAGCGTTAGACTATTTCACACAAGTGCACTACATTCATAATAGTTATCTGGTATCTCAAGTCTGAGGATAAATATTCATGATTTACTTAATGACAAAGATCAATAAAGTACAATCATGTTAAGTTGGGATCTTTCCTATATTCAATTCATTGAATATCATGTGAATTTGGCATGTCCCACGCATCAAATACTTTAAGTATATTCTAACAAAACTCTAATTTTTCTTAATTCAATGACATTCCCACATCATTGAATGACAACGGACTTTTAGAATAACATAAGTTATTCACGGATTAAACATGTAAATATATGATATAATATTAAGAAAATGAAAAATAAACATAACCAATATTTTATTTCATTTAAATAATATTTGTTCATAACATCCCTTATCCAAATACTAAATAGATCAATGCATGATAATACTGGTTAATGAATTATGTCTCAAGTAATGACAATTATACTTGTTAACAAGGCATAATTTCAACTAACGTTGATCTATTGGAATTTTAAGAATACGTATTTCAAGAATTCAACTAGTGAAGTTCTTATATGTGTGCATTCAAAATATCTTGATTTTGCTACATAATATTTCATAAAATGTTTGATATCCTCAACCACCAATTTGTGACAATCAAACTTTCAAACACTTTAAAGTTTAAAGTATTCTTATTCTTTAATGTATAATGTAATTGTGCTCTTAGTTGAGCACAACTAGTTCACATGGCCATTTAGAAGGATGAAATCCTACCATGACTAGTATTGAGTGTCATCTCAATTAAACCAGCATCATTGTTTTCAAACAACAATATGCTCTTTAAAAATCTCCGTAAACTTCAATATCTACAGTGTAATGTTTGATGCCTTCCCAAACTTTCAAGTTTGTTGGCAATGACAGTTTTCGCAACAATTGTTGTATTGCTCATCCATAGAATTTTGAGAGCAATTCCAGGCTGAGGAATGTAATTATAGATTCAAACATATTCTATTAGAATATTCATTTAACCAGTTATCTAATAACTTCATTAGATATCAATGTTGTCAAATCATCTTGCATTCAAGCATGATACAACAATAACATGATGTACATGAAAAATCCTTGTGTCAAACTAAGATTTCATTCATGTTCTACATATCCATTTTCCAAATGATATATCATGTTCTATTAGACTCATTTATTTAATACCGCACATGTTTACTAACAATAAACATATACTCCAAGGTTGTATGTCTTATTTTTCTAAATCTTTCAAGTGAAGTTCCATTCCAAACTAGAGCTTAACATTTAGTTTAGATAGAATGTTACTATACACAACATATAAGATTTAAAAAAAATAAACATAATACTCCCACTAGCTTTCAGGAATACTTAGAAATTATCTTATTTTAATTTTAAACCAAAACTTGGATTTAATAGTTAAACATAAGAATCGTCTCCAAGATGCATGCATATATCCATTCATGGATTCTTGCAGTTTGTACATTTCCAAAGATAATGTGAATTCATAAAAATCCTTTGTATTACTTATCGTCCTCGCAATAGTAATCACACAAGAAAGAGTTTTGATATTCATTGTTAGATTTCATATAAATGAAATTAAGTATGACAATCATAATCATTTTATGTTTAATGTGCCAAGGAAAGAATATTCAGTCGCAGTTAATTGCTTAAGTGTGATTAATAATCTAGTCACAAGTCATGCATTAAATACGTGTACAATATTTGTCCATATGATTTTTACACAAAGATTTAAACCACTAGGGTTTCCCTTTGAAGAAACTCATCTTCATTAAGATAAACCAAGTTCCGAAGTTGATTATCTTTATGGACAACATCTTAATATTCATAGTATGAATAATTTACCACAATTCGATATTAGGTAATATATCATTATGATTAACAGGTTTTCCATGATCCTGTAATTCATATTTCTCATCATATTAATCAAATATCTGAGATATCCTTGCGGATCTATGAATGAGAATGCCATCATTTTGAGGTCTATCAGATTTGACCTCATCATGATATTTACTAGTGTATTTTAGAAGATTGTGTGTTTTGTAATTTAATCTCTTCAAGATCTAAACAAAACTCCCACTTGCTTTTGTAAGTTAAAGACTATCTATAAATACTTTAGCAAGTAGAACAACACTAAATTGTTTTCTTTTGGGATATTAAAAAACACATTGACAGTTCATAAATCTTGTTCGTTAATAACCTACTCTATAAGTAGTTTTAACAAATCAGAACTTCAATATAAGACTTAATGTGATTCATCACATTTCATACTAAAATGGTGTCTTATTAATCTTCTAGGTTTGAGTTTTATTAATTATATCCAATCAATACTCAATTTTCTAACCTTGATAACCTTTGGAAGAAAAGAGGATATAGCTATCTTGAATCAAACAATATGACAAAAGTTTGATTCTTCTAACAAAACATACCATATACATACAGTATTTCATTAAAATTAATATTGTAAGACAATCTAACAATATTTAAGATAAACATATTCCTTTTGGCCTACCTATTTACCAACTAAGTCAACTTAATGGTATAATAGAATATCCAAGCCAATTGCATGCTTTATAACATAAGTATTATTTGATCAAGTCAAAAGACATAACATTTATAATATCTTACTTTATATTATAAGTCTTTAAAAGACTTCATGTTTGTGAGTTTATACAGAAACACATAACCATGTATAATTTAAAGTTATTATAAACACCACGTCTTGGTTTCAATTGTTTAATTTTCAAGTTAATATACTATTTATGTCATTTCAAGAATACACAAATATTTAAAGTAGCATTAGATTACTTTATTTTAATTATGTCATCCCTTGAAGTGTCTAACTTAAGAAACTGCAAAAACATCCACGACCGATCCCACGACAAGTGGAGATTTACCTTGAGATTACAATCTAGCCAAGATCTCACTTAACCTAAAATGTAACTTCAAGTGTTTCTATAATTTTAATGACATAAGACATAAAGGTAGTCTATCTATAATCTTGACACATGTTTTTTAAACAAGACAATCTTATTAGAACGTTAATCTTTTACCTCACGATCAAGAGAATCCATTAATCATATTTGTATGTGTTGTTCTTTTGCCTACAATAAATACTTCTCATACTTGTGCATAGAACAACATCATGTAGTAGATAAACACCATGACATTCATTTGTTTATGTGAGCAATATGATAGTATCATAGATATATAGGCATTACAAGTAGATGTAGGATCACTTAATTATCAAGGAAACGTTCATGACTATCCTTGAGAATATGAATGTCTACATTTTTGAACGTAATGTATTATTTCAAGAAAATCTAGAAATAATCTGAGTTATTACCAAGATAATAAATGTTGTAACTCCTACTAAATTAGACAACGTTACAATAATGTCTTATTCAATAATACACCACAATATTCCCACTGGATTTGACAACATTGTAAATGTTTCATTAACCAGTGAAAATAGCGTGCTATTACGTTGTTACCCCTTTATAAGACCATTCGTAACAATTACTTAGGTACTAAAAGAGTGTATTCTATTCTGTAGATGATGAATCATCCATCAATGCTATTAACTTGAAAATTGAGCATGCAATTTCTTCCATAATAGGTCTACTATCCCCACAATGGTGTGTAGCACTTTTAATTGGTCAAAGAAAAACAACTAGATAAAATATACTAGTTTGTCTTTTACCAATTTTGTGGTAATTAGTCTAGCTTCTAATTTTAATAACTCATAAAATGTCATACATGTTTTCTAGTTGACAAAAATGTCATATAAGAATTCAATCACCAACAGAGGGTAATGAAATATCTTATGGAAAACATGGTGTGCAATTTTCTTAACTATTAAAGTTGCTATGAGTGATACTAGAATTTAGATAATTCTAATGTTCGTAACATACCTTTCTTGTTCATGAAAAGGAATAGGATTGAGTCTCACTCTTCTTCCAAGGAAAAGAGACTATGTTCTTTTTTAGTAAATTTTTCTTGATCAAACATTTGTTTCAAAATAGAACTCGATCAATTTACCAAAGCCCAAACCATGTTTACGGTTTAATGTTGCACCAATACAATTAAAAGAATTAACAAAATTCAATTTTAGCTAAGATCTCACATAACATAAATTACAACTTCAAGTGTTTCTTATCATTAGATGGCATAAACTTAAAGTCAAAGGGAACAAATTTGATGTGTAATCAAAAATTATGTATGAAAAAGCATGCATACATCTTCATAACATTAAATTTTACAAAACTTTAATTTGTTGCTAAGATTAAATTCTACAAAGTTTTAATCGATGCGTTGAGAAACTTACAACTTTGCATTAAGATGCTTCGTACACAGAATAGTTATACTAGGTAGCTCCAAATACAACACACAAAGTGGCAGAGAAGCTAGTGAGCGCGAAGCATATTATGAATAACCCTTCTTCTTTCGAGTCGCAATTTAATGTCGAACCCTCCTTAAACCACTCTTATAGTTTGTTATAATGGTTGAGCCGTTCTAACCATTTAGTACAGTCGCATCAGTCGACTGAAAGTTCAAGATTTAATACTTAGAAAACAAATCAAATTTCATCATTATTACGTCCGGTTAACTTTTCTTTTCATAAAAAATACCCATTTGCTTACAAACATGTCAAACAATTTTATAAACAAAAGTAACAATTAACCAACTAAAATAATGCACATATATCATAACAATTAACATATGTAATAACAAATAGCCACATGTATAATTTGTTCGATAAAACCCTAATAATCAATTCAAGGTTTAATAATGCATATGTTTAACCAAGACTTCCACGTGTTTTCACCATGTACAATGTGAGCCACATACATCGATGAATCGATTGCATAAGTCTTAGCTAAAACACATACCACATAGCACATAATTGATTCATTAGATATATTGAGGTCTTCCCCAATTCAATATTTATCAAACAAATTACATGTGAATAAACTTAACGATTAACAATAAATATATACTTAACAATTAACAATAAATATATATAAGCAATAATCCATGATAAAATATGCATGTTTTTACCATAGATTTCACATACAATTATTCAAGAATGCCCAAGATACGTATAATTATGTCACATAACAATTACACATAATTATCCACATAAAAATTCTACATGCAATCTTAGGGTTTCTACAAGTTTTAACAAAACTAAAATCTAATTAAATAAAATTAGGGTATTCGACCCATATAAAAAAAATTAGGGTTTTCAAATTTTAAAACCCTAGAAACCATAAACATGTAATAATCACACAAAGGTTCAATTTTTATGCCTTTCGGTAACTAAATATATAGTATTAACGGCTCATGATGTCACTATTGGGTTTTATGAATACATAACAATTATAAAACATAAACATCATCAAAGCAAATAGCGGAAGCAAGTAGGATCTAAATACATGTAAACTAATTAACCGAATTTAAATAAAATGCGTACCTTTTATCAATCGATGCATATAGGGTTTATGAAAACACCAAATTAGGATCAAGAACCAAGAACCCTAAAATTAGGGTTTGTGAATTTCGACTTCACAAAGAAATCGACCGAAGATATGCAAACACAAGTGTATTTGCTCTTCGTTCTTGTACACACGTATTAGTAGCGAATCAATGGGAAAAGCTAGGTTCTTGAATCACAAACAACCAAACACTTGTATTTGAGCTTGGAAAAATTGACCCTAAGGAGTTTAGGGATATATACGATCGGCCAAGCACAAAGAAGAGGAGAGGAGAATAAGTTAGGGTTATTTGGTGATCCAAGATTAGATATAATGAATACAAGGGGTTTGTATTTATATTAATCTAAACTTGATGACCAAGTTAGGGCATGAATGGGTTATGGAAGCCCATCCACGATCGGCCATCCAACCCAAAGGGGTTCTAGAACATTCCCGACTTCTATTTTCATCTCTAGTCCCTTAACATTGTATTTAACGACCATTAGCCAAATACCGTTAAATAATAACTCTCGTTAAGTGTTTATTTGTGAATAATAATTAAATATAACACTTATATATTAATTATATATAAAAATTGATTCTCATACGTAATGTGTGCAATCCCGAAGTCTCGAGTTCGAATCCGGTCATACGTATATTAATTTATATCCATAATTTTTCACAACTTAAAGCTCAAGGCTGAATAACATCTACAAAGTGGTGCAATTGTTCCTACTAGACTTCCGATACACTGTATTATGAGAATTACTGGAATTGACCATTTATAATCGGAATCTATACTGTTGTGGGCTGCACAGATAATTACATTTAACGTAGTACTAACAACATATATTACCCCACAAGCAGAGGTAGTTGCGAGCCAATGTGATGAACTGAGGGCTGCCTGTTCCTGCCATGATCCAATGGTTTTTCACATGCTGCTTTAGCTTCTCAACAGTTAATCTTACTAGTTGTTTGATAAGGTTTTAAAATGTACCTTTTTGAGGGGTCGTTTAAGCCCTTATTTGATCACTTTTGTATCCGTTATTACTTAATATCGTTCCTTTTCACTTTTTAGGTCTCTTGAAGGCAAATTGCTGGAATGGCACTTATTTGGACGGAAAAGCGCGGATATCTGAAGAAATGGCCAAAGTCAAGAATCGAGACACTCAAGCTTTGAAACACAAGGGGCGGCGTCAGGTGTTATCTGTGACTCCGTCGCATCACTTTTGTGTGACGGCTCATTAGCCAAATTGCTTATTTTCAAGTGGCGGTGTCGGGATTTAAAAGAGTAGGTCGTCGCAACTCAGGGCGGCCTAGATTTGATCTAGGCGGCGTCGAGAAACTGAAGGGGACGGCGTCACAAGCATAAGGTGACGCCGTCGCAAGACTAACGTGTCCAAGACAAAACCCTAATACTTGTGACCCGACGGCGTCACAATTCATAAGGTGACGCCATCGCGATTGTAATCTTATATATAGAATCCGAATTTTTTAGTTTTCAGTGTGTAGTCTTTTGGAGTAAAAACCTAAACCGAACCAAGGCTGTCTTGTATAGTATTTTAGGGTTCTAAACCCTATCTTACCCCAAGATAAGTGTTTTACTTCATTAGTTCAATTATGTCTTCAATTATTTTTGTGTATGCTTGCATGTTCCCCATGTCCGGCTAATTTACTTGTGTGTTTGCTTAGGGAATATGAAACTTAACTATTGAATATTGATTGGTTGTCTCTTATCTTAATTGTTAATGATCTAGTAATGCGATAGGTCATTCGTTGTGTAGTTAATGCTTGATTAATCTTTGTGAACCTTAGACTATAACACCTAGAGTAGTTGTAGGCTAAACCATCCAAAGAGTACCTTAGAGTTAGAGTTTATAATTCCTAGAGATTTTGTAGACCAGACCCTTTGGTAGTTTCAAAGAGTTAGGGACAAACGCATACCCTACGACTTTAGACACACAACGCAATTAAGAATAAGGACGTGACAATTCAACCATCAATAGGAGATAATTAAGGACTAATAAAACCTAAGTAAACACATCTTTAAACCATCATACGAGCACACAATAATTAGACATAGACTACATACACCTTAGATTAGATAATTAGACAAGTAGAGTAATCGGTAGAAATACCAACCCCAAATCCAAACCCCGAGATTCGTACCTTTCCTTTTCTTAAAAATATAAAAAAAGATAAAAAATAATCTTCCTCAACCCCAACCTTAGCGTAATAACTTCTCACTAGCATTCCTATTCCCCTAGAGAACGATATCAATACCCGTGGTTTACCCTAATACTACACTACAACGATTAGGTTCACTGCCTAGGGTGTTATAAAACTTTCTCGAAGAAAAGGAAGTTTCTTTGACCCCGAACGACGCGTGTAGCGTTATCATTGTTGTAGCACTAGGTCCTTCAAAGCAGTTTCATGACCTGCTTGGTATTTCAATTCTATTATTTGTTTGGACTTTAGAATCGTTAAACCTGAACATGTGTGCATTATCAGGAAGATGAATAGCGAAACCACATAAAACAATGCTATTACCGTACATATATGACCGAAAGGAGCTCCAATCACACCCGTATATATTTGAATGCAAACATTCACAATCAAGGTGATTACTAGAATATCCAAACCTATGATGTTTGTGAGAAGTTGCTTGCTATTCATGGTCGCTAAAGAAGGCAATAAATTCACCATCACGGTGCACATAAATGCCATGCTTCCGACCTTTGCTATCTGGTCTGCACCACCTAGCATTGGATTACTTAAATCCACAGGTAGCTTCATAGCAACAGCTATCACAGTGAGAGAAGCAGCATTCAGAGTGAAGTATTTACAAGGGAACCATAGTTTCCTGTTTCGGAAGCCATGTAATAAATCAGCTATCATTGCTAGGATGCAAAACAGAGATGCTACCGCGATATAGATACCAATCCAAGGCATAGGTTTGTTATATGCAGCTTCTAATTCTGACTCGTACACTAAATCATACAAAGAATATTGCTCGCCTAACAAAATGTTGCTACAAGAGTCTAATTTTTGAAAAATCATATAGGGATCCATATTTTTTAAACCACTTGGGGGCAGAAAATTAATAGAGAAAAAGGTTTTCTTTGAAAATTATGATATACAAGGAGTGTTTGCATGAATTAAGGAAGGATATAGGTAAAGGGAGCATGATGAATATAATGACTTGAAAATAAACAACATTCAGTTCTTAAAGGTTTTAAGAGTGACAAAATGAAACTTCGACAAACTTTCCAACAACATTTGGACAAGAAGACTGTGTGTGACTAAAACAACACCACTTATTAGTACATAGACTTTTATTGCACCATATATACATCTATCAATTGGCCCACCTGTGAAATGTTTCATTATTCGGGAAATAAATAATTTTTTTAAGCAGCAAATATTTTATTATCACAAATATCCTTTAGAGAGAAGCTATAGAGATACAACTAAAAAAAAACATGCACCAATTAGGGATGCAAGAAATAAACGGATTCGTAACCTACAGGGAAACAAATCATTACAAACGGAGTTGAACACAATTTGTGATTGCTTGATAACTTATCAGTATGAGCTCCCATTACTTAACATTTGAACATAATTTGAATTACAATGCCATAATTTAAAAATGTATCGGTGCAACACATTAATTTTTATTACAATGAGTATAAGCTAATGATTTATGTGTGTGTACAATTCACATTACCATCCTCAAAATCCCATTACTTTTTTGGTTAACGACAAGGAAAGGTAAAATGATGGTAAAATTGTGTTAAGGGGTATATGGGTGAGTTCAAATAGAGTAATCATAGCCGATTATTTTTTAATCAAAATTAAAAATCCCACTTTAGATTGTATTTTTAAGTAAAATAATCTTACAAACAATGAATTGTTAAACGACAAAACTTACATTACCGCGACGATAATTCTTTTAATCTTTTAATAGAACGGCACATCGATATACTTTCGACAATTTACCCTTTTTTTGGGTTTAAAATATTACACGATACGGCATCACATGTGATTTGGGATGTGAGTTGTAAAGTTCAAATCACATTTGATATCTTCAGACGTAATTTCAACACACACTAAAAAAAACTCAGAAAATAAGTTTTTAGAAAGAATATAGAAGTGTCATTGCTGATGAAAAATGATTTTAAACCTGACATGATAGGCCATTTCCAAGGATTTTTGATAATGGTAGATATACTATGACTATTGATGATGGGGTGATGAAGCACATTTACTATGCTAACAGGAAAAATAGTGGAGGAAGAAGTATCGGATAACAAAGATTGGCTTAATTGTTTTGAAGTGGGAAGAGACAAAGATGGAAATCCAAGTATGGACCGGTTGCATCGTCATTTTTGGAGATTGAGGACGGCATGGAAAGGGCTCTAACAATGGAGGCCTATTTTAATTCCTTCAAAAACATCATTGTGTTCAAAAAGCTAATAGATTTCTTGGGTTCTTTGCCCATGCAACTCAAAAATATTGAGCGAGAATGGGAAGGACCAAGTACTTATTGCAAAGTTGACGATGATGACAATTGGCACATCCCATTAAAGCTAGATGAGGATCGATGACCCATAAATCGGGGAAGATAGATGAGGATGTAACCTACTGGATCAGAGCTGGTTGGGCGAAATGGAGGGCGGCATCGGGAGTCCTCTGTGACAGGAACATCCCATTAAAGCTAAAGGGGAAATTTTTACAGAGTGGCAATTAGACCGGCTATGTTGTACAGATCTGAGTGTTGGCCTATCTCCAAAGCCCATGCTTACAGGGTAGAGGTGGCCGAACTGAGAATGCTGAGATGGACTTGTGGTAAAACCTTGCTTGACATGATACGAGCGGAGTTTTTAGAGAAAAAATTGGCGTCGAAAATATTATCTCGAAGGTGAGAGAAGGTAGGTTGAGGTGGTTCGGCCATGTCAGGAGGATGCCCCAAACAGCGCTGATTAGAAGGGTCGAGGCGCTGCCAGTAGATGGCGTGAGAAGAAGGGGCAGACCCAATCTCAGGTGGGAGGATAGACTTAAGCTAGACATGTCGGAGCTTCTCTTGTCGGAGGACATGACCTCAGATAGGAAAGGGTGGAGAGATAGGATTAGAATCTGCGAGTAGATTTGGCGTTTAGGTGGTTTTTGGTGGGTTTAGGTTTTTGCCATAGCCCTAGGCCCCGTACGTTACTTTGCTTTTGCTTGGCTTTGTGTTTTTCTAGTTTGCCTGCTTTTCTTGCCTGTTTTTAGTTTTTGGTGCTTTGTTTTTGTTGCCTTCCTTTAGATCTGTGCCTGTTAGGTTTCTGCCTTGCGTTTTGTTGCTCCCTTTGGTGCACTTTTGCTTCTCTTTGGGTTTTGTCCCTTTGTTTTTATGTTTGTGTCCTGCTTTTGTGTGCCTTTTCATGTGCTTTCCCCCATGCCCCTTTGCTTTGTTTTTACTTGCTTTCGTGTGGTTTTATTATCTTATGCTTTCTTCTCATCTTCTTGCTCACCCGCACACCTGCACTTGCCGGAGGTCTCGTTGGAAGCAGTCTCCCTTCTCCCGGGTTTACCCGGGGGCAGGGGTAGGATCTGTCTACATTTTTAACCTCCCCCATACCCCGCCCCGACGGGATTGGGTATGTTGTTGTTGTTGTTGTATTATTTTTAAGTTTATGGCATATTCAAAGAATTTTAGCGCGAACTTGGTAGAGCTAGGAACCATAGTGCCTCTGCTAAAAGTGTTTCTTTGATAGTATAGGACATTGCAAAAATAAGAAATGGAGAATGTAGGTTGCGGAAATTTGGTAAGGTTAGTAACCCGAAACACACCACCGCCACGAATGAGAAAGCTAGCCACAACTATGGCCATCAGAAACCAGACAGCCACAATTGAGGGCTTCAGACCACCACCACCTGACACCCAACCACACGACTGAGAAAGCTAACCGTAGCTGGAGGCCTTAAAACACTCTTTTGGGTGATTTTTGTATTATCTACATGTTTTGTTCCGTTATGTTTAAAAGCTTCTATTACTAAACATTTTAATGTGTTATTTTTCTATAGATAAAGGAGGCTAGCTCAAGAAAAACAACAAATCCTATTGTGATCAAGTTTTCTAGGAAAGGAATGAAAAGTAAGAATGCGAAAAAGGTGAAATCAACAAGTAATGCTAACTTAAGGTGGGAAGGTTGTAGTGAAGTCGAAAAACTAGCGTTTAATGATAGGCTAGCATTGCTTCAAGATAGGCAAATGTCGACTCCAATGCTCATTGATTGGGATGTGTTAAAGGACATACATGTTAGCCGGGATTTAAAGAAGATGCTTAAGGTTGAATACATGGTCGATGACGAGTAGATCTTTACTTGTCGAACATGGTTAAGAGCTTTTAACGTGCAAGAGGATGTATATCGCGAATGGTGGTTGGAGTTTTTCTCGACCTTGTTTATGAATTAAAGTATCAAAACCGATAATATTACAAAGGAGGTATGTGTTTGGTTTAGATTGTGCGAGCAAAACTTTTGATTTCACTTTACCAAAATTCCCGGTTGTACTTGGTTTATATAAAGAGGAAATTGATGAAGAGGTTTTTGCAAAGTACCTAATAAACGGAGAAAGGAACTTCACAACTACAACTACCCGCGCTTATTGGAATGAAATTAACAAAGAATATAACCCTAGGTTTAAGGAGATGACGATTTGTGACCCAAAGTTGAAGACTTGAAGTTGATACACAGGTTCCTAGTAAATGCGGATGTCCACCGCGAGACTAGTAAAGACAAGTTGTTCAGTAACGATATTTGTTTTTTAGGTGTGATCAGAGGAAAACGTTTGGCCAACGTTCCTTGGATTATAACCTCATATTTAGCTAATAGAGCTGTTGGGTTTTGAGCTACTAGTAAGATTGGAGGAGGACATTGGGTTACTCGGATTATTAAAAATCTGGATTGTTTATACAATCAGAAATCAAGAAATGTAAGGAGTTGAAGTCCGGTGTGTCAGATGAGAAGTCGTATGCGGGGTTGATTGACAAAAATACAAACTAGTTGCTACCAATTGAGGAGCGTGTTGAGCAAGTTATAGAGCATGAAGAGGAGCAATCTAGAGAGGGGCAAGAGGAGTCGGCTCATGAGTAGCAGAGTGTTGGTTTTACAGATATGTATGAGCAGTTGGCACAGATTCACGGGATGACCCATTGTATCGCGTACCAGTTAGATTATTTCTAGCCTATTCTCCAACACTATGCTCAAACGCATAATCTGAACATGGTTCCTGCGTATAACCCACCAAGGGTGTCCGGTATGGAATTCCCTTTGTATCGACCTCCTACTTACCTGGATTCGGGTAATGCGTTTTATGCAGGTAACAACGATCATGTAGAAGCAGGCTCTAGTTCTCACACAGGTGTAGGTGATGGATTTCCTGGAGTAAGTGGAAAAGGTTTTGTAGAGCACGATGTTGGTACTTCTTAGTTTGGTCTAGGCCAAGTTTGTTATGCCTTGACCAATTGTGATCTAGATGTGAATTAGAGTAGGCCATAGTGTCTGAATTGTGTTTAAAAGTGCAGTGGAAATTGTGTGCAGAATGTATGCAATAGGACACAACAAATATGGAGGGAAATTTAGAAATAACTAACTTTTGTATAAATTCATTAATATAACTGTTTTACAGAAATGACATATATATACATTTCCAAGAGGTGCCTTTGTGTTGGTTCATGAGAATCAACAGACACAATGGTTGAAATGTAACTGTCAACAATATTAACTGTCATTCTAATATGGGTCGTTTGGGACATAGGGCCCAACCCATATGAAAATAGCAAACATAGAATATACATAGGAATTACAAATGTCTAATAAAACTATACTATAAAAGACAGTAATAATATTAACTATGGGATGATCAGTGATGATGGATGATTGATCTTACTAAGGGTTCCAACAGTACTTCATTAGCTGGTAGTGCACTCAGACAGGAAACAGGGAAGCAAACAATGAGTAGGTTTGTAGGGAAAGTTGTTGATTACGAGTGTAAAACCCAAAAATCTAAAACTTGTTAAAAGACTATTTTGCCCTCAAATTAAAAAAAAAATTATAAAATACGAAAAATATGTCAAGCTCGGCAAATACGTTTATGACCAAACTAGTAAATACGTAATTTGTACAAGATAAATGAAACCGTCAAGCTTACGTTTAAAACACATTGTATATGTCAATACGTTTTAGCAATGGGCTGAATTTTTATTTAATACACTAATGCGTGACAAGCCCAATCAAGTTCTGAACCAGGCCTTTGTTTTCCTTTTGGACTTAGGCCGTGTTGCTTTTTTTTCTTTTGTTCAGCTTAATGCAAAACCGAATAACCCTCCCCTCCTTTTTTTTATATACGCTCCACAAGTTAGTCATACCAAAACCCTAGCCACCAATAAGTCACGGCAAAAAGTAAACCCCTCCCTCCACCATTTTTCTGTCGACACAAATGGTTCCCAAGGAAGGTTTGAAGGCTGATATCGTGGGCATGGTGGATTGAAGGCTGTTTGGTTTGGTCGTTGGGTGTATAGCTGCTGAGGTCGTGGGTTTAGGTCGTTGGTGAACTGCTGGTACGAAGGAAGGCTGTGATCGTGGCACCCTAGGCTCGACAAGGGAGTCTTGGTGTTGTTGGGCTGCTGGTCATGAGGAGTTAGGGCACAAAAAGGGTTGTTTGTCTCAAGCTTTGTTCTCTCCCTCTCTTTCGCGACAAAGGTAACTTGTATCGTCTACCATCTTGTTTCTTTTTCTCCCTCATTTTCTGTTTTAGTCACATGTTTCCAGCCCTCAAGTGCACATATATCGTCACATAAAATGATGGAACTAAGTCACATAAAATCATCCTATAAAGCTACATAAAATCATGATTTAACTTTGTGAATGACGAATGAAATATGGCCTTGAAACCTAGTGTACGAATCTGATTTTGAACCATCTACATTCGACCCTTATGAAACTCTAATAATGAGCTAAAATAGCCTTGAAACTATACGTACACGTGCGTGGAATATTGGATTGATAACGATTGATTTACGGGTTTGGTTGGGACTGTTTTAGAAGCTGAATTTGGAAATGTTGTAACTTGAGTTTCATAAAGGTAAAATCCATTATTTTTACATGAAAAGTTGGTTTAAGGTCTTATTGAAGTTTTCCAAGTGGTTTGGTCGAATTTGGAGTTGTCTAAGTCGTATTTTTAAATTTTACAAGATCAAGTGCCAAAGCTGAGAAAACGGGTCTGAAATTTAGTTGGATTGTTTGATTTTTCATTTTCAAACCATAAGTAATTAGGAGCTCTCCTTTTGCAGGAGAGATATTTAGGATATAAATGAATTTCTGGGAGTTTTGGGGATTTTTCCAAGGTGTCTAAACAGGTCCCATAAGCGTAAACTTTTAAGGTGTATTTTCTGATCACTTTCTGGACAGGTCTGGACTTGTAATTTTCCATAGGCCATTTGGCATGGAGATAGAACCCACCAATTTTTGGAGAGTCTTTTAACTCATGTGGGAACCCCTGGGAATTTCCTTGATTTTATTCTAGCTAAGTAAGTATTTTATAAAAATCGCTAAATTCTGGTCGGATATGAAGTTAAGAAAATAAAAGATAAAAAGATTATATCAATAAGTAAAACACTTATACATGCATAAGAAGCTTATAAAATGAGTATATAAGTAATATATGATATCAATTCGTGTATATTAGTTGGCGAAGATCACGATGTTGCTTTCGGTGTTACTTTTCCGTTTGTTTTCATTACGTTGCTAAAGGTGCAGATATTACGACCTTTTAGATGGGGTTTCTTATGGCGTTTTCTTTCGTTAGCTTTTCTATTTCAATTATTAGGGTTTCCTATGCCATTGCTATGAACCCTGTCTGATTGTTTGATTTGTTGCTTGTTTGAAACACCTGTTTTATTGAATCATGCAATATCTGACTTGAGCGTTATGTTAGAAAGACTTTGATACGCACATTTGTTGAACCTTGCTATATTTGATTATGAATTTCTGAATTGTGAACATTTGGTTATGAAAGTATGATATGTGACTACGACATTAACCCGACTTGAACCTTTGAACATGAACCTTATGATATGAATTATCTGATATGTTATCTGTTGAACTTTGTGTTTGATTATGATCTGTGTCAATTATGACAATCTGTTTGACCTAAGTTAGTTTGACACCTGAGCCAATATTCTCACTAGTCATGGGGGTTCCATGTCCGTGTCGATGATGCACCTCGACATGACTCTAGAGGCGATAGAGTGATGCTCGCCACGTCCTTTCGTTATCTGTTTATTGATAGTATGGCCACTATCATGCATTTGGGGCGTATGGATGCATCCTAGATGCGATCGTTATCGATATGTTTACGGTGATTGATGTCGGTATGCAATACAGCGTCTTCACAAAATTACAGGAGCTAGCTACTCCAATAAGTTTATGAGGTTACCTTCTAAATAAGAAAGATATTTCGATATGATATGTTACAGGCTCGTGGTAGTTAACTAAATCTTTATCTGTTATTTACGTATTAAGTATTACGATGTTGATTCGGTATGTTCAAGTGTTTATAATTATGTGCTAGGCTTATTATATGTTATTCTATGTGGTTATGCTTTTGTATGTTTAAGTGACTACCGTCTACTATGCTAGGATATGATTAATCTGTTTTCAATATGATTCATGTGTCATCGATATTATGTTAGTTTATCGTTATGTGAATTAGTTGATATGTGAGATGAATGTGCTAGTGTGAAAGTGAGTATCTTGAAAGTCTATTAAGTATGATTGTTCGGTTAATCGGTGAACTTTTCCTATCCGTTAGGGTATCTATCTGCTTATGTTTGATCTGCCATGTTTAGACTCTGTTTATATTAAGTTTTGGTTTGGAAAATGGTTTAATTATGATATCTGTTTTGATAATTTGCTAATTGCTATGCTATGTCTTTTGCTTATTTAGTTATAGTTTTCCTACTATGTATTCTATTTGCATGTGTATGCCATGATTTGGTACTATTCATTTGCTACAATATTGGATTAAGTGTGTTAAATATAGATTAATTGACTTGTATGAATGCCATGTTTACTTTCTAGAAATTGTTTCTGTTAGCCTTTTGATATTTCGTTTGGCTCATATGTACTCGAATTTTCTGCTTTAGTTAATGTTTGGTTATCTTGATGCGTTTGCGTTGGTGCCATCAATATGATATGTGTTTGTTCTTGATTGCTATTTGTTCTTCGGATTTACGTATGATTGTGTTTCCACAAAATCCTCAATGATTCATTAATCTCATTCCGCTGCGACTTTGTTATCCGTTTCGTTTGTTTCATTTTGCATTTCAGACTTTATTTAGTTTTCGTTTTGTTATATCTATTCCTTTGGGCTTTTTAAGCTCGGCCGCATTTCTTTCTGCGGCGGGTTTTAGGTTTGAAGATGGGCTTTGATGGGCTGAGAGTTAGAGTATCTTAGTGGACCAACCCTAGTACCATAGTACTTATGGACTTACTTTGAAGAGTTTTGTTTTGAGATTTCATTCATTTTGGATAATGTATTTTCCTCGTCAGACAATTGTTTATATGATTTGAAACTTCATTTTTTTAAGGTTTCCGTTTGTAAATATTTTATTTGTATGTTCTGATATGACACCAGAATGTGACACTTCTACCCTTGTCGGGTTGGGGTGTTACAACGAGAGTGACAGTGAAGAGGAACAGAGCGTAATGAGTCCGTGTAGAGCAACAATGATGATACCGACAATCCTATGGATGATGCATGATCAAGATTGATCATATTTTCTGGACGATGATGTGTATCGAATATTATCTCTTTTTTTAACTTTGCTTCTCGTACTACGATGTTATGTAGGATGTTTTACTTTATAATTTGAGACTATTACTATTATTATTATTGTCGTCGTAGTATTTCTTTGTGTTTTGTATATTTTTGCAGTATTTGCAGGTGATCCAGGAATTATGTTCATAATATGTGATCGGTGTATTTCATGGAATTAACTCAATTCATACAACTGCCTGAAACCGAATATGACTGACACATCTCTCCTCGGGAAGTTTCGTTCTTCTCATATTTAATTTTCCCTATTTCCTTGATTTGAAGTTTATTTTTCACATTGAGGGAAATTTAAAACTTAGGTATGGGGATGGGAAGTAAATATGAAAAATGACCCGATTTTTAATTTTTAAGTCATAGATTTCTTTTTATTGTCTTATTTTTAAGATATTACGTTAAATCATACGCTTGTTTGCTCTTTTTGATCTAGTTGTTTCTGAACACATAAGTAATAATATAATAGAACAACTGAATCATTTCAATGGTGAAATTTGTAATTTTTGAAAATTTTGACATGTCCCGATTGTTAAAGCGGTCCATTTTTGGATCAATAATATTGCTAGCGCATTTATAGCCCTACCACTAAACACGAGGATTTGAACCTTTCTTTACAAGCATACAATTTTTATGCTAGAATTCTTTTTATGCTATGAGTGTGCCGGTAATTTTATTGATTCTAGAACTTGTGCTTGTTATACAATTACGAATGTTGTAGTCAGATCACATTCGTGTGATAATTGTACATTTACGTGATAAGAGGCAACTTACCAAACAGGCTCCAATTTTACATCTTAAAGATTATTAGCTAGATACACTTGCTAGTTAACCACCCACATGGACACATTTGTAGCGCTCATCTTTAGCGCTAGATACCCTTAGTTACACCCACTGAGCCACTCTATTCTTCCTCTTAAAAATAAAAATAGAAAATATTTAACCTTTGAACCTTAGCCTAACCCATAGTCAAAGTCTAACGGTGAGTTGTTAGTTACTCCGTTTGTTGAAGTTTTTGATGATCATTAGTTGGCTACACTTTATCAAATCGTATGTGACATTCCGACAAAGACGAAGGTCGCTACTTCTTATTTTCATGGCGTATGCTCATCCAAAGTGTGAGGGTGACAAAGGAATGGAAGCATGGATGGATATTTTAAGGGGCATGAGGGGGTTGTGTCCCCCTTCCCCCCCACCCACCCACCCACCCAAATTTAAGATCACTATCTATAATTTTGTGTATTTTACATGAAAAAAATAATGAAAATAAAAGACAACCAAAGGTTTGGCTCATTCAAAATTAAATTATTGTGTTTTGGCCCCTTCGAAAATATTGTTCGAGCTCCGTCCCTCAGGGAAGTAAAAAGAAAGTCAAGAAAAATATAAGATGACAATTATAGCCAATGTGCTATGCATGCTACGAAGATGAAGAATGTATTGTAAATCGATTAGCCAATGTACTAACTCGATAAAAGTGACGGTGTTGATTGATGTGTTGATATAAGAACCAAAGGAGGAAAGAGGTTTGGTGACTATGATCATTTACGGGTTTGCGGTTCATTTGTAACTAGCAACACGGTTTATTAGACTTGACTTTATTTTTGTTTTTAGAACCAATTCCATAAATTATCCCATACCTAATCCTTACCCTCATATTAACACAAAGCCTAACATTACAACCCGAATAAAAGACCGTTTTGATATGTACCTGGTGCTCACACCCCATCAGATTTGTTTTGATACATGTACAAGCTTATGGTATGACATGAATCTATGACTCAATAGTTGAGTGAGATTTACTTACATTTCCATCAGAAATGATGGGTGTTGAGTGAATTACACTTCTCTCCTATTCCTGGGGTACTTAGTTATGTTATCAAGCTTGAGAATCATATGGGTATGGTCAAACATCTTAATTTTTGCAAGTAAAATTTTGACGCAGATCATTTTTGTACTTTTCGTACCTAGATGATATCCTTTACTTTTTGTGAACCGTGATGTTGGTACCGTTGGAATAATGACTTTTAAAAATGTTGCATTTGCTTGGGGGCAAGCAATGCTTAAGCGTGAGGGAATTTGATAACGCTTAAATATGATATGTTTTTATATGCGTTATCCATTGTTTTTATGCATAATTATGGTGGTTATTTTTTATTTTTTGGTACTTAATTAGATAAATATTGTTTTCAGGTTCACAATCAACCAAGTAAAAGAAAATGGCGGAAAACGTTGATGAAACAAATGACATTGGATTGATTATGCATACACGAATATTCTCCCAACATGTGGTGTCTCCAAAGCTTTTCTACGATGGACACATGCAACAAAAGAAGAGCTTAAACCTACAAGATGAAGGAAAGATTGAATATAATGTCACAAAGCCATTGATTTAGTTGGTTTATAGCTAAAGGTAAAAATGAAGCTGAAAGCCTCGAAGCCACGGCTAAGATCTTCTCAGCCACGACTAATTGCAGCCGCGACTATGTTGTGATTAGCCACGGCTATTGCCAGCTGCGAGTATATGGATGCCAGCCGCGGCTAAACCCAATATTCAGACTAAAAGTCAAATTAATTCACCATAACTCCCCCTAATTTATCATGGCCGATCATTTTCCTCAATTTACTGTTAGGGAACGTTTTGCTCGGGGATTAAGTATTATTTATGCTATAAATAAATGTGGAGGGTTACCTTAAACACCATGATTTTTTTTAACTTAGCTTAAACACCATGATTAATCTTACACCATAAGGTTAATCTCTCGAGTCCTTAACTCCTAAAAGACTCAGAAAAATTCTGCCATTTCTAGTAACCAAGCCAAAGCTACCAAGGAAGAAGTTTGGTAATATTGTACGATGTGGTTGGAACGTGCATAGTCAATTGGAGGCGTGAGAAGTGCACTAACTTCTTGATCTTTACCTATTTGTAATTCTTACAATAGGTAAACTTATTTACTTTTGCAAGATGTTGAACATTGTGTTTTATTATGGCATTTTGTTCTCAATAAAATTTATTATGGAGTAGTTTTATTAAGCTATTAAGTTGTGTGGAATCATGTAAGCTATAAGCTATTAATATGGAGTGTTTGGATTTCAAGTTATGATTGGAATTATGATTTTGCTCATGAGTTTGTTTAAAAGAATATGTGTCTAATTATCTTGTTGAAAAATCATAAACAGATTCCTGAGGGTTTCTTGTCATGATTTGTTCCAAAATATTGGTCCACAAATATGTTTCATGTTTTGTAATTGACAACTATATATGAACAAACATTTTAAACGGGCCCGTAACCATTTAATCACGAGTATAGGTCGAAAGGACTCGTAAGAACGAATTGGTTAAAATCATGTGTCACACAAATGACTCATAATGAATTGGTTTTTAGTGTCTTTCATAGGTCGAAAGGGTTCGGTAATATAAACCAATATATGTGCGAATTTGATGATATAACCACTTAGATTTGCATTTCGTAAACTTGATTTGTGAACCATTGCTAGTATTTTATCCAACCTAGTATTTTATCCAACACGCCAAACACTCTATAACAATAGTGAGCTAAATTCTACGCAAGTGTTTGTTTATTATTTGTGATAATTTGACTGCTTGTTCATTAAAAAGATGTTTAGCGTAATCAGGATTGTGACACCATTTTTACTTTTTTGCACTTTAATTTACCACAATCTTATAATTCCCTTGGGACGATCTCGACTTACTTAAACCTTTGCTATAATCGGACGAGTATACTTGCTTGTATGTGTTTTTAGTAGTAGGCTAAGTAATCATGTTTATAAGTTCTAAACTTTGTACTTACTATACGCATCAGCATCTGTCCGGTATGTGGATTCCTAACATATCCTAATACTCATGGCAATCTGCAACTCTTAGAAGATAATATGAAATTCTTATTTGCTTACGGACTCAAATTCCCACTGTTGCTTCTGATCTTCAATATCATAAAGTCTTAAATTGTGTCCCTTCTAGTTCTTCTGATCGTTGGATTATCTCTTGAAAAGCTTGGAAAAAGGTAAATGATTCTTATCTAGCTTTCTATCAGCTTAAAAAAATGACGAGAAAAACTAGGTCTAACAAACTAAAATGAATGAAACTTTACCCGCGTCATCCCAATGGAGAACATGCATGACGCCCTCATCCTAATGTGAGTTCAACTGAGTATGATACAAGGCACCTTCATGAAAGGGCACGCATCACGCAACCTGTTAAAAAAGTTGCCTCGGAGCACCACGTGGGATGGCAGGAAGAGTGGGAGCATTGTCATGACGGACATTTAAACTTTAGCCAATATAGTTATCAGGCATCACATTTGGGATAAGGTCAACCCAAATTCAATTTTGATGCCAACCAGTAAACCCACGGGATCATCTCTATCTAAAAGTGATTGTCATTTTTAAGCCTTTTTTTTTTTTTTTTTTTTTAAACTCCTGTTAGGTGGTACATTGTTTCAACTGAAAAAAAATACGAAAGACAACTAGACGAGGATCTAAATTTATAGAAAAACACACAATAATAAAAGTAAACATTTTTTAAACGGCACTTGGATGAAGTTGTAAGAAACGTCAATCATCAAAATCGAGAAGAACACAATAAAAATCGTGAAGGGGAAAAAAAATTGCAATTAGGGGTGTTATCGGGTCGGGTTATCGGGTTTGTCGGATCGGGTTGAGTAGGGTTTTATATTTTTAAAAAGTCACCCACCCGACCCGATAAGTATTCCCGGTTATCGGGTCGGGTTAAGTCGGGTCGGGTTGTCGGTTTAAGTTACAACAGCAAAAGCATATATGTTATATATGGTGACATCAACAAGACAACAACTAATAAGAAAATTAATAAGTTAAATATATGTCAAACTTTGTTAGTACAAATTGTGTGACGGGTTGTAACAGGTACGAATAAAGCTTGCCGGGCTGGGTCAACAAGCTTCTAATGGGCTGATCTTGTACTAATCCAAGTAATAAGAATGATACCCCTGCACAAGAAAAGGTAAACCGTTAGTCTTACCGTGGGGACGGATCTCACGATTAGACTCCGGCATGAGAGTAAGTACATATTTCTTGAGAAGGAAAAAAGAGTATGTGTGTGTGTAATTATGAGAGAGAAAGTTGTACCTTATATGGGGATTAGAGCCCCTTTAATAGGTGAGGCTTACCGCTAGGGTTTACTAGGTTCTCGCCTGTAGTGGTTAGTCGCCGGAGCCGGACCCTTGGCGGACAAGGTTCTGTGTCAATCGCAGATGCGGACGTAAGATGTCTAATGGCTAAAGGCTCAGCCTGTTTGAGTATCTTACATGCGTCTTGAGGTCTGGATCATAGCCAATTTCGTCATTGGGCTTACTGTAGGCCCAGGTTTTATAGTTATTGGGCCTGAGCCCAGTATGTGTATAGTATGTATTGGGTCTAGTGGGCATGTTATACATATTATACGTCATCAAGTCCCCCCAGTCTAGTGTGTGCACTGCGTTCGGATATTGTCGCTTGCGGTGGATGGTACTAGACTTGAGTTGACTAAGCCCTTTTTCATTCCGTGCGTTTTTTCTTTTAGAAATGCTTCTTAACCTTAGGACCTGCTACGTCATCCAGTCCCCCCAGTCTAGTATGTGCACTGCGTGTGGATATTGTCGCGTGCGGTGGATTTACTTAGACTATTTCCTGTTGATCGTTTCCACTTCCGCACTATTGAAGCATTTTCTTGACGCTCCCCTTTCTTGGAAAGTTTTTTTTACAACGTGGACGGTCAACAACTTTTCATGTTCTGGTTGATTTGACTCTGTGGGCCATTGGACTTCCATTATCCTAATCCCCGTGTTTTTTATTTGGGCGATTGGATCAGATTAATTTTGGACGCGTGTCCTTTTTTAGGGTTTTTTCTTGGTAGATCACCGTTCTGTTTGTATAAATACCCTTTATTTTTTCCTTAGCCCATTTTTTCTTTTTACTGTTCTTTTGTTTCAAACGCTGCTTTTCGATCCGACTTATCTTTGGTCGTATCTGCCCTCCAAATTCCTTATTCAGTTAGGTTCTTGATTCTCTTTTGTTTTTCCGTTATGGGTACTTTTTCATCTACCAAATCTAAACTGTCGCAAAAGGTTCTCGACCGCTTCTGCATTGATTATTCAATTCCGCAATTTGTTCATCCGGAATTGCCTGATCCTGACCAAAGCATTCAGGAAGCACCGAATGGGAAAATCGGTGTATATATCCATTTTTTCGTGTGTGCTAATTTTCGCCTTCCTTTGTCTGTCTTTCTTGTTTCTATTCTCGACTACTATCGTATCCATATATAGCAGCTTTCTGTCATTGGTGCTGCTAAAGTTTCTCAATTTGAGATTCTTTGTTTTGCCCTCGGTATTAAATCCTCCGTTGGTCTATTTAGAATTTTTTATGAGTTGTCTCAGAAACATGGTTAGCTTTCTTTTAGTAAACGAGTTGATAGCTTTGGCGTTTGCTATACTAAACCCCTCGATTCTCTCAAAAGTTGGAATGACCATTTTTTATGGGTTGACTCGTTTGCTTGTCCTACTATTCATCCTTTCTTTATTGGGAGTAACATTCCTATGGATGCTATCCCCAAGGATGCTGAATTTGATGTTGGGCATGTTGCCTCTCTTGTTGCCAATGCTTCTCCCTTTCTTAAATTTCCGGAGCCTTTCCTCTGTTTGGTTGGGTTAAGTCGTAATTATACTTTGGGTGATTCTTTTTACCCTGTGTTCCGTGATCAACAGAATCGGGGTTGGTATAATATTTTTCTTTGTTCTGTTAATCTACTTTTGTTAGTCCTGACTTGCGCTTCCTCTTCTTCTTTTTCTGCAGCGATGGATTTGCTATCGGACTGTTTAATGCTTCTCCCTTTCTTAAGTCGTAATTATACTTTGGGTGATTCTTTTTCTGCCTCTCTTGTTGCCAATGCTTCTCCCTTTCTTAAAAGGA
Organism: Chrysanthemum makinoi; assembly: GCA_910596185.1. Taxonomy (NCBI): domain Eukaryota; kingdom Viridiplantae; phylum Streptophyta; class Magnoliopsida; order Asterales; family Asteraceae; genus Chrysanthemum; species Chrysanthemum makinoi. The sequence continues at coordinate 329,483,905 of OU343224.1, forward strand.
TCCTATGAAGTTGATTTTTGATACCCGACTGTTGGAGGGAAATGAGATTCCTTTACTATAATCCACCGGAGACCGGACTGTTTCTCTGACCCCTCCCTCTTCTGGTGACGATGAGAATGTGGTTGCCCGTTCGGAAGCCGAGACTTCTCTACCTTATGATGACGCCATCCTGACCTGTCCATTTGGTTTCTGAGGCTGGTCTTAATGTGGCTTCCAGTTCCGGTAGGAGGAGGAGGAAAGCTTGCACCAACCTTGTTCATCCTCCTAAAAAAGTGAGGAGCGACCTTAATGATTCTGGTAGGGCTTCTACTGGTGGTAAGTCTTTAGATTCTATTCAGAAGTAGTTAGCTCAAAGTTCACAAACTCTTGAATATTCTTTGAATGCTTTGCCCACTCATTGTTCTTCTTCTCCTTCATTATCAATTACTCCTCTTCACGAAGTTGGGACGTCTACTGAATCTGCTTTTGGTTTGTGTGAAGATCGTTGTAAGCTCTTAGACGAGGTCTAATATTATATCTAGGAACACATAATAATAAAGGCGAAATATTCAAACATAGAATCAATATTATTATGAACAAGGTTTTTTATTATCATAAACTAACTAACTAACTATAATAAAGATCAAAGACTTGATCTAACACTAACTAACTAAACCACTAAACCCTAGGCGTTTTCCCAATCCCTACGCCTAGGTTCCCACACACACACACACCTTTAGACGTCTACATCTTGTACGTACCATAAAACTAATGACCCTATGTCTCTTTATATACTAGAGACATCTAGGGTTTACAAGAGGAATCATAATAGAATTAGGAAACTAAATATTCTTTTAAGCATATCTTCTAGAATCTTCTAAATCCTCCATCTTTTTGTAGTTTCCCTTCTTATCACTTTTAGTCCTTCATGTTTCATTCTTCTTGTTTTGTATCATCAAATCTATAATAGACCCAACAATCTTCCCCTATTTGATGATGACAAAACAAACACGATTCTTGTACGACCTTCCCTAGACGAAGTAGCAGAAGTTGAGATCAGGGATCTCACCATGAATGAAACAAGTATGTCTTCCATGCTTCCCCTTGACTTGAACATGTCACTCAAACATCTCTTCCCCTTTTTGTTATCAACAAATATGGAACGTATGCAAATAATGATCATGACCACCACGAACCAATATCATACTTCCAATCTAAGACTTCCAATGCTTTAAATCGCCCACCATTACGCATCATAAGAAAAATGGATCCAAAACAGTAGAAAACTTCAACTAGCAGTAGTAATAATGATCAACAATAGTAAAAATCAAACACTTCCCTTTGAGTGATGCATGTAGATCAAGTGATTCTTCAAATCTGTAAGATTTATGTAATGATTACTTGCGAAGAAAACCGAGTATAACGAATTTGATGAAGAAGTAGAATTTCCCAAACTTGTGTCTTAAATCTTATACTATCTACGGAACTCCATACTTATACAAATCAACAAATATAAGTAGACCGCAATCCGTTGACAAGAATCCTCAACTAGTATGAGACACTGAGCACTACAATGTAACTCCTTCAAGTGATAGCCAATGTGTGCATAGAGCATCATAAGAAAAATCACACATTGCTAGATTCATCAAGCTAGATGATAAGAACACAAACCAAGTAATTCCACTTCACCTTCAAATAAGTGATAAATAATCCTCTTCGTAATCAATTATTCAATGAATCAAATACAAGCCTTTTTGAATCCTTTTAAGAACATAAATTTCTTCCTGTGTGTGTGAACCAAATAAGCATTCTGTGTGTGTGTGTCATCCAAAAATCCATAACCATTATCATTTCGACTTCCCTTTAAATCGAAAACCATATGATAAAGAATCGGTACCTTGAGCGTACTTTGGAAGGAGCAGTACTTTCATCCAATCATCAGTACTTTCAATAAAATCTGCAGTACTTTTAATGTAACGGTACTTTGAAACCTCCTCACGATTTACTTTGAGAAGTAAATAAGAGCTTTCAATAATCAGTAGTACTTTCAAATTCCAAGCAGTACTTTCGTGTCCAAGCAGTACTTTGCTTGTAGGGGACCAATAACGCACAATAGTACTTTGAAAATACACATCAGTACTTTCAGCAGTACTTTGACATAAAAGCTCAGATGGAAGATCCCTTCGGTGGAACGTTAGATTGATATATAGAGAACATCCACCCAAAATTTCGTCACGATCCAACGGTTAACGAAAAAGTTATGATCGTTTCAAAACAGTGTTGTTGTAACCTTACGAAAAATCAGCAGTAGACTTCGACTGCTTATATCTTTTGATTGAGGCCTCCGATTGACAATCCCTTCGGTGAGATTAAAGATAGATATACTGAGATGCACCAGAAAATTTTTTAGCTCGATCTAACGGTTCAATAAAAAGTTATGCCCTCTTGAAAACAGTGATGTTGAAGTATTACGGATTTTTGACAGCTTTGAATTTTTCTTCCTTCTTCTTCAAAAAAACCTTGTAGATCCCTAGATATCACGAGCCCCAGGCTCTGATACCACATGTGAAGATCGTTGTAAGCTCTTAGACGAGGTCTAATATTATATCTAGGAACACATAATAATAAAGGCGGAATATCCAAACATAGAATCAATATTATTATGAACAAGGTTTTTTATTATCATAAACTAACTAACTAACTATAATAAAGATCAAAGACTTGATCTAACACTAACTAACTAAACCACTAAACTCTAGGCGTTTTCCCAATCCCTACGCCTAGGTTCCCACACACACACACACCTTTAGACGTCTACATCTTGTACGTACCATAAAACTAATGACCCTATGTCTCTTTATATACTAGAGACATCTAGGGTTTACAAGAGTAATCATAATAGAATTAGGAAACTAAATATTCTTTTAAGCATATCTTCTAGAATCTTCTAAATCCTCCATCTTTTTGTAGTTTCCCTTCTTATCACTTTTAGTCCTTCATGTTTCATTCTTCTTGTTTTGTATCATCAAATCTATAATAGACCCAACAGTTTGCTCCATCTTGATGGTTCTCTCCCTACTTATTGTTTACTTATTGTTTCTTCCATTCACTTTTTCTTTATGCTTTTTCTTTATGCTTTTGTCTTTCCATAATTTCTTTACGTATTGTTTCTTCCATTCACTTTTTCTTTACTTTTGTATTTGCAGTTCTCCTATGCAGGTTGTCACGGATGTCATTGTTACTACTGTCCGTCCTATTGGGAAGGGGAAGGGTCAAGCGGATGATCCTTCCTCTCTTCTGAACAATTTTTCTTCTGTCAGTGGTATTCATCCAATTCTTAATGACCTTTCGTGTTGATCCCAGTTGAGCAAACGATCTAATATAGAAACTGACTTAAACAAAAACTTATTAAGTATCACGCGGAATTTAATACTTAATCTTAAGAAGAAGAACAATAAACATTCAACACCTCAATATTATTATTAATACGAATACTCTAACAAGTATTAGGGTTTTTCAACCTTGAAGTGTATCGACCTTATACATCAGATTGATAGAAACTTGATGGTATCTTTATTAAGTATCACACGGAATTTAATACTTAATCTTAAGAAGAAGAACAATAAACATTCAACACCTCAATAACCATAAGCATCAGATTGATAGACACTTGATGGTATCTTTATTAAGTATCACGCGGAATTTAATACTTAATCTTAAGAAGAAGAACAATAAACATTCAACACCTCAATATTATTATTAATACGAATATTCTAACCAGTATTAGGGTTTTTCAACCTTGAAGTGTATCGACCTTAGATATAAAACATATGTATATCTAATCTAACCTAGGACCTCCTTTTATAGACTAAGGAGTCCTTTACATAATACAATACGTAACCTACAAGATAAATATCTTTTCCATATTTATCTAATACAGAATACTAAACCGACTATACAAGACTAGCAGTGGTTACAATACATTATCCGTGGTTACACAATACTACTAGCCGCGGTTTGTCTTCATTAGTGGATCCATTCCTCTGTCCGTGGTTTCATCAACACTGTCCGTGGTTCCAACACTTAGAATAATTCTTGATCCAAGGAACCAAGAACCCAACAATCCTTTCCTAAACTTGATACATTCAAACAGAATTCTCAAGTTTCCTTTAGACTCAAAACATCTGAATTGGAGGATGTAGCCAAACACTTACTAGATTTAAGAATTTTCTCATACTTCAGCAACAAATTGTAAGCTTGACCATCATAGGGCATCAACATCTTTATACCACCAGGCTTCACCATCTGAGCAATAAATTCTGGATACTTATTCAGTTGAGGATAATCACCTTCTACAAGCATATGAATAACTTCTCCAAATACAGTTAAAACATGAACTCCACAAGTTTGATATATAAACCATTCTATAACTTTTCGATTGCATAGTCCTTTCCATTCAGGTTCATCATGAGTAGGTTCAAACAGAATCTTCAAGTGATGATAAACCATTCTCTCATGATAATCATCTGGTTGCACATCACCAAACTTATTCCTATAAAGCTCCCAAAGATTCAACAAATCATCTCTATCAAAATACTGAAGCATCTGTGAAAACTTATTATACTCAGAAACTTCATTATTGAGTCTTTGAATTTTCCAGCATCCTTCACTTCCTTTAAGCTCATACTCATAAAAGATAATTTTATTACTATCTTCAAAATCTTTCAATCTTTTAGAACCAGATTCATCCTGAATCTCAGATTTTCTCTTTAGATTACCTTTAATCCACTCTTCATCTTTTTCAGAATTCATTGGACATAAACTATCATTATTAATCCTCATACACATCGGATAAAGCTCATGAATTCTTTCAAAGCGAATATTTATTAAGATTATCGGGAATATGTATGCGAATTCTTAATAATCTTCATTAGTACATTCCTCATCTGTGCAATTGTAGGAGGTTTCTTTCTTATAACTTGTTTCCTTTCTTCTTGATCCTCCTTGCCTATTCACCCAAAAGTCTAGCTCTTTCCTCATCATCTAACAATGCCCATTCTTGTGGAGTATACTCATCATATATTTGATTAGAAGCTTGAAGATAATTTTGCGATTCATACCATTTAGCTAACCATTTCTGACTAGCCTCCTCTTCTTCTTGCTTTTGTTTCATTGCAGCTTCTTCCTCTGTAGCTTGTATACTTCTTGAAAACTCATTATCATAAGCAATCTGTTCTTCTCTACTTTTAAACTTCAACTCTGGTTCTGCAATTCCTTTACCTTTACCAATGTCTGGTTGAGCCACCTTCTTCTTCAAAGGCTCACCAATAACTAAACTTTTACCTTTGGATTTGTTTGCAGTAGATTTAAGAGATGAAACAGGTGCAATGATGGGTGTAGAATTAGATGAGGTTTTACTTAGATTGATCGTGTAATTGCACTTCTTTCTCAACCTCTTTTGATTTGGGTGGTGATACAGAGATGGTAGTAACAATTGTGGAAGTAGTTATGATAGCAGTGGGTACAATTGCCATGTCTGAAACTGCAGCAGTGGTTTCAAAATTACTATCCGTGGTTGCGCAACACACTATCAGTGGTTATGTCCTGCATCACTTCATCTTCTACCACAGTCTTCAAACTTTCAAGAACAGCTTCATTCCCATCTTTATCAAATACTACAAATTGATCTCCTTTATCTCCACTATCTACATCATTCTCTATATGCACATCAACAGCCTCCCCTGAATTCATGCCTTCACTCCTCCCTTGTTTGGGTACATTCTACATATTCACAGCTGGAGAGGAGTTCACCATTCTTTTCAACTTCCTCATTTTCTTTAATATAGCAACCCCAGGTCTTCTTACCTTCTCCAAAACAAACATCTTATGCTTCAGTCTCCTTATCTCTTTACCCTGAAACACAGCTAACTGTTGAAGACTTGAGATTGTCACCTCCATCTTGGTACATTTAGCCGTCAATTCATTTAACTCTTCAAGAATATCCTCCCCACTTCGACCTGTGTTAACTGGTCCGATAGGTGGTTCATTGGAAAAGTCATCATGTACCATATTAGGATCCGTCAATTCATGTTCATGTTCCAAAATATCCTCATCACTTCGAGCTGTGTTAACTGCTCCGAGAGGTGAATCCTTAGATATAGTAAACATAGCATCAGACCTTGCCTGATCATCTATGCACCCTGTATGAGCCAGTTGGCTAGGGATTCCTCCACCTGTGTTAAATTCCAAGGAACTCTCCACATTAGAAGTTGCCAAAGGTTGGGTCTTAATGATGTTTCGGCTAGCCTGACCAGCATCTAAGCATGAATCAGTAGTGAAAACCCTTCCAATCATGTCACCTCCACCACCTGTGACAGCCTCATGAGCAACACCACTAGCACTAGCCTGAGGTAGCTTAGTGCCTTTCCTAATCCTAGTCCACACAATGGGGTTAACATTTGTTGCAAGTATACTAACAGTGGTTTGGGGTATACTAGCAGTGGTTTGAGATTCACTATCAGTGGGTTCAGGTATTAAGGGTTGGGCTTCAAGACCTTCATCAAACTCAGGAACAGCAGGCAAAGAGATCATATATGAGAACAAAGGAACATCTCTGATTTGAACATTTGGCTTTTGATTCCTCATATGTGCAAACACCTTAGGAAGCATATAATGTACTTTATATTCTCTAGAATGCTCAATAGGTTCTTCAATTTGACTCTCAAAAATCAATTGCACAAACCTAGGATATAAATAATATTTTCCTTTCTTCCTAATATTCTGCACAAGACCATCATAAATCATCCTAGACCAATTAAACTTCCTCCCCTCAGAAAAACATATAATAGTTGTAGCAATCTTGGAAGGAAAGTCATCAAAACTAGTGGTCTTATTACTCATACACATCAACAAGGTGTGTATCAACAAAGGAGTATTGTGCAGGTTAAAGACCTATTAGGAATTACATCTTTAAGATCAAAACAATATATGTTTTCCTTCCTAGGTACCCTTAGCTGTATATACTTCTCATCAGACATCTTAAATTGGGATGACAACACCACACACTCGGTTTCACCAAAAAGTACCCAGTTTTTCTTATCACACATTTGAGAAACACTGAATAAATTATACTTAAGTCCCTCTACCAGATAGACCTTTTCAAAGTCTAAATTTCCTGTTTTGATTGTGCCTCTGCCAAGTATTTTTCCTCCCTTTGGATCATTGCCAAATGCCACATAACCTCCATCAAAAGCTTCAAAATCCTCCAGGTTGCTCCCATCCCAAGTCATGTGCCCAGAGCAACCACTATCAAAAACTCCTTTATCTTTTAGCTCATCTCGTAGATTGCCCTGCACATGAAATTAAACAAATTAGTTCCTTTTGTGGACGCAAGCCAATACTGACTTGGGTCTGCCCTGTGCATCAACATAATCAAATTTGTTTAGACCCATTGATGCACAGTTGACATGATGTAAAACCTTAGTCTTTGGCTTCCATTGCCAACTAGCTGAGGCCTTTACAGCATAAAAATGGTTTCCAACCACTGTGTCGGTTATCACCTTTGGAATTTTTAAAACTTCTTTTGTATCAGTGGTGATATTTTGCTTAGCAGTGGTTTGATTTTGCTTAGCCGTGTTTACACTTTGCTTAGCAGTGGTTGGAACCCATTTGGGTGCAGCAGTGACAATTAATTTTGTATTCCCATTCCTCATTAACACTGCTCTAGGAATCATGTTTCTGTTAGAATGGGGGTTTGTTTTCTTTGAAAAGTTTTGGTGATTTACCCTCCTCCATTGATTCCAAACTTGTGGTCTGTTTTTATAACAGTTTCTTTGTAAATGCTCAAAACTACCACATGCAAAACAAGCCTTGTTAACACATTGAAACTCATCTCCTAACCTATTTGAAATTAGTCCATTGAAGTTTCTCTGGTTTCCCCTAGGTATGTATCTTTTCATCTGTTCCCTAGGTACTTCCTTGTACTCTACTACTTTCTTAGCAATTTGAGCTCCAAATCTAGGCACAAGGTTGGCTTGCTTAGAATCAACTTTCTTAACAGGTTCTATCCTCTCAGGCTGTGTTGATTCAGGTCTATCTTCCTCAGAATCTGATTCCCAATCTTCAATGATGGGAGCATCAGATGACTTATCAGAACCTATCTTAGGTGATGCATTGCTAGTCTCACCTACAGGTTTATTGAAACTAAATTCACTGCTAAATGACAGTTCTTTAGTAGGTGGTGCATGTTTCATAAGAGATGGTGGAGGCATATTATTGTAACCAAGACCAGTACCATCCTGGAACAATTTTTGACCTATTGGCTTATTTACTAGATCAGAAGCATAATGTGTTTTAGCAACCCTAACAACATGTTTTTCTTTTTCTTTTAGGGCTTCTACCTTTACACTTTCTGCCTTTTCTAGTTTCTTTTTAAGCATCTTAATCTCTCTATCCTTATGATAAATTTCACCACCAAGTATATTAATCTTATTTACATACTCAAACTCACATTTAATACAGTAATTTAGCTTTTCTTCAACACTTTCTAGACCAACTCTATAACCTAAGTTATCCAGAGACAGTCTTTCTACTTCTTTCCTTAAACTCTCAGTGATAGCTTTTTGAGATTCTAAGTTATCTTGACATGCTTTAAAAGAACAAGTAGAAGTTTTAGAATCATTAGATACCTCAGAATCTGAACCAGAAGATGAAGCATAGGCCATAAGAGCAAAGTTATGCTCTTTTGAAGCTTCACTAGCAAGAAAAAGCTGCATTGGGTCCTTCTTCAATTTCATCACTCCAGTCATAATCACCAATACCATGTTGAGCCACCAATGCTTGAAGAAGGAGCAGCTCTTCAGCAGTCTTCTTGATGCCTTCAATCCTCTTAGGTGCTCTACACTCCCTAGCAAAGTGCCCCTTCTTTTTGCAGTTAAAGCACTCTATCTTGCTCTTATCAAATCCAGCTCTCCTTTGACTATTATACTTGACCTGTCTTCCAGTCCTCCTCAAAAACTTCCTTGCTTGAAGAGTCAACATTGCCATTTGCCATTGAAGATTAATCTCTTCAAGATCATCAGGATCAATTTGATCTAGATCTTGATTCAAAACAGTAACACTGGTAGTTAAATCAGCCAGAAAAGCACAAATTGCACCATCACTGACATTATCACTAACAGTGGTATTGTTTGCAATAGCCGTGGTTATTCCATAGGCAGCAGTGGATACATCTTGTGAACTCTTGTGATTAGTGGAAACAAAAGCAATGTTTTGGCTAGTTGAAGATGCACCAGCAATGTTGTTCTCAGACTCATATACCTTCAAGTTGTTGTAGAGATTGTCCAGAGTCATCTTTTCAAAGTCATCCTTGTTCCTCCACACAACAGTATGCATAGCCCAGTCAGGTGAAAAACTTCTGATGAACTTTAGATTAATATCTTCTTGAGCAACTTTGTAGTCCACTGACTTCAGTTGGCTGATGAGCTTTTGAAGTCTGTTATAGGTGCCATCAAGTTTTTCTCCACTCAGAGCAGTGAAGTTTTCAAGCTGATGCTTGAGCATATTTTTCCTTGATTTCTTGGTAGCTTCATTACCAGCAAACCTTGTTTCTATAGCATCCATAAGCTCCTTAGCAGACTCATATTGTTCAAAGTCCAAAGCATATTCATTAGGAATTCCCATAGAGAGAATATTATGAGCTTTAATCTCCATGTTTCTCTTAGCTTTGTCGATCTCACTAACAATGGCTATATCTTTGCCATCCTCACCCTTCTTAGGAAGAGTATCACCTTTTTCCACAACATCCCAGAGAGCATAATCAATCATACGAATATATTGCCTTATTCGCATTCTCCAAATTTGGTACTCTCCATGCTTGAGCATGGGCACCTTGGAAGCAGTAACCATGTGTGTTTCGTCAGACATCTTAACTTACTTAAACAGAACGTAACAAATCCTCTTCTTGGTTACAGTTTCTAGATCACAAGCTCTGATACCACTTGTTGATCCCAGTTGAGCAAACGATCTAATATAGAAACTGACTTAAACAAAAACTTATTAAGTATCACGCGGAATTTAATACTTAATCTTAAGAAGAAGAACAATAAACATTCAACACCTCAATATTATTATTAATACGAATACTCTAACCAGTATTAGGGTTTTTCAACCTTGAAGTGTATCGACCTTAGATATAAAACATATGTATATCTAATCTAACCTAGGACCTCCTTTTATAGACTAATGAGTCCTTTACATAATACAATACGTAACCTACAAGATAAATATCTTTTCCATATTTATCTAATACAGAATACTAAACCGACTATACAAGACTAGCAGTGGTTACAATACATTATCCGTGGTTACATAATACTACTAGTCGCGGTTTGTCTTCATCAGTGGATCCATTACTCTGTCCGTGGTTTCATCAACACTGTCCGTGGTTCCAACAGTTAGAATAATTCTTGATCTAAGGAACCAAGAACCCAACATTTCGGATATTGATATCTCTGCTAAGGACATTCGTACTGTTGATGATCCGAACTCTAGTTCATCTTGTGTTCATATTCCAAAGTGGAATGTTACTAAGAGTTCGCTTCTTGATGATGTCGATGAATGCCGCGTTATGGTTGACGAGTTTGCTCCTCCTGACTACTTTTCTTCTATTCGTGAAATGGGTTATGAGCGTCTCCTTGGTGAATTTCATGTTTCTGTGGCACGATAGTTGTACTTTAGTTCTGAAGTTCGTCTACGTTTGGAGTATAATGTGATGGAGCGAAAACGCTTATTGTCTTTGTTGGCGAGTAGGGACAAGGAGATTTTGGTTCTTAAGGCAAAAGTTGCTGATGCTACTTCTTCTGGGGCATCTTCCGCTGTTGCATCCTTGGTGGCTTCTTCTGAAGAACTTATGTCTTTGAAGAATCATAATTCTACTCTTGTGGAAGAACGAAATTATCTTCGAGTTGAGGTAGCGGTACTTCGATCATCTCTTGATGTTAAGGATTCTGAGTCGTCTACTGTGAGGGCTGAAGTTACTGTCCTCAAGTCTCAGAATTCCAACCTTTCCAGACAGGTATGCGTCCGTGCCTTTTTTTGGCTAGTTGTTCCTCATTTGTTTTTCCACTATCTTCTGACTTTGTTTTATTTGCAGATACGTACCTTGGAGGAGTCATGTTCTGAGCCCTGCAGCCAAGTTCCTTCCTTTGCTGCTTTGGAGGAGGAATTTTGTAAGATTCAGGATGCTAAGACAGCCGTACTTATGCAAAAGGTTGATTCGTCCGTTGCTAATTTGTATGCCTTGGCTAGTCACCTTGATGAGGAATTTTATCCTCGGTTCCCTATGTTATTGTCTAGCCGGCACTGGTTGCTAACTAACGGTATGAGCCTTGCTGTGTTTAAGTTCTTGAATTCTCTGGAATATACTGCGGCTATGATAAGGTTTTAAAAGGTACCTTTTTGAGGGGTCATTTAAGCCCTTATTTGATCACTTTTGTATCCGTTATTACTTAATATCGTTCCTTTTCACTTTTTAGGTCTCTTGAAGGTAAATTGCTGTAATGGCACTTATTTGGACGAAAAGGCGTGGATATACGAAGAAAATGGCCAAAGTCAAGAATCGAGACACTCCAGCTGCTGAAAATACAAGGTGACGGCTTCACTGCTTATCTGCGCACGTCCGGAGGATTTTTGCACGGGACGAAGCCAAAACTCCTATTTTCAAGTGACGACGTCAAGTTATAAAAGAGTAGGCCGTCGCAACTCAGACGGCCTAGATTCAATCCAGATAGGCGTCGAAAGCTGAAGAGGACGGCGTCACAAGCACAAGGTGACGTCGTCGCAAGTCTAACGTGGCCAAGACGAAACCCTAATGACGGCATCACAAAACATAAGGTGACGGTCGCATGTGTGTAATCTTATATATAGAATCCAATTTTTCAGATTAGTGTGTAGTCTTTTGGAGTAAAAACCTAAACCGAACCAAGGGTGTCTTGTACAGTATTTTAGGGTTCCAAACCCTATCTTACACCAAGATAAGTGTTTTACTTCATTAATTCAATTATGTCTTTGATTATTTGTGTGTATGCTTGCATGTTCTCCATGTCCGGCTAATTTACTTTTGTGTTTGCTTAGGGAATATGAAACTTAATTATTGAATATTGATTGGTTGTCTCTTATCTTAGTTTGTTAATGATCTAGTAATGCGATAGGTCATTCGTTGTGTACTTAATGCTTGATTAAATCTTTGTGAACCTTAGAATATAACTCCTTGAGTAGTTGTAAGCTAAACCATCCAAAGAATGCCTTAGAGTAAGAGTTTGTTATCCCTAGTGGGTTTTGTAGACGAGACCCTTTGGTAAGTTCAAAGAGTTAGGGAGAAACGCATACCCTATAACCTTAGACACACAACGCAACTAAGAATAAGGACGTGACAATTCAACCACCAATAGGAGATAATTAAGGAGTAGTAAAACCTAAGTAAACACATCTTTAAACTATCATACGAGCACACAATAATTAGACATAGACTACATACACCTTAGATTAGATAATTAGATAAGTAGAGTAATCGGTAGCAATACCAACCCCCCAAATCTAAACCCCGAGATTCGTACCTTTCCTTTCCTTAAAAAATATAAAAATATAAAAAAATAATCTTCCTCAACCCCAACCTTAGCGTAGTAACTTCTCACTAGCATTCCTATTCCCCTAGAGAACGATATAAATACTCGTGGCTTACTCTAATACTACACTACAACGATTAGGTTCACTGCCTAGGGTGTTGAAAAACTTGCTCGATTAAAAGGAAGTTCCTTTGACCCCGAACGACGCGTGTAGCGTTATCAAGTTTTTGGCGCCGCTGCCGGGGAATATAATAGCTAGTTAGTAGTCCACCTCGTTTAGGTTTCTTTGCTTGATTCCTATCAAGTAAATTTTTCTCATTTTTAGCTTTCTCATAGTCTATCCCCCTTCTTCGTGACCTTTGTTCGTAATCCCATCACTTTCCATGATGGAAAGTGATAAACCACCAAACAACTCCCCATCAAACAAATACCCACCACTCGATCCAACTTTTGCCAACCAACTCCGAGCTCGCATTGTTAGTGAAATTGGAGAACTTAAGAAACTAAATAGGATAATTGAAAGTGCACTTGAGAAAGCCCTTGAGGAATCCACTAGTACCTTAGATAGTGATTCCACCTCAAGTGATTCGGAAGATGAAATTGTGGAAGGTGATTATAAGGTTTTGGAAATTATGGATGGAAGTAAGGAGGAAGAGGAGCTTAGGGAGTATTTCGATTCATACCCTAATGGAAAGGAAACTTCTTATCACTATAATGTAGTTAACTTCCCACGACCGCCTTTCAAACCATGCATAAAAAGTTGTGACCCTAAAAATATCAAAATACCGTGAATGATTGGTTACTTATATAGGGATCACACTTACATAGATTATAAAGCACCCATGAACATAATGTCTAGGCTCTACTACAATTGGATCATGAGAGAAAATTTAGGACCTATGAGGACCCCTTTACCCTAGGAAAGTGAGTAACTATGTTGGGAGGGTTAAGGATTGCATGTCTTCGTAGGTAACTTCACATATAGGTGTGATTTCATGATCCTAGAAAATGTTAAAGGCATTATTGATGGAGTTTTAGGAGATGTGATACTTGGGAGACCATTTATTGAGGAATCTAAGATGGTTTATGTTCAAGAGGAAGGAATAGTCAATTTCTCGAATGAGACCAAATGTGTTAAATATATAATGCCCTGCAAAAATAAGAGGTTTGAGGGCATTGATGAGTTAGATGTAGATAGCATTCCGGCCTTTGAAGTTGATTGGAAGAACAAGGTTATATATACGCTTTGTCTAGAATTGGGCCCTGAATATATTCGTGATGAGAACAGAGTTAAGATAATTAAATGGGCTTCTAAGAGGAGGAAAACGTGAGGGCACGACTACGAGTCTAGCTACAAGACTCTTAAATAAAGAAAAGCGCTTCGTGGGAGGCAACCCATGCTTAATTGTTTGCTTGTTAGTGTCATATGTCTTTTACTAATTGTATATTCTCATGTTTAAATTTGTAAAAATGCTTTATTTTGTTTTTAACCTCGTCTTAATTGCATATAAAGGTATTTTACATAAATGATAAGTGTAGGGAGGATTACACACGTTTTCAAAAGAAACTTAAACATGAGAATAACAATTCATTAAAAGATATATGTGTGTGTTTGTTCGAGTCAAATGCTTGTATCGAGTCATAATGGATGTTTTGCAGAAATTTTTCCTGATTCTAAAGATGTAAATTTTCCAGAATTTTTTCTAGAAAATTGTAGACCAGTTTTGTCAGATAACTGACGGCGTCAGATTGCAACCTGGCCGGAAGGAGTAAAACAACAATTACTTTTTTTCTCGTTTTCTGAGCTACTTATAAATTTTTGGAATTTTCCAGTTCTTAATTTTCTAGAAATTATGTAAACATCCATTCCACAAGCATTATATCCTAGTTTAAATCGAGTCTTATATATATTATTACCGCCGATTTTACGCGAAGGTTTCGTTTGTTTTCTTCGAGTGTGCATGTTTAATTTATCAAGAAGAAGTTACATAAGATTGGAAGGAGCTTTTCACGCATAAATTCTTCTTGGAAAGGATTTAACCACTACTTCACACACGGATCCTACCGAGCTAATCAGGGGAGTACTAGTTTCTTTTGTTTTAATTACCTTCCATTATCATAACTTTGATACTTTCGGGGAACATTGGGGACAATGTTCAGTTTAAATGTAGGGAGGGAAAATAAAACGGGAACTTAGAAACTATGCTTATCCTTGATTATTTGCTTTGTCCATGTGTATTTGTGTAATAAACCATGAGAAAATGTCGGTTAGGGTAATTTTGGCACCAAATTTTTAATTTTTCATGACATATAGGAGTGGGCCATTAGTTTTAAAAAAAGTGTCTCACGGATAGGAAGTTGCATGACTAGCACAAAAACCCTTTACCACCCAAATTCCACCCAAAATGTGAGGATCGCCCTTAGATTAGTAAGAATTAAAGCATTCATCTTTAATGCTTAAAGTGTGAACCGGTAGTATATTAGATTCTAGAACTTGTTTTGTAATGCATTCAGAGATCGCTAGTAAGACTACACTTGTGTAGTTAGGAATAACTAAATGATAAGAGGCATTAGGATAACCCTTGTTTGATACCCGTAATATAATTACTTCTTCCACCTCGGTTGAGTAATTCCCCCACACCCTTTGCGTTGTACTCATATTTAGTACACGCTACCCCTAGTTAACCCCTCAGAGCCTATCCTTTTCGCGGTTCTCGTGATGTTTTGGTTTTTTCCGGAATATCAATGAAGAGCATTGTTTACACCCCACCCCAAATATACACCCAAATCGCCTTAGCCTACCTTGTATGCACTCACTTTTAGTGCAATTTTGTTATCACCCTAAACCCTTAGTTCAATTATCTAGTTGCTTGCATGAGTTGCAAAGTCGAGTCATATCCTTTGTATACACTTTTGGGACGATTGGGATTCATGGGAAAAGTTAAAGTTTATGAAATGACGGGAAGGGAACGTTAAATTCAAATTCCATTTGTTTGCGTAATAATGTACCCCAAGTGTTTTGATCTTTTCAATTCGGATCAAATTAGTGTTAGAGTAATAAAAACTCAAGTGTAGGGATGTGCCTATAAATCCCTATCATTTTGATGTTACCGTAGAGGATGGTAGAGTAAAAGTGTATAAAAAAATCGAAAAAAAAAATAAAAGAGAAAAAGAGAAAAGAAAAAAATAGAGTGTAAAAAAAACAAAAAAAAAACAAAAAAAAAACGTACGGGCTACTATCCTACATCTATCCTTTAAATTTATGTTTGTTTGTTTCAGTTAGCTAAAGTCTAGAGTGTCGAGTCTTGGCTTAGCAACGCCATTCTTCGTATGCATTTAACATAGAGATTTTTGACTTGCCACCACTAAAAAGCCTATCCCACCAAACCCTTTGTTTCCCTACCGTAAGCCCAACGTTACAACCCTTAAAAGACCTCTTTGATAGTCTTTCCTAGGTGCTTACGCCAAAGCGATGGAGGTTTGATCTATTCTCAAGCCTATGGTAATCTATGTACTAGGACCGGTTAATGAGTGTTTATCTTCCATTTCCAACTTGTTATATTTCATATACACCCCAGAGAGATGTGAGTATCCAAACACCCCATGTGAGGTGCTAGTATGTAATTTCCGTGCTTGTTATGACTTTTTTGGGGCTTATATGTGTTGTGGATTGTTTTAAACCAATGCTTCATGACCCCTAACTTATAAATTAATTGGCCAAAAGCACATTTGCTTGAGGACAAGCAAATACCAAGTGTAGGGATATTTGATAAGGTTTTAAAATGTACCTTTTTGAGGGTTCGTTTAAGCCCTTATTTGACTTTTGTATTTATTACTTAATACCTTTTTAGGTATCTTGAAGGCAAAATGCTGTAATGACACTTATTTATGAAGAAAATGGCCAAAGTCGAGTTGTATCCATGTTTTTAGTAGCGTTATTATTGGTGCATGATATCGACTATATTTACTCTGTTGCAAAAGTGCAAAAGATGTATATTGTGTATGTATATGTTGTATCCTTTATGCACATTTATATTCTTCGAGCAAGGAAGCTTTTGGACTCAATGATTTCTTTCAACTTGGAAATCATCACAAAAGCAAAGAATGAAGCGTATGGAGCAAAAGTCAACAAAAGTCAAACAAGATAAAGGTCACAACCAGTAACCGGTCAGGCTGGGCTGGTATTTGACTGGAAGTTGCATTTATTGTTGCTTAACTCCCCATAATCATTGGAGTCCGATCATTTCTTGATACGAAAAGCAAGCATTTGAGGGCACCTAGTCCTAGTTAAGAAAATCTAAGAATCGAGACACATAGTTTTGGTAGTTTGGAGTTCTACGGTGAATCTAGGTGATTATGCTACAATCCACGAAAATCACAAGTTTAGGTATTCTATGAACTTTGTTATGGATTTCTATTCTCTTGAATTATTTGAGTTACCATGGAGTAGTTTTGGGATATACTTTTGTGTGGGATGTAGTTAATCATATTAGTGTTCTCAAAATGTGATGCATGTATATATGATCTTGTTTAAATGAGTTTGTTGGAAAAATACTAGTCTTGGTTTGATTTGATGATAAAACATGTTTTCGAAAGGATTTCTCTCTTTGTGTTTTATTCCAAAAAGTTGAGTGACAAACTAGTATGGGGATATGGTGATTGACAACCACCATGTTTGACAAGACTAGAACATTTTCCAAAAGGGTGAAAGATTCGTAAGAACAAATTTAATATTTTCAAGATAAGGACCGAAAGGATTACCGTTCAAGATTTTACAAACATATACCATGGTTGGAGATCAGCTTATGAGTGCATCACATCAAGAGTATACACCAAACCTTCATGAACATTATTTGTGATTGATTATAGACTACACACAAGTATATATATTTCATATTATTGAATTTCGCTATAACATAACTATTTGAGGAAGCCTTAGATCTTTTTCAATTTCAAGATCTCACTTTACCAAACTTTGTCGGTTAAATCGTGTTTATAAATTTTAAAACTTGCACCAAGAGGACGACAACTTTTGTGGCCAGCCAAATTGCTCATTTACAAGTGGCAGTGTAGGGCCGTGGCCGCCGCAAGTCACAAGCATAAACGTGCAAGATAACGGGCCAAGACAAAACCCTAATGACGGCGATTCGACGGCGTCACAAAACATAAGGTGACGCCGTCGCATGTGTAATCTTATATATAGAATCCGAATTTTTTAGTTTTAGTGTGTAGTCTTTTGGAGTAAAAAACCTAAACCGAACCAAGGCTGTCTTGTACAGTATTTTAGGGTTCCAACCCTATCTTACATCAAGATAAGTGTTTTACTTCATTAATTCAATTATGTCTTTGATTATTTGTGTGTATGCTTGCATGTTCTCCATGTCCGGCTAATTTACTTGTGTGTTTTCTTAGGAAATATGAAACTTAATTATTGAATATTGATTGGTTGTCTCTTATCTTAGTTTGTTAATGATCTAGTAATGCGATAGGTCATTCCTTGTGTACTTAATGCTTGATTCATCTTTGTGAACCTTAGAATCTTATAACCTGAGTAGTTGTAAGCTAAACCATCCAAAGAATGCCTTAGAGTTAAGTTTATTATCCCTAGTGGGTTTTGTAGGCGATACCCTTTGGTAAGTTCAAAGAGTTAGGAGAAACGCATACCCTATACCTTAGACACACAACGCGATTAAGAATAAGGACGTGACAATTCAACCACCAATAGGAGATAATTTAGGAGTAGTAAAACCTAAGTAAACACATCTTTAAACTATCATACGAGCACACAATAATTAGACATAGACTACATACACCTTAGATTAGATAATTAGATAAGTAGAGTAATCGGTAGCAATACCAACCCCCCAAATCCAAACCCCGATATTCGTACCTTTCCTTTCCTTAAAAAATATAAGAAGATAAAAAAATAATCTTCCTCAACCCCAACCTTAGCGTAGTAACTTCTCACTAGCATTCCTATTCCCCTAGAGAATGATATCAATACCCGTAGCTTACCCTAATACTACACTACAACGATTAGGTTCACTGCCTAGGGTGTTGAAAAACTTGCTCGACAAAAAGGAAGTTCCTTTGACCCCGAACGACGCGTGTAGCGTTATCAAGTTTTGCTATAGGTAGTTAGGAGTCATTGAGAGTGCTACGATAAGTATGTAGGTAGTCTATCCCCCTCTTCGTGACCTAGCGGTATTCATGGCAAGTGATCAAAAAAAATACCCACCACTCGATCCTCCAACCAACTTCGAGCTCGATTGTTAGTGAATGACCCTTGGAGAACTTAAGAAACTAAATAGATATTATTGAAAGCACTTGAGAATGCCCTTGAGTTTTCCACTCCGGTACTTAGATAGTGATTCAACCTCAACAAAGATTATAAGGTTTTGGAAATTATGGATAGAAGTAAGGAGGAAGAGGAACTTAGGGAGTATTTTGATTCATACCCAATGGGAAGGGATGGTTAACTTCAGCGACCGCCTTCGAACCATCTTCTTACCGTGATTGGGTACTTATGTAGGGTTCTAGTAAAGCACCCAGATAGCCCTATGATTGCTATGAGGGAACCCTTTTACTGAGTACTATGTCGGGAGGGTTAAAGGATTGATGTCTTGAGGCAATTGTGATCATTCCTAGAAAATGTTATTATGATGGGAAGGATGATAATGCTGGGAGACCATTTATTGAGGAGTACTAAGATGGTTTATGTCTCATTCTCCCGGGAGTGGTATATAATGCCCTACGAAGTTTGAGGGTATTGTTGATCTAGATGTAGACGCATTCATCGCCTTTGAAGTTGATTGATTATAGCTATCGATCCAGAGTTGCCCTGAATATATTCGTTAATATAATTGAATGGGCTTCAGGTCGGAATGAGTCCTACGACTCATAAATATTGGGAGGTGCTTAATTGTTTGCTTGTACTATGTTGGAATCACTCCTAAACCTTATTCAAGTGTTAGTTACTCATATGTAATAGTTAGCTTATTATGGCCTTTATGTTTGTTATTAGCCTTAAGCTTATGTAGAAGGCCCATGAGCTTAGGCCCAAGCCCATAGGAGAAAGGAAGGGAACTAGGAGTGTTGCCCTAGCTTTCCTCCTATAAATACCTTATGTAAACCCTCACTTGAGGGTTGGTTGTTCAAGTTATTTCTTTCACTACATACTCTACGCATAACCGGTTTATTTTCTCGTGTGTGTGTGTTTCTTGTTCAATCGCCTCCCTATCTTTCTTATAAGCTTGTGTGGTAAACCTTGTGACCTAACAGTGGTATCAATCGCCAAATAGTTGGGTGCACACTTTTGTTTTGAAGATTTTGTTTTGGTCTTACGCGTAAAGATAACTTATTCTTTGGTTCGCTTAAAAACTTGTTTTTACACTTTTTAATCCAAGATTCTTGTACTTTCAACGTTTTAAGGTGTTAAAATACTTGTTTTTGGCAAAAAGTTTCAAACTTTATGCGTGGATCATTGTTTTGAGCTAGTTTTTATTCGTGGGTATTAGTTCTTCGTAATGCTTTTAGAGTTTTGGTTCATCAAGTTTCACACTTTTGTGTTCTTTTGGTGTTATTGAAGCTATTTCATCACACAAAAACTGGTTTAGAAACATCTTTGGAGCAATATCCAAATTTGAGTAGGACCTACGCGTAGTAAAACCCTAAAACTATGCGTAAGCATCTCCTTGGTTTGATCTTCATTTTCGTGGTTTATTCCGTGTTTTCTTACTTGGATAAGTCCGAAAATACGTCGACTTTGGATATCTTTTGCACTGTGAAGTGTAAAAGATCATTTTGGATAAAACCCTAAAATTACGCATAAGCATAAGCTTACGCGTAGAAATCCTACGCATAAGATTTTTCTTACGCTTAAGCCTTGTCTTACATAAGATAATCCTCGCCTAACTTTCTACGCCTAACTTTTGTCTACTGCATAACTTTAGTGTCTTTTTCCTACTTACGTAAGCTAAATCTTAGCGTAACCTCTAATTGTTACGCGTAACTTTGGTGTTTTTACGCATAAGTGCTACTGGTCTATTGTGATTTCTACGCCTAAGGATACTTCATCAACAAAGGTTCATTCGACTACAAAGATCCATTTTACCAACACAAGTTTATCAACATGTCACAACCACCATACTCTAACTATTTCCCTTACACTTATCCTCATCCTCAACGTCAACAACAACTAACTCCACAACATCAACAATGGAATCAACAACAAGCAATTTATCAACAACAATTTAACCAACAACATACTCCACAACTTGCCGCAAATCCACAACCTCAAATGGTTCAACCACCACCAAGTCTTCAAGTTCAACCGTACACAAATGATTTCAATCAACATCCATCAAGGATCACTATGAAGGAACCCACTTGGTTTGCAAAGATGTTTGAAACTTTAAGCAACCAACAATCAATTCATGAGGCCGGATCACTTGATAGACCTCAATGCTCACTCCAGGAAACTACGATCAATGGGTGATAAGGTTCTTTAGGTTTTGTGATCTAAAGAAGCCACATGGAAAGTTCTTAAAGAAGGTTATCTTGGAAGGTCCATTTGAGATGCCTACTGTCATTGTACCCGGAGATCCAAATGCCATTCCACCAAGAGATGAACAAACGAACATTGCTCTTGTTGCAGACTTGAATCCTCAAGAACTTCTACACTATGAAGCCGATGAGCTTGCAATGGAATATATCCTCCTAGGATTACCAAACCTAATTCTTCGTAGTGTTGATGCTCAAAAGAATGCAAAGAAAATGTGGGATCATATTCGTCTTCTTATGGAAGGATCTGTACTCAATCGGGAAGATTTGGAATCCAAAATTTACTTGGCTTATGAACACTTCATGATTGAACCCGGAGAGACACTCGAGTCCTATCATCACCGATTTTCTGACATCATCAATGATTTGGATAAACACAACATCATCATGCCAAGAATTGCGGTGAATACTAAGTTCCTGAGTAGTCTTGGTCCTGAATGGGAGAAGTATGTCATTTTTCTCCGTCAAGCGAAAAACATGCATCAATCTACATATGGCTTATTGTATGATTACTTGAAGCCTCATGAAAAGGAAGTTGATAGGGAAAGGATTCTTCGTGCTCCAATTGCTCCACCGACACATCCGGAAAATCAACAACTTGCCTTATATGCTCAAAACACTTATTCTCCTCAACCAGCAACTCAACCAACTGCTACAATCACACCACATGATCCTTCACAACCTCCATCTCAACAAACTCAATTGGTTCCATACAACAACAACAATGCTCAAGATGAAGCTAATGAGGAATCGATCCGTTCAAGCATTGCAACAAGGATTTGCTATGATTGCTAATGCCTTTAGCCGTTATACCAACAAATCCAACAACCGTATTCGTTCCTAGTCAAATACAAGGAATCAAGGCATTTGTGAACAATGGGACGAGTTGAAGTTCAGAATCGTGGTTATGGTCGTCCGATGGGCGGTGGTCAAGGGTTTAATGCTGTGGGTAGGAATAACAATCGAGCTCAAGTGGTGGAGCAGGAAATGCTCGGAATGGGTTGAATGGTCTTCGATGCTACAACCGCAATGAGAAGGGACACCTGGCTAATGCATGCCCAAAGCCAAGGACTAGGGGCCGTGCTTATTTCAAAGAGGCTCTTCTTTTGGCTCTTAAGGATGAAGCTGGTGGAACTCTCACAGACAAAGAACAGAGTTTTATGGCAAATGCGTTCGGATGATGATATGGAGGACTTGCGGGCCAATGCAGTTGTTATGTTGATGGCTAATATGCATGAGTTACACATGAGTGAAACATGCCCAGTGTATGACAGCGATGGCTTGTCTCAGTACCCGAACAAACCATATTTATCTCGATCTCATATCTCGCCAACATCCGAATCCGGCAAGGCTCGGAATGTTCAAAATGCGCCATCCACATCTCATTCCGACGATTTTCAACTAGACACCGTAGTTATATTTGGACGATCAAGATGACCAACCGGTTTCCCTTGATAATCAAATTGACTCCGTGGTTATACTTGAGGATCTCATTAATGATCATGTTGAGACTCACGTTGAACACGCCGAACTTTTGCCTCATCCAGATTTTGCTCGTTTAATACAAGACCAACAAACCATAGTGGAAAAATGTCATGCCATTAATCAGGACTTGAAATGCAAAAATGCACTGTTAACCAAGGATTTTGAATGTTTACAAAAGCAACTCAACTTTATCAAAACTCAAGAAAAAGCGTGAAAGCGGTTTTGAAGCGACCTTTGCCAAATCTTATCAAAAGCGAAAAATATTTAGAACGACAGATGCGTGATCTAGCCGCTCGAAGAATGCTTTGTTTTCGAAATAGAACAAGCTGAAACATGAACATAAAAAGCAAATTAACGATCTCACCTTGGAAAATCAAAAAGCTAAGGCTGAGTTGTTAACTTGTCAAAAACAGTTCTCTGCATACAAAAAGCATTCAACGAAACGAATAGATGATCATCTTGAAGAAATCATCTGCTTGCAAAACAAACTTAAAGAGTTTAAAACTGTTGTTTACAAACATGGCGAGTCGGTCACGACCATTGAAAAGTTTACTTTAAAACCCAATCCAAATGGATATGGACCGAATCTTGCTGATTACAAACCTAAGCTTTCAATAAAATCATTCAAACCAAATCACGAAGTTTCCGCGTAATATAAAGTTGATAATTACTATGAGTGTTGTTGAATATCATCGTCAAGAGGAATTAGATGCAGGAGACGAGAGTCGATCAAAATTAGAAAAAGTTGTTTACAACAAACCTTTTAACTATTCAAAAGCGGTCACTTTCGTCACACCAACGGATTCTTCTAACATACCAAGGGTTATCATAAAACACACGAGTCTTCTAATGTTAATCCCCAACCGGATTATGCACAAATTTATGGTCCTTTACCTTCCATCAGTGAAGTAAACTCAAAACCCGAAAATCGCAAAATTCTTAGATATTTTGACATT
Organism: Chrysanthemum makinoi; assembly: GCA_910596185.1. Classification (NCBI taxonomy): domain Eukaryota; kingdom Viridiplantae; phylum Streptophyta; class Magnoliopsida; order Asterales; family Asteraceae; genus Chrysanthemum; species Chrysanthemum makinoi. The sequence continues at coordinate 329,507,510 of OU343224.1, forward strand.
TTCATGGCTGACCTCAAAATTTTACAATATGAGATAGAATATCATTCGAAATCAAAAGTTGAACATTTTCAATCGCCTCTGGGGCGAGAACAAAGAGACATTTTTCAGAAAAATCTTTTACCTAATGTTAAAAATTTGAAAAATTGTGCATTATCTTGGGAAAAGGATTTTCATAAGGAACTTGGAGTGATGAAGGTCGTTTTGAAAACGAAACATCTATTTCTAATACTAAACGTAAAAGAAACTGTTGAGAAAAGATGTTGATCGACTCTTGGAAGATGTCATCCGTGCTGATGTCCATAATGTTGTGTTATTGAATTCTTTGTCATATGCATTTGATCATACCTCTCTGATAATCGTTGATTACGTGATAAATGTTGAGAACACGATAATGTGCTTGGATCGAGTCCTTAAAAGTTGAAAACAAACGATTGTCAAGCGAACTTTCAAATGCAATACGTCGTCTTAATTGGTGTCAAAAAGATATTCACGATCAACAACTTGCTTTTAAACACAAAATCGCCCGATTCGTGCAAAATCTTCGATCCTAAAATTGAGCAACTGGATGATCAAAGCGTGTCTTTTAAGTGTCAAATCTCAAAATATGAACAAGAACTTGTAAAAGTTAAAAGGAATATGGTGTCATATTTGATTTACTCAAAAAGACTTCGTGATGAAGCATCAAATGAACTTGATCATTATCTTGCACACACTAAAGAAGTTATGCATTATGCTGGAAATGTTCGGCCCGAAAATCAAGATCCGATTCACACTATCTTCAAGTTAAGAGAAATGTTAGGAAAGTATGAACAACTTCGCCAACCATCATTAAGAGATTAGCCCCGGTAACACTTAGTACTCATGCACCTAGAATCCCTACTGCCAAATCACAAGTTGCTAAGCGTGCTTCCTTCTCTTGAAACAGAATAGTTGCATCTTTTCCAAATGTCCGCACTTCACGCCTAGAGCACTAAATCGAAGAATAGGAAGTTGCGACCTAAGAAAAGATCAATCAAGAATGCTAAAGTAGAAGAACACCCTAGGACTATGAATAAGACTCACGTTGCCTCCACTATAGATATTGCGTCTCGCAAATGTAATAGAAATAGTGATGTAACGAATGCTAAACCGTTAAGTACTTTTGATATTCAGTCCGATGCACCTTGTGTTATTTGTCGTAAAAGTATGAATTCCGATTGTCATGATAAATGTGTTGCTAAAGCTATCATCTCTCGTTTAAGGAATCCTAAGAACCGGAATACCTCTAGGCCCACTAATCTTTCTAAGTCTCTGCTTGGTAGACCGCCATCTTTAGATTCTAAGAAACGCATTGTTATCCCTGTAGCTCAGTTTCACCTCCTAGGAATGTAGTACCACCTAGTGCATTCACTAAGACTAAAGCAAATACTAGTTGGAGATGGCCGAAATGGATATATAACACACTAGGATTTAAGTGGATACCTAAAGCTATTGATGTGTGTATATCTACTATAACTACTACGGAACCCTCTAACATTTCGGGTTCCACATCTACTTCTATTCCATCCGTGTCTGATGTGTAATGCGGTGATACGATCATTCTCTGGATTGTTGATAGCGGATGTTCCCGACACATGACGGGCAATCTTAAACTGTTATCAAACTTTATTGCAAAGTTCATTGGCCTTTGTCGGGTTAGGGAATGATCACTTCGCAGCTATCATGGGCTACGGATATTACATCAATGGGAACATCGAAATAGCGAGGGTTTACTATGTGGAAGGCCTCGGTCACAATCTGCTTTCGATGGAGGTCGGATTTTGTGATGGAGATTTGGAGGTTGCTTTCAGGGAGAAAACTTGTTTCATTCGTGATCTATAAGGAAATGACCTTATATGTCCGGCTCGTAATTCAAGTCTTTACACTATCTCTATGCAAGACATGGTTGCTTCTTCTCCCATATGCTTACTTTCAAAGGCAACATCAACAAAATCCTGGCTATGGCACAGTCGTCTCTCACATCTAAACTTTCAAACCATCACCAACCTTGCTCGACACAAACTAGTTGAAGGACTCCCACGGTTTCGGTATTCTAAAGATCACCTTTGCTCAGCTTGTGAACAAGGCAAAAGCACTCGTGCTCATTTTTCTTCAAAGGTGGAACACTGACTCAAAGATGTGCTTCATCTTCTTCACATGGATTTGTGTGGCCCGACGCGCGTGCAAACGATCAATGGCAAACGCTACATCTTAGTAATTGTTGATGACTATTCACGATGGACTTGGGTCTACTTTCTTCGAAGCAAAGATCAAGCTCCACAAATGATCATCACCTTTCTCACGAAAATACAAGTTCAGCTACTAAACACCGTTCGACTAATCGAATGATAGAGGCCGAATTTGTTAATCAAACTCTTCGTGAATTCTATGAGAAAGTGGGAATTCAGCATCAAACATCTATTGCACGCGTACACCGAACAAAACGGAGTTGTTCGAAAGACGAAACCGAACGTTAGTGGAAGCCTGAAGAACAATGTTAATCAATGCTAAACTTCCAGATTACTTATGGGCGTAAGTATTCATCTGCATGCTATACTCAAAACCGTTCTATGATTACAAAACGCCACAACAAAACACCTTTCGAGCTCGTCCATAACCGAAAACCGAATCTCAAACACTTTCATGTATTTGGATCTCTTTGCTATCCGAATAATGATCGTGATGACTTTGGAAAGCTCAAAGCCAAAGCCGACATTGGAGTCTTTATCGGATATTGTGATAATTCAAAAGGTTTCCGAATCTGGAATCGTCGTACAAAAAAGGTGATGGAAACGATTCATGCTCATTTTGATGAACTTACGGAAATGGCTTCTGAGTATAACAACTTGGAACCCGGACACAACCGCTTAAACTTCCCTCAAACCCCATCATCACCGAACAAAGCCCCCGCACTTACTCGTCAACAAATGGAAAGGCTATTTGCTACGCTGTTCAGTGACGATATTGATGAACGTGCTCCGTGTGTATCCGCTGCTTCAACCCGATAATACTCTTATACCGATACACTGCTACAACAACTCTGAAGAAGCACCACCAGTTGACTCCAACACAACAGTTGAACAATCCGCTTCCAACAATGATGAATCCTGATGATGTTCAATGAAGTACCCCCACCTGCAGATTTTGATCCAAATGCGTTCTTTAACTTGTTTGCTAATGAGACCGCCGCACTGCGGATGTCGCGGAATCTTCAACAAACCATTTGAATCCTCAAAATCCGCACAATGTATACCAACATCAACCCTCCACACATAGATGGACGAAAGACCATCCTCTGGAAAACATTATTGGCAACCCGAATCAACCGGTCGTTACGAGACAACGTCTTCACTGGATGGTGAACATTGCATTTATGCACTCATCGCCAATCAACCTAAAAACATCAAAGACGCAATGACAAAAGACAACTGGATTGAATCCATGCAAGAAGAACTCAACCAATTCAAAGGTCTTGAAGTATGGGAAGTGGTTGAAAGACCAACAGGTCTACGTCATTGGTCTCAAAATGGATTTGGAAAAACAAATTGGATCTGTGAAGGAAATGTTATCGAGAAATAAGTCACGCCTGGTGGCTAAGGGTTATCGTCGGGAAGAGGGTATTGACTTTGAAGAATCTTTTGCTCCGGTTGCTCGTCTTGAGGCTGTTCGGATATTTCTAGCGTTCAAGGCTCATATGAATATGACGGTCTATCAGATGGATGTCAAAGCTGCGTTTCTCAATGGACAACTTAAAGAAACGGTTTATGTCAGCCAAACAAATGGATTCGTTGATCCGAGTTTCGAATCCGTCTACAAACCGAACAAAGCTCAGATGGTCTCAAACAAGCTCCTGCATGGTACGATAAGCTATCATCCTTCCTCATTGCTAATAATTTCACCAAAGGTTCGGTTGACCCAACTCTTTTTATACAATATCACGGGCACATATCTTAATTGTTCAAATTTACGTGGATGACATCATTTTTGGGTCTACACATAAAAGTTTTCAATCGCTTTTGCAAAACTAATGAAGAAAAATTTTGAAATGTCCATGATGGGTGAACTCACGTTCTTTCTCGGACTGCAAGTTCATCAATCACCCGTGGTATTTTCTTGAGTCAGTCCAAATATGCCCTTGAATTGTTAAACAAATTTGGAATGAAAACATGTGACACCTATGCCACACCAATGGCTCATACCAAGAAGCTAGACGCCGATTTACATGGGAAATTGGTGGACCCTACAAAATACCGTAGTATTATTGGATCTCTCATGTATCTAACGACTAGCGGACGATATTGTCTTTGCCGTATATCTTTGCTCTCGTTATCGGTCATGACCAACCTGAAACCCACCTCTCCGAGGCTAAAAGAATCCTCCGATACATAAAGGGAACCATTAACTTGGGGATCCGGTATCCGAAGGATTCTGGTTTTGAACTAATCGCTTTTCGCCGACCACGGGATGCTTAGACTCACGGAAAAGTACTTCAGAGCTTTACAATTTCTTGGTGATAAAGCGGTGTCATGGCAATCAAAGAAGCGGATTGTACATCATGTCATCAACCGGCAGAATATGTAGCCATGTCCGCGTGTTGTGCTCAAGTCATCTGGATGAGAACACAACTCAAAGACTTTGGTTACGTATTTGATGTAATCCCGATGTACCGCGACAATCAGTGCCATTGCGATCTCGTGCAACTTCGTTCAAGACTGAAATCAAAGCACATCGATCTTCGTTATCATTTCATCAAGGACCGTGGAGCGGAATCAGGCTTTTGCTACGCCAAAATTCAGCCGTAGTAATCAAGATCACGCGACATGGTGAACAAATGAATGTGGATGCATCGTAAGTTCTTACAATTGCCGATATCTTCCAAAGGGTTATCCGAGAAAGATTGGAAAAGAACAACCTTAGGGTTGACTTTGGCGCCCTCACATGCTCGTAATCTTCTTGTCTCATTGCAGTGGATATTCTCTACGGGAATCATCCCTACCGCAACATGCTCTCACCATACTCCTCGCCACGTCCAGAGGTCTACATTCAACAATTATGGGATTCTATACGTGAGAGGATCACCGGGTCAAAGTGCGCAAATGAATGTGACACTTAATCACAAACAAGTCACTATCACTCCTGTGACTTACTCGGCTGTTCTCATCATTCGACATATCGCCCGACCAAACTTCTTTGCTAAATTCCCCCAAGAGATAGTCCGAAATTTTGATAGATATTGGTTATGATGAAGCTTCGTGAATCATTACTAAGCACTTCACGTGGAGTCAAGAATATTCCTCAACCATGGATAACACTCTACATGATCATCACCAAATCGGGTCTCCGGTCGTGACAAAGTGGCTATGAGCATCCCAAGCTCATGGAACCTGCAAATTTTCTCCGTCGTTGATCAACAAGGACATTGAAATCGCTGCTAATCGGGATATGGGAGGACATGATGCTTATTTCACAAGAAGCTTGGTCTCAAGATTCCCTATGTCGAATACACCAAATGTTGATCCATAGAGCACTTGGACTTCATCCCGACATCCCATGAGGCTCAATGACCCGTGATAATCATGACATATTGACTGAACCCATATTATCCGGTCGTAATTGTGTCAAAGAATCGTCAACAAAGAAAGCGATGGTATTACCGATCACCTTCACTACCGAAATCAAAAAAGCTTGAAACATATAAAAGGTATCGGTTAGCCAGTAAAGAAGGCAAAGTTGGTCATCTTGATGAAAAATCTTCTCTGGCACACCTACTCGGAGGACCGTAAGAGGCAAGTGATCTTTGGAAGTGTCATAAGTACAAATATTTATAGAAGCTTCCCAAAAGGAATCCTCCTAAAAGGATTGTTCCCGTAAAGGAATTTGAACCTATTCCTCACTGAACCCAAAGAAACTTTTGTGGGACGAAATCTCAAGGTAACACGGATGAAGAGATTACCTACCTCAAATCTGCAGGATGACAATCCTTCAGCACTCAAACCTCCAAGTCCTCAAGCCGAGCAAAGAAAAATGAAGACTCATGTACTTGTACCTTATGATGAAAGCTCGGAGAGTGATGAAGAGCCACAGGAAAATGTATACAAGAAGACGATCAAATTCCTTAGACACCAACACAAAGTCAAGAATTTGCTAAAGACCAAATGGGTGGTCCTTGAGGATCACAAGTGTCGCTTCACTCGAACCATCTCCTCGATGCGGTTAATCAACCCGAGATAAAGGAGGGTGCCACCACTCTTTGCAATAACAAAAGCTTGTGTAGGATACTATCGAATATGAGTTTGAGGAACCGAAATCGAAGTCCGAAAAGATAAAGATGTTGATTATGATACGCTTCTTCTAGATAGTCCCGTAATGATCAAAGGAAGAAACCTCAGAACTCCAAGGATCCGAGTCTCCTCATATCTCTTCATCATCAAGATTAGCCTTCTCACTCTTCACCACCACCATCAAAAAGATCACAAAATCATCATCCGTGACGTGAAGAAGTCACCTCATCTTGGATTTCTCGTGACTCATAAAAAGAATTGTGAAAGATAAAAAGTGTTCAACAATCGGCTGCCAACCACCAACTGAACCAACTGGGCGGATTCCTTTCGGATATTTCTTCAACAAAGACTTGGATTTTCTTCTACACGGTGGCGATGATTCAAGAAAATACGCTACATCGTTAACACTTCCATTCCCACTGTCTACTCAAAAGCTGCATAGCCATTGAGGAACGTGCCAATCACTTGTTCTCCAAACACGATGGAAGCATACCATCGGAGATGCATTGTGGTGGGGATTCATCAGCCGTAACGCCAGCAGAAGCGAAATCTACTACTGGTAAGGTCATCGGGTTTAGAAGTCTCAACATGTCGCGGTATAGTTCTAGGGATATCGTTGCCATCATGCACGCGTTGACCTTTCGTCTGCCCAAGAATTGGGACTACACATTCCTAAAGATGATCGTAGTCAAACGACAAGATGAACGGGACTATGCTTTCTCACGGCCGACTTTGAGAATTGTCTCAATGACATCTAAGACATGTACCTTGCCAAAGCACGAGTCGCGCATGAGACAATTCTCAAGCTAAGTACAACGCGAATTTATCAAGTCACTTCTCATCTTCATAAGACGCATGCGTCATCAAGGAACCGTGTAGAAGATCTCCAAATGTGGGTAGCGTTGAATCTTATCGTGCGTCAACTTCACCCTCCAAAGCTTGATCTTCCCGATATCAACGGCTATCTCAATATACACTCATCGACAAACCTTTACGTTGTTTACGTAGTGAACTTCAAAGAAACTGCTTAATGGCGTGTAGCGTACTCCACAAGTTCGGGGATCATACTTTGAAGCCGGGTTAGGGATGGAATGGCATCTGCGGTTGAAGGATATACTTGAAAATTGGGTCTCCTAAGCGCTGGAATTCTCGGGAAAGGAGGGATGTGAGACGGATCATCACAATGATTGATGAACGGTTGTATCGAAGGGATCAGTTCGATGATTGGAGAGTTATATGCGGTGGTCGACCTGTGATTAACATAACCGCTTTCAACGCCGTGCACACTGGGAAAATCACCGCACTTCCCCGTACCCCTTGAATTGCTTCCTTCATATAATTTTGGATGTTTGATTGATTATTTTGATGGCTTGTGCACACATTACGATTAGTACAACCCATACTTGTAAATAAAGGACCCCGTGGTATGCGCTTGATTGCCACAATCCTTATAAAAGGGGCGAAAGCTTCTTACTTTTGAGTAAAACCTATCAAACCTTTCATTTTTCAAGGTTTTGCTCAAAAGAACAAGTACTTTCCCTTATGATTTTCAAAACCTCAACCGTGAATAACACTCGTTGAGGGGGAGTACTTGAATTAAAACTTTGTTCAAAATTGTTCACAAAGTGGTCATTCTTCCCGCAACACTCGAAATGGTCATATTTATTCTCAACTTTTCAAAAATAACATCACATATGCCATTTTGAGGGGGAGAAAATACGTGATAAGAAATATGTTGTGTAAATGCAAATGAATCATTGTGCTATAGACTTAACCCATGAATTGACGAGATCTTAACTGTTAGTAACTCGAAAAGACTTGTCTGGACGGGTAATAATTTCAAGCTAGTTCGCTAGTGATGTAAACGTGTCTCGCAAAGGACTTGTCCGAGTAGAATGTACCATTCGAGAAACTCTTGGTAGACATGAAATCTGACGGGTTTGACAACCTTCGAGGATTGTCTACACCTTCAAGGTAGTTATTAGAGCTAGTTGTCACCTAAAAGTTGACAATGCAACTCTTTAACTATGCCATGCGAACCGCGTGTCTCGCGGGGAATGTCTATCTTGAGTTAATCAATTCAAAATGTAGCGCTCTTTCCTCATTGTGCATCTTAACCGTTAAAACTCTTAAGCACATGTGGAGGGGGAGTATTTATGCAAAATCTTATCTCAACAATGGTACTAAAATGTTTTTCATTCACAAACACTTTGAGAGATTTTTCACAACAATTGTTTTAATGGCAACATAGGTTAGTCATGGAGTTATAAGGTGACTAAGGTTAGGAATAACCGCCCTATGATCCGCCAGAGCCAGAGGGATCTACCCAAGGACACCACAAATAGTTAGTATTTAGAAGTCCTTAGGTATGATTATAAAAAGGAGAAAATGAGAATTGGAGAAAGAAGGAGTTGAAGAATTAAAAGAAATGCAAAGAAAAGGGTGAAAAGAAATAGCCCTCCAGATTATTCAACTTAGGGCGCTTAATCGGTTCAATTCATATGCTCTTGGTTGTCACTTAGTGACGCCGGTATTGAAGATTAAAAGTCGTCATGGACCCAGTGACGCATGCACTAAACCTTCTTAACCACTCAAGTTTCTCTTAACAGAAGCTTGTTTCATTCTCACAGGGAACCCTACGTAAACTATCGGCTTTATCTTAGAGATTGCTGGTATTGAAAAAAAGGAGACCCTCTCCTAGTCTCCGCCGCCAGAAAACCAAAATGCACTATTGAGTCTAGAGCCACGAGATTCATCAAAAGATCTCTTAGGTACACTTGACATTTCATCATTTGATATTCAACAATAAGAATTTCAGTGGTACATTATCGAGTCCTTTACAGATCTTAGCAATATGTCGAGAACATTTATGAGAGGTTCACATTTGTGATCCTTAGTGATTGAATGGAAACTCTCGCCAGGTCAACATCAAATGTACCGACAGCAATGAAGTCGCTTGGCAACTCCCCGTGGATTGCGCTTAGTGGTCTCAAACGGTCTACATCGTGAGGTGATGCCGGTACCTCGACTCATCTAATCGTAGGTGTACCGATCGTGTTATCTCACTTGTGGGACTCGATTCAGGAACGGCCTTTGTAAGAATTAGAGTTGTGTTTTCACACTATGCTGTTAACACTCTCGAAGTTCAAACTTGTAAGTGCCGGAATCCGCTTATTACTAACCGCTTAAATGTTTTCTTCTTATGGAAGCTCTGGAGCGGAATGATTGTGCAGATTCTTCTCATGCTCACGCCAACATCATTACTAATGGAAGTTCTATCCAAAAGCAACACAACGGTCAGAATGATTCTTCGTCAATACAGAGAATCTACAAAGTTAAAAGACTTAAAGAACTCCATCAGTACTCAAATTCCAACGCCAAAAAGCGTGTGAGCATGTTGAAGAATGACGGAGACACCGAGCGAAAGGGGCGAAGCACTGAGGCGATTACTTGATGCGCACAACAACATACTATCACTTTCATCACAAAGAACAATGATCAAAGAACAAAGTTAAAGATGACGCCAAAGCATAACTGTTCAAAGTAAACTATCTCTACACCGGGAGATTGTTCAAATCAAGGCAATTCTTCTCACAAAAAGAAGAATGTCGGGACGGCCAAAGCTACTATTACATCAACGCTTTCACCGTTTTTCATCACCAACACTTGAGTGTTTGTTACTCATATGTAATAACACTTGAGGGGAGATTGTTGGAATCACTCCTAAACCTTATTCAAGTGTTAGTTACTCATATGTTATAGTTAGCTTATTATGGCCTTTATGTTTGTTATTAGCCTTAAGCTTATGTAGAAGGCCCATGAGCTTAGGCCCAAGCCCATAGGAGAAAGGAAGGGAACTAGGAGTGTTGCCCTAGCTTTCCTCCTATAAATACCTTATGTAAACCCTCACTTGAGGGTTGGTTGTTCAAGTTATTTCTTTCACTACATACTCTACGCATAACCGGTTTATTATCTCGTGTGTGTGTGTGTGATACTTGTTCAATCGCCTTTCTATCTTTCATATAAGCTTGTGTGGTAAACCTTGTGACCTAATGTGTTTATTCTCATGTTTAAATTTGTAGCTTTAGGTGGTGGTGGTATTACGAAAGGTGGTAGGATAAAGTTTTGAGAGTTGAGGATATTTTGGAGATGGTTGTTTTCACTAGGAAGGTCATCGTTGTTTTGAGATCTTTTGAAAATCATGATGAGATGTGCTTGCGAGGTTGAAGGTGATGGAGATGCAAGCATTTTGGAACCGTATTTATAGAAGAAAGGATGCATTGCAATGAATGCTAAAATCACAAAATAAGCCCTAATATAATGATTAGATATGAATTTAAGGCAAGTGATCATGAGAGCACAAGCATTAAGTTAAATACTCAGTAGGTGATGAAAATAAAATGTTGAAATTTGAAAATTTCAAGCATAAAGATTAAAAGAGGTTAAGAAACAACCTTCTGATCACCCGGTTCCCACGGATCCATCCCAAAAGGGTTCCGCACTCGTTAAGCACGCAGGATCTGGTATCTCTGGTGATTTTAGGCAGAAAAATCGTGTAGAAAATGATAGTGCCTAGTGTGTGCCAATATGAAGACCATGTGGAGTTGCAGTTATCTCGACTCTTAAAAGAAAAGAGAAACATAGAAGTGAAGACCATGTGGAGTTTTCGAAATCCATTTTGATCGAAAAGTTTTTAAAATACAATTTACTTTATTTTTTTTGAAAACGTTGCTCTAGATGACAATTGTGGAAAACTAGAAGGGGGTGGAATAGTTTTACCGATTTAAAGTTAGATTTCAAAAGTTTAGATTCAAGCTTATGTGAAATCTTGTGGATGAATAAATAGTACCAAACAATAAATAAAGTAAATAAAGAATGCAAGTAAAGTAAGAGATAGAAAGTAGCGACACAAGTGATTTATAGTGGTTCGGCTACAAGGATACCTTCCTTGCCCTACTCCACTCCCCGAGTACCCCACTCGAGAGTTCAAGCACTATGTCAACAAGCTCCTTCAAATCGGTGAAGAAGGTACAACGGCGCTTACACTTTTTCCGGTACAGAGCTAAATACCGAGTTTTCCACGAGGTAGAACTAAACCTTTACACAACTGATCGGTGCAAAACCGTCAAGTTTTCTCACGCGAGCTGATCACTTGTGAATGACCAGCCGTAAGGAACTTAAAACAGCTCACACACCAATTGCAATTTAGATCAGGAGAATACAGTGGATTCCTGGGTCGTTAAGTCCCACGGAGGATGAATTGGTGTTAAACAACTTCAGATGATAGAATGATCACTAAGGATAGTGATCAGTAAGGGTTTTGATGGATAATTATACCTAAAGAAAAGATTTATAAATTACAGCGACTTAAATGCAAATTAAAGAAATTAAAAAGTTAAAATATATTAAATAAACGCTATCACTATTTTTACAATGATGTTTTAGTGATTTTATAAAATAAAATAACTTAAATAAACTATTTTAACTAAAACGTAAACTCAAATTACCTAAAAACTAGATTTAAAATGAAAACATACGTTAAGTCTAAAATTGAACGCTGAAAAGTAAAGCAAAAACGTAAATTTTATGAAATAAAAGTCCTACAAGTGTAAAAACAATTTTTTACGTACTATATGATAAAAGAAAATTTTAGAAAAAGATTTATATTTTTTTGACTTTTATATTTTTTATTATGAATTAATTAAGATTTTACACTAATTAAATGTTTAAAAATACTAAAACTATTGAGAAAAATCGAAACTTTTTGTGAAATGCTTTATCACAATACAGTGATTATGAAAATTACAAAAACATTGAAAAGCTACTTTAAATAAGCTCGAAATAAGCTAAATGAACCTAATAAGCTAAACTGGACAAAACGTATATAAGTAATAGATTGTGCAAGATTATAACGAGACAAGTCCCAAGGCAATTGGCATCAGGTACCCTTCTAACAGCTAAGGGGGAGGTCTCGAGGTTCGAGCCCGCCTACCCCCTTTTGCTAAACATTTTTTTCGATTTTCTTTTACAAACTTATTTAACACAAGAAAATAAGCACTTTTTCTAACTACAACTTTTTACAAAAATGACTTATAAGCACTTATTCATTAAGGATTTCATCACAGTTTACACTTAAATGAAAATAAGCACAAGGACTTAAGCTAAAATGATTATAAAGCTATGAAATAAGCTAGAAATAAACTGAAATAAGCTAAGTAACTAAAAATAAGCTAATATGAACTCTGAATAAGCACAATTACTAGGAAATAAGCACTGAACAATTCAAAATAAGCACTTAATTAGAACTGTTACTCAGTACACTAATAGTTTTCTAGGAAACTTTAAGCTAAATTTTAAGCACTTGATTAAGTTAAGAAATGAAAATGAAAACTTGGACCAACAAGTAGACCAGTTAAACTCTCTAAAAAGCTATTTTACAAGGTTTTGCTTATACTAATAAGCTCTTGAGGAGCTTGTGAAAAACTGTTGAACACTAACTTATCTAGTACACTAAGTAAAAATGGACAATAATGAAAAGCTATTGCAGGCTAGGTGAATAAGCTAAAAATGGAAAATAAGAACTTAGTACCTTGAGTTAGCTAGGTGAGCTACTCAAAAAGCCAAAATACACAATTTGAAGCTAACTAATAAGCTCTATAAGAGCTTGTGAAATAAGCTACCAAATCTGTGCACAGGACAGTTTCTCAGACAAGGGGTCCAAAACAAGCTAATAATTAAGCACTTTATAAGCTGATAAAAAGCAAACTAATATTTTTCTAATTTTCTTGAGCAACTAAAGTTTTATATCCCAGAAGCTTGTTAACTAAATCTCAATATTAAACTCACAGTAAAATTCTAATTTTTATTCAAAAACGACTCAAAAGAAAATTTTGACTTTTTAATTATAAGCTATGTTGACTTTGATGAACTTTGAATTAACTCTATGGACTGGTTATGTTATGTTAAGGTGTAATGAGACTATAATAAGCTAACTTACCAAGTTTTAAACAGATATGATGAGTTTTGATTTTGAAATCCTAACAGTGACTAAGTAATATGAGATTAAAGGAAAGTTTGACTTTTTAATGAACAAACACTGGTTCTTCTTATTGAAATGAGATATTAAGACCTATTGTGACACAGAACAAGCATTAACACTGCTTTAAACAAACTTTAGCACAGTCAAACAAGATAATCCAAACAACACTTATTGAAACTGTTTTGATATTTTTCAAGTCAAAACACAGATTTGGACCATGTTATTGATTGCAGACCTAATATTATCACTAAGTAAGACTAAATAAACATTAAATAACAACAATAACAACATAAGATCAAGAAATTACACTAATGCTTATAAGACTGTGAAAATGAGATTTCTAGCAACTAAGAATTGTAAAGCACAAGCTTATTATTTTATAGTTTATTTTTACTTAACCACAACTAATGAACACAGAAACACTAAAACTTAAGCTAAATAACAACCTACACAGTGAATTACCAAAATGGATCAAAAGTGCTTACAAGTGGATTCAAGCACAAGACTGAGAATTGAGGTATACAAACACAACCTAAAGCTTCCCCATAAGCTCTATACCAAGGCCATCCAAAATCTACCTTGCTCCAGTTTGTTGATCACCTTCACCATAGATTTTTGATTTTTTCACTAATTTATTTGTATTTTTGGTATTTTTACTTTTTGGTACTAATTTGGTTTTAATTGTTTCTAAAAGCTTGCATAAGCTTTTTAGGAGCTTACATGGGCTATTCAGTCCTTACTAACAACTAACAAACAACATTAAAACATTTCGAGATTTTTGAATTAAGAAGAGTTGCATAAACTGAGAACTTGAATAAAAACTGAAATTGATTACTTCAAAAGATTCACAATACACTAAAATTGCTTAAAAAGGTACTTTAAAGCTTTAAATTACACTGAAAACTGAAAGTTAAAATAAAACGACATACAAGAAATTTAAAAAAACTAACTACTCTTTGTTTCTCTGTCTTCCTCCTCTTTTATGCTCCAAATCACTTCCACGTGGCCTTCTGAGAGAATCCCACCTCTTTTTGGAGCCAATGGTTGAGTTTTGAGTGTGTTGGTTGTTTTTCTCATTTTGGCGGGAAAGCTACATTTGACTGTTGCCTGTGATATAGCTAGTAGGGGGTGGCATTTATTGTAGTGGGTTGAGTGATGATGAGGGGTGGAGGGTTAGTGGAGAAAAGGTGATGGGAAGGCTAGTGTGTTGCAGGCAACAGCTGGGGAAGACAAGCAGGTGGTGGCGGGATAAGGGGAAGGGTACTGTTTGTTTGACTGAGGGTTCAAAATAGAAAAGACAGGGGTCCAAAGAGGTTAAGTGGCAGTGGGTCAAAGTAGTTTTGACAAGGCTTAGTTTAGCTTAAATGACAAGGACTAGATTTGTAAATCGATTTTGAAGGACCAATCCCCGCCAATTTCCCAAAGTTGTCACAAGGACTAAAACTGACAACCTTTAATAGTACAAGGACTAGATTTGACAATTTCAATTTTCCAGGGACCAAACTTGACAATTTTGAAAGTTCAGGGACCTAAGTTGTAAATTTGCAATTTTAAATCTCAAGGACCAATTTTAACAACTTAAGAATCCCTAAGGACTTAAAATGATATTTTTCTTTATTTGGTTTTACCAGGGACTGTTTTTGACAACTTTTGAAACTTGGGGGACTAAAACTGCCAATTATGCAAACTTGATACGTTTTTCACCAGATTTTGATATTTTTGCATTTAAAACACATAAAACACTTATTTGTGATATTTTTATCATTTTGATGCATTTCTGAGTGTTTTCAGATGTTGTTGCAGTCTAATTTAATACAAAAATGATGAGTATTTAGACACTCATCAATCCCCACACTAAGATATTGCTAGTCCCTAGCAATGTTTTGAGAAAAAATTAATGGATTTCATCTCTTTACCAAAAGCCATTACTTCTGGAGTAGCCAAATGTTTTAGTTCAAGTAAGAACCTTGGTACACCGATAACCAAATGATTTTGAGCAAATCACCAGCTTTCAACGGTTTTTGATTTGTCTTTACCGAAGCCGTTTATCGGACTAGCCAACTCTTAGATAAATTATCAATATTATCTTTGGTGAGCTGATTACCAATTATGGTTTTCCATTGCCTTTACCACAAGCCATAAACTTGCGGGCTAGCCAACTCTTCACTTTTAAGGATATGGTGAGGTGAATACCATACAATTTTGGGCAAATTGCAAGCCGTCAACGGATTTGAGATATCTTTACCAAGAGCCGTTTGCTCCTGGATTAGCCAATCATTTTGTTTATTAGACAAGGCGGACTGATAACCATAAGATGAGTAAGTGAAAAACACTTACTCCAAAAAAAATTTTGGCCAAAAATGGGGGAATTGGGTGGTATAATTACATGATAAAATTCGTGAGAATTCCTATCCCCCACACTAAGATATGAATATTGCCCTCAATATTCAAAGTACCGGCGTTCTAAAACATAGAACGTAAAAGGGAAATACTAAGGCCATTATTTAGCATGTATTTTTTTTTTTTTTTTTTTTTTTGAAAATCTTATATATACAACACATGGGGCAACTCCCACACTAGGGTGGTACACACGGGTGAAAACCCATGTAGCATGCTACTGTTTTTGATTCCTGAGTCGCTAGCTTGACTCGATCCCGCATTCATTGGTTCATGGGGAAAGTTTGCGATCCGGACAACCGCATGGGGAATGTCCTCTCCAAAGTAATGCTTCAACCGATGACCATTCACTTTAAAGTTTGGACCATCGGGTTGAGATAACTCAATGGTGCCATAAGGATAAACCTGAGTGATAGTAAATGGACCGCACCAACGGATTTAAGCTTTCAGAAAATCTTCAATCTTGAATTGAAAAGAAGGACTCGATCACCAACGTTGAAAACGCGGTTCTTGATTTTAGAGTCATGAATCTTCTTTGTCTTTTCTTTGTAGATCAAAGAGTTCTCGTATGCTTGATCACGGAGTTCATTTAATTCTTTCATTTGAACTTTCCTCGTGATCACCAGATGTCTGAATATCAAAGTTGGCATGCTTCAAGGCCCAGTATGCCTTGTGCTCTAGCTCAACCGGCAGATGACACGCCTTCCCGTACACAAGCTTGTATGGAGTACACTCGATGGGTGTTTTATAAGCTATGCACGGAAGGCCCGAGCGTCATCTAGCTTATCCGACCAAGAGGCACGGTTTTCGCCAACCGTCCTCTCCAGAATTCTTTTAATCCCTCGGTTGGAAACTTCCACTTGTCTACTTGTTTGGGGGTGGTGCAGAGAGAGGACGGTGAGTTACACCATACTTCTGCATGACTCTTTCAAACCGGTCATTGCGAAATGCGTACCACGATCAGCGATTATGGCTCGTGGAGTTCCAAACCTAGCAAATAGGGATTTCAAGAATTTTACAACAACTCGGGCATCGTTGGTAGGCAAAGCCTTAGCTTCAACCCATTTTGACAAGTAGTCAACGGCCACGAGTATGTACTTATTACCGCTAGAAGAAGGGAATGGCCCCATAAAGTCAATGCCTCAGATGTCAAAAATCTCACACACTTGAATGGCGTTTTTGCGGCATTTCATTTCTTTGTGAGATATTCCCGTGACGTTGACAAGCATCACAGGCTTTGACAAATTCGTGGGCATCCTTGTAAATTGTGGGCCAATAGAATCCGGAATCAAACACCTTCTTGGCGGTGTAGTTGGGGCTATGATGTCCCCCAGTAGGTCCAGCATGGCAAGCCTTGAGAATGTCAATAGCTTCCTGACCATACACACATCGCCTGATGACTTGATCCGCGCAAATTTTGAACAAGTAGGGGTCGTCCCAGAAGTAATGTTTTACATCTTTAAAGAATTTGATTTTTTGTTGGGACGACATCCCTTTCACTATGAAGTTACCCGCATGGTAATTTGCAAAGTCAGCAAACCATGGGGTAGTAGAGTCTCCACGAAAAGAAACCGTATTGAGTGTCTCGAGAGGAAATGTTTCATTTATTTCCTTTTTCTCGAACACATCCTGGTGAGGGTTTTCTAGACGGGATAGATGATCGGCAGCCAGGTTCTCAGCTCCTTTTTATCACGTATAATGATATCAAATTCCTGGAGGAGGAGAACCCAACGAAGCAATCTCGGCTTTGCATCTTGTTTTGCAAAGAGATATTTGAGAGCCGAGTGATTCGTATACACTACGCATTTGGTCAAGATGAGGTATGGCCGAAATTTCTCAAACGCATACACCACAACTAATAGTTCTTTTACGTAGTGGTGTAATGGGTTTGAGCTTCAGTCATTGTCTTACTTGCGTAGTGGATAGGCTGAAAATGCTTGGTTTTTCGTTGCCCCAAGACCGCACCGATAGCAAAATCACTTGCATCGCACATGAGCTCAAAGGGTAAATCCAATCGAGGCAACTAGAATGGGTGCTTCCGTAAGCTTTTTCTTTAGTGTTTCAAAAGCTTCGACGCACTCAGGAGAGAAGATAAAAGGAGCTTCCTTTTCAAGAAGATGGGTCATAGGCCGGGCGATTTTAGAAAAATCTTGAATGAATCTACGATAGAACCCGGCATGACCAAGGAAACTCCTAATACCTTTGACGGTAGTAGGATGAGGCAGTTTAGCAATAACATCAACTTTTGCTCTATCGACCTCAATCCCGTTTTTTGAAATCTTATGGCCAAGGACTATGCCTTCTTTAACCATAAAGTGGCTCTTCTCCCAATTTAGACAGAGATTGGTGTCTTCACACCTTTTAAGCATTTTGTCTAAATGGTAGAGACATGTCTGAAATGAATCCCCAATGACTGAGAAGTCATCCATAAACACCTCCATTGTTTCCCGATCATGTCGTGGAAAATGGCCATCATACATCGTTGGAGCGTGCGGGAGCATTACATAAGCCAAAAGGCATACGTTTGTAGGCAAAAGTTCGTATGGGCGGTGAATGTGGTCTTCTCTTGATCCTGTGGATCAATGGGGATCTGAAAGTAACCTAAGAAACCATCAAGGAAACAATAGTATTCGTTCCTCTAATCTCTCAAGCATCTGGTCCATGAAGGGTAGAGGAAAATGGTCTTTACGGGTGGCGTCGTTCAACTTACGATAGTCAATACACACACGCCATCCCGTAACCAATCGAGTTGGAATTAACTCGTTTGCTTCATTCGTGACAACAGTTATGCCACCCTTTTTGGAACACAATGAATCGGCTAACCAAGGACTATCGAGATTGGGTAAATCAATCCCTGCATCAAGAAGTTTGATAACCTCTTGTTTGATAACATCATGGATTTTTGGATTTACCCTTCTCTGATGTTGAACTGCTGGTTTGAAGTCATCCTCCATCAAGATTTGGTGAGTACAAAACTCGGGTTGATACCCTTAATATCGGAGAGTTTCCAAGCAATTGCTTGCTTGTGTGACTTCAAGACCTTTATGAGAGCGGTCTTTTCATCTTTACTCAAATCTCGAGCAATAATGACGGGTAATTTATCATCACCCTCAAGAAATGCATACTCGAGATGAGGTGGTAAGTCCTTAAGTTCGACTCAGAAATTCTTCGCTTTCTCAACTGACTTGACTTCCTTGTTATGAAGTTCAACGGGAGGGAGTGGAGGAGAAGTGTCCCGATTTAACAACTTCTCAAGAACAAGAATATCTCCTCGGATTAATCTCATGGTGATTAATCTCTTGGAATGCATCACTAGTGTGAGGGGTTGATGAGTGATCATCTTTAAGCAATTTCTCAATGAGAAGTATGTCCTCCTCGATGTCAATTGGGCGTGATCAATTTCCCATGGAACAGAATCACTAGCCAAGTATGCTTCGATCTTTTCCAAGATGAAGTCACCCTCAAACGAGTGAGAGAAGGAGTAGAATTGGCTATGATAGGTTGAGAAGATGTGGTGGGATCCCCACTCACAGAATTATGAGAATAACCAAGAACTTCTTGAGAGTACTCTTCAGAAGCAACATCAATGTTATCTATTCGGTTAAAGACTCGAATCATAGTTCGGA
This sequence comes from Chrysanthemum makinoi, assembly GCA_910596185.1. Lineage (NCBI taxonomy): Eukaryota > Viridiplantae > Streptophyta > Magnoliopsida > Asterales > Asteraceae > Chrysanthemum > Chrysanthemum makinoi. Next base: position 329,526,871 of record OU343224.1, read on the forward strand.
GTACCTCGAAGTTTGATCAAGGTTAAAGGTGACTGACTTCATTACCAACACGTAATGTAATTTCTTGCTCAAATACATCAATGAGAGCGCGCCCGTTCTCGAGGAATCCTCTTCCAACAATGAGAGGAACCCGTGGATCAGCATCGAAATCAACAACTACAAAGACAGCTGGAAAATGGAACTTTCCTACTTTCACAAATACGTCCTCGGCAATTCCAAGAGGAGGGATATTGTACGATCTGCAAGCTCGAGAGTCATGCATGTAGGAGTAAGGTCAGGAAGAGAAAGTTTCTTCCATATCTTGAATGAGGCATCGGTTTATGCTTGCACCAAGATCGGCTAAGGCAAAGCATTCAACCATTCCTAGAAATACACAAGGTAAGAGGAACTTTCCAGGATCTCCAAGCTTCTCGAAGCTTTTCAAGATCTCGCAGGCGAGTTCTCGCCGTTGAGGAGTTTTAGCCATTTCAAACAGCTTTTCCTTGTTGCTTAACATGTGTTTGAGAGTTGATGCAAACCTGGGCATCAACATGATAGCATCCGCAAAGCTTATGTCAAAATGTAGTTCTTGGAAAATTTGAAAAAAAATGTCCATTTGATGACCGCTTTCTCGCGAGCTTTTGCTCATGTAAAGCGTGATGGGTAAGGAATAGAAGATTTGGATTTGGTTTTCAACGAAGGAGCTTCTGGAGGTTCAAAACAACTCCCCTGGATTGGATTTGGTTTCGACAACTTGAGGATGGATCTTGGTACTTCGCTATTATTAGTAGGAAGTTCCTTGTCCTTTGTCGCCTCGAGGTTCACTTTCCACTACCTTCGGAGAGAAGAAGAAGAGTGGTAGGAATAGCGGGTCCATCATACAGAAACCCTCTCGGTTGTGATCGCCTTTGCATCGCCCTCGGATTAGCGATCGTGTTGCTAGGTAAAGTACAGAGCGAGGGTGATCATTTAAAGACTTCTTTAATTCAGCCGTGACGGTGACCAACAACTGTTTGTCTCCTCTTGAGACTTCATGAATTGCTTTAAAAGCTCATCAGATGTTGATATTGGAGGAGGTGGAGGGAAATTTTGAGGTCGTATATTTTGATTATGACCTTGTTGTTGAAAATTCCCTTGATTAGGATTCACATTTCCCTGAAATTGATTTCCTTGATTGAAAGTGTTTTGATTAAGGTTTCCTTGATGTTGGAAACCTTGATTGGGTCCGGAATAGAAATTACCTTGGTTTTGATTACCTTGGTTCATTCTGGTTGGTTCGATTCCGGTTAGATTCGGTTAAAACCGGGTGGTGCCTGATAAGTGTTAGCACGGTAGTTTGGTTCATTCTGAGGACGGTATTGATTACCTCCTTGATTTGAAGTACCGGCTATAGCATTAGCTTCAAACGTACTACCATCGGTGGCAATGTACAGATTGTAGTATGCATGAGGACCACCACAAGTAACACAAACTTCAACTTTCTTCACTTCACCATATGATGGTGCTTGTGTGAAAGTGACTTTCTTTTGGTTAGCAAGAACCAAAGTCTGAACAATATCCGTGAGTTTGTCAATCTTAGCATCGGTGCTAGATGTACTCAGTGGAGATGAAGTAGAAGGTCGGCATTAGACCGAGTCTGATATGTCTTTGTGCGGAAAGGACGGACCTAGGACTTGTTTTCAATTATTTGCAAGGCTTCTTTTGTGGTCTTGCTCAGGAAATTACCTCCCGCGGAGGCATTTAAAGAGTCTTGGTCACCTTGGTGCAGACCATTGTAGAAAGTATCCATTTGCATCAACTCGGTAAAACCATGATGCGGACACTTGCGGAGCAAGTCTTTGTAACGATCCCATGCCTCCCCGAATGATTCCTCAAATCTCTGAGAGAATTTCATTATCTCATTCTTAAGACTTGTAGTTCGGGATGGAGGATAGAATTCGTTAACGAACTTGGTAACTAGATCTTCCCATGTCTCAATAGAACGAGGGGGTTGTTTCTCAAGCCAATTCCGGGCTTGTCCCTCTAGAGAAAATGGGAACAGAAGAAGCTTAATTGCGTCATGCGGGACATTCTTGTACTTGATGGTAGATGCAATCTTGTTAAACCATCGAATGTGTGCATGAGGATCATCCCGCTCAAAACCATAGAATTGGCTTTGGGTTACAAGATTAAGCAACCCGGTTTTGAGCTCAAAGGTCTCAGCCACAATGGCTGGGACAACAATAGCATCTCCGTAACCCTCGATGGCTGCTTGGAGAAGCTCATTCATCGGCTTATCTTCGCCATTCACGGTGGTGGTGGTGGTAGACGTTCCTCGATCCACGGCTGAAGGAGCGAACGTCCTCTACGCTACGAGGAATCTTTCCAAGTTCGAAAGTGGACTTGCAGAAGCTGGAAGAACGAAATGCGCATGCACTAAGTTTAAAAATCAATTTTCAAAACAAATGCGAGGCAAAACGACAAGTGAACTTAACCAATAATCACAAATGAAATGGCTTCTTTGAAAAAGGTACACCAAATCACAAGGACACAAAGGCAAGTTTTAAATCTGATGTTCGAGAACTTATTATGGTCACACCCCGTTAGTAGGTGTATGCCTGATTTGCGGTGGTTGATTTTTATGTATATATTAAGTACCGCTGAAAAGACGTAGGTATAGATTTGTGCTGATGGGTTTAAAAACTTTGGACAATATTTTTGGTATCGTCTCGTTTAACCAAATCGTATTTCTTTAAGAATCACCTTAAAAGAAACACAAGCTAGAAAACGTTACGATTGTTTTGTTGTTTTATATATTTTTGGTGTTTTTAACACTTTAGGAAAAGTGTTAATGAACTTTTTGATTTTGTTATAACTTTACAAAAACTTTTTACAACTGCGTGGTATATGTGCAGGCAGTCCGAAAAATGCTTAGAACACGCTTACCTCCCGGCAGCGGCGCCAAAATTTGATCGTGGTGCAAAACCGTCAAGTTTTTCACGTGATCACTTGTGAATAACACCGTAAGGAACTTAAAACAGCCAAACACCAATTGCAATTTAGATCAGGAGAATATAGTGGATTCGTCGTTAAGTCCCAGGAGGATGAATTGGTGTTAAACAACTTCAGATGATAGAATGATCACTAAGGATAGTGATCAGTAAGGTTTTGGATGGATAATTATACCTAAAGAAAAGATTAACAAATTACAGTGACTTAAATGCAAATTAAGAAAATTAAAAAGTTAAAATATATTAAATAAACGCTATCACTATTTTTACAATGATGTTTTTGTGATTTTATAAAATAAAATAACTTAAATAAACTATTTTAACTAAAACGTAAACTCAAATTACCTAAAAACTAGATTTAAAATGAAAGCGTCGTTAAGTCTAAAATTACGAGAGTCGCAAGCAAAAACGTAAAATTTATGAAATAAAAGTCCTACAAGTGTAAAACCAATTTTTTTACGCATTATATATTATAAAAGAAAATTTTAGAAAAAGATTTATATTTTTTTGACTTTTATATTTTTTATTATGAATTAATTAAGATTTTACACTAATTAAATGTTTAAAAATACTAAAACTATTGAGAAAAATCACGAAACTTTTTGTAAAATGCTTTATCACAATACAGATTTATGAAAATTACAAAACTTGAAAAAGCTACTTTAAATAAGCTCGAAATAAGCTAAATGAACCTAATAAGCTAAACTGGACAAAACGTATATAAGTAATAGATTGTGCAAGATTATAACGAGACAAGTCCCAAGGGCAATTGGCATACAGGTACCCTTCTAACACGCTCCTAAGGGGGAGGTCTCAGGTTCGAGCCTGCCTACCCCTTTTTGCTAAACATTTTTTTTTTCGATTTTCTTTTTACAAACTTATTTAACACAAGAAAATAAGCACTTTTTCTAACTACAACTTTTTACAAAAATGACTTATAAGCACTTATTCAGCCAAGGATTTCATCACAGTTTACACTTAAATGAAAATAAGCACAAGGACTTAAGCTAAAATGATTATAAAGCTATGAAATAAGCTAGAAATAAACTGAAATAAGCTAAGTAACTAAAAATAAGCTAATATGAACTCTGAATAAGCACAATTACTAGGAAATAAGCACTGAACAATTCAAAATAAGCACTTAATTAGAACTGTTCTCAGACACTAATAGTTTCTAGGAAACTTTAAGCTAAATTTTAAGCACTTGATAAGCTAAGAAATGAAAAATGAAAACTTGGACCAACAAGTAGACCAGTTAAACTCTCTAAAAAGCTATTTTACAAGGTTTTGCTTATACTAAGCTCGAGGAGCTTGTGAAAAACTGTTGAACACTAATTATCTAGTACACTAAGTAAAATGGACAATAATGAAAAGCTATGCAGCTAGGTGAATAAGCTAAAAATGGAAAATAAGAACTTGGTACCTTGAGTTAGCTAGGTGAGCTACCAAAAGCCAAAATACACAATTTGAAGCTAACTAATAAGCTCTATAAGAGCTTTTGAAATAAGCTACCAATCTGCACGGACAGCTTTCGACAGGGGTCCAAAACAAGCTAATAATTAAGCACTTTTATAGCGATAAAAAGCAAACTAATATTTTTCTAATTTTCTTGAGCAACTAAAGTTTTATATCCCAGAAGCTTGTTAACTAAATCTCAATATTAAACTCACAGTAAAATTCTAATTTTTATTCAAAAACGACTCAAAAGAAAATTTTGACTTTTTAATTATAAGCTATGTTGACTTTGATGAACTTTGAATTAACTCTATGGACTGGTTATGTTATGTTAAGGTGTAATGAGACTATAATAAGCTAACTTACCAAGTTTTAAACAGATATGATGAGTTTTGATTTTGAAATCCTAACAGTGACTAAGTAATACGAGATTAAAGGAAAGTTTGACTTTTTAATGAACAAACACTGGTTCTTCTTATTGAAATGAGATATTAAGACCTATTGTGACACAGAACAAGCATTAACACCGCTTAAACAAACTTTAGCACGTCAAACAAGATAATCCAAACAACAATTATTGAAACTGTTGATATTTTTCAAGTCAAAACAGATTTGGACCGTTATTGATTGCATTATCACTAAGTAAGACTAAATAAACATTAAATAACAACAATAACAACATAAGATCAAGAAATTACACTAATGCTTATAAGATTGTGAAAATGAGATTTCTAGCAACTAAGAATTGTAAAGCACAAGCTTATTATTTTATAGTTTATTTTTACTTAACCACAAACTAATGAACACACGAAACACTCAAAAACTTAAGCTAAATAAACAACCTACACAAAGGAATTACCAAAATGGATCAAAAGTGCTTACAAGTGGATTCAAGCACAAGACTGGTGAACTGAGGTATAAACACAACTCAAAAGCTTCCCTGCATAAGCTCTTATACCAAGGCCATCCAAAATCTACCTTGCTCCTACTGTTGATCACCTTCACCATAGATTTTTGATTTTTTCACTAATTTATTTGTATTTTTGGTATTTTTACTTTTTTTGGTACTAAGTCGGTTTTTTTTTAATTTAAAAAAGCTTGCATAAGCTTTTAGGAGCTTAAATGGGCTATTCAGGTCCTTACTAACAATAACAAACATTAAAACATTTCGAGATTTTTGAATTAAGAAGAGTTGCATAAACTGAGAACTTGAATAAAAACTGAAATGATTATTCAAAAGATTCACAATACACTAAAATTGCTTAAAAGGTACGTTAAAGCTTTAAAATTACTGGCGAAAGTTAAAATAAAACGACATACAAGAAATTTAAAATACTAACTACCCTTTGTTTCTCTGCTTCCTCTCTTTATGCTCCAAATCACTTCCACGTGTGCAGAGAGAATCCCACTCTTGGAGCAATGGTTGAGTTTTGAGTGTGTTGGTTTGTTTTTTCTATTTTGGCGGAAAGCTACATTTGACTGTTGCTGATATAGCTAGTAGGGGTGGCATTTGTAGTGGGTTGAGTGATGATGAGGGGTGGAGGGTTAGTGGAGAAAAGGTGATGGGAAGGCTTGTGTGTTGCAGGCAAATGGGGAAGACAGCAGTGGTGGCGGGATAAGTGGGAAGGGTGCTTTGTTTGATCGAGGGTTCAAAATAGAAAAGACAGTCCAAAGAGGTTAGTGGCAGGGGTCAAAGTAGTTTTGACAAGGCTTGGTTAGCAGCTTAAATGACAAGGACTAGATTTGTAAATCTGATTTTTGAAGGACCAATCCTGCCAATTTCCCAAAGTTGTCACAAGGACTAAAACTGACAACCTTTAATAGTACAAGGACTATATTTGACAATTTCAATTTTCGGGGACCAAACTTGACAATTTTGAAAGTTCAGGGACCTAAGTTGTAAATTTGCAATTTTAAATCTCAAGGACCAATTTTAACAACTTAAGAATCCCTAAGGACTTAAAATGATATTTTTCTTTATTTGGTTTTACCAGGGACTGTTTTGACAACTTTTGAAACTTGGGGACTAAAAGCGCCAATTATGCAAACTTGATCGCTTTTCACCGATTTTGATATTTTTGCATTTAAAACACATAAAACACTTATTTGTGATATTTTTATCATTTTGATGCATTTCTGAGTGTTTTCAGATGTTTTTGCAGTCTAATTTGTACAAAAATGATGAGTATTTAGACACTCATCAACAACTATTACACAACAAATATGTGAAATGAGAAATACAAGATAAGCTACTGAAATCTTATGAATGGACAGATCAATCAAGGACCCCTTGC
>OU343224.1:329533688-329764057 GCA_910596185.1 Chrysanthemum makinoi
AAAGTAAAACGCCAAACAAAACAATTTAGAATGCATAGCAGGCTAGCACCAAAAGGTGCTTAGCAGCTCATAATAATCATGCAAAACCAATTCAATATTCAGTGCGAAGCCATGAATTGAAAATAAAGAAAATATAAAATACTAATGCTTATAAACAGTGGAGTGATTTCTCCCTTGTAGATGACTCCATTATGCTCCTCTAGACATGCCTTAGAGCTTTTTCCCACATTCTCAGAGGTGTTGTTATTATTGGAATGGAATGAATAGAAATCCGGGAATTAGGTGGGGTATTTATAGGCCAGATGCGAGTTACAGTAACCAATATAGAATTCTGTGTATACAATTTCTTCGTATAATGCAATAGATCTGCAGTTGCAGTAACCTTATGAATGGTTACGACGTAGTCTTCAATAACTTGGTTACGTCGTAATAGATGCCTTGATTCACGGCGTAAGTATCGCGGCGTGGAACCTCATTTGACCTAATGTAGTTACGCGTAACCTTGGGAATGGTTACTGCCGTAACCTTCGATAAGTTGGCTTTACGATTCACGAATAGTTACGTAATGTGAGAGATGAGTTACGCCGTAACTTCTTCAAAATAGCATACTGTGATAAATCTTTACATATTTCTCCAGTTCCGCGTCTCTTTAGCTCCAATGCTCGTAATTTACCTGAAAGTGAAAAACAATGGAAAACAAGCGTAAATCCATATAAATGATATAAATTACAAGCATTATCGGGGGAAATTGATACTTAATATTCAGGACTATTTGATGTTATCAATAACAAATATATGGTTATCATAAGTAAAATTATAAGAATACGTGTTGTTTTGCAAAGTATATACATTTGTTCATTTACATAAAATGTTGTAATAAATAAATTGTTGTAATATAATATGTAATAGGATGGATAATATCCAAGACCCATGACCCATACCCATGGAGCTAAATCATAACCCATGACCCGTTGCATGACATCATGCATGAAATCATTTTGGGTATTATCCATAACCCATGACCCATTGTCTAGATACATTGTATCTTGTTGGCTACCCATGACCCAAAGTCCACGACCCATGGCTCATAATCCATAACCCATAATCCAATTTGCAACCCAAAATCCGGTAGTGCGACCCAGACCGCGGATCCCGTGTTTTTACTCGGTCGGATCCCGGGTGAGGGATCCGAGGAACCGTGGGACGAAGGCTTTTGTGCCTATAAATAATGAGTCATTTTCTTCATTGTTTCTCACCCTTCTTCTTACAACTCTCTCATATATTATCTCACTCTCCTAACTCTCGATCATTTGATCATTCTAGTAGTTCTTCTATCTTTTGTTGTGATTCTCATATAGGTCATTCACAAAGACGAGATAACGTTATACTACAAGTCATCCAAGAAAATGGTCCTTGATTGATTTGTCCATCCACAAAATTTCTATAGCAAGATCTTGTAATTCATATTTCACATAGTTGTTGTGTAATAGTTATGTAAAGGTTTAGTTCTACCTCGTGAAAGAACTCGATATTTAGCTTTGTACCGGAAAAAGTGTAAGCGACGTTGTGATGCTTCTCCGCTAAGTTGAAGGAGCTTGTTGACATAGTGCTTGAAATCTATAGTGGGGTACTCAAGGAGTGGAGTAGGGCAAGGAAGGTGTCCTTGTAGCTGAACCACTATAAATCACTTGTGTCATTACTTTCTATCCTTTTACTTAACTTGCTTTCTTTACTTACTTTACTTATTGCTTCATACTATCTATCCATCCATACGAATTCACATAAGATCTAATCAAAATCCTTGAAACTTAACTTAAAATCGGTAAAACTATTCAACCCCCTTCTAGTTTTCCACAATTGGCATCAAGAGCAAGGTTTACAAATGTTTTAAAGTATTGTATTTTAAAAACTTTTCAATCACAATAAGTTTTGAAAATTATAGAGAAGGGCAATATATGCAACGACCTCCACTACTTGAAACTAATAGTTTTATTTATTGGAAAAATAGATTTGAAACTTATATGAAATCAAAAGATATTGATCTTTGGTATATTATTGTTGAAGGTGATTTTCAAGCAACTGTAAAAGATGATAAAATCGGCAATGAAGAAAACATTTCTCATGATCGTCTCGCCGACGACCAAAAGAAAAAGCTTTCCAAAAATAGTGAGGCAAAAATGGTTTTATATAATGCCTTACCTAAAAAGGAATTTGAAAGAATTTCTATGATAAAACCGCTAAAGAAATATGGAATTCTTTGGTTGTAACACACTAAGGAAATCAACAAGTTAAAAACAACAAAATTGATTTATTTGTTCAACATTATGAACAATTTTCAATATTGGATGAGGATAGTATTGATAATTCTTTTGCTAGCTTTAATACTATTATTACTTCATTACAAGCACCTGATGAGTCTTTTTCTAGTCATAATCATGTCAGGAGCTTTCTAAGGGCGCTTCCATCAAAGTGGAGACCAAAGGTGATAGCCGAAGAATCCAAAGTCAATCCTCCTCACTCGATGAACTCATAGGCAACCTAAAAGTCTATGAGCTCATACTGCTAAAGACTCAGAGGTCTCAAAGGAAAAGAAAGAGAAACATAATTCTCTTGCTTTAAAGGCCAAGAAAGTCTCAAGTGATGAAGAAACCTCATCTTCGAAAGTGAGGATAAGAGTATGCAATGGCGGTGATGCTTCAAGAAGTTCTTTCGGAGAAAAGGAAGATATGTCAAGCAATCTTATGACGACAAGAAAGGGTTGCGGAAAAGCAAATACGACAAGAAAGTGAAGGAGGGACGCAAGTGTTTCAAATTCGGGGATCCAAATCACTTCATTAGTGAGTGTCCCGAACGTGACGAACAAAAGGCGTTCATAAGTGGTTCGTGGGGAATGAGTGAGGAAGAGAAGGAAGAAATTTGTCTCATGGCAAAAGACTCCAATGAGGCATGTTCCGACTCTCTATATTATAGTAGTTCATCGTTAGATGATGAATCCTTACATCTTGAATATGATAAGCTTTGCAAAATTAGACTCAAGGTAATTAGCAAAAACAAGATTTTGAAAAATAAAAATGAACTTTTAGAAAAGGAAGTTCTTGAACTAAAAGATAAATTAAAGAGATATGAAAAGGGAAAAGAAGTAACTACTGAATGCAAGCTTTGTGTGGAACTTCAAACCTTAGTTGATCATCCTGACTCTAAGATTGCTAGACTAAGTACTAATTACCTTGATAAAATACTTGATAGTGTCAAAACGGGTAATAATCAAAAGGGGCTAGGTATTCAGGAACACATTGCGTCAACTAGCGAGATTAAGGAAACACAATTCGTTAAAGCAATTGAAAGACCAGCTATTGTAGTCCCGGATCCGATGGATCCCTTGAAAAAAGATTCGGCTAGTGTTAATTTAGGGATCCGTGAACCTACAACTGTAAACAGTAGAAATAACGCGACCACCTCTTCTAGAACTGATTTTGTTATTTTTTAAAAAAATAAACCAACCCATGTTACTGTTAGAAATGTCAAACAACCACCTCCTCTAAAACAAAGTCAAAATTTTATGAAAAACAAAGGTCCGTCATTCTCTAAACATAACACAACTATAAGAAGACCAAACAATATTTATCCTAGAAGTAACCACCATCAAATAGGATGGAATCCTAACACACAAAATAGTTTTTCATTTCAAAACTATACACCTTTGAATGCTTTTTTACTATTTTTATATAAGCCTCATATGAATGAAATGTATAACACCAATGGACCCATGAACAAATGGGGACCAAATTTTTGAGTTAATTGTTTTCTTAGGTGTGCCTAAAGGTTGACTTCGATGCGGACGAATGGATCAAGGATAGCGGGTGCACAAGGCATATGACTGGTAATAAAGCATTGTTCTCCGTATACGAATCCTTCAATGGAGGAAATGTGGTGTTCGGAAATAGCAAGAGCAAAATCATCGTTAAAGGTAAAATCTCTCACAAATCCTTGACCATTAACGACGTATGTCACGTAGAAAACCTAAACTTTAATCTACTAAGTATCGGTCAAATATGTGATAAAAAGTGCAACGTACTTTTTAGCAAAACCGGTAGAAAAATCTTGAAAAATGGTATTACTATAGGAAGAGGCATTAGAAAACATGGAGTCTATGTTATTAAAATTGGAAATGAACCAAAAGACAAGCTTTTTCTTACCTCTATGGATGATACTTGACCTTATGGCATCAAGATTGGGTCGCCAATATCATTCTTCTTCGCCTATCATCCAAAGAACTAGTAAAAAACCTACCTAAACTAAAATACAAACATCATTTTTGTGATGTTTGTAACATAGGAAAACAAGTTCATACTAGTCATAAAGCTAAAAATATGATTTCTACAACTAAGTGTCTAGAATTACTACATATGGATTTATTTGGTCCATCCGCTATCCAAAGTTATGGAGGCAACTTCTATACCTTGGTTATAGTGAATGATTAATCTAGGTATACATGGACTAAATTTTTAAAAAAACAAAACTGAAACGTTCGATTACTTTGAAATCTTAAGTAAGAAAATCCAAAGACAACTAGGAAGTCCAATTGTGTCAATTCGAAAGGATCGTGGTCGGGAATTTGATAATGAAGTGCAATTTGGAGCTTTTTGTGATGCTAATGGTATTACCCACAATTTCTCGGCTCCTCGCACTCCACAATCAAATGGGTTAGTTGAAAGGAAAAATAGAACCCTACAAGAAATGAGTCGCACTATGATTAATGAGCAATCTATTCCTCAAAAATTTTGGTGCAATGTTGTCGACACATCAACCTACATACTAAATCGAGTCTTAATTAGACTATTCTTAGGAAAAACTCCATACGATTTGTTACGAGGCAAAAAGCCTTCATTAGAACACTTTCAAGTCTTTGGTAGTAAATGTTTCATAGTTAATACTAAAGACTATTTAACTAAATTCGATCCAAAATCAACCGAAGGTATCTTCTAAGGATATTCTCTTAATAGTAAAGCATACGTAATACTAAATAAAGCAACCATGAAATTTGAAGAATCTTTAAATGTAAAATTTGACGAGAGTCCACCTAAAACTACCTTACCTCTTGTCGATGATGAGTTAATCGAAAGTGAAGTCTTAGAAATCAAAGAAAATATAAACAAAGAAGATGAACCATTAAACAATGAAATCATCAATGTTAAAGAGTCTAAAGATCATCCTGTAGAAAATGTTATAGGAAAATTAAATGAAAGAACTCTAAGGTCTCAAGTCCAAAACCAAAGTAGTCTATTTTGTTTTGTATTAACCATAAAACCTTAAAACACTCAAGCCATAAAAATGAATTCAGGTTATGGCTATGCAAGAGGTTAAATCAATTTGTTTCTAACAATGTTTGGACACTTGTCCTCCACCTAAAACCAAACCATAATCGCAATAAAATGGTATATAAAAACAAATTAGATACAAATGGTGTCGTGTCTAGAAATAAAGCTAGACTTGTTGCTCAAGGATATAACCAATAAGAAGGCATAGACTTTGATGAGACCTATGCTCTCGTAGCTAGATTAGAGTCTATAAGAATCCTTCTTGCCTATGCTTGTGCTCATGATCTTAAGCTTTTTCAAATGGATGTTAAAAGTGTTTTTCTGAATGGTTATATAAATAAAGTTTATGTAGCTCAAACTCCTGGCTTCATCGATTTCAAAAAACCTAATCACGTATACAAACTAAAGAAAGCTTTCTATGGTCTTAAACAAGCCCCAAAAGCTTGGTATAATAGACTCAAATCATTTTTAATAAAAAAAAAACTATACCATGGGCCCATGGGGTTAGTTGACAATATACTTTTTAGAAGAAAAAAAAATGAGTCACAAATAATTATTGTTCAAATATACGTGGAGGATTTTATATTCGGATCAACTTGTCAAGACATGTGTGATGATTTATCAAGAATTATGCATGATGAGTTTGAAATGAGTATGATGGGAGAATTAAGTTTCTTTCTTGGTCTACAAATCAAACAACTAGAAGATGTTATCTTCTTTAATCAATCCAAATACATAAAAGAAATTCTAAAGAAATTCTGATTAGAGGAGTCAAAACCAATAAGAACACCAATGTCATCCAATACAAAACTCACCAAAGATGAAGACGGTGAATTCGTTGATAACACCAAATACCGTGGCATGATTGGTAGCCTTCTCTACCTCACGGCTAGTCGGCCGGATATCATGTTTAGTGTATGTCTTTGTGCTAGGTTTTAAGAAGACCCTAAAACTTCACGCCTAGAAGCCGTCAAAAGAATATTTCGATATATTAAGGGTACTACTCAATTGGGACTATGGTATCCCAATGGGATGGGGGTAGAAACTATTGTATATGAGATTCGATAATGCGGTGATTACGCTGACGAAAAGTACAAGTGGTGTTTGCACTTTCATGGGGTATTGTTTAACATATTGGTCTCAAAGAAGCAAACGGCATTAGCCTTCTCAACAACAGGTTTAATATGTCTCCGGCAAAGCATGCCAACAAGCACTATGGATGAAACAAGCGTTAGTTGACTACGACATCCATCTAAGTGACATTGTCATTTTATGCGACAACAAAGGTGCTATAGATCTTAGCAAAAATCTGGTGTTGCATTCTCGTACCAAGCATATAGAGGTCCGTCATCACTTCTCAAGAAACAATGTTCAAAAAAGGAACATTTCGATCGAGAAAGTGTCATCCGAAAACAACATAGTCGACGTCCTCACCAAACCGTTGAAGCGGGAGCAATTCAACTTGCTTCGTCTAGGTCTTGGTCTTATGGAATAATCGTCTTGAATAGTTTCTCTCCACAATGTACGTAAACTTTTTCCTTACCTTCTCTTCTGAGTCTAGGATCTCTATTTCACACAACTCACAAACAATATGGGGATTTAATTTTAAAACTCAAGATATTTTCTATAGAAGAAATTCTTCGAAATATTTTCTAAAAGATATTTCTCCCCGTATCATTCTCCTTAAATCACTCTCACGTCTAGGACAAACATTTTCTTTCTTTCATCATTAATACAAAGTAAAAACCTTTTTCATTGCATCTCATGTCTTTTGAATGCTAAAGGTAATACATAACTAATATGTGTTTGGGTACATTCAATCAAAAAAATGAATTAAGGAGTCTTCGGTTATCTGTAAATATATACATATGTACTTTTTCACTTCTATGTTTATTTTTTTAGTCGATATAACCGCAACTCCATATGGTTTTCATATAGACACACACTAGACACTATTGTTTCCAAAAACAATATTTTGGATGTAAAACACTGCTTCCACGGATCCCAAAGATTTACCTTGACGGATCCTCAAGGATCGGTTCCGTGGGAACCGTGTAATAATAGCCCTTTTTATCTCATCTTTTTCTTATTTTGGCTTGAAACTTTCAACATTTTAACATTTTATCTTTATTACTAATGAATATGTTACTTAATGCTTGTGCTCTCATGATCACTTGCTTTAAATTCATATATAATCATTAGATTATAGTCCATATTTTGGTTTTAGCATTCATTGCAATGCATTATTTGTTCTATAAATAAGGTTCCAAAATGCTTGCATATCCATCACTTTCAACCTCACAAACAATCATCATCATGTCACCCAAAAGATCCTCAAACAATGATGAACTATCTAGTGAAAACATCCATTTTCAAAAAATCTGAAACTTCCTCCTACCACCTTCCGTAATACCACCACCACCCAAAACTAGGAAAACCGCACGGATTAGCATCCGGCCTTGTTGCTTAGCTAAACCATTATCAAATAGTCCATCACCAACTACTCATTCTCCACCAAATGACTACAATGTAGCACTTCCATCATCTCCTAAAAACTCACCACCACATTCACTTATCGAGTCTCAACTTGACACTCAAATCACCCTAGCGGAACTTCTTAAGACTCTGAAAACCATTCCACTACCCTTATCTAGTCCACCACCAGCTCCATCCCAACCATCAAAATCTACCCAATTAGCCTCAAACATAAACCTAAAAGAGCTAGTCTTTTTAACACCTCCAACATCTCCTTCTTCTAAAGAGCTTGAAACATCACCACCTCTACCACCCATCACCTTACAAGAACATATAGGCTCTTATCCACCACCAGTCACCAAAATCATGGACTTTGATCCATACTTACCAACATTTCCACCACCTATTCCGCATTCCAAAAATCAAAACTACCCGGAGACCATTCACCCACACCTCCCTCACTATCTCTTTTACGAACATTGCCAATCCACTAGGGATCTAGCAATGGAAATAAGGGAGAGATGCTTGGTTAAACCAACCATATCCTTGATCAACATCACATTATCTCACCAAAACTTCCATAATTAACTCATATGCAAGCATGGAAGGAATGACAATAATATTTTCTCTATTTTTTCCTCTTTTCTTTCCTTCTAGGTCTTTTAAAGAACAAACCTTTGTTCTTAGTTTTACATATGTATGTGGCATATATACCACTACACTTTGATATTTTATTATAAGGCTTTGTTTACGCACCTTGGCTCTCTATCTTGTTTCTCGTCGTATAAAAGATTATATTACATGTTATTACTAACATTTTTTGTAGGTATTATATTTTCTCACTCTGCCTAGGACTCTGGATCCAAGGGGTTTAGTGCTTTAATGGATCATTTTTTCTTCCATTATTTATTTTTTACTCAGCTCACTTTTTGTTTCGACAAAAAAGGGGAGAAGAGAGTAAAACTCACATAGACTTTCAAACGTAAATCTAATCTTAAGTTTTACTCACCATAACTTTATGTTTTGTCATCAACAAAAAAGGGGAGATTGTTAATACAAATAAGCCGTAAAAACGTTTGTTTATATTTAGCGATCTCGTTATGTTTTGTTGATAACAAATATAAAGTTATCATAAGTAAAATTATAAGAATACATGTTGTTTTTCAAAGTATATATTACATAAAATGTTGTAATAAATAAATTGTTGTAATATAATATGTAATAAGATGGATAATATCGAAGACCCATGACCCATACCCATGGAGCTAATCCATAACCCATGACCCATTGCATGACATCATGCATGAAATCATGTTGGGTATTATCCATGACCCATGACCTAATGTCCATGACCCAAGACCCATTGTCTAGATACATTGTATCTTGTTGGATACATATGACCCAAAGTACATGACCCATGGCTCATAGCCCATAACCCATAACCCGGTTTCCAACCCAAAATTCGGACTAGTCCACCTGCATTGCGGATCCTGTTTTTTACCTTGGGCGGATCAGGTGAGGATCCAGCGGAATCAATGGAACCTTTTGTGCCTATAAATAGCGAGCAAATTCTTCATTGTTTCTCACCCTTCTTCTTACAACTATCTCATATATTTCACTCTCCTAAGCTCTGATCTTTTGATCATTTTAGTAGTTCTTCTATCTTTTATTGTGATTCTCATATTTTCCTTCACAAACGCGAGATCACACTATACTACAAGTCATCCAAGCAAAGGGTCCTTGATTGATTTGTCCATCCACAAGATTTCTTTAGCAAGATCTTGTAATTCATATTTCACGTAGTTGTTGTGTAATAGTTGTGTAAAGGTTTAGTTCTACCTCGTGGAAGAACTCGGTAGTTAGCTTTGTACTAGAAAAAGTGTGTTGATGTTGAGAGGCCTCGCAAGTTGAAGGAGCTTGTTGACATAGTGCTTGAACTCTCGGTGGGGACTACTCGGGGAGTGGAGTAGGGCAAAGAAGGTGTCCTTGTAGCCGAACCACTATAAATCACTTGTGTCGCTACTTTTTGTCCTTTTACTTTACTTGATTTCTTTACTTACTTTACCTATTGCTATATACTATCTATCCATCCATACGAATTCATATAAGATCGAATCAAAATCCTTGAAACTTAACTTAAAATCGGTAAAACTATTCAACCCCCCCTTCTAGTTTTCCACAAAAGGGAATAGTTTGACATTCTCACAACCAACATTTATGGATTTGAAGAAGAATGAAGAATAATTTTGGGAGAGATTGTTTGATGATTAAGAGAAGAAGATTAATCAAGGGGGAGTAGAGAAAGAGGAGATTATCTTTATCAACATAATATCAAATCTTCTACTGACTATTCCCAAACTATCAAATACTCTTAACTGTCTGAACCACTTGGCGCCTTGAATCTATATGCTGAAGATGCTCATTCAAGATAAAACATTCACATTGAAATGTTCAAGGTTAACAATTAGAGTTTAATAGAGTTATGGTCTTCATGAATGCTTCAAAAGAGAATTCAGACTTCAAATGAAGAAAAATAAAGACTACGAAGAGGAGGGCTTCAAGAGTCAATTCCTGCATTTATCAGAGATTCTCAACATTCAAGAATAACGAAGACCATAATATATTGTTAGGATTTAGTAAATCCAGTTATTAAAGTGTCGGTTACTCACCTCAAGTATATGTAATCGTTAGAAAGCTCGTAGTCGTAGTTATTTAAAGTTAAGTAGTATTTAGTTTAGTAACACCGTGGAGGACGGACAGGTCTTTACCCTTTGCTTGATCCACACCGTAGGTGGCGATTTGTGTAAGACTATAAATACCCTCTACCTCCCAAGGTAGAGGTTTAGAGCTCATAATAATACTTTTTCTCCTAAGTTCCCAAACCTCTAACTATTTTCTCTAAAACCTTCAAGTGTACGCTTTTTATTGATCATTGTTTGATGTGTTTATGAAATCCAAAATGTTACAAATGGTATCAAGAGCCATGGTTTTATCATCTCTCTTACATATTCTTGGATTTCTAGTGGTTTTTATTGGTTTTGGGTTTGAAAAAGTTGAGTGGTTTTTGCATCATTTGGACAATTTCTTATGTTAAAGTTTGGATTGATAGTTTTTGTGTTTGGATCATCATAAGTGTTTAGGTTGTGATTTGGAAGGCTTGAATCCTGTGGGTTGGATTGTTTTTGGATTAAAAGTGGCGTTTGTTTATGTTCATTGAGCGATTTGTCTCTCATTAAAAGTGTTTCAAGTGAGCGATTTGTCTCGCTTTTGAAGCGATTTGTGGGTTTCAAATCACTTGTTTAAGCGATTTGTCGGTTAGTGGGTGTACTTGTGAATTATACTGAGTGACTTGTCACTTTTCCATGACTGCTTATTTTGAGAGTTGTGTATCTTCACTTGTACTATTTAGCATTTGTCTTGATTTAAGGATTTGTCTTGATCAGCGACTTTATTGTGATTAGCGTTGTGATAGTAGACTTGTCACTTTTAGCTTATTGGCTGGCTGTGATTTGTCTTGTTGAAAGATTTGTGTGACTTAGTGTTTTTCTTGATTACATTCTACGGTTTCTCATTCAAGTAAAATCCGTGAAAGAATCTATTTCCGTTTAATCATTAGTTTTAAATCCGTAAATCATGTATGTCTACCAACATACCTACAATCATCTCCCTTGTTGAGGATGTTCCAGGCGTGAGTTGAATATATTTCACCTTGCTGAAACTTCGACTCTTGGGCTCTGAATCGAGATTGAACTACAAGAGACATAATTGATCTTCATTGCGAGATGGAACCATGATCTTGGATTGGATGGATAAAAGACGTATGATGAGCTCAGTGATAAGGAGAAAAAGAGATTGATCGTGTAGGGGCTTCCAAACATTATACCGTGGTCTTCCAAAAGACATCTACAAGCATCAAAAAATGACAACTGAGCCAAGGCATTTGGGATGTCTCGAATGCTACTTTCGGTTCATCTAAGGAAGCAGAGAGAATCACAGTGATGAATTTGAACACTTCAAGATGAAACTAGAAGAGAGTATCTATGAATATTACGTGAGATTCCACAAGCTTGTAATAGATACAAGGAATATCAAAATGACTATGCCAAATATTCAATCAACTCAAAGTTTGTGAACAACATGAATCCCAGAATGGCACAAGTTTGTCACCTCGTGAAACTAGCTAAAGGATTGAAGAACACCTTCCGAGCAATCAGATGCTTTCCTTCTTGAATGAGAGACATGCTATGTTTGAACAGTTATGAACAGTTAAATCTAAGCAGGAGAAACTAGCTCGTCAAATGACTCTATAGCTTTTTACACCAATGTTGGAATTACCACCAAAGCTTCTCAAGTCATATCCATGGGTAATGGTAATTGCAAGCTCATCCCTGATCCAGCATATAAGCTCCGACTCAAACACACTCATGGAAAACTTCATCAATCAACTTTTCTCATGGTTAGTCAAACATGAACTTCTCCCCACACACCAACAATAACCTCAACAAAATCCAATCCACACAATCAAGCTATTTATGGAATGGTTATGGTGCAAATTCACAAGAAGGCGTGATGAACAAGAGGTGGAGTTGTAGAGGATGGCTAAATCATAATCGTGGAAGATCGAATCAAAGACAAGCAAAGCCAATCAAATGCTCAACTGTGGTGGTGAGGGACATATTATGAGGAATTAAGATCTCCAAAACATCCACAAAATGCGATATTTGGAAACGAATGTTACTGCAGTAGTATAATGGCTGTTTTGGATGAAGAGGAGTTCTTGTTTCTTCGAGGTAAATGCCAAGACATATGATGGGTGACGACTTAATTCGAGATAGGTCATAATCATCGAATGCCTTCAAGTCGCGACTATGATGCGACTCGACATCGATGATGAACCTCTGCATGGAACAATTTTCATGGCTAGCATTTCAATGGTCTCCAAGGTCCCTCACCAGTCAGTTGGTCCATCCAAAGATTCAATCTTTCGATGTATTAAAACTATATGATGAAGTTGATGAGCAAAAGATGCATAATAAAGCACAATCTCTTGAAACTATGAATCGATATATGATGATGGGTAATAGCAATATTGTCATATGATCAATATGTGAAGCAAAGTGAAAGTAAGATTGTACCAAGTAATGCATCTTCCGCAGTCAATGATGACTATGTTTTTTATGAATACACTGCATGTGTCCCTAACGATTTTGTTATCTCTAAACTGAATGCCTATAAAGAACAAGTTGCTATTTATGAACAACGTGCTAAGTTTGAGTTAACCACCCGTGAGTAGGAAATGGATGACCAAATGCATACAATTATTAGAAAAAGTAATTTTAGAGAAGAAGTATTAAAACAAGAGTTAAACTCCTTACAAGAAAAGCTTTCTAAAACTGTTAAGCAAAAACAAGAACTTCAAGAAAATGTTAAATTGCTTAAGCAAGAATTCAATACTAAGGAATCAAAACTTTTGAATGATTTTTCCAATCTAAAAACTTTGAAAACAAGCTTGAAAATAAGTTGTACGTACAAGGGAATACCATTCAGACTGCTCACTTGATCACTAAGCATAGAGTCTTAAGCGATAAGCATAACATTCCCCTTGTTGAGGAACCTAATCCTGAGGTAGTTAAAAAGGCTAGAGCTGCTCATAAGGTACTATATGATGGTAATGAGATTCTTAAGCCTAGGCAAACACCATCATGTGTTGGAAGCACGGAAGAGGATAGAAATTTAGATGATGCCTCTAGAGAGAAAATGGATAAGAAGCTTAACGATCCTGTGTGTAAGAAGGAAAACATAACGATAAAACCCCATGATTACACTAAGGAAAATTGGATCTCCTTAAATAAGTTTAAGCCTCGCACTCTATTAACCCCTCGAACAATTGTTCGGAAAAGGATATGGATATGCAAAAGTCTGAAAATCTTGTTGCAAAAAACATCCTCTTAGGAAAATGCCTGCAGCTAGGTGTATCCTCCAAATACACCAATGCATATAGTTCCTAGATCAATTGCCACTAATAGCAAAACCTTAATCAAACGACATATGTTGTTTATTAACTATTCGTTGATTTTGAGAAGACATGTAAGAAGAGAATCACACCTACAAAGGGATAACCGGGGGAAAGGGTTTTGAGCAAACTAAAGAATGTTATTTAACTGAGGTCATGCCTTTCTTTAAATAATTAAAAGATCAATTTGAGAGTCTTCAAAAAGGAATAAATTCATACATAAAAGAAATGGAAAAGAAATTTGATGCAATGATACTTGAGGTCAATGATTATGGACAGGAACTCAAATATAATAAAGTTGAAAGGAAGAACTTGCATATCTTAAATGAGAATTTGATTTCGAGTTGTGTTGCTCAAGATGTGTTTTATACTATTACTAAGCACTCAATTCACGCTTCTCGATTTCATGAATTATCTATTGCATTGAAAGTTTCCCATGATCATGTCATTGAGCTTGAAAACAAAAACTCATAACTAAATGAGAAAATTGATCAGGATGATCACGATAATTTGGTAAAACATCTTTCTAAACTAGAAGTTGAACATTTTGATTTGCAACTAAAATATCAACATCTTAAAGAAAATGTTAAAACCTTAAACATCAAGACATCCTCGATGTTCCGAGTTTTTGATGCGCTTTTTCAGATAAACAAACGTGACGAACATATTCAAGCTCATTGTAACACGATCAGAAAGTTGAAAGCCCAAATTTCATAATTAAAGGGTGAAAAGAACAATGTGACTCGCTCCCAAATGCCTCCTCCTTTAGATTTTCAGTATTCTCAAACTTTTCATCTTCAAAACTTGGTTAATGTTTTACAAAAAAAAAAACGAGAGTTTTCTAGAAGAAAATGAAAAATTAAACCATGACACTTTAAAGAGTTATATGATTCAATGAAAGTCACTTGTGACAAGAACAATGAAAAAATAACTTCTTTACAAAAAGAAATTGAGAATCTGAGGAGTCAGGAAAAAGGGAAGCTGCCACTTGTCTTTAATGAGAATGTTGCATCAAAGTCATCCTCAGATTGCAAATATACTATGACTGTTAAATACATTCCTCCTCATCTTAGGAATAATGAACTTGTGTTTCATAACTATTTTGATCACCTTAAGGATAGTCTAGAATGTCTCTGTGAGATCGTGGAAGAGGATTTCATAAATAAGCCGCTTGATAGAAAGATTAGTTTTGCTTGCATTCAGGCCAAACGATCTCAAGAACTGCTAGAATGCTTAATAGCAACATGTCCTAAATCCTTAGGTGCGAAAGATAAAGCTGTGATGCCTTGTTCCATGCCTAGTGCTAAGTATACAAACCATTCGATGCCCAGCATTAAGAAAGTGAAGTTCAATGTGCCTTCAAGTAGTTCAGATCCCTGCACTTCTAGTTCAGGAATGCAAAAAGTAGCAAAACCAACTAATGTTCTAATTCCCTCTACAGATTAAAGTGACACCA
Source organism: Chrysanthemum makinoi (assembly GCA_910596185.1). Lineage (NCBI taxonomy): Eukaryota > Viridiplantae > Streptophyta > Magnoliopsida > Asterales > Asteraceae > Chrysanthemum > Chrysanthemum makinoi. Next base: position 329,548,951 of record OU343224.1, read on the forward strand.
AAGCAAGCAGGTCAAAGCCTCAAGGCAACACAAAGAATGATAGGACCTAGCGAGCTAGGAATGTTCAGTGGAAGAGAGTAGAAGATCACCTTAGGGAGAATTTGAATAAAACGAATCGTGTTGATTCTAATGTTAGCTCTAAGCGCATTGTAATTATCTGAATTCGCTACTTTGACAAAACATGTAATGATGATTGCGTGGTTTCTGTTACTAATCTTGAATGTGGTTTGAATGATTTGATTAATGCTGTTAAATGTCCTGTTAAGATAGTTAACGCAAAAATTCATGCTAAGAGGGCTAGAAAGCAATCGCAGAAGAAGGTTAGAAAACATTGGAAACCCACAGGAAGGAAATTTAGTAACATAGGTTATCAGTGGATACCTACTGGCCGCAAATTCAATCTTAATGAAATGTGCACTAAATTATCTAGATCAATGCCCATTAGGAAATGGATGCCTACTGGTAGAACTATTCCTTTAAGAAGTGAACATACTTTAAATATGTCTAATGTGGACACTAACACTGCATCTATCCCTGATGATTCCATTGTTTCTACTTCTTGCATGGGGATCCCAATTATCCAGTTATCCATTCTTGTCTGTGTTCAACTGCAGATCGTTCATATCGTTCTATGGTACTGACCGGACTCGTCGCTTTCAAGCATATGACTGGAGATCACTCAGGCTCATGAACCGTGAGTAAATTCATCGGGATGTTAGATTCGGGAAACGACCATTTTGGTGCAATTATGGGTTATGGAGACTATGTTGTGGGTAAAAGTGTAATCTCCAAGGTATATTATGTAGAAGGTCTTGGTCATAATCTGTTCTCTGTTGGTCAATTCTATGATTCCGATCTAGAAGTGGCTTTTAGAAAACATACCTGCTTCGTTAGAGAACTTGATGGTGTAGAACTGTTAAGAGGTACACGTGGTTCAAACCTGTGGAAAACTAGAAGGGGGGGTTGAATAGTTTTGCCGGTTTTAAGTTAGTTTCAAAAACTTTGAGATTCGTTAATATGTGAGATCTTATGGATGTAGAGAAAGTATAGATCTAATGATAAAACAAGTAAATAAAGTAAAGCGAAGGGAAAGAAAAGACATAACCGATGTATAGTGGTTCACTACAAGGACACCTTCCTTGCCCTACTCCACTCCCCGAGTCACCTACTCGAGAGTTCAAGCACTATGTCAACAAACTCCTTCACTTGGTGGAGAAGCCTTCACAACGTTGCTTACACTTTTTCTGGTACAAAGCTAAATACCGAGTCCGTAGCACGGTGGACCAAACCAACACAACTATTACACAACAAATATGTGAAATATCTAATACAAGACCTTCGCTACAGAAATCTTTGGGTGACAAATCAATCAAGGACCCCTTGCTTGGATGACTTGTAGAATGCTCATGATCTCGCCTTAGAGAAGGACCTATATGAGGATCACAAATAGAAAGAAAGAAGAACAACTCTCTAGATCAAGTGATCTATATGTTAGAAGAGAATGGGAGTGTATGAGAGATTTAGTAAGAAGAGGGGTGAGTTAGAATGAAGAAATGGCTCTCTATTTATAGGCCAAATTCTTCACTGTTCGGATCCACAGATCCCTTCCACTTGGGATGGGTCTAGTGTAATCCTAGGGATCTGTGGAACGCTCCTCTTTGCCCATGGGTTTTTTGGTTATGGGTCATGGGTTATGGGTTGGTCCATGGGTTTTCTTTAGATTCAATGTATCTAAGTATACATTGCATCTAGTCTACTTGGGTATGGGTTAAGATCCATGGGTTATGGTCCATGGGTTATGGTTTTTACCCATCCTAATAAACTATTACAACAAATGCTTTAATTATTACATTTTTGTATTTAAATGGCTATATGTAAATGCTTTACAAAAATAACATGTATCCTTATAATTATACTTAAGATAACATTATATTTGTTATCAACAAAACACAAAGAGATCGCAAAATATTAATAAACATTTTTACGGTTTATTTGTATTAACAATCTCCCCTTTTTTGTTGATGACAAAACATAATGTTATGATGAGTAAAACTTAAGAATAGATGTAAGTTTTGAAAGCCCTAAGTTTTACTTCTTCTCCCCCTTTTTGTCGAAACAAAATGTTAACCCTTGGAAGAAATAAACATAAAGTGTGGAAAAATTAGTCCGCGTAGCTAACTCCCCTTGCGGTAGCTCCCCTTGTTTGGGGCGTCAAGTGAAGAAAAATAAAAATCCTACAAAAAAAGGTTAGTAACATGCTTAAATAATCTTGTGAATGCCGAGAATCAAGATTGGGAGCCAAGGTATGTAAACAAGGCCTTGTAATAAAACAACAAAGTGTAGTGGTATTTATGCCTACTACAAGCATGTAAAAATAAGAACAAGACTTGTTCTTGAAAATGACATCAAAAGAAAAAAATACTAAAAGTAGAAAATAGTAGTAGTGGTTCCTTTCATGCTTGCATAAGGTTATGGATGGAGGTTTTGATGAGTGATGGTATTGATGCGATCAAGGATGAGGTTGAGTATGAAACGCATTTCTTCCCTAACTTCTAATTTCCCTAGTGGATTGGCAATGTTCACAATGTAAATGATGTGGGTAATGAGTGCGGAAGTTTTCGGGTTGTTTTGATTTGAGTTATGAGGAAGTTGTGGTGGAAAAATAGGAAAATATGGATCAACATCCGGAATATTTGTAAATGGTGGTGGAAAAGAACCTAGATGTTCTTGTAATGTGATGGGAGCAAATGGTGGTGATGTTTCAAGATCTTGAAAGATAGTATTTGGAGATGTGGGTGGTGTTGAAAAGACTATTTCTTTTGTTTAGGTTGTTTAGATCTTGTTGGAGTCTTAAGGAGTTCCCAAAGAGTGACTTTAGGTGGTGATGAAGTTGGTGTACTTGTTGGTGATGAGGGAGGTGCTATAATGGAAGCATCTTGTGGTGAGTTATTTGTTGAGGATGAACCATTTGAGGTTGGTTTTGCTAAACAACAAGATCGGATACTAATCCATGCGGATATCCTAGCATTTGATTGTGGTATTTTGGATGGTGGTAGCACAAAGGTTTGGGTATCATGAAGATGATTGTTTGTACTAGGTGAGTTATCTAAAGGGTTTTTGGATGACATGGTGTATTGTGGTTATGAAGATGAGATGGATTATGCAAGCATTTTGGGAGTTCTATATATAGAAAAACAAAGCATTGTAATAAATGCTTGACCCAAAATGTAGATTAAAATCTAATGATTAGATATGGATTCAAGGCATGTGATCATGAGAACACAAGCATTAAAGAGCATACTCCAAAAAAAATGAAGCAAATGTGGATTTTTCATCCAAAGTGACAAAAATAGAAGATAAAAACAGCTTTACGTTTCACCGGATCCACGGATCCTTCCCGAGGATCGATCCGGCATGGCATTGGGATCCGTGGGTCTGGTGATCCAGGCAGCACAGAATTTTCCTTTTGGAAACATTTTGCCTATTGTGTGCCTATATGCAAACTATTTGGAGGTACGGTTATCTCGACTCCTGAAAAGAAAAGGAAAATAAACTAGAAGTAGAAAGACATCCTATTGAGATAACCCGAAAACACATATTTAGTACATAAGTATGTAATTTAGTGTTATCAATGCTCCTAATTCATTGTTGCTTAAATGAATGTACCTGAAAACACATGTTAGTTATGTGTCCCCTTTAGCATTCAAAAGACATGAGATGCAATGAAAGCGGGTTTTTACTTTGTATTAACAATGAAAAAGCGATTTGTCCTAGACGTAAGAAATTGCTTTTGTGAAATGATCTGGGAAGGTATCATCCTTTTAGAAAACATTTTGAAAAGAGGTTCTCTTTGAAAATGTATATGTGTGAAAAAAAAAAGAAATCTATAAGTGGAAAACTTATTTGGTTTTGAAAATTTATTGTTTGTGAGTTGTGCATGAAATAGAAATCTAGACTCGAAAGAAGAAGGCTAGTGTTTACATACCTTGTAGAGTCAATTAAGTTACGACGTTTGTTCCATTAGACCAAGACCAAGGCGAAGTAGGTTGAATTGTTCCCGCTTCAACGGTTTGGTGAGGACGTCGGCTATGTTGTCTTCGGATGCTACCTTCTCAATAGAGATGTTCCCCTTTTGAACATTGTCTCTTAGGAAGTGATGACGAATCTCTATATGCTTTGTGCGAGAATGCAATAACGGATTCTTGCTTAAGTCGATGGCACCTTTGTTGTCACATAGAATGGCTATGTCACTTAAGTGAATGTCGTAGTCACTGCGCTTGTTTCATCCATAGTGCTTGTTGGCATGCTTTGGTGAGACGTGCTTCGGATTCGGTTGTTGATATTGCTAGTGCCGTTTGTTTCTTAGAAAACCAAGATGTTAAACAACATCCCATGAAAGTACATACCCCACTTGTACTTTTTCTATCAACGTAATCACTGCATGGTCGAGAATCTGCATATACAATTGTTTCTACTCCGTGCCCTTAGGATACCATAATCCTAATTGTGTTGTACCCTTAATATATCTAAATATCCTTTTTACGGCTTCTAGGTGTGATGTTTTAGGGTCTTCTTGAAACCTAGCACATAAGCAAACACTAAACATGATATCCATCCTACTTGCCGTGAGGGTAGAAGACTACCTATCATGCCACGATATTTAGTATTATCTACGGATTCTCAGTCTTCATCTTTTGTGAGTTTGGTGTCGGATGACATTGGAGTCCTAATTGGTTTCGACTCTTCTAGACCTAATTTCTTTAACATCTCCTTGATGTACTTAGATTGATTAAAGAAGATACCATCTTCTACTTGTTTTATTGTAGACCAAGAAAGAAACTAAGTTCTCCCATCATACTCATCTCGAATTCGTCATGCATGATCTTAGAGAAATCATCACACATGTCTTGACAAGTGGATCCGAATATAATATCATCTACATATATTTGTACTATGATTATATGTGACTCTCTTTTCTTAGTAAAAGTGTGTTGTCAACTAACCCCATGGTATAGTTGTGTTTAATTAAAATGACTTGAGTCTATCATACCAAGCTTTTGGAGCTTGTTTAAGACCATAAAGGGCTTTCTTTAATTTATACACATGTTTGGGTTTTCAAAATCAATGAAGCCCGGAGGTTGAGCTACATATACTTCTTCATTTATGTAACCATTTAGAAAAGCGCTTTTGACATCCATTTGATAAAGCTTTAGATCATTAGCACAAGCATACGTAAGAAATATTCTTATAGACTCTAATCTAGCCACGGGTGCGTAGGTCTCATCAAAGTCTATTCCCTCTTGTTGGTTATACCCTTGAGCAATGAGTCTAGCCTTGTTCCTAGACACTACTCCGTTTGCATCTAATTTGTTTTTATAAACCCATTTGGTTCCTATTATGGTTTGATTACTAGGTGGAGGGACAAGTGTCCAAACATCATTAGAAACAAATTGATTTAGTTCTTCTTGCATAGCCATTACCCAACTCTCATCTTTTATGGCTTCTTGTGTATTCTTAGGTTCTAAGGTTGAAATGAAACAAAACAAGCTACTTTGGTTTTGAACTTGAGACCTTAATGTTCGTTCGTTTAGTTTTCCTATGACTTTATCTACGGGGTGATCTTTGGACTCTTTAATGTTTATTATTTCATCACTTAGAGGTTCTTCTTCTTCACTTATCTTTTTCTTTATTACTATAGCTTCACTTTCTATAATCTCGTCATCGACAAGAGGTGGAGAGGGTTTGGGTGGACTTTCATCAAATTTTATATTTAATGACTCTTCTACCTTCATTGTTTCTTTGTTTAATATGACGTAAGCTTTGCTATTTGGCGAGTAACCTAAAAAGATACCTTCGTTGATTTAGGATCAAATTTTGTAAGGTAATCTTTAGTGTTAAGAATAAAACATTTACTACCAAAGACTCTAAAGTGATTTAACGTAGGCTTTTTGCCTCGAAGTAACTCATATGGAGTTTTTCCTAAGATTGGTCTAATTAAGACTCGATTGAGTATGTACGTTGAAGTATCAACGGCATTACACCAAAACTTTTGAGGTATGGATTGTTCATTAAGCATGGTTCGACTCATTTCTTGTAGGGTTCTATTCTTTCTTTCTACTACCCCATTCGATTGTGGAGTGCGTGGAGCCGAGAAGTTGTGAGTAATACCATTAGCGTCACAAAAAGCTCGAATTGCACTTCATTATCGAATTCCCTACCATGATCCGTCCTAATAGACACTATGGGACTTCCTAGTTGTCTTTGGATCTTTTTGCTTAATATTTCAAAATAATTAAAGGTTTCCATTTTGTTCTTTAAAATTTTGTCCATGTATACCTAGAATAGTCATCCACTATGACCAAAGTGTAGTAGTTGCCTCCATAACTTTGGATAGCGGATGGACCAAATAAATCCATATGTAGTAATTCTAGACACCTAGTTGTAGACACCATGTTTTTAGCTTTATGAGTAGAATGAGCTTGTTTTCCTACATTACAAGCATCACAAAAATGATGTTCATATTTTAACTTAGGTAGATCTCTTACTAGATCTTTGGATGATAGCGATTGAAGAAGTCGCATGTTGGCGTGACCCAATCTTCGATGCCATAAGGTCCAAGTATCATCCATAGAGGTAAGACATAGTTTGTCTTTAGGTTCATTACCGATTTTAATGACATAGACTCCATGTTTCCTAATTCCTCTTCCTATGGTTATGCCATTTTTTAGTATCTTACTACCGGTTTCGGTAAAAAGTACATTGCACTTTTATCACATATTTGTCCTATACTTAAGAGGTTAAAGTTTAGGTTTTCTACGTGACACACATCGTTAATGGTTAGAGATTTGTTAGAAATTGTACCTTTACCGATGATTCTACTTTTGCTATTTCCAAACACCACATTACCTCCATTGAAGGATTCATATGTGGAGAATAGATCTCTATTGCGGTCATGTGCCTGCGGCATGCTTTATCCTTGACCCATTCATCGGGGTCTAGGTCGACCTTTAAGCATACCTCGTCATTTGCCATGAGACAAATTTCTTCGTCCTCCTCCTCGCTCATTCCCCATGTATGCGCTCACGAGAACGCCTTTTGATCATCCCGTTTGGGACACTTACTAATAAACTGGTTTGGGTCCCCACATTTAAAGCAAGTATGATCATCCTTCGGCTTCTCGTCCTCTTTGCTTTTTCGAAAGCCTTTCTTATCGTCATCACGGTTGTTTGGACGTATCTTCCCTTTCTTCTAAAGAACTTTTTAAAGTCCCTTAGCCATATAGCGTACTCTTAAATCATCACTACTCGAAGGAGTTCTCCTCATCGCTCGAAGCCTTTTTGGCTTTAAGGGCAAGAGATTTGTGAATCTCTTTCACCTTTGAAGCTTCGGAATCTTTAGCAAGGACAAGCTCGTAGACTTTCAGGTTGCCTATGAGTTCATCGAGGGTGAGGATTGTCAAATCTTTTGACTCTTCGATCGCCGCCACCTTGGATCTCCACTTCTATGGAAGTGCCCTTAGATATCTCCTAACATGGTTATGGCTAGAAAAAGATTCATCAAGTGCTTGTAAAGATGTAATAATAGTATTAAAGTTAGCAAATGAATGATCTATAGTTTCCTCATCCGATATTGAAAATTGTTCATATTGTTGAACAAATAAATCAATTTTATTATTTTTAACTTGTTGGTTGCCTTGATGAGTTACAACTAAAGAATTACAAATTTCTTTAGAGGTTTTAAGAATGGAAATTCTTTCGAATTCCTTTTTCGGTAAAGCATTATATAAAACCATTTTTGCTTCACTATTTTTAGAAAGCTTTTTCTTCATTTCATCATTTAGTTTATCATGAGGTATGTGAACTAAATTTCCTTTATCATCATTTGAGGTAGCCTCAAAATCACCTTCAACAATAATGTACCAAAGATCAATATCTTTAGACTTCACATATGTTTCGAATCTATTTTTCCAATATATGAAACCATTAGTTTCAAGTAGTGGTGGTCGTTGCATAGATTGCCCTTCCTTATAATTTTCAAAACCCATAGTGATCGAAAAGTTTTTAAAATACAATTTTATTTTAAAACTTTTATAAACTTAGCTCTTGATGCCAATTGTGGAAAACTAGAAGGGGGGGTTGAATAGTTTTGCCGGTTTTAAGTTAGTTTCAAAAACTTTGAGATTCGTTAATATGTGAGATCTTATGGATGTAGAGAAAGTATAGATCTAATGATAAAACAAGTAAATAAAGTAAAGCGAAGGGAAAGAAAAGACATAACCGATGTATAGTGGTTCACTACAAGGACACCTTCCTTGCCCTACTCCACTCCCCGAGTCACCTACTCGAGAGTTCAAGCACTATGTCAAAAAATTCCTTCACTTGGCGAGAGAAGCCTTCTAGCGCTTAAACACTTTTTGGTACAAAGCTAAATACCGAGTCCGTAGCACGGTGGACCAAACCAACACAACTATTACACAACAAATATGTGAAATATCAAATACAAGTTCTTTGCTACAGAAATCTGCGGAGTGACAAATCAATCAAGGACCCCTTGCTTGGATGACTTGTAGAATGCTCATGATCTCGCCTTAGAGAAGGACCTATATGAGGATCACAAATAGAAAGAAAGAAGAACAACTCTCTAGATCAAGTGATCTATATGTTAGAAGAGAATGGGAGTGTATGAGAGATTTAGTAAGAAGAGGGGTGAGTTAGAAGGAAGAAATGACTCTCTATTTATAGGACAAAATTCTTCCATGTTCCCGGATCCCACGGATCCCTTCCACTTGGGATTCCGTCTAGTGTAATCCTAGGGATCCGTGGGACGCTCCTCTTTGCCCATGGGTGTTTTGGTTATGGGTCATGGGTTATGGGTTGGTCCATGGGTTTTCTTTAGATTCAATGTATCTAAGTATACATTGCATCTAGTCTACTTGGGTATGGGTTAAGATCCATGGGTTATGGTCCATGGGTTATGGTTTTTACCCATCCTAATAAACTATTACAACAAATGCTTTAATTATTACATTTTTGTATTTAAATGGCTTTATGTAAATGCTTTACAAAAATAACATGTATCCTTATAATTATACTTAAGATAACATTATATTTGTTATCAACAAAACACAAAGAGATCGCAAAATATTAATAAACGTTTTTACGGTTTATTTGTATTAACAAAACCTATACACCATCTCTATTGAAGATATGATGAAGTCTTCTTCAATTTGCTTGCTATCAAAGGCCTCTAAAACAAAGTCATGGTTATGGCATCGTCGTCTCAATCACTTGAACTTCGGTACCATTAATAATCAGTCTAGAAAGGACCTAGTAAGAGGCTTACCCAGATTGAAATATGAGAAAGATCATCTTTGTTCAGCATGCCAATTAGGTAAAAGCACGAAATATGCCCACAAACCCAAACCCACCAACTCAGTAATGGAAGTTCTTCATACCCTTCATATGGATTTGTGCGGACCAATGAGAGTGCAAACGATAAATGGGAAGAAATATATTCTAGTCGTTGTTTATGACTACTCTCGATTTACTTGGGTAAAGTTTTTGAGGACAAAAGATGAAACTCCAGATGTCATCATCAAACTTATCAAGCAGCTTCAAATTCGACTTAACAATACTATTAGAATTGTTCGAACAGACAATGGCACAAAGTTCGTTAACAAAGACTTGAGTCAATTTTATGAAAGTGTTGGAATCAGTCATCAAAGAAGTGTTCCACGAACTCCTCAACATAACAGTGTAGTTGAAGGACGAAATCGAACTCTTGTGGAAGCCACAAGAACAATGCTAATTAACTCAAAGGTTCCAATGTTTCTCTGGGCTGAAGCCATTGCCACTGCTTGCTACACCCAGAATCGTTCCCTTATACACACCTCTCATGAAAAAACTCCATACGAACTTGTCCATAAACGAAAACCTGATCTCTCCTACCTTCATGTATTTGGTGCTTTGTGCTATCCTACGAATGACGGTCAAGATCTAGGTAAATTAAGAGCTAAGGCGGACATTGGAGTTTTTGTAGGTTATGCATCAAACAAGAAGGGTTACCGAATCTACAACAAAATAACTCAAGATATAGTGGAAACTATTCACGTCACGTTCGATGAGCTGACCGGTCAAATGGCTCCAGGACAACCCAGTTCTGGCCGCATTTCAACCTTCATCAAGTAGTCCTATCAGTTCTACTCTTGTTTCAAATCCCTCACCAGCAACTCCTTATGTACCTCCTTCAGAAGATGATTTGAAGAAATTATTTGATCCAATGTTTGATGAACATTATGAGCCAAGTGCTAATGATCTGTCAATTTCATCAACAGAGGTTGCTGCTATCCATGTCAATGAAGTTAACCCTTCATTTTCAATGTCATTAAGTCAAAAGCGCTGGCGATCACTCTGTCTCATCAACAAATCATCAATCGTCAAGTGTACATCATGGAATTGTTTCTGGCACCAATGATGGAGATAATCCCTTTTGCTACTTCTGAAGATGCCCCCTTTGAAAATATATTTGCTCCTGAATCATCATCAGAACCATCTTCATCAGGAGATATCGACTCTGCTACTTCAGTTCCTCAACAACAACCATATGAACACCTTAGAAAATGGACTCATGATCATCCATTGGACAACATCATTGGAAACCCTTCTCGTCCAGTATCCACACGGAAACAACTTGCAACCAATGCCTTATGGTGCTTCTTCAACTCCGTACTCTCTAAGATCGAAGCAAAAGACGTTAAAACTGCCATGAATGAAGACAGCTGGTTCAATGCCATGCAAGAAGAAATTCATGAGTTTGATCGACTAGATGTATGGGAATTGGTACCTGCTCCTGAATGTGCTATGATCATTGCTCTAAAGTGGATCTTCAAAGTAAAACTTGATGAGCATGGTGATGTATTAAAGAACAAGGCTCGATTGGTTGCTAAAGGATACCGTCAAGAGGAGGGTATTGACTTTGAAGAATCATTTGCTCCTGTTGCTCGTATCGAGGCAATCAAAATCTTCTTGGCTAATGCTGCAAGTAAGAACATGGTAGTCTATCAGATGGATGTAAAGACAACTTTTCTTAACGGAGATCTAAAAGAAGTCGTATACGTCAGCCAACCTGAAGGCTTTGTGAATCCAGAGCATCCTACTCACGTCTATCATTTGAAGAAGGCTCTTTAGGGTTTGAAGCAAGCTCCAAGGGCATGGTATGATACGCTATCAAAGTTTCTTCTATCTCTGGATTCAAGCAAAGGAGCAGTTGATCCCACATTGTTCACTAGAAAGTCAGGCAAACATTTAATTCACGTTCAAATATATGTTGATGATATTATTTTTGCCTCGACTGACCCCAATGAATGTGATCGGTTTTCAAATGAAATGGGTTCCAAATTTCAAATGTCAATGATGGGATAAATGTCATTTTTCTTGGGATTACAAATTTCACAAAGTCCCGGAGGCATCTTTATAAATCAATCTAAATATGCAAATGAGATTTTAAAGAAATTTGGATTTGATTCTTGTGACCTGTTGACACTCCCATGATAGAGCGTACTAAACTGGATGAGGACCACTCAGGGGTCATGGTAGACCAAACGAAATATCGTAGTATGATTGGATCCCTGATGTACCTCACAGCCAGTAGACCAGACATTTTGTTCGCTGTTTGCATGTGTGCTAGATATCAGGCTAAGCCTACCAAAAAGCACCTTGAAGCGGTTAAATGGGTCTTTCGGTATCTCCAAGGAACCATCAATATGGGACTTTGGTACCCGAAGGACACCGGTATGTCACTAACAGCCTATGCAGATGATGATCATGCAGGATGTCAAGATACATGTCGAAGTATGTCTGGAGGTGCTCAGTTTTTGGGTGATAAGCTTGTGAGTTGGTCTTCAAAGAAACAAATGAGTACTTCCATTTCCTCTATAGAGGCTGAATACATAGCCAAGTCATCTTGTTGTGCTCAAATCCTATGGATGAGATCCCAATTATCTGACTATGGCTTTGAATTCAACAAAATCCCTCTGTACTGTGATAATAAAAGTGCCATTGCTCTCTCATGCAACAACGTACAACACTCAATAGCAAAGCACATTGACATTCAACATCATTTCATCAGGAAGCAAGTAGAAAACGGTGTGGTGGAACTTTATTTTGTGAGGACTGAATACCAGTTAGCAGACATCTTCACCAAAGCTCTTCCTAGAGAACGTTTTGAGTTTATCCTCCCACGACTTGGTCTAAAGAGTCTTCAACCGGAAACACTCAAACGTCTTCAAGAGGAAGACGAGGAGTAAAGGTCTTTCTTCATCCATCTCTTGTATATATTTATTCAAAAAGCAAATAGAAAAATATAAAACTTTCAAAAATCCATAAAAACTTGAAAATCTTGAAAATTTTCAAAAAATATTGTCTTTTTGTCATATTTTTCTTGATTCGATAATATCTACGGTCTTTGTGTTGTCATTCAAAGAATGATACGGGTCTTTAGATGTTGTTCTAATGTTCTCAAAAAAATTAAAAAAAAATGGGAGAAAAGTGAAATAATGGTTTATTGTCATTTCAGGCAGTGACCCGCTCTTCAAATAAAGAACAGAGCCATGCTTTATCTTAAATCTTCAAACTTCATGCTCTGATTCTAAAAACAAATGTTTGTCATCAAAAAGACAAATGTTTCCTTTCAAATATTTTTCCTTCAAATGATTCTTCTGAAAAATATTTGTCATCTAATGAAAACAAAATTGCTTTGAAAATACTTCGGACTCTACTTTTGAAAATCATCCGGGCTTTTCATGTGTCAAAATCTCTATCCTTCAATCAACAACATATGTCATTGATTGACGGAGAGAATGATTTCAAATCAAAAAGAGTATTTTTCAAACAATTAGCATGTAATCGAAAAAGGTCTACTCTTGAATAATCAAAAAGAACAATGTTTTACAATATTGTATACAATTGGTACAAGACCTTTGTTATTATTATGTTTTCAAAAGATACTCAAGCATGTTTAATCTTTGGAGTCTAAAGTCTCAAACTTGATCCTTATCGGTTAAATGTTTCTCATAAACAAGTCACATCTCCCCTCAAAAACTTTCAAAATCAATTTAAATCTACAGAGATCACAAATCTCAAATGGTTTGAAAATTGTGATTGGGGGAGAATTTGTGATTTAAATTGGATTTAAACTGATAATTCGATAAATGGTCTTCATAAGTGTTTTGCAAGCTATCCTCCCCACATGTGCCAAACGATTTCAAATATATGATGCACATGTTGAGGGGGAGCATCCTTTTTTAAACCACAAAGAATTGAAACGTGATTGAGTTGTCTCTAAGTGCAGGTTCTTTCCAATATGTGCAAAACTCTTTCAAACCTCGAGACACATATTGAGGGGGAGCAAATTTATGAAAACCTCATCCTTCCCCAATATGCTTTTTCTACTTGATTTGATCAGGGAAGTGATGTTGATATCTTTTAGAAAATGGTAATCAAAGAAGTTAATTCTTCCTCTTGCCTCCGTGTGCCAAAACGATTTCAAATATATGATCCACATATTGAGGGGGAGCTCTGTTTCTAAAATTATCAAAAACAATTCAGGAACAAAATGATTTGATAATATATCACAAGTATCTGAATTGATTTTCAAAATGGTTTTCAATTGGTTCCAATGGCAGATGAACAATACCAAATAGACCGACCAAATTTACTTTATGTATGGTGATATAAGGATGATAAGGTTAGGCATTTGTTCCCATCATCCGCCAGAACCGGAGGGATCTACCCAGGGACAATCCACTAGATAGTGTAGAGTCCTTAAGTATGATGAAAAAAAGGAGAAAAGTGAGATATGGGAAGAGTGCGGACTGAGACAGAGCTAGTACTGGAATAAACCCAACAAGGTTCTAGTTATGAAGTCTCGGTAAGCACTGAAGGGGTTGAAGAATGAAAAAGAATTGAATGTGAAAAGGGTGAAAAGAAATAGCCCTCCAATAATTCAACCTTAGGGCAGAAACTGGGTTCAATTCATATGCTACTGGTGGTTACCAAGGTAACACTAGTATTGAAGACAAGACGTCATGGACCCAGTGACGCACTGCACTAAACTTTCCAAGCTACTCAAGTTCCTCTTAAAAGGGCTTGTTTCATTCTCACGGGGAACCGACATAATCTATCGACTTTCTCTTAGAGATTGTTGATATTGAAGAAGGATACCCTCTCCCTAGTCTCTGGCATAGGAACCAAATATGCACAATTGAGTCTAGAGCCAAGAGATCATCCACAATATCTCATTAGGACACAAAATTCATGAAGACTTCCTGTTTCACACAATGTGGAAAGTAAGTTTATATCTTATGAGTCCTACGCATTATCCTTGTGGTATTGCCAGAACATATGAGTGATATGCAAACATATTCACAATAAAGATGGAAAGCCTTTTGGAGCCAACATCAAACAAGCTCCTGGTGGGTGGCATGTGAGATCTATCCAATAGATCAACCATGTGACAACTGAACAGAAACAATGGGGCGATTCAATCTATTGAATCAATCCTGGTTCAGGGTATGGATTGACGAATACCTTTGAAAAACCGATCGCTGTGCTTAAAAATCTTTTCTCTAGCACATCGGCTGTGTATTAATGTTTCAAAATTTAAAAGGTGTTGATGATTGATAATTGATTTTTCTTAAAACCTTCGTTGTATTGCAAAAACACTTTATTGAGCAGTACACGATTGTTTTTCAAATCTATTTTCATCAATCAGTGAATCTCAAAATTCGCTGGTTCACTCACTCCGCGTTGTCTTCTTTGAGACGTTCCGGTTTGAGAACAGCTAGAACAGCTGCGAAACCCTGTCAAGGAGATTCTTCGGAATTATACTTGATCACAGGCAGTACTTGTACTGATCAACGGGGAACCGTGGGCCGTGTACCTCAATTCAACGAAAGTGATCAAAGACACTTTCGTGCGCTTTATTACTAACTGTTGTATGCAGGTACGCCCGACGTTTGCAGCTGATCAGAATGGAGAGGTCAATCCATAGCCGCATGCTCACACAACACATTCATTTCCAAAGAAATCATGATTAGTGCATCAATGACTCTGATATTTTTCACTCCATGCTTCTGCTACGCTGCTGCAAATATCATGAATCATCTAAAGCTTCCGCTACTCTGATAAGAAGAAATCATGATCCAGAATGTGAGCATGTCAGTCCATAATGTCACAACATCACATAATACCAACACTACAAAGGAAGAGTCAAAGATTTATGATAGCTGATGATCTCAAAACTGGCTCAAATCTCATTATCACGTGGATCAGTTAAAGACCTCCACTTGGATTATCCAAACATGCAAAAATGAAGAATCAAATACTACAAGCTATAGAGCAAAGAACGAGAACAAGAATCCAAGAACAATCTTAATGTAATATTTGTTTGTATTAAATGAAATTTGAGGTGACCTCCCTTAGGGGGAGATTGTTAGGATTTAGTAAATCCATTTATTAAAGTGTCGGTCACCTCAAGTATATGTAATCGTTAGAAAGCTCGTAGTCGTAGTTATTTAAAGTTAAGTTGTATTTAGTTTAGTAACAGTGGAGGACGGACGGGTCTTTACCCACTGTATGCCTGATCCACAGCCCGTAGGTGGCAATTTGTGTGACTATAAATAACCTCTACCTCCCAAGGTAGAGGGTTGGAGCTCATAATAATACTTTCATTTTCTCTTACTAAGTTCTCAAACCTCTAACTATTTCTCTCTCTAAAACCTTCAAGTGTACACCTTTTATTGATCATGGTTTGATGTGTTTATGAAATCCAATATGTTACATATATCCAATTTTTGCTTTCAAATAAAAGACTCTTTATTGCATCTCAATAATTTTTTTTATTAATTATCAACCAAAAGCCTATGTGTTATGCTCTTCTCCTATGTAATCAATAAACAACATTTATAATGTGAAGGAGAAGACATTGGGTGAAGCATAATGGATACATATCGGGAAGTTGATAAACTAAGATGTGTAGTGAAGACTATGATACAACAAAGATCAAAGTTGAGCTAAAGATTCTTCGTTTAAATAAAAAACATCTATGTCAACATCTTCTACTTAAAAAACAAGAATTATCATCAACAAAAACTTTCTCAACTCTCCCTTTTCTCAAAATGACAATATATCATGATTGGAGAAAGATTGTTGTTCATATAGTCTTCCAATGTACATTTTGTTGCTACTATGAATGAACCCACCACGTGACCAAGGATCTCTATCAAGAGATGATGATTAAATACATTAGAAGATGATAAGTCGACAATGGTTTATCAAAGTGTCTACAAAGATCAACTTCCAAAGAGATATCATTATTACAAAATTCTCCTACAAGATGACGAGCAAAGGCAAAGAAGATTTACATCAAATTCAGTGAAGGTGTCACAGTCTATTCTTCAACAACGTCCAAGATTGAATACTAAGATACAAATGAAGATTAAGCGCCAAAGTTGCAGATGAAGAACAATGGATAACTGTTTTCAGGATTACGCAAGGATAAAGCTGGATCATGATCGCCAACAGAGACGCAATTCTCCTAAAGATGATTTTAACATTCATCAATCCTTCTCGACATCCAAGCTTTGAAGATTTATCAAGAAGTGAATATGAAGACTATGCTAGAATAGACTATTATTACATTGAGGGAGATTGTTAGGAATTGTATTTGAATGCAACAATAGCCTATCATAAGTCTGGGGTTAGTTTTGTTATCATTATAATAATTTATGTAATAGGGACTTAAAGTGTAATAAGTTTATTATCACAAGTGATTGGAAGAGTATAAATACCTCCATCATTTGGATGGCAATGACAACTTTTTTCACATTTTCCCTTGTGGTACATTTTTAATAATGTAGATATTTCTCGAATACCAATTGTTTTTCTCTTTAACGGGGACTAACATTAAGTCATAATGAGCCACAATAGTGAGTTTATGAGATATTAGCCGATGCAAATAAGCGTTAAACCAATGCAACATAGGCTATGATTACTCGTTTACAATAACTAAAACGGGAAGAAAATTAATCCACTTGTGGCCACGGAGGTTCACCTACACTGACTCCGACTATCCAAATGGGTCGTTGCCCTGGGATTAGTCGGCAAACAATATCGAGTCGGAAACCAGATAACAAAAAAAATGCACTATGATTAATTTCTTAAAGTTTGTGTAGTTAAATAATTTGTTTCATTTGATTACACATAAGAAATGATGGATATTAAATTTTACAATTACTTCATTTAACAACAATTGTATACATGAAATATTCACACAATAAACACTAAAAGATAATATGTTATCATGCGATGTAATCGGATTTAATAGAAGAAATCGACAACAAAAGCTCGGGAAGCGGTAATAGCTTCACAACCTCGCGATCCATATACTTCTTTGCTTCGATTCCTAAAGCTTCAACCATCATTTTTTATCTATAGGATCACAACAAATTCACACACCAACCTCACAAAGCACAAAAAACTAATCTTACTATATTTTATAAATTTCTCATCATATATGACTAATCAGTTATGATTACGACAATGATGGCGACCACTATGGTGGTATATGATCACGACAATGATGGCGACGACTATGGTGGTATATGATTCTAGCGACGAATACCATGGACCAAAATGACGCATGAATATAATGACAAATTTGATCAAATTGAAGGTTATAACAGATGAAGATGATGATTAATTTCATGAATTGAATGTTAATTTAGGATTTGATTGGTTGATTTTTAATTTGTGGGAAGATGGGAGGGAATTGGGGAAGAAGACACCTTATGTGTGAGTAAAAATAAAGAGATAAAATAGAGGTTGAAAGAGATTTTTTTTTTATTTTTTTTTATTTATTTTTTTTTTTTTTTTTTACGGTGGATCAAGATGTACTTTGTAGGGGCGAGCATCAGGCTAAGACCAAACCAGACCTGCCAATCCCGGACTGGACCGAGATCGATTTAGCCCGAAACCCCAGATCGAGGACCGGACCAAATGTGTTCGGTCCAGTCCGATCCAAGAAGGCATAATGGTCGGTTTATACGTAAGACAGGACCGGACCAAACCTACCCGAGACCGAAATAAGAAAAAAGCTGAAACCGAGACCGGACTGGTGGTCCTTCGGTTCGGTCGATTTTCCAATCCGATCAATTTTGAGATCTGCGATGTTCAGCCCTGGCACTTTGTTAATGTAAAAGATAAATTTAATCCACGCTATTAAATCTAACTAAATAGATGATTGAGCTATGTTATACAAAACCTCCTTATATTGTCACATCAAGAGGTTTTGGTCAAACTTTACAATTCGTGATACATACCGTACAAGCCGATGATACATCCAATAATTGGATACCCTCCCCTATGACATCCTTTTATAAATTCGATTAAAGACTTTTATTTTGATGCATAATCATCTAAGTGTTATCCACACCCTACCCATTTTCTCTTCCAATATCAACAATAATAAACTAAACCAAACACCCCCATAAAATAAACCAATAAAGTCAAAGAAAGAAAAGAACAAGGGTTCAGTTGCAACAAGTAAAACCCTACTTAAACTCACCTAAACACATATAAAACCCTACACCCCTCTTCCACCCTTCCCCTTTCCTCAGCCGTCATTACCCTTAAACCCTAAAAAACCCACTTCTCCATTTTCATAAACCCTAATAACCACCATCCGAAAACACTAAAAATGTTGGTATTGTTTGAAACCCCAGCTGGGTTTGCTATTTTCAAAGTACTAGATGAAGGAAAGCTATCAAAAACTGATGTAAGTTTATAAATTTGTATGTGGGTATGTTGTTTAGTACTTTTTTTTAATGGTTTTGTGTTTTTTTACAGGATTTGTGGAAGGATTTTGAATCTGCTGATGCTGCTAGACAGGTTATTACTTGGTTTTTGGTTTTCTGTTTTTTTTTTTTTTTTTTTTTTTAGTTTTTGTTTTATTTATAAAAGAATTGATTATTTTTGGGGTTGATAATTGTTTTTTAAGGTGGTGTTTGTTTTGGCTTATATAGTCGGCTTATGGCTTATTTGGTTTCGGGCTTATGTTTCATAAGCTCATTTTTTGTGGCTTATTTTGAAAGTTTTCGGTATATAAGTTCATTATGACATAATGAACTTTTATGTAGGCCGAAAAGTTTCAACATAAGCCACAAAAGTGAGCTTATGGAACATAAGCCCAAAACCAAATAAGCCATAAACCAGCTATATAAGCAGAAACAAAAGGTATTTTTAGGTGAAAATGTGATTTATGTATTTTTTTTTTAAATATTGGATGTTTTTGGGGTTTATTAATGTTTTGAGTAGTGGTTTCCTGAAAGTTAAAGAAATTTTATTTCAAAATAGAGTAAATGTTTTTTTATATGCAAGATTGACCTCAGTGTAAAATGGTTTAACTATTAAGAGCTAATGCTAGATGTTTCTTTTATTAGCGTTTCAAATAGGAGCTTTTGAACAAAACCGAAAAGCTAAACACTGTCAAACAAGCATCATATTATAAATGCTTTAAAAAGATTGTCACCAAACAAAGCGGTAGTGTTAATGAAATTGTTTTGAGTAGTGATTGTCATACACGTCAATAAACTTCATTTTCTTGTGAGGGTTAGGATTGTCCTGTTTAGGCGGTGTTTTGGATTGTGGTGTTATGGTGGTTACTTGACTGTTGTGTATATAAGCTGTGGATGGATGATTAGTTGTAACTAGTGAAATTGATTCTTTACGTAATTAGAGGATGTTTGTTTTTCAGCTTAAGAGTCCGTCTACGTATTTATTTTGCTTATATAAGAGTGTTTGGGTGAAACCTTGAAATTGTTACTCTAGTTTAGAAGGCTTTTTGGGGTTGCTTGTTTGAGTGTTCATCTGCTTAGTGCATTGTATTGAGAGCTTTTTGAGTGTTTGGGATTGCTTTCTGTTTTGAGACAATGCAATAAGCAGGTAAGCACTTTAAGGCAAGAAATCCCGAACACCCCCAAAGTCTTTAATTAACCATAATTTGTCGAACTGTAATGTCAAACACCTGAAGCATACCTGTAATGTCAAATATCTGAAGTAGATTTTTAATGTTAATGTTTGAACCAAACGTGTGTATTTGTAATCATGGAACTGAAATTTGTTTTCGTGATGTCATGTAACAACAGGTGGTAAAGCTAAAAGCTTTTTCCAAATTTGAGAACACAGCAGAAGCACTTTCGGCAGCCACATGTTTAATTGACAGTAAACCTACCAAAGGTTTGCGCAAGTTCTTGAAAGCTCATTGTGATGGTGAAACATTAGCTGTTGCAGATTCCAAATTGGGAAATGCAATCAAGGAAAAACTCGTAAGTTTGTTTATGGCTTTACGAACGATAATCATTTACTCTTTTTTGTGAATTGTTCTTTATATACGTGTGTACTCTGATTGCAGCAAATTGAATGTGTGCACAACCAAGGTGTCATGGAACTTATGAGAGGTGTTAGAAGCCAGTTAACTGAACTCATAACTGGCCTCGGTGCACAAGACTTGGCTCCAATGAGCTTGGGTTTATCTCATAGCTTGTCCAGACACAAGCTTAAATTCAGTGCTGATAAGGTGAGCTTTTTATTAGCTTTAAAGGTGCTAGTATCATGGTTATTTTGATCATTCTTATTAAACTTAAATTTACTGGTAATAGGTTGATACTATGATTATTCAAGCTATTGGCTTGCTAGATGATCTTGATAAAGAGCTTAACACTTATGCAATGAGGGTTCGAGAATGGTATGGCTGGCATTTTCCTGAGCTTGCAAAGATTGTTCAAGACAATATTTTGTATGCCAAGGCTGTCAAGCTCATGGGGTATCGCACAAACGCTGCAAGCCTTGATTTTTCAGAGGTGAAGTAAACAATCTCTTATTTCTTTGAATGTACACTAATTTTCTTTTATACTTATATAGTACTAATAGTTAGAATTATGATTGTTAAATGTTAATAGATACTACCCGAAGAGGTTGAAGCAGAACTAAAGGAAGCAGCTGTTGTTTCCATGGGAACAGAAGTCAGTGATCTTGATTTGATTAATATTAAGGATCTATGTGATCAAGTACTGTCTTTATCAGAATACCGAGCTCAGTTGTATGATTACTTGAAAAGTAGAATGAATTCAATTGCCCCAAATCTAACTGCACTTGTTGGAGAACTTGTGGGTGCCCGCCTTATTGCTCATGGTGGCAGCTTGTTGAACCTTGCTAAACAGCCCGGAAGTACTGTTCAGATTCTTGGTGCTGAAAAGGCTCTTTTTAGGGCTTTGAAGACAAAACACGCAACTCCTAAATATGGGCTTATTTTCCATGCAAGTTTAATTGGTCAAGCAGCACCAAAGATTAAGGGGAAAATGTCACGTTCACTTGCCTCTAAAACTGCATTGGCTATTAGGTGTGACGCTCTTGGTGATAACCTAGATAATTCTATGGGAATGGAGAACCGTCTCAAGGTATTTTGGATATATAATGGTATAATATATATGTATGATTGTTTTTCAGGGCAAATTAATATATTTATTTTCAATATTTACTGTATAGCTTGAATCAAGACTGAGGAATCTCGAAGGGCGAGAACTCGGACATTCTGCAGGATCAACTAAAGGAAAACCAAAGATCGAAGTTTACAACAAGGATCAAAAGAAGGGTGGTGGAGCAATGATTACACCAGCCAAGGTGTGCAGGGTTTTATTAAATTTAGTAGGTACAAGTGTTGCGTTCCTTCTTAGTAATATGTGATTGATTTGTTGTGTTGTGTAGAGTTACAATCCAGCAGCCGATTCTGTTCTTGGGCGGTTAGAAGCTGAAGCTGAGGAAGTAGAGATGGTTGAGGCTGTTACTGATGGGAAGAAGGATAAGAAGAAAAAGAAAAAGAAGGCTGTTGAAGATGAAGAAGTAGCAGATGAAGCCACCGCTAAAAAGGATAAAAAGAAGAAGAAGAAAGACGTGTCTGAGGAGGCTGTTGAGGTGCAGACTGAAGAGAAGAAGAAAAAGAAGAGGAAACACGTGGAAGCTGATGAAGAGGAAACCGAGACACCAAGTAAGAAGAAGGACAAGAAAAAGAAGAAGAAATCTGAAGTATGAATTTAATGAAATGAACAAATATATTAATGCCGGATTTGACGAGTTTAAGTTCTCTTTAGGTAAAGTATGCTGTCGTGTCCGTTGCAAGCTTTTCAGTGTTAGTATCTTTTTCATCAGTGGACAAGATATAAAAATCAAGTTATTTTTCGTGTTTTGAATGGATCGCAATTTTGCTAGTTATGTCGGTTTTAAGCTTCAAACTTTCAGTTGCCCTCTTTTGGTTCAGAATCAATCATACCGTACATACATCTAGGACTTCTCAAAATATGTTGTCAGTATGGGTTTGCAAAATTAAATAGCATCAATCACAAAACATAATATTATGTAAATACTCTGCTCAAAAGTCAAACCACTCTAAAATGAATACAAATCAGCTCATTGATACTGTTTTTTTTCCTTGCCCTCTAAAACCGACAACCAAGCACTCCTAAACATGACGATTGCAAGTCTCAGGTCCAAAGTTTCTATTCTAATTGGCCATTGTTCAGAACTGTTATATGAGTTACATTTGTACAACGCTGTGCAAGCCTACCTTAGACGGTGCTTGGACTTGTAAAGTCAGTTGTGTTATTTGCTTGACTACAATGGGTCAATTTATCCACAAAAATGGTTACTGCATGGGGCAACTTAGTTGAATGTATTTGTATTTTTTCTTATTTTGCAATATGTGACAAAAAGATACGTAGGAAGATATTTGGTTTATGTTCGGGTTTGAGACGGAGTGTGAGGATTGTTGGTTCTCTTACAAACTATTCATCTAGCTGAACATGAAATACAACAGCTTTACGCAACCCTTTACAATCTCTTCCTAAAATTTCACGATTTCACTTAAAGAATTTCCCACGCAGCTAATTTGCTATCACTCCACTGCAGCTATTAAACCAACAACATACGCAATTGGCGTATGTACCCAATTATATCATAGCATAATGGGAGTATATGATCTGTTTCTTGGTAAAATGTACGATTGTACGGTATGATTAGAAACCAATTCGATGTAGTTCTCCTTCAGTCGTTATTATATGATTACAACAATAAAGATGGTGTCTCTTGAACAAGCATTTTTTTTAAAGCTTGTATGAAGATTTCAGTCCCACATGGGTCAAAGAATAGAAAGTGTTCTTGTTTATATATTGAGGTGTATATTCTTCACATAAATTGATAATATAGTATTAGGTAATCGTATGTGATTTTCTGGATGGTAATATTAATACATCATCTTAGAATGCATATGCGACTAACATATACAAGTTATCAACTTTTTTTAACCATATCTTTAGAACAACTTTTTTGTGTGGGCTTTGCTTTTGTGAAAACTCGTTTCAAGTTTTGAATCACCTTACAAAAGATACCAGGAAACATTGGTTTCATTGGTAGTATTAGTTATGGAGAAAGTAAACCCTTGGAAAAAGATGTAAGCAAGGTCGAGCATCCCCTTGAATTGATAAAGTCGGAGATATTGCCAAGCTTTCCCGTGAAGACCCTAGGGCGTTTAATATGTGTTTGCAAACGATGGAGATCCTTTGTATCAACGCGTAAATTTTCTAGGAAGAACCTTCACTATGTAGTACAGGTGGCCGACCTCTAACCCACCATAAACGTTTTGATGCTCCCGTATGTTTGCGCCACTGCACAATGCAGAAGATGAAATCTTGCATTCTTTTGTCTCCGATATGGAAGATAGGTACATGGAAAAAATGTTTTTAGGTCGCAAAAAGCCTAGGGCGGAGCTTCCACGACACTCAATCCCGCCCGAGCGGGATATGGGGAGGTAGAATGTAGACAAATCATACCTCTACCTCCGGTAAACCCAAAAGTAAATAGACTGTTTCCAGAAAGACCTACCGTGGAGCTTCTATGTGAGATAATAAGGTGGGAAATATTACCAAGACTTCCTGCTAAGTCCCTAGGTCCTTTCATGTGTGTTTGCAAACAATGGAAATCATTCATATTGATGTGTGAGTAAGTAGGAAGAACCTTCAACATATAAAAAACAGCCAATCTCTAACCCACCATAAACTTCTTGAAATTCAGTGTCAATCACATACCTTGAGTACGTATGATTGTGAAGATCTTTTCAACCCCGATATAGCAAGCTTGGATGGACTGGAATTTGTAGAATTACAAGACACTAGTGAGTTGGCGTACTTTGAATCGGGTGCATACAAGAAGTTTAAGTCAAATTTTCCTCGCTCCTACACGTTGTTTGATGCTTTCGATTTTGGACTCATGTAACAACGATTACAAGGTTCTACTTCTACAAGTGATTTCTAAGGGTGGCTTAAATGCTTATATCTATTCCCAAAGATCAGCCTCATGGAAAAAGATTCAATGGTTAGAAAATCACCAATGGCCCTTTATTAACTCCAACGACGACTCGCATTGGTCAAAAAACCCAAATTTTGGGGGCCAACGTATTTATTTCATGGTGAGAGATTCCAACATTATTGTGCTTATCGTTTTTGATGTGAAGTCAGAAGAGTTTAGGGAGACATGACTCCCAAACGTTACCAGCCCAAACTATGCACATGCCGACAATAATTTAGTGGTTTTGAAAGGTTGCATTCGCATTTGTGTTGTTTATGGGATGCCTAGTAATTGGTATAATTACTTGGAAGAAAAATCCATACTGAATTGTGAATTTTGGAGGATGGATGGTGATGGAGACGGTTGGATGTGATGCTAATGACTATAGGCATGGGAATTGGATAGGGATTTGGAATGATGACAATGTTTTTTACAAAATAGATATGGAAGAATTGACAAGAAATGTTTTGATTGCCTATTCATAAAAATTGGATTCGTTCTACTATGCACTAGTTATACGTTCAGACTCTTGTATCACCAGGTGCCGCCTAATTCAAGTGAGGATCTATAAATCTATAACATTAACTTTAAGTAATCATAGTCCTTGACATTTTGTCAATTTTTTTTTTTTTTGGAAAAAGCAAAAGATATTATAGGCTACCAGGCAAAAAAAAGATCAAAGAGATCAAGAAACAACATCCAAACCAAAGGACTCAAAGCACGAGCTCAATTTGTTTTATTTATATACAAGGAACAAAGATAACAAAACTAAAATTAAGTCACTGCATCTGGATGTTGAATCCAAGAATTCCAAGAGGACAGTTTGCTTGGAGCACGATTAGAGATCCATAAAAGAGATTGTCGCTGAACCGCATGGAATATATCATCATGACGGGCAAAGATAGCCTCTTCAATAGATGTTGCATGAATGATTTTGTTCCTCCATGCCCAAACATACCAAATGAAAATTATACAAACGGCATGAAAGACTTTAGACTTCTTATTGAGAGAAAAATTTGAGACTCCTGTTAAGATATCATCCAAAGAAGGGTCTCTTTTGTCAAAATGTATCTGCGTTAAGTTAAGTTTCACTCTATTCTTCATCTATCATATACATCTCTTCATTTTTCTACACAATCAAATAAAATGCCTGATTTTTTCTACACAAAACATAACATCAAACCCATAATTGAAAGTGTATATTGGATATTTATAGTACACTTAGATTCAAACCCATAATTCACACCACCTGCTTAATCAGTAAACATGTTTTAATTATAATACATATATACAAAAAAGAATACAAAATAATCTCAACTAAATCTGTTTTTATTTTATTTTAGTTCTAGAATCCACGAGACACATTCTTGAAGTAGTTCAAACTTTTGATGTATGGCTATGTTCAGGAAAATTTCCATTTTTGCCCTAAAATCAGTCGCTAGTTCTTTAAGGTTGAAAGAGCCAGCACATCCGCAATGTTCCGCCAAGTGAGCAGCTTTAATCTGCTTGCATTTCTGGCAAACCAAATCTTGAAGGTGATAAAGGCGTTCTCTTTGGCGGACTATTTGTAAAAGACCATTTTCCATCACTTCACGGTTGTAAGGTTGACCACATTGTGGAACACCACATCTCCACTCTTGAGTTAGTAAATCTCTGTCTAAGCATAAATCTAAGTCTCTACAGTCGTTGCAGTAGCTGTTAAAACGATGGACATTTAGATTAGAAACACGAAAGGTTCATGTACAAAAATAATAATACAATTAAAAGCAATTAGGTAACACGCAAATGGGTTTTTGGCTAAAACGGGTCAGTTTGGTTGATCAAAAACTCTTTATCAATGTTATATAGATTTTTTATGAATAACTAGTATCGAATATGATTATGAATATATGCATAGATAGCCTCAAATCTGCATAAATATTCCTCTATATCGCTTAATTTACAGTGGGATATAAGTTTAACATATTTATGTGTTAATAGAGAGCTGCACTAGCAGTATAATTGAATTGATGACAATTAAAAAGACCTTGTTAACATGATATTGGCCGCATGCTATTATCTACGCTATCATTAAAACAAAGATGTCGTTCTGATTTTTAGAAAACTTAGAAAATACTTTTATTGTTTTACCTGCAGATGACATTTGGTAAAGTGAAGGAAAAAGGGCACTTTTTGAATTCTGCCTCTGGAGCAAACTCCCTTACACGCACACTTGCTAACAGATTCCTCCTTAGAATCTGCATTTTTTTAAATAGTAAGTATAAACAATAATCAAGTAGCCCATAAAGAATACTATACTTTTAACAACCGTTACCAGAATATCATGAACCACATTCTTGTCAAGAGAAAGAACTACACAAACATTTTTAATAAATTCGAGTGCGGGATCTCCTTTATAACCATTGTTATCTTGGGCTTCCTGAGATTTGCCTAGTTTTCTCATGTGAAGAATAGTATCAACTATGTTCAAAAGATTCTTTGAGAAGTAAGAATTAATCTGTAAAATATAAACATGAGTTAATGAATTAATCAGAATCATATGTGCCAGACTCCAGTAAAAACTTTATTCTAAACTGGACCTGTTCACTAAGATATTCAGTCATGCTTGACTCAAATATCTCAGCAGCAGCAGCTGTGATCGAAGGAGTGCATGAGTCATCGTCCCTTATTTTTGCTCTTTTTCTGACTTGATCTACTGCAAATTTCCATGGGCGGTACATGAACTGAGAGACAATTAAAAGAAAATGATCCTAGAAAAAAACATAAAAAAGGGATATCAGCTGACAATGGATAATAGATGAACTAATATGGCAAACTTTTTAATGTTTGCAAGTTGATGTTTAAATAGGTCATACCTGAATCTCTGTAGGTAGGTTATCCGTGATATTCCAGCTGGACACTATATCGACTTGGGGATCATCATCTGTTTCATCTGATTTAGTTTGAATTCCACCATAGTTGTACTGTAATAAAAGAGTAAAATAGTAACTTCTTAATCACTCTTATAAAGATAGCGTTATCAACTTAAAAATGTACTGTATGTATTAGCTAACCTGATCCATGAATAGCAGTGAGTGCCAGAACTGCATGGGTTCAAGCTCAATCCACTCAAATAAGTCTCTAATAAACCAAGAAACTTAGAAATCAGAAAGACACAAATACGCAAAAATCATGTTAACTAAATTAGCACTCTAAAATAATTTTATATTAGAAAGATGCACAAGGACCAACCTTGTTTGGATAGTTTTAAGTAAACTATCACAGTAAGCTTGGGCTGCAAATAAGTCTGGCTTTCCAGTGTCCAAAATAATTTTTGAAAAATTGGCAAACACAATTGTGGCACCCAACTTTCGAAATTCGGCTATCAGTAGTGCAAACACCTTTTGCATGACCGTGTGAAGCATTCGATGAAGAGCAGAATCATGAAGTTTTGATCTTGGACTACATCACAAGACAAAAAGAAATCAAACATAGTCAACGCAAAACAATACAAGAATTTAGCAAGCCAGCAAACAGAAATACCTGCAGAGCCATCTGTATAAATGTTGCAGCATTGCATCAGCATATATATTTCCGGATGAAACTGCATCGGCAAGGCATCTCTGAATCAATTGTTTGAGAACACGAAATGCAGGTGAACAGGATGTGGCCTCGTCCAATCCTAACTGTTCATTTGGAAGATGTGATCCGGAAGCCAAATCATGATCATACCCAAATAGGGTACCTCCCTCCATTTCATTTACTTGGTTGCTTTTTAGCAGAGCATTGACAGCTAGATTATGTATCTGTATCCATTAGAAAATTGTTTTCAAAACTTTGATACGTTAAATATTTAATTTAGTTTAAGAGTGGCATAAAGAAAATTGCAGACCTTTAGCTCAACCGTGACTTTTCTATAAGCACCAGGATGAATATAAACAGGTTGATTGACCTGTTTTCCAAAAGATTTGCTAATCAGAACATCACCAAACCACAAAATTTCAAGGCAAAAAAGTAAAATGGTTCATAAGTAGGATTATTAAATTAAGCTGACCTCGTCTGAGTAACAAGTCTCTTCTTCATAATCCCCTCCAAGATCCGGAATCCCATTATCTGACACCCAAAGTATCTGCAAATATTATAAGGAACTCAGAGATTAAGTAGCAGACCCAATGCTTAATAATATAGTACCATGTTAAGGGTTCAAACTTCAAAGGATATCAAACAAAAAGTAAACCAGAAACAACCTGTTGCTGATCACGTAATGCTCTTGCAAAGAAGATGTCTGCAGTGTGTATAACCCAATCTTGTTCAAAATTTCCTACTGGAACCTGTTAAGATTAAACCATATTAAGGTGAACATAAAAACAGAAATGTAAATCATTTACAAACATGAACCGGATATATTATTACATGGGAATATCTGGAAAGAGAAATTCTTTCATTTAACCACTGAGAGAAAAATAGTAAAATGAGCAATGAGTACCACATTAATGTCAGCTCATACTGGAATAAACTTGTATGAATACTCGACTACCTGATGTTGACTATCACGAGCATTTGAAGGAACGCTCACACACGGAAAATCATCTAGAGCTCTTATACCAGTCTTCATTAAGTCGACATCGGGGCACTCAATTACAGCAATTACAGGTCCATGAAGTTGATTTCTGTCGATCAATTTAACAGTGAAGAAATAGCATGTTATTATTTTGAAAATTCCATAGCGCTAACTTATGAATCATGTAATACCTGAATTCACTTATTGTTCTTTGTAAGATCTTTTCAGCATCTTTTGGGTTCCCAACATACTCCACCTGGATAGACTCACATATAATGGTTAGAATATATGCTTATTTAGTGAAAAATCAAACAGAATCATATTTACTTTTTCAATTTTATAAAAGTCAAACCTCACCTTAAAACTGGAGGTATCTCTAGACAAGGAAGGTTCTGATAAAGCTTGGCAAGCTTCACGAAACAGTTTCTCTAAAATATTTGGTGTTAACTCTTTATTTTGAACCGGACTGACCATTACCGCATGGATTGTCGAATATGACGGAAAATATACAAGATAAATGCCAGTGCCCCGAACATCGAAGCTGAAAATAGGAAAGTAACGAATACAGTTTGATTTTAACCCTTTTCTTTTGCAAACAGTTTTGATAGCATCATAACAGAATACTGGAACTTACCTTTTGTACAAGTAGAGAAAAGGAATTGACGATTCTAAGTAAGAGCATTCTGTAGTGGTTTTCATATGCAATTCATTTAGACTCCAGCCATCTTTTGAATTCCGTTTCTTGGCGGATTTATCAACTTTACAAACACATCCAATCTGAATAATCGAACTGAAATCTAGCCCTACTTTTGTTTCATATATCCCCTGAAATGTAATAAACAGCATTTAACAAGCAATATTTGTATAGCTTCTCCATCTATAAAGACAGATTAACCTACAATTGCATTATTTGGCTTAATTATAACTGACCTCCACTTCAGGATCTGCAAGGTGAGCAGCAAGTTTCCGACTTTCTGCTCTGAATTGATCTTCATCGGTTATGACCTACAATAAAGTGCACATATCGTTATATTTAGCAAACTAACTATTTATAGATCTAAGTGTAAATAGTATACCTCAATCAGATTATAGCAATGGTGTCCATGAGGAAGAATCTTGTTAACACGTCTTCCAGGAAATTCTTCCGTAACTGGAGCTTTAGAATTAAGGTAAAATACTCTAGAAACATTGATAGGGATTTTATGCATGGCTCCATCCACAACAACCCATGCAAACAACTGGCCATTTTGTGAGCTTGAAGCAAGTTGAATTATCTGGTTTGAAAGAGACTTATAGAAGTCAAGAGGCACAATAGGAAAACAAAATTTTAAATAAATGAGTTAATAACTACATTACCTGCCAGTGGCTGCCTGTAAGAGCCAGTTCCTGCTTTTTAAAATAAGAACCGACTCCAGTTCCCTGAGCTTTTCTCTTATTTGCCACCCCACTATGAATCTCAGCAACTCCATTCCTCTGACTAAAGTCCAAATTGTCCAACCTGAGATCACATATCCAAAACTAACAATCAGCCGTTTTCATTAAAAAAACTGACAATCAGTATTGTTCTTCAGTAATAAATATGACGATTTTGACCTTTTTACTTATAAATGTGACGACTTTGGTCGAATTATATCTCAATTGATTCATATCAGGGAAAAAATCAACTAATAGGGGAATGGGTCAAATGGGTTGAAACTCTTCCAAAGTCTATTATTATACATACAAGTATACAACCCTCTGAGACAATTTTATTCAAAGATTTGGATTGCTATTGTAATAGTATGATTTTTACAATCATAATAAATGCATTAAACATTAATATTATTCAATAACAAAGTGTTTGCAGGACAACACAGCCTTGCACTATCCGTTTGGACCAGTACTTAAAAAATGTACCATTAGAACATAAAACCATTTTGACCCATTATCCAGCCCATCTTACGTACCCATTTTATTATTTCTGTTACTATGGAAGTAAAGATAAAGTACCTTTGCTTCTTCCTTTTTTCACGAACTTGTTTCCACTTTCTCTTTTTTGAATCAAGCCATCCTTGATAATCCAAATGTCTATCTATATCTTCGATATCAATATCAACTGGTTGTTGTGATGACACTAGCGGATCCACATTTTGATCATGATCGAGCTTTTTCTTGGAAGAAGCTCCCTGACCACTTGTCTTGTGATTAGTTTCAAAAGAACGTACTATAGGTCTAGGTCCAACACCAGAAGATTTCCCATTACTGCCAAAGTCCTCCAAATCCACAACATCCTGCTCATTGGGTACATGATTTTTTCCATCTGGATCATTTTTCGGGTCGGCTTCATGACCCTTTTTAAATGATGTAAAAATATCAACTAGTTTTCTTTGGCGCATTTTGTCATCCTTTTCACGAACCTTCTTGTGCAACCAATCAGGATGAACTACTCTTGGAACAGGATTTGAGACCTAGAAAAAAAATAAGGGTTACAAACTAAAAAAAATGCAATAATTCATAAAGGACTTTAAAAGGAAAACTGCACCTTCTGCATTGCTGCAGGAATAGTAATGATTTTTTGAATAGCCGAGCTAAGTCGTTGTTTGTAATATGACCAGTCAATAATGGATCGAATGCCGATATCTGATGAGATCTTGCACCACTTTTTCACATAGAACTTCATAATTTCTGCAAATGAAATATGTAAGGCTCATGCCTTTAACTTCTAACCTTTAAATATAGCTGTATATAAATTTACCTGCATCAGTTTCAAATATTGCAACAGGAACAGCCCGTTCACTCACCGGGTTCCCCTGTTCTCATCAAGATTAACATTCAATTTAGGGTAATTCGGTTGCGATATGATGCTAGTGGATTATACACATTAATAACCTGTAAACTAATCATTTTTAGCCAAATGAGACACTTACACGTGGTTCACATGCAACAACATATTGGCAACGTAGCCCTTTATCTTTAACCATTGTATCACCAAGAAAATCAGCAAGACGTCTTGCTGTGGTTACAGCACATGACTTCTGTTCACCATAGTCTGCCAAAGATTTGCTCATAGTGCTCGATTCTGAGATGTAATCAAGCAATTCACTGTCTGCAATATCCTTTCCTTGATTCTGAAATAGTTACTAATCAGTGATATATGTTCTATTTTTCATTCATGGAAGCAAAAACAACAAAACATTGTAAAATTTTCAAATTTGATTTACATACATCAAGAAGATCAAGCCAACGGTTTGCAACAGAAGCAACTACAGAATAGCATTCCTCCAAGGTAGACCCATGAAGAAACTTGTCAAAGAGCTCGGCCTGAAAAGAATAATAAAATAACTTATATAGTATAAAACTAGTTAATAACCATCAAGCCAATCAAGTTTATTTAATAAAACTCTTACCTGGAAAACTTTGATGAGCTTTAGTTCACCCCTCCTCTTTATCTCAAAACCTTTGAGCTCGGCAAGGGTACCATCATCATTGAAAACAGCATACCGCTTCTTTATTAAAATCCCTTCTTCTTTAGAAGCAGGAATAATCATTGCCTGCATTCAAAACAGTATATAATATCATGACTAATAATTAATAACAGTCAAAATATAGGCACGTCATGAATTCACCTATTTTTACCTTATATGGTCCATCCACTTCAAATTCAATTGAGCATTCACTGTGTGTTGTATATGTTCTGTTGATAGGATCTTTGAGAGTCTGGCAATATAAAATAGAAAACAAGAATTATTCTCTTGAGAAGTGAAGAACAATAAATGTGGAATAAAAAATATCGGACTAACCTGGTATTGGTCATTTGTGTTGTTTCTTGCCACATCAACATTGAGCATAACACATGGATATGAGATTGTTAGCTTTTTTGAGTCTCTGTAGTAAATTTTGCAACAAAAAAAGGTTAAAATTAAGCCACATAAATATTATCATAATAATGATAAGCCAGAAATATTATGCACCTGGTTTTAAAGGTGAAGTTCTCCGGAAATGACCCTGGCAAACAGCACCATATACCATCTGTGTCTAACTCAAGGGGTCTTCCAATCTTTTCAACAAGTAATCGAGCATTCTGGATTATTTTTGCTCCAGTATATGTAACAACTCCTGCCATTTCCATTGAATACCATCTTGCACCTCTGCAACAAATTTTATCTTATTAGTACCGTGAATGATAAAGAAAGTACATAATGAAACTAAGTGCAAAGCACATACTTCCGCATGACGTATCCATAAAAGGAATTCAAAATACATTTATGAGCCAACTGTAGTGAATCATAGAGAACCACCATATCCTGCAATATTATTAAATACCAGCCATTATCAGTAAATCAAATCAACAAAACCTGGCTCGTAAAACTAATAAAGTACATGCAGAAGAAATTAAATTACTTGTGCTTCCTGAATCTTAATAGGATTTCTACTAGCTTTTGCTTCTGACAACTTCCCCTTCCATACTTTATTGAGTCCTTTGTATTCATATCTTCTATCACGAAAACTTTGAACCACAAGATAGCATGTTATATACACTAAGAGCATATACAAAAGATGACATTTTTTGCATAAAGATGCAAAACTTATTTAAATGCTTACCTTCGGACGGTATCAACATAAAACGGATTTTCACGCATGCATATCCCTGCTTCTCGAACTTCAGTAACTGGTTTGTCAAGCACTCGCTTATATGCCTGTGAGGGAGCATTAAATATTATGATTAGAGGTGTAAAAATGGGAGGGTCAGGTCATGGGGTCATGCTGGGTGACCAGAAACATTGTTTTTTCAGATTTTTAGATAACAAAATTAGTGATTCAAACATGTTTGCGCAAATCTTTTTTTTTCTTTTCTTTTTTTTTTTTTTTTGTGCAAAATGATTTAGGAGGCCTTATGCATTATAAATTACCCTTTCATAGACTTTCAACGCATTTGATATGAATTACTCACTCACAAATATATATCTTAAATTTAATTAATATCAATAGTACTAAAAAAGTTTTGCAAAGACTTTTTTGGCATTTTTGGTGCAAAAGGGTAAATTTATATTAATGAAACACCTTTACATCATCATAACATAACAGAGAATTGGACAGACCCAATCTCAGATACAACTAATAAATATCATCCGATATCAGATACTTCTATATTATCTCAGACAAAACATCTTTTTTATTAATGGGAACTTTTTTGGCATTAATGGGAACTTTCTGATGAGTAGCTTTTTTATTAAAGATGCTATAAGCTAACTTTTATTATTTTAACGATTTGACTCATAAAAAAACATACATAACCCGGACTGACACATTTACAAGTTAACGAGTCTTTTGACCATGAACCACTCCAGTACAACATGCTAGAACTACCTTTACTAACACAACTGTTTACTTTTAATAGATGCTATCATGTCTCACATAACAGTTTAAAATGTACCTTTTGGCAGTATTTCTTAAGGCGATCTTTCAGCTTCAACTGTTGATCCACTTTAGGCAGATCTAGGAATGGTTTTGAGTGGGGTCCATCAGCAAACTCAGACTCAATTTGCCTCTTAATATGATAATAATCGCTGATATCCAACTTTGACGTTAGTAAACTTTCATTGTGGGTAAATAGGCATGAAAACTTCTTAAAAAAAATAAAAAAACAAGGTACCTTCTTTTTGCTGTGTAGGTCTCTCCACGCCAAACCCATTCAAGTGTCCTAAGACAAGTTTTGCCTGGACGGTTGAAATCACATGCAGTGCAAACCTCATCTGTAACTATTGAAGGTGGCTGGCATTGCACAAAAGTACAGTTTTCTTTCAGCAGATAGCAAGTTATATCAAAAGATACAAATTTTATTAAAATTGATGAATATGAGAACCTGGAGTCTGTTTGTCAATATAATGTTGGGATACATTGCAGCAACATCTAGATGATAGATTAGAGGACATTCTTCTCGTGTAGGTTCATCTCGTAATGATATAAGCTGCCAAAGTAAGAAAAAGGAAAGAAGTGTATGTTGGTTATACTTCTATGGATCCTTGCATTTTAGATATCTTTTTGATAAACAAGTGACACGTGTGAAGGAAAGAAATGTCTGGGGTAAATGTTGTTAGGATGTCAGATGAAAATAAAAATGAAAGAATAATGCGTAGATTAGTTAACGTTCAAAAAAAAGTGTAGATTAGTTATATCATTACATAACAATTAACAATCAAAACTACAGTTAATTGCAGCAATCATGCGTATCAAAGTTGCCTGAATACTAAAAGCTTAACATTTTGCTTTGTTATCATTTACATTCCACCATCAAAAGTCCATACAGAAAATGTTTACTAGCTGAGTAACAAACAATGAATTAGTTCACAACTGATGAAAAAATTGTAACAGTACCTTTTCCAAAATAGCATTCTTCACTTCGTCATAGTTTGAAACCGTTTCAATGTCCATCTTACCCTCAACTCTAATAGCATAAAGAAGATCACGATCAAGATTTTCAATAAGTTGCTGACAAAAGAAAACAAAAACCAGACTTTAGTTAACAACTTAACATCCCAAGCAACTAGCAATTGTATAGAAAAAATACTATAGCTAAATTCTAGATTACCAAGACATATAGCTTACCTTGAAGGCCGATGGATCAAGTTTGAAACTCGTCGGAAGGTCAGATCTATAAACACCTGTTTCTAGGCACTCCACATGACCACCAATATATGTTTCACTCTCAAGAAGTCGGCCATTGTGAAACTTTTCTGGTTCAGCTTGGTGCTTATTTGGACATATAACATTTGCCGTGTATGCCTGCATGCATAATAAGATTATAATATATAGTTATAAACAATGAATTATGTTAATGAAAAAAAGAAAAAAAAAAAGTGAAAATAGCTTACCTGGACCATGAGAAGCATTTCACAAAGGGTCCCACTTCCTTTACGCAACACTTCATCAGGAGGCATTGGTATTATAGTTGCAAGGGAGAAAATGAAGGGATGGACATAAGTCATATACAAGTAATATGTTGACACAGCATCAGATACTGAATATGATGCCATCATCTGAAAGTAAGCAAGTTTTTAGATACTGAGCGTATAAGAATCGGTCTAAATATCTTAATAACGTCTATACAGCAGGATATTGATGATAACAAGACAATGTCAACAACTTGATTACCTGGGGTTTTTCCATTGCAAAACGAACCATATCCTCAGGATTTACCTCCAATGGATCATAGCCCAATTTGGCTTTAGTGACGGCCTGAAATAATAATGCAAATAATTTATTTACTTGGTTATTGATCTAATATTTGGTTATTTGACATTCAAATATTCGACATTACCATATATGACTATTGATCTACTATTAATTTGTTGCTTTAGTAAGTTTTATCAGCAGATTGACTAAAATAGTAAAGCTGAAAGAAAAAATTACCTTCAAGCCATGGCTCCCTTGAGGTAGATAACTATCACGTTTAACCCATGCGAAACAATCCAAATGGCATGCAAATTTAGCCCGACATTCACCTTGAATATCGTCACACTGAAATCCCAGCTCCTGTGGAAAAAATTAAAGAAGTAATTTAAATGAAAAAATGGGTCACCATTCTAGTAAATTGGATTGTGGCCCTCAAACAAATCCTTTTAATTTTGACTTTTTTCACAAGTCAATTAGAAAGATAAATACTATGATCTCCAGATGGGTTTAAGCGTTCACAAATAATTATTTATCCAAACTTACGACATATATTTACAATAAGCAGATTATTCTTCATTCTAAATACTAAATAGCCATGTAACAGTGACAAACCTAACTTTCGCGGTTGTTTTTGATCATGTTAAATAAAGAAAGCACGCAATGGCTAACCATGACCATTACGGTTGTTAAAAAATAAAATACAAAAGTTTGAAGCATACATCATTCATTCTCAAGCCATGATGAGCGGCCCTTTTTTCCATGAATGGCCAATCGAAAAAGTCACCATTGTATGTGACATAAATACCAGGCTTCACCTCTCTCATATGAGAAAACCACAACTTAATCAGTTCTACCTGCATGCAAGCAGAAAATAAATCATTTAACTCCAAAGCATTACCAGCTATATAATTTAACGAAAAATTGAGAAATCACACCTCATTCTTCACATTCGTCACTTTGAAGTATCCTTCAAATTCAGGTTTGGGTGTATATTCTAAATCCTCTATATCTTCACCAACACACTGAAAAACAATAATAATATATTAATAACAAACTTTAGATTCCACATATAATGAAGACATTAACGCATCTATTGTACCTACCTCTCTATTGATAATCAGATATCCTCGTCCATCAACCATGTATGAAATCATCATAACTGAATCATACTCGGCATCAGGAAACTTTAGAGGAAGCTTTGTGGTCTCTATATCAAATGCACAAACATGAACTTCAGCACGTTGCAAAAGGTCATGCCTTCTTTCTAATGTAACTCCCTCACTTGACACACTTACGTCATACCAGAGCCCGGATCTTACATCTGACAGGTATATTTTAAGTGAGATACAATATTTATAAAACAATGATATGAAATACAGCCAATGTATTAGTTAAAAGTTATCACCCTTGTCAATGGCGAAACGAACATGGTATGGCACATCATACTCCCTTAGATCATAAATGCAGTCTATAAAATCTTGAATTCGCTCTTTGCTGAGAACCCATAAACAAAAATCGCGTCAAAATACGAGAACAAACGTGAGAGACGGGAGCAGTAACTTATATAAACTAGAAGAATTTAGATACTGCAATTGCTACCTTTTGCCTGACAATATGGACTCATAAGCTTCTGCAGCATTAAACTTTTCTTGATTTCTCTGAACTACATGCATCAGGTCACTCTTTACTTGCATCAGTTGTTGTATCGTGTCAAATGATATCTTTAAGTAAGTTTTCCGTAATCCAGAAAGATGGTTTTTCTGTCATGGAAATCAAAAATGTTACTTTTGTAACTTTGGCGTCATAATTCTAAAACAGCTTGTTGAAGTCGCTAGTAAAGAGAGATGTAAAAACTGCCCCTCAAATAGAGTCGCTCAACGATAGTTAAAGCTAATTTTATATACATTTATGGATCATTTCTAACCAAAAACATACAAAAGGCCCCTGCTCTGCTAAAGCTACTCTATTGCCTTTAATGTAAATGCAACTTTTGATGATTACTTGATTAGTGATAGTTTATATCATGCGCACATGAATTTAGTAATTAGCCAGGTGCCTACTGCTTAAGAGGTGTTTGTTTTAGCTTTGTCCCTAGTTATGAGCTTATTACGGCTTAAAACAGGATAATAAGCTCATAAGTCTATACAAAAACGACAAAAAATGGGCTGGTGACAAAAAAGGCAAAAAAAAATAAGCTTGTTAGCCCGAAAATAAGCTAAAATAAACACCCCCTTAATCCAAAATCCATAACTGTTCAAAAAAACTGCATAGACAAATATTATACAAAGTTACAAACACGTATCAAGCATTGACTTACGAGATCAAGGTCCTCTTTCTCAACTATATGAATATCAGCAATTTGCCCTTCGTATCGCCTTCTTAAATACGCATCAACATCCATTTCCATCTTATCCTATACATTCAAACAGCAAATTAATCCCTTCACATTACACCATAAGTAAACAGCCTAAAAACACAAAACTGATAACTAATCAACTAATATCATTTCCAAATTAGCAATTTAAATGTACCTTAGTAGCAGCGTAAAAATAGGGTCTGAACTTATACTTTGCTTTGAACGTCGACCCATCCTTTAATCAAAACACATAAATTTAATCAATAATCACGTCCATTACACAGTTTAGATACCTAATTATACTTTAGAGAGTTTTAAAACTTTACCTGGCAAACAAAATATAAATCCACGCAACTATACACTTTCTGCGTATCCTGATCCTCCCACGACGACTACATACATACAAACAAAATTAAGTAAACAGTGCTAAGTTCCAACCATTGACGCTGTAAGCAAACCAAACACTTAGGTTTAGTGTAACACATACACACGTTAAATGTATAGATTTTCGTGTTCAGGTCAGCTCATTAAGAGAATGAGCTTGTGCTTATTCATTTGTTTATGTGCATTCATTAACACACTAAACGAACAAATCTACAAATTATCCGTTTTCATTTAATAATAAATGAGCGTCACGCCAAACAATCGCTGGCTAACAAACAACTCGGCTTCAGTAGTAACTCACTAAACAAATGAACTAACGTCACGCAGAGCAATTTCACGTAAGATTTTATTCGTCTTCTGCCTTATCACAAAGACAGATTTCTGTGTTCGGGTCCATTTATTATGACCCCAAATGAACATAACTGAACGAACTTTAACCAAAAAAAAACATACATAATATCATTTTGTTGAGTAAAATACTCCCTCCGTCCCAATTCTAATCTCCACCAGCCAAAAACACATTGTTTAATCCGTTGACTGATAGTTAAAACTAGGCGTAATAAATAATGATATAAGCAATTGTAACAAATGAGCGGCAGGCCTAACGATTTCAATTCGCCAAATATTCGGATAGTTTTTAAGCCTTGTCAACAATAAACTTCAATTAATTCAACAAAAATAACAATCATACACCTTGACTTATAATTTAATTACCGGTAATAAATAAATAAAATTAACAGTTAATTATGAATGAGCTTTACGCCAAACAATTTACGACCGGTTTGATTCGCATAATATTCTGATAGTTTTCAGCCTTATCAACACAATAAACTTCAATTAATTTTGTAAAAATTAGTAAAAACTTACAGTGGAGAAAGTAAGAAGCCAGCCGAGACGCTTATCGCCTTCGGTAAAGACATCAAACCCTAGCTTAGACTCAAGCTTTTCTTCTGCAGATAGAATTAGTTTTTGTTTCTTCGAGATCCGCGTGTCGCGACGATCGGTTCGTCTTCGGTTATCGGTGCCGTTCATTTTGTGATTGGTGATTGTTTGATTGAATTGATAGGTTTTGGATCTGGAGATGATAAGATGGAAATGAATTTGGGGGGCGGGGGTTTGTGATTTGTGAGTGTGTTTTTCCCGCTCTTTTTGTTGAAATGGGAATGACGGTTTTGTCCTTGTAGTAGGCGGCAAATAAGAAAGTGAAAATGGAATTATTGTCCGGGGAAAACATTTCCCATAAAATTTGTGTGGAATACAAAGCAAACAAAAATCGCATTTAAATAAGCGTTTTTCAACAAAATATTTTGTAAAACATACAATCGCTTATTTTTTAATATAAAAAAATTACAAAACAAATTTTAGTTGTTTTCCTTATTTTCTTTTGTAACCCACAATCCTCCCTCCCTTTTTTCAAAATAGAATATACAAACATTAACTAAAAGCTTTTTTTATATTTACAAGTATTTTATAGAAATAAATTTCTCTTTCAAATTTTTACAAACCTATCTGAATTTTTTCTTCAACTAAATGCACCCTTAGGGGTGCCTTTAGTTAGGGGTAAGCACTAAGGGTGAGCATATGACCCGAACGGACCGGACCGACCGACCGGACCGACCGGACCGACCACATTCGGTCCGGTCCGCGGTCCCGGCTTTTGGGCTAATTGGTCCTCGGTCCGGTCCGGACCAAAACCGACGAATTTGGCCTTGTTGGACCGGACCGACCGGACCGGTCCGGACCGAGACTGGACCGACCACATTTGGTCCGGTCTCGGTCTAGGGTTTATGCCGAAATCGGTTTTCGGTCCGGTCCGGTTTTTGGACCATGCACACCCTTAGTAAGCACCATTGTTTTTTACAAAATGTTTTGTGAAAAATAAAGAAAACATAAATCACGTTCAAATAAGTGCTTTCCAACAAAAAGTTTGCAAAACACAAAATACTCTATTTTCTAACTTAATAGGGAAAATTACAAAATAAATTTTAGTTGTTTTCTTTTGTAACTTACAACCTTCCCTCCCCTTCTTCAAATAAAAAATACAAACATCAGCTAAACACGTTTTTTATATTTTCAAGTATTTTGCGAAGATAAATTTCTTTTCTAATTTTTTACAAAACTAGAGATAGAAAACAAGATAATTTTTTCTCCAACTAAACGCACCTTTAGGGTACCGAAACGCGCGTTACAACAGCTGATATTTGTGTAACTAAATTTTTTGACAAGCAAATATGTACATTTTCAAGCACCGAATAATTTAATCATTTTTAAATTATCATTTTCAAATTTAATATAATATCAACCTTATAATTAGCATGTTGTTACAATGAGATTATCTATGGCTTTTACAAATTGATTGAATGTTACATATTCAGTTGTTAGCATCAAAATGATTGTTAGAAAAAAATAATAATGTTACAAGTTAATTTGATAGCCATGCTTCCCAAACAGCAATACACATTCTCTAAGCTCGGGGGAATTTTCCGTTGCTTCGGTGAGGAAAACTATTGATAAGAAATATTCACCGAATGTGTCATCTAAAACTAGATGGATTAAAGAGATGCCCATCAAGATTAACGTTCATGCTTGGAAGGTGAGAATGGATGGTTTGCCTACTCGTTGGAATTTATCTCGTAGTGGTATGGATATTCCTTTTATTTCATGTCCTATTTGTGATAATGCGGTGGAATCTTCGAGTCATTTGTTCTTTGATTGCGAAGTTGTGAAAGATAATTTTAGGAAGATTAGTAATTGGTGGAATGTGAATGAGATGGAGGGAGCACGTTTGAAGATTGGGCTTCTTGGATTCTTAATTTAAGGTTGCCAAGCAAACATAAGAAGCTTTTAGAAGGGGTGTGTTTTAGCTTATGGTGGTTCATTTGGTCTTTTCGGAACAAGAAAGTGTTCGGCACAGATTCTCCATCCAAATATAATATTTTCGATGATGTAGTTTTATATACATTTTATTGGTGTCGGTATAGATGTTGGGCTTCTTTTAGTTGGGTGGATTGGTTAAAAAATCCTTACTTAGTTTCGTTGTAACTTCCTAGCATCTTGCTAGCTTCTCTAATAAATTGTCGTTCAAAAAGAAATAACTAGAACAAAAAAAAAATTGTAAAGCTAATTATTGTTGATGTTTATTTGATAGAGATATTCACACCATGGTAGCAACTAATAGTAGTAGACTAATTATTTTCTTAATCATAATATTTTGGTAATCGATTACGATTCGATCTAATTAATAATCTTATTCTAAACAGCACAGAAAACTATGTATTTAATTTTTTTAGTTGTCTTTTTTCATGATCGACCCTGACTTTAAATTTTCACGATATCAGGCCCATTTTAAAACAATCA
This sequence comes from Chrysanthemum makinoi, assembly GCA_910596185.1. Taxonomy (NCBI): domain Eukaryota; kingdom Viridiplantae; phylum Streptophyta; class Magnoliopsida; order Asterales; family Asteraceae; genus Chrysanthemum; species Chrysanthemum makinoi. Next base: position 329,591,189 of record OU343224.1, read on the forward strand.
ATTATATTATGGCATTATCCATTATCTTTTGCATTAAAATTACCAGTGTTGTAACAAAAGACCTACAAGACCGATTAATCGTCGTCTATGCGCTATTGGGTCACCAACTTTTCTGATTTGTGTAAATCGCTCAAAAAGACCGGTCAACCATGGTCAACTGCGTCAACAACTGTCAGAATGGTCAAATGATGCGCGTATGAAGCGCGTTCGGGGTCAAAGGAACTTCCTTTTCGACGAGCAAGTTTTTCAACATCCTAGGCAGTGAACCTAATCGTTATAGTGTAGTATTGGGTAAGCCTCGGGGATTGATATCGTTCTCTAGGGGATTATGAATGCTAGCAAAAAATATATTACGCTAAGGTTTGGGGTTGAGGATGATTCTTTTTTATCTTTTTTTAGTTTTTTTAGAAAGTTAAGGGTAAAATCTCGGGGCAATTGGTTTGAGGGTGGTATTCTCTACCGATTACTTCTACTATTCTAATTATCTAATTCTATGGGTAGCTATGTCTATTTGATATATGCTCGTATGATGATTAAAAATATGTTTACCTAGATACTATTACTCCCTAGTTATCTCTTATTGGTTGGTTGAATTGTCACACCTTATCTTAACCGCGTTGTGCTTCCTAAGGTCGTAGGGTGTGCCTTTGCCCTAACTCTTTGAGGTTACTTTTGGGTTTAGCCTACGAAATCCACAAATTCATTCATAAACTAACTTTCACAAAGATTATTCAAGCATATAAACACAACGATAGCCTAGTTGCACTCCTAAGCCAATTACAATTAAAATAACATACGGGCTACTATCCTACATCTATTTTTATATTTATGTTTGTTTGTTTCAATTATCTAGAGTTTAGTGAGTCGAGTCTTGGCTTAGCAATGCCATTCTTTTCATGCTTGTAACATAAGATTTTTGACTTGACACCACTAAATCGCCTATCCAACCAAACCCTTTGTTTCCCTAACCGTAAGCCTAACGTTACAACCCTTTAAAAGACCTCTTAGATAGTTATTCCTAGGTGCTTACGCCAAAGCGGTGGAGGTTTGATCTAGTCTCAAGCCTATGGTAATCTATGTACTATGACCGGTTAATGAGTGTTTATCTTCCATTTCCATTTACTATATTTCATAGACACCCGAGAGATGAGAGAATCCAAACACCACTTTGTGAGGTGCTAGTATATAATTTTCGTGCTTGTTATGACTATTGTGGTGCTTTTACTTGTTATGAATTATGTTAAACCAATGCTTTATGCCCCCTAACTTATAAATTGATTGGCCAAAATCACATTTGCTTGAGGACAAGCAAATACCAAGTGTAGGGATATTTGATAAGGATTTAAAACGTACACTTTTAAGGGGTCATTTAAGCCATTAATCACCCACTTTTATATCCGTTACTGCTTAATTTCGTTCATTTTCACTTTTTAGGTCTCTTGGAAGCAAAATGCTGGAATGATGCATTTTTTTACGAAAAGGAGTGAATATATAAAGAAAATTGCTAAGTCAAGATCAAAGACTCTCAAGCTGCTGGAATTGAAGTTGACGGCGTAACAATCCATGGGCGACGCCCTCCTTCTCTACATAATTAATTTTGCAACGACTCAGTAGCCTTTTTGCTAATTTACACCTGACGGAGTCAGGCTTTGAAGAGTAAGGGCGTCACGAAGACTTTTCTTCTCAGACGGCCTAGATCCAGATTCAGATGACGTCACTACTGAAGACTGACGACGTCACAACCACAACGTGACGCCATCTCAATGATGACTTGGCCAAGACAAAACCCTAATGATGGCGATCTGACGACGTCCCAACTATAAGGTGACGCCGTCGCCAATGTAAAAATATATATATAAATCGAATTTTCATACTTTTAAAAGGTAGACTTGTGGAGTAAAAACCTAAAACGACTTAAGTCCGGTTTGGACAGTATTTTAGGGTTCTCATACCCTATTTTACATCAAGATAAGTAATTTACTTCATTGATCTCATTATGTCTTCGATTGAATGTGTGTATGCTTGCATGTTTAATATGTCCGGCTAAATTTCATGTGTGTTTTTGTCTTAGATCTATAAAACCTAGTTATTAATTATTGATTGGTTGTCTTTTATCTTAATTGTAATTGGCTTAGGATTGCACTAGGCTATCGTTGTGTTTTTAATGCTTGAGTAATCTTTGTGAACCTTAGTTTATAGTCACTTAGCCGAATTGTAGACTAAACATCCAAAGATAACCTTAGAGATAGTTTATGAATCCTAGAGATTTCGTAGGCAATAACCTTAAGGTAGTCTCAAAGAGTTAGGGATAAAAGCATACCTTACGACCTTAGAAAACACAACGCGTTAAAAATAAGGACGTGACAATTCAACCACCAATAAAAGATAATTAGGGAGTAATAGTATCTAGGTAGACACATTTTTAATCATCATACAAGCACACAACAATAGACATAGACTACCCATTAGTAAGATAATTAGATAGTAGAAGTAATCGGTAGAAGTACCAACCCCCAAATTTAGAGGTGGCAAAACGGGCGGGCCGGGTGGGCACGGGCTACGGGCCAAATGGGCTATGGGCCAAACGGGCGCGGGCTAAACGGGCACAGGCTAAACGGGCACGGGCCAAACGGGCTCATGTTATACGAATCGCTTTTAAAAAGACCCAAAACGACGAAATAAATTTTTCGAACGTAACACCTCATTTATATTTAAAAAATTAAATATAAGTTTTTCCTTAAAAAACAATTTAATGTTTGAGAAAAACATGTGCCCATTATGCCCATTTAACTTCTATATGGGCAAAACATGCCCATTTCAAAAAAAGGTGGAGGTCCAAATGTGCCCAAATCTTTTAAAAGTTTGCCCTTTTAGCCCATTTTTTTGATTTTGGGCACAAATTGCCACCTCTACTGGCCAAATCCAAACCCCGAGATTTTACCCTTAGCTTTATAAAAAAGATAAAAAATAATCTTCCTCAACCTCAACCTTAGCGTAGTACATCTCTCACTAGCATTCCTATTCCCCTAGAAAACGATATCAATACCCGAGGTTTACCCAATACTACACTACAACGATTAGGTTCACTACCTAGGGTGTTGAAAAATTTGCTCGAAGAAAACGAAGTTCCTTTGACCCCGAACGCGTTATACGCGCATCAGTTTCATAGATCTAAGCAAACACACGAGAAATTTAGCTAGACATGTTAAACAAGCAAGCATACACACAATCTATGGAAGACATAATGATACTATTGGATTAAAACACTTATCTTTATGTGTAAAATAGGGTTTGGGACCCTAAGATACTGTCTAAGTCGGACTACAAACATTTAGGGTTTTTACTCCAAAAGTCTACCTCTTTAAATGCAGAAAAATCGAATTCTATATATAGATTTACAAGTGCGACGGCGTCGCCTTATAGGTGGGGCGCTGTTAGATCGCCATCATTAGGGTTTTCGTCTTGGCCAAGTCATCGGTGGGACGACGTCACCTTGGAGTTGTGACGCCGTCGGGCTTCAGATGGGACGTCGTCTTGGTTCTGGATTTGGGCCGTCAGAGATGAAAAGTCTAAGTGACGCCCTTCTTCTTCAAAGCCTGACGCCGTCAGGTGTTATGAGCAAAAATTCCACTGAGCCGTCTGGTGCATGTTTTTATCAAGTCTGTATAAAGGGACGGCGTCGCCCTTTGATTGGGACGCCGTCAGGTTCATTTTGAGCAGCTTGAGTGGCTTCGATCTTGACTTTGCCATTTTCTTCATGTATTCACTCCTTTTCGTCCAAATGTGCATCATTCCAGCATTTTGCTTTCAAGAGACCTAAAAAGTGAAAAAGAACGAAATTAAGTTGTAACGGATATAAACGTGGTCGATTAAAGGCTTAAATGACCCCTTAAAAGTGTACGTTTTAAATCCTTATAAAATATCCCTACACTTGGTATTTGCTTGTCCTCAAGCAAATGTGTTTTTAGCCAATCAATTTATAAGTTAGGGGGCATGAAGCAAAGGTTTAAAATAAATCATAACAAGTAAAAGCTCCGCAATAGTCATAACAAGCACGGAAATTATATACTAGCACCTCACAATGGGTGTTTGGATTCTCTCATCTCTCGGGTTTATATGAAATATAGTAAATGTAAATGGAAGATAAATACTCATTACCTGGCATAGTACATAGATTACTATAGGCTTGAGACTAGATCAAACCTCCATCGCTTTGGCGTACGCACCTAGGAACAACTATCTAAGAGGTCTTTGCAAGGGTTGTAACGTTAGGCTTACGGTAGGGAAACAAAGGGTTTTGTTGGATAGGCGATTTAGTGGTGGCAAGTCAAAAATCTTATGTTACAAGCATGAAAAGCGTGGCGTTGCTAAACCAAAACTCGACTCACTAAACTCTAGATAACTTGAAACAAACATACATAAATTTAAGGACATAAACATAAAGATAGATGAAGAATGGTAGCCCGTATGTTTTTTCTCTCTATTTTTTTTTTTGCATACATTTTTACTCTATCATCCTCTACGATAACATCAAAATATAAGGGATTTATAGGAGCATCCCTACACTTGAGTTTTTATTTCTCTAACACTAATTAACCCGATTTGAAAAGATCAAAACACTTGGAGTATTTAATTACGTAGACAAAGGGAATTTGAATTTATCGTTCCTAACCGTTACTTTATAAAATATTACTTTTACCCATGAGTCCCAATCATCCCAAAACTGTGTACAAAAGATATGACTCGACTTAGCAACCATGCAAGTAACTAGATAATTGAACTAAGGGTTTAGCAATGATAACAATAATGCACTAAAGGTGAGTGCATACAAGGTAGGCTAAGGCGATTTGGGTGTACATTTGGGGGTGGATTGTAAACAATGCTCTTCATTGATATTCCAGAAAACCGAAACATCACGAGAACCGCGAAAAGGATAGGCTCTGAGGGGTTAACTAGGGGTATCGTGTACTAAAGATGAGTACATCGCAAGGGTGTGGGGTAATTACTCAACCGATGTGGAATAAGTAATTATAATACAGGTTTCAAACAAGGGTTATCCTAATGCCTATTATCACTTAGTTATTCCTAACTACACAAGTGTAGTCTCACTAGCGATTTTGGAATGCATCACAAAACAAGTTCTAGAATCTATTATACTACCGGTACACTCTCTAAGCATTAAAGGTGAATGCTTTATTTCTAAAGATCTAGGGGCGAACCTCACATTTTTTGGGTGGAATTTGAGTGGTAAACGGTTTTTGTGCTAGTCATATAACTCCTATCCATGAGACGATTTATTAAGACTGAAGTTTTAGCTCGTACATGTCATAAAAAAATTTAAATTTGGTGCTAAAATTGCCCTAACAAATATCTCTCATAGTTTATTACACAAATAACCAATGACAAGACAAATGATCAAGGATAAACATAGTTTCTACGTTCCCGTTTTATTCTCCCTCCCTACACTTAAACTGAACATTGTCCCCAATGTTCCCCGAAAGTATCAAAGTTATGATAAAAGAAGGTAAGTAAAAGAGAAAGAAACTGGTACTCCCCATATTAGCTCCATCCAATGTTGTGTTTCTTCTTCTTTCCAAATATAACATGCACACTTTTAAGAAAACAAACGAAACCTTCGCGTAAAATCGGCGGTAAAACTATATATGACACAACTACACTGGGATATAATGCTTGTGGAATGGATGTTTACAGTTTTTCTGGAAAATTAAGACATGAGAATTTCCAAAAATTTATAAATAGCACAGAAAACGAAATTTTTTTTATAAGCTGTCTCTGCTTGACCTGACGTCGTCAGGCTTTAATCCTGACGCCATCATGTTGTCATGACAGAAACTGGTCTGCTGTGTTTTCCTGGAAAAATTACATCTTTAAAACTTGGAAAAATTCCTGCAAAACATCAATTATGACTCGATACAAGCATTTGACTCTAACAAACACACATATATATCAATTTCACTAATTGTAATTCTCGTGTTTACGTTCTTCAAAAACGTATGTAATCTTCCCTACAATTATCTTTTTGTAAACTACCTTTACATGTAATTAAGATGAGGTTAAAGACAAAATAAAGCATTTTCACAAAATCAAACATGAGAACATACAACAATGAAAAAGATGTATGAAACACAAACAAGCAAACAATTAAGCATGACTTGCCTCCCACGAAGCGTTTTTCTTTATTTATGAGTCTTGTAGCTAGACTCGAAGTCGTGCTCCTACGTGACTTCCTTTCCGTTATTACTTTCATTCACTAAGCCTTCATCATAAGGTTGTATGCGTTGTATGTTTACCGTGAAATCTCTCCCATCGTCGTCTAATATGATAACGGTTTCACTTTTTAGATTAGTCTATTTCACCGTATAGGGTCCAAACCATTTTAGCCTATTCCTTCCTCTTAATGCTTTTATTTTTTATCTATACAAAAGCACCTTTTATCCTTTCAAAAATTCTTTAGGGTTCTTTTGAGGGAGTGGCTTCGTGGTGTAGTTGTTACCTAATTTTTTATCACGTTTCCACAATGTCGAATCTATCCATTGACTCACAAAATCTCTAAGCCCTTTTTCCCATTCAACAATTTTCTTCTTAACAACATTATTGGAGACCTGCGAATTATTGTCCTTTATCTTCTCCATAATCTTCAAAGGATATCTCGAAACAATAGGTATCCTAACTTGTCCTTTGCCACTCTTGAGTATCATGATACCCTTACCGCATTTGATGGTTGCCTTGGCGGTGACCAAGAAAGGTGTTCCAAGGATTAATGGCATGTTTTTATCTTCCTCAATGTCTACGATTGCGAAGTCCACCGGATAGACAATATTGGCAACCTCAATTAAGACATCCTCCGCTATTCCTATGAGATAAACATATGAGTGATTTGCTAAGGAAAGTCTAAGATTGGTCTTGGTTGGATCCTCCTTAGTCAACTTACTATAGACTGATAGCGGCATTATGTTCACATCGGATCCCTGATCGGCTAAGTCATTTATATTCTCTAAGTCACCAATGCTACATGGTATTACGAAGTTCCCATAAATCTCTTGTTTCTTAGTTACTGGTTTTCTCAGAATCAACTCGTACATAGGTCCCATAGGCATGGTGTCATATTCTTCTTCTTTTATTTCACCTAAGAGGGCTTTCCTAAGAACATCATTGTACCTAAAGTTGTTCACTTGGTTAACAATTGTTTTCTTATTGATCTCATGCTTAAGGTAGTGTTTAATGATTGTGGGTTCATCATTAGTCTGAGCCTCATCATTATCCTTACTATCCTTGTTGTTCTCAGTCTCCTTCTTCTCAACTACTCCATCCTCATTGAAACAATGGAAATGGCGTTAACAAACAAAGTAGGGGTAACGTGCTCATCGTTTCTCACTAACACCTTCTCGGGAACCTTCGTCTTAGTGTACTCTTTCACCAAGTTCATCATTTCCGTCATTTTTGCCTGCATTTCTTCCCTTTGCCTATATACCTTTTATTCAAATTTGGCTAATCTTTCTGAATGGACTGCCATGTATTCTCTCATTTGTGTTTTGAAGCTTGGTGAGTATAACAACCCGCATTTTTTTCGAGTTACTTTTCATATTTTGAAAAGTTACTATTCACTTTTACTATTCACTTTCACTATTAATCCCGTAAAATTTTTAATCCACATTCTCGTAAGATAAATTATTTTAGTAATAACCTGAGAGTTCGACCATCGTTAGATCATTTTCGCAAAAGTTATTAAGTAAACATCGTTTTAAAGTTTCGTTTTAGACGGTCCACCGTTTAAACCTCACACGCATAACGAAAATCAACTATGACAATTTTCCTCGCATCAGATAAATTTTAGATCACTCATGATTAATTTGAGAATTTTTAAGATTTATTATTTTTAATATTACCAAATAAGCCCAGAACAAAACTAAACTTACGTTTTAAACAATTCTACTTACATCCGGACTTAACGATTCTGACTGTGTTTCTAATATGTTTTTGACACTTTTACATTTTTTGTAAAATTCAAACATATTTCCCTCCTCCTTTGACCATAAAGGAATTAACCTTGTACGTTCTACATTTCTGCTTAAATCGCGTAACTTTAAAACTTCACGAATAACGTAAAGTTATCCGCATATGACGAAAACCACATTTTAACATCTCATATCACTTTTAGACTAATTTTAGTCCACTCTAAATAAATTCACAGTCGTTTCCCTGAAATTTCGTTCTTTTCGATAAACTGCGAATTACGCGTTTTTTACCGTATTTCCAGCTTTAAGCAGCGTTTTTGCACCCAATGAGACTTATCACCCATTTTATATTTTTAGATGTAGTATAATGATGAGTTTCATCATTCCTCCAAGTTTCGTATTTTTACGATACCCGGTTTTACGTTTTATGGCTTCGGTTGGCATTTAACGGAACCAAAACTCACTCCGTAACCAAGATAATACCAAAACTAACCACCTAAGTCATCTTATCTTCACTTGGCCGACCTAAGGGGGGGGGGGTGGAGTCATCATTTTGGTGGCAAAATCCTAACCATGCTTCCTTTAGATCATTACAAGTGTCCTAACTTAACCATGGTTAATATTTAACCCAATATATGGTTAACCAAACTTACTCTCCTATAAATAGCAAGTGATATGCATCCTAAGAACCCTCATAATCTGTTTTGGGTCGTTCATATCACAAATCCACCATATCTTCCATCATTTGATCTATAAACTCCAAGTTTATGCAAGGAAGTTCCAAAGATCAAGCTACTACATCAAATCTCTAGCAAGTTTAAGTGATCTTCTTGAGTTTAGATCCACTCAAGTCACTTAATACTTCATCACCAACTCTTCAAGATTGCAAGGGTGCCAAGGTGTGGAAATCTAGCTCAATTCGAAGTCTTAAGCGATCAATCAAAGTCCTATCCTTACTAAGTTACTCCTTTCTTATTGAAAGCCAAAAGTTGTAAGCAACTTATCACCACCATCATCTCATCTTTATTATTCATAATCTTAACTATTTCATGCTATATATATAGTTACTATGTTGATACATGATGTACATATACTCAATCACTTGTTTTAATTCACAAATTGTCATAAAAGTAACAAACTAGTAAACTAGTCATATTCTACACGTGTGAGACCATTAAAATCAGTAACATATGGACTTTATAACTTACATAATATGGTATACAAGATAAAAAGGTAAACATATCAATTTGAATCACCCGAAACGGACAAACGAGTCAAAAGTTATAAGCAAAAGAAGTTAGCGAAACCTAAACGCCAAAACTGTCATGTATAAGCTGTTAAGGGTTATGTCTTTTTTAAAAGTGGCACTTCTGGTCCGAATCATCAAAAAGTTAAAACACGAAAGTTGTCCGGAACGACGTTTTCCATCAATAGTAACGAAGCTTGGACCTTGAAAACACATAAATAGGCCAAAATATTTCAAAAACAGAAACTGCCGTAAATATAGTCTCACAACTATACTTTTGTCACAACTAAAAGCAAACCAAGAGGCCTAATGGCCATAAGCCAAGACCACGGCTACGGCTAAGGTCAAGGTTGAGTCTCAAGAACATGGTAGTCAAGACCAAAGTCACGGCGAGGCCATGGCTAAAGCCTCAAGGCTTGTTTACCCAAGACCATTAACTAAGGTGATCATATTTATGAAAATGACGAGAACTTTTAAAAACATGATAAACTTATTTATATAACAATCTTCACTCAAAACATATGTTATATCTACTAAGTGCTACAATAGTAGGGAGCTTCATGTGAGGGGTTCATTTGAGTAAAACGTATCGACGAGTTGCTGGATTTACGATTTAAAGTGTCCTAGCTCCTCGAACGTTTACTGCATGACCTTTGAATTATGATGGCCCGAACGGTAGTACGATATCTATAAACTAAACATGTTTTCACAACTAGACCATTTCTATAAACGACATACACAAAAACCATGTACTACATCATGATCAACATAGAGACGTATATAGGATGGTTTATGTTTTCCTAAACATTATTCCAAACCTAAGTCACAACATTCTATTTTAGGTTGCTCGTAGAAGTTCTCACGGCATATTCATCATTCTCATTTTACATTTGATATCATTTATTCTGAGGTGAGTTCATAGCCCCACTTTTTATTACTTAATTGTTTTACAAACCCTTGGGGAAGATACATGCTTTATTTTAAACCGAACACATTGCTTTCAAACTGTATGCTTATCTGATTGTTTTATTAGTACTAAGTTACCGCATTTGCCAAACATAAGTCCCTTAATCATGAATCATTAATCACTATGTGAGAGTGGGCGCGAATATTGTGGATTTGGGATTGACGAATCCCGTTTGTGTTGGCCCCATTAAAGGCAAACAAACACACTATATTTGAGTAACATTGGTAAAAACGGCAATTTTACCTGATAGGGCACGCACCGACATTTTCTCCAATTAATTTTCGAACACGTTAACGCCTTGATTGCATGATGCTTAGTCTAATAATAACTGTTTTGGTTTTCAAACCATTGGTGTGAATTTATAACTCACACTACAAACATAATGTGTTCAACAATCAAACAAACTCTATGAATTTCACTCAACCTTTGTGTTGACAGTTTTAAGCATGTATTTCAGGTCTATAATGTCGGAAGCTGGCACGGAGGAGCACGGATACTCAAGAAGGCTATAAATTTTATTATCATTCGAAAACCAATTTAATGTATTTTGTAAACAATGGAACCAACTGGGACCTCATTTTTGTAAAACTCTGATATTTATATAAATCGAATGATAAATCTTTTAAAACGACTCCATTAGAGTACGTTTTCTATTGTTATGACTGTTGTGCCATGAAGTAACACCCAGTTTGAATTCCGCTGCGTATCACAAAATTGGGGGTGTTACAGTGAGAGTGGAATTGGAGAGATAGAACGGAGGTGTCGTACGAAATTGGGATTTTGTTCACGGCTTGGTGATTCAGAGAGAGGTGTTGGGTGGTTGGCGGAGTTAATGGAATTAACCGTTGCTCGATGGATTGGTCCAGGTGCTTTCTTTTGCCTCTCAATTAGATAGTTGATCCTTTTCTCAAGAGCACTAACTTGCTCTTCAGTAATGTTGGAAGGCTCATGAGGTATTGATAAGGCATTTACCATTCTTATGGGGGTTTCATGAGATCCACTCCAATCTTCGTGGCTTTGACCGGCAAGCTTTTCTATGATATCACATGATTCTTCCGCGTTGAGAATGCTGAGCCTTCCTCTGGTCGCTCGGTCAATGGATCGCTTGGTGAGGAAGTTGGCATGATCGTAAAAGATTTGGACTTGAAGCCAAACATCGATGCCGTGATGAGGGACTTTGTGGAGTAAGTCCTTGAATCGAGTCCATGCCTCGTAGAGAGATTCGCCTTGACGTTGTTGGAACATCAAGATGTCATTCCTAAGTTTAGTAGCTCTCACCGGTGGAAAAAATTGGGCGAGGAAACGAGTGGTGAGATCATCCCAACTTGAGATGGATTCGGCGGGAAGTCGCTCAAGCCAATTACTAGCTTGGTCCTGTAGAGAGAATTGGAAGAGACGCAAGCGCGTGGTCTCCCGTGTGGTAATATCAAGTTCGATGGAATCAACGATTTTAAGGAAGTCCTTGAGATGCTAATTAGGATATTCGGAACGAAGTCCATGGAATTCACATCCGTTTTGCACCAACCGGATGGTGTTGGATCGCAAGGCCGTAGTTTGAGCTTGATCGGGGAGCTCAATGGTGTTCCTATAGCCTTGGTGGCTCGGTCTAGAGTATTCACCAAAATTACGGCCTCTTGGCGGGTCAATTGGTGGTGGGTCGATGGGAATTGGGTAATGTGGTGGTGGGTTATCACCTTCCATGATGAAAAGTGATGGGATACGAACAAAGGGGATAGACTACAAGGAAGCTAAAAATGAGAAAAAATCTTACTTGATAGGAATCAAGCAAGGGAACCTAAAAGAGATAAAGATCTAACTAGCTATTCTATTCCCCGGCAGCGGCGCCAAAAACTTGATGCGCATACGAAGCGCGCGCGTTCGGGGTCAAAGGAACTTCCTTTTCATCGAGCAAGTTTTTCAACACCCTAGGCAGTGAACCTAATCGTTGTGGTGTAGTATTGAGTAAGCCTCGGGGATTGATATCGTTCTCTAGGAGAATAGGAATGCTAGCAATAAATATATTACGCTAAGGTTGGGGGTTGAGGATGATTATTTTTTGGGCTAATTCTAAGAATGCATCTTTCGCTCAAGGTGTCATCACTTTTTAGGAAAAAAGTTTGGGTATTTCCAAAATAAACCTTGAGACTTGCGACTTTTCTACTTTTCATATAAGCATGACAAGTGTCCTTCGAAGTTTGTGTACCCAATCATAATTTTAACTAAATTGTCTATTAAACCCTTGTCTTTTAGTACAAATAATCAATCTCAATGACTTTTTAAGAATCTTGAATTTTTTTGTCTTTTAGTAAAAAAAGTCAAAGTTACTAAAATATTTTTTAATACTTTTCGCTCCTTCCCAATCTTAATTTAAGCGAAATAATATTAGCTACTTTTTTTACTTTATACTTTTGTACCTTTTAATACATTTTTACAATTTTCAAAATTATAATTTTAACTAAATTGTCTATTATACCCTTTTCTCTTCCATTTCTACCAATTATTTTTCTCATTCATTCCCTGTACATTTCCACCAATTATTGATTTGTACAAGCTCGATTCTGTTCTAAAACCATTTCATTCAAAGTTCCAAGTTACTCAATGTTAATTGATGATTTCAAGTTTAAAAATCTTAGAGCGTAAGACTCTCTAAGAAAAACCATCACCACCAAGCTCAGAATACCCATCCAACATTCCAGTGTAAAGCAATCTCCATCATTATTCATCTCACCAGTTTTCCATATCCATATCCTTCCAAATGAACTCATTAGTAACTCGAATCTCACACAAGGACTGATATTTGTAAAACTCATGTATTAGAACGCATAAAAGACTAAGATTGGTCACAAGTTGCAGTTTTAATCAAGCTCAAGTGTTTATTTCGTGGCTTAGAATTCCGGTGTTGTAATAGTGCCGAGTAACACTTATGGGAAACCCAACTGTTATTAATTCATATGAACTTCCAATAGTCTTATAGTCAAATAACCAACCAACAAGAACAACCAAAGAAGCCTAAGCATCGAACAAATAACTTGATTATCCAAAAGGTATATTGATTCAAAGGACAAACATTAATCCTAGCCAACAAACATCATTGAAGGTTGAACGACCCGTTGTGCTTATCTGCCGCCAAACGATACATGTTTAACCACCGCTATCATGACTCGAAACCACCGCCAAGCTCTCAAAACCAACGCTAGTTTCAAAACCACGCCAAGTTATCTCGAAACCATCGCTAGTGTTTCTTGGTAACCACCGCTACTAAAACCACGCTATAGAACACGATATAAAAACGCCAGCATATTTTTATTATTTTATACCGCTAGTGTTTCTTGGTAAACGCAGCATATTTTTATTTTATATGCTACTGAAACCACGCTATAGAATTCGATATAAAATAAGATCCAAGAAAATCGGATGGAATTATCGAAAGAACTTTATTCTTATGCTGCTTTACATCCACGGCATATATCAATGAGCAAGTCATAAAAGTTATAATTATATAAATCCTCGCTATATAGCACTCTTATATCTAAAGCATCAAAGTGGAATAAAAAAGAAGGAAAAAGATGAACAATTCAAGCAAAAGAAAAACGATTATACACAACTTCAACGAAATGACCGATCAAAAATCCCGACATACTACCTCAATCATAAATGTCATATAGCTCACTTATGTCGGTGAAATCGTGATCAATGACATCACCTTCGGGTCCCTTACCCGATGATTCAGGACTCGCTCCGTGGGCATCGCCGGTGATGGACCGCACCGTGCACCGTGTTGGTTGTAGAGTGGCCAAGTCGCATAACTTCTTGGTTAAGAGCAGCCATAGCATCTTTAATGGTCTGTGTTGAGCCACCAGATATGGCCTCTTTGAGCGATCCAAGTTTCTCCTCGACCTTCTCTTTAACAAATGACGGAACCTTCTCTCCCAATTCTTTCAACTGCTTTTTCATCGATAAACCATCAATCGCTTGGTTCTTGGTGTCTATGGCGCCACGCGTTTTCCTTGTCTTCCTTTGCAAACTTCTCGGCTTCATTAACCATTCTTTGTACATTGCATTGAATTAATGACAAGCATTCATGTATCAGTTTTGTTTAAAACAAATGAGCTTAGAGTTTTAAGAGCCAAGTGGATAGAAAGGTATCCAACTTTCCTTACACTTCTATTATCGGTGGTAGTCTTAAGCGTCCTAGATAGGTTACAAACTTATAAAAAAAACTATTTTGGGTATCCAGAGACCGGAAAACCAATATTGGAAGTAAAATTAGTTTCGTGTAGCTTCCGGATGAGCATTCCAATTATTTTCGTGAGACCAAAAGGACTCTTTAAATGACCCAATGCGGGAATTTTGTGGACCTTAATTGTTGATTAAGTAAACACGTCTTACAGAGAAAAATATTTACCGTTCAGTGGGACAAAATGAGCAATTGTTTCAAATCCAAAAGACCCTGATTCAGATATATGTAACTTTGTAATTTAAATTACCAGAGTTGCAAGTCCATGACCCGCCAAATCCTCCAATCACTCCAAGAGGTGAAGATGCTGCAGCAAGAGCTGAAAGCGTAAACAATAAGGTAGGATCAGAGGAGTGTAACGAACAAAGTTAACAAAAACATTATTATGCAATTGCAAGTAAGGCCTTTCTTAAAGTCCGTTAATGTCTAAGTATACTTTGAAACATAATCTCGAGCGCTTTCACTAACCAATTGTGGAGAAAAATGATTTGTCTCCCCACTCAACTACAAAGACTAAAAGGAAAGTGCTAACTATTGTGCTTAGCGCACAAAATCCCGCACCGTTGCCCAAAACTTCGGAACAGCCTATCTCAAATTGTATCAAGTATATACATAAGTTATAGATCACGCACTTTAGTATCAAGGTCAAACGGATAATCTTCAACTTCATGTGAAATTTATACGAAAAAAGGACATGGCCAGTTAAGTTCTACCACAGTTGCACTTCATTTGTGAATAGTACCATCAAAACTGAATCTGAAATCATAAAAGGTCTAACCTCAAAAGTCAAGGATTATATTTTCCTAACCGAATGAACAAGGGTTGGTTGTTTCACGTGCTCTTATAGTGTCGAAAACTTGAAAAATAAACATGACTTCTTACATTAGGTGAAATGTAATAGTTACCTCTTTTTGTTCTTCTTCGCTTTAAGACCATCACCGTAAGAGGCATCAAGCAATGTTGAAACACCAAAATAAACCTAAAATCGATTCAAATAAGATGTAATAAAGAGTGATTTCCCATACAAACAGCAGTTTATCGAGACAGATCTTTGATTTCATATGTTACCAAAAGCAATGCTGCAGCAATATCATCAATTGGTAGGTCTGTGTCACCAAATCTGCCGTTCAAAATTTTATATTAGGAATCAGGATGATAAGAATGAAGTAAAACTTTTATCATCTACCAGGGTCGATGATGAAATAAAAACAATCATTGAAGAGCGTAGACCTGAATGGTAGGATTTCATCAACATAGTGAAAAGTTCAGCCAAGAACAACAGATATGACCGTCATTATCCCGATGAAAACAAGATACGTGCATGTTACAATTATTGGCACGAAATAAATAATGAATGATTCAGAGAACCTAGAAGCATCTTATGCAACCGAATCAGATATCGTGATTCAAGAAATAAAGTATGGTACTTACCCTAGTGCCAAAAGTCCCGTGAAGACAAGCTCTGGCGAGTTCCTAGCTGCTAAAAGTGCCTGCAAAAGTAATAGGGAATAGGTTTTGATACAGCTTTGAATCCATAAATATGATGAAGCATAGTATCTATAAAAGAACATTTAGTTGAAACATAAGCCTTGTAAGAATGTAATTTACCGCAATGAAGAAGGTTTTGTCCCCACAGAGAAAAATATTAACAAGAATGCCTAAAAAAGGGAATCCGAGTTAATATTTGCTTGTAAAAAGAGTACAATTTCATGTATGTGTGGGTGCCAATATACATTCAGTGATATAATGAGTTATAGGGATATTATACTAACTGAAGCAAAACTGGCTTATATCACCAAGATCACCAAAAAATGAGCTAGACTGCATTAGACTACCAACATCTGAACCGGCAAGGGCGTTTTGAGCATCTTGAAAAGTTAAGATCCCGAAGAACAACATAAACTTTAGGTAACTGTTCCATGATGCATCAATTGTCAAGTTATTGAAAGGAAGTAATTTTATCCGTGTCCATATATTTCTTGAATATGATGTGTCCGCAAGTCGCATTCCCAGTCCTCCACGTTATGGGTAAGTTTTGTTGCATAGTCACCGTCGAAAAGTACCTTAAATACAAACATAAATGTCACGTGTTAAACAAACACACATCCCGTGAATATAAAATGTGCTTAAGAAGAAACTTTGGGATGTCCCATAATTAGTGTTCACTTTGTATTACTGAAAGTAGACTTTGTTAGTGGACACTTGATATGGGACGTAGTAATGAACAAAAAATCTAAACTTATAACAACAATTCCGAATTATACAAAAAAAGAACACGAAATTCAATTATACAAAAATCTAAACTTATAACAACAATCCCATAACTACGACTTAAAAATCACAATAATCAGTTTATAATATTTAGATAAACAGTTCTGGTTCTCATAATTTCTATTTCCAACTCACAAACCGTCCAACTTCGTTTCACAAATATATCATTTTGTCACCGTATCTATTAATTTCTTTTACAATTAGAATTTTTCAAGCAACAGTGACTATTACAACTTCAGACATCACAACTCACAAGCACATTTAAACACTATTTTTTGATTCTAAGATTATAATTTAATAATTACAATATACCGTGCATGGCACCCAAGGCTACAACCTCATCGGGATTAACGCTTAGTTTTTTTATTCTAAGTATATTATTTTTTGATAAACACTATTTTTTGATTCTAAGTATATTACAAGAAACGTGATTATCCCAAGTCTCACCCAAACATCAAAAGTACCACCTCCGAGGTCAAACACTAATATGGTTTCATTGTTCTTCCTTTCGAAACCATAAGCTAATGAAGCGATTGTAGGTTCATTGATGGGTGAATTTACAGGGTGTTTGGCATTTGTTTTTATTAAAAGGGATTATGTTGTCATTGTATTCAATTAGCGAGATAATAAAATAGTGTTTGGGTATAGTGTTACTAAACCACCGCTAGTATATTTAGGTAACCACGCTACTTTATTTTATTCCACCGCTAGTGTTACCAAACCACGCTAGTATATTTAGGTAACCATTGCTACTTTATTTTATTCCATTGCTAGTGTTCCTAAACCATGCTAGTATATTTAGGTAACCATCTTGCTACTTTATTTTATTCTACTGCTAGTGTTACTAAACCATGCTAGTATATTTAGGTAACTAATCGCTATGTTTCTAAACCATCTACGCTTCTCAAAACCACGCTAGTTTCTTGTCGTTACCCATTGCTAGCTTGTTTTGATTCTAATCAATACGGGACTCGCACTATTGCATACTAAGTCCACACAACAATTGGTGATAATCGAAGCTCATTTACACAACAATCGGTGTAAATGAAACACTAATTATTATATGTATATTAAAATTAGAGAAATAATACCTTCGCCGAAAGTGAATTGACCGGAGATGGTAAGATAACAGAGATGAAGGTGTTGATAGCCGAGGTGAAGGTGTTGATACCGAATGCGTGATGGTGGCCAGAGGTGAAGGTGTTGATAGCCTGAGTTGATGGCGGCAGAGAGAGAGAGAGAGATAAAACTTCGGTTTTAATTGAAATGAGAAATAATGTGAGGAGTTATTGTTTTTGTTCGACTTTTTATTTACTTTTTATCTCAGTCAAAGTTTCATCATTAAATGGAATTTCTCTTGTAGTGTGAATTGGTAGCAATTGCCAATAACAGTTTTAGAGTTTTAGTTTCATAGTTTTTAGTTTAAAAAGTGAATTGGTAGTAGTAGTAGGCTAATTTTGGTTTTGTTAAAGGAAAGAAGATGCTCAACATGTAAAAATAGTTAAGGGTACAATAGTCATTTTAATTTAAAAAGTATTTAAAAGTTATGTAAAAAAAATATAAAGTACAAAAGTACAAAGTTAAAAAAGAGCGCTCAAAGTAATACGCATTTAAGTCAAGATTGGGAAGGAGAAAGAAATAAAATAATACTTTCCAAAGTTTGACTTTTTCCTCGAAAATATAAAAAAAAATCGCTCGAATCTTAAAAAGTCTGATATAAGTCGATTATAAATCATAGGTACAAAAAGGTAATTTCAATGATTGGAGCATGAAAAGTGTCAGGACACTTGGCAATCTTAGATTGGAAGAAAAAAGTCGCAAGTCTCAAGGTTTATTTTGGAAATACCCAAACTTTTTTCCTAAAAAGTGAGGACACCTTGAGCGAAAGATGCATTCTTAGAATTAGCCCTTATTTTTTTTTATCTTTTTTTAGTTTTTTTTAGAAAGTTAAGGGTAAAATCTCGGGGCAATTGGTTTGGGGGGCGGTATTCTCTACCGATTACTTCTACTATTATAATTATCTAATTCTATGGGTAGCTATGTCTATTTGATGTGTGCTCATATGATGATTAAAAATGTGTTTAGCTAGATACTATTACTCCCTAGTTATCTCTTATTGGTTGGTTGAATTGTCACACCTTATCTTAACCGCGTTGTGCTTCTTAAGGTCGTAGGGTGTGCCTTTGCCCTAACTCTTTGAGGTTACATTTGGGTTTAGCCTACGAAATCCACAAATTCATTCATAAACTAATTTTCACAAAGATTATTCAAGCATTTAAACACAACGATAGCCTAGTTGCACTCCTAAGCCAATTACAATTAAGATAAGAGACAACCTAACAATAATTAATAACTAGGTTTCATAGATCTAAGCAAACACACAAGAAATTTAGCTAGACATGTTAAACAAGCAAGCATACATACAATCAATGGAAGACATAATGATACTTTGGATTAAAACACTTATCTTGATATGTAAAATAGGGTTTGGGACCCTAAGATACTGTCCAAGTCATACTACAAACGTTTAGGGTTTTTACTCCAAAAGTCTACCTCTTTAAATGCAGAAAAATCGAATTCTATATATAGATTTACAAGTGCGACGGCGTCGCCTTATAGGTGGGACGCCGTCAGATAGCCGTTATTAGGGTTTTTGTCTTGGCCAAGTCATCGATGGGACGACGTCACCTTAGAGTTGTGACGCCGTCGGTCATCGTGGGACGCCGTCTTGGTTCTGGATCTGGGCCGCCTGAGATGAAAAGTCTGAGTGACGCCCTTCTTCTTCAAAGCCTGACGCCGTGAGGTTGTATGAGCAAAAATTTCACTGAGCCGTCTAGTGCATGTTTTTATCAAATCTGTATAGAGGGATGGCGTCGCCCTTTGATTGGGACACCTTCAGGTTCAATTTGAACACCTTGAGTGGCTTCGATCTTGACTTTGCCATTTTCTTCATGTATTCACTCCTTTTCGTCCAAATGTGCACCATTTTCTTCATGTATTCACTCCTTTTCGAAATTAAGCAGTAACGGATATATAAGTGGTCGATTAAGGGCTTAAATGACCCCTTAAAAGTGTACGTTTTAAATCCTTATCATCAAACTTATAAAAAACTTGCAAACCTTGCAAAAAATACTCAAAACTCGCTGTAAACTAGTTTTAATCACTTATAACCACTGTTTTTATTTGTTACAATATGTTTTTAAAGAAAATGCCAATAATGCACAAAACTCGTCGGAAATACCAAAACTTGCCGAAAATGCCGATTCGATTAATCACCGATTAATCCCGCATAAACCAATTACCGATTCGCTATTTTTGCAATTTTGAAATTACTATTACAAGTTTATTTACAATACACTTAAAACTAGTGTTAAGTTTATTTACAATGCACTTAATATTACAAGTTTAGATATCACGCCATTAAAAGAAAGTGTGTAACGTAATAATTTTAAGTCTTTTACAAAAAGAATGTCTCAAATCTTTTAGATATTACTATATATATAGATATAAATAGTGTTTCAGATTTGAACGATTTTAGGGGTTGTTTCTTAAATAAATGATTTAGAAACATATTTAGTTTTGCCTATTAACTAAGAGATAAAAGTTTTTGTGGACATCCCCAATAAGAGAAACAAAGATTTGAGCTCATTCATTAAGTGAAAAAGAAATACCCCCTTAGTATGAGATTGTTAGTTTTGTTTTATTTTTTAGTTGTTTTATGTCTTATATGTAATGTAAAAAACATGTATGTGATATAAGAGATGGATTTGAAGTCTTTCAGATATAAGAAAGCGGTGTTCAGACAAAAACATGTCATGTGTTTTACGATAAGTAGCAGTTCCAGGGATATCACTGACATATCACGATGCTTATTAACAACCACTTATTATTATGCTGGGTTGATATTATTTCAAGTTAAAATGCATGACGCGTGACTATTAAACTTTTCTTTTTCTTTTCGAATGACTTATAGTTGCATACTCAGATGACCAACACTAACATGTTCTGTTGCGTGATGTATGTGTACATCTCACCTCGTAATAGGGGCGTGCCGATGGGGTTTACGAGGTGCATGAAAACAAAACCCATAAACCTAACAACTTTATTGGCAATAAAATTCATTCATTCCATCACACCCATACCCTTGAAACAAACACACCCTACATTTTCGCAAATTTATAGTTAGCTACTTAGCTTAACTGAATGTTAAACTTACTTAAAAGAGTAAATTGCATTTTTGGTCCATGTGGTTTGGCTAAATTGCATGTTTGGTCCCATATTTTTGAATATGCATCGAACGTCCCTATTTTGAACTTTTGATTGCAAATATAGTCCCCAATCGATGTGAAATGACCAAATTACTCCAATAAAAAAGAAAGAAGATAAGGGTAATTTGGTTGTTTCACATCGATCGAGGAATTGTATTTGCAATTCAAAATTCAAAATAAAGATGTTCGCTAAACTTTCAAGAGACCAAATATGCAATTTGGCCAAACCATAAAAACCAAAAATGCAATTTACTCCACTTAAAATAAGTATCCAATAGACTTAAAAAACATAAACAAAATGGAAAAGACTAGTTAGTGAACTAAACGGGTCAACACTCTGGACCAGCCCATTGCAAACAAAGCCCACAAAAAGCCAAGGCCAGAAAGCACTATTAATAACTTGTTATAACATAACTAGGGTTTCCAGCAGCTTTCATAACAACCCTAACATCCATACCAGTGCGGCTGTAACACATAATCTCAAGGTACCTTCTTCATAATGTATTATATTTTTTTCTATAAAAAAATAATGGGTTTGTGATGGTGTATTGATATGTTTTGGTTTTGTAGAAAATGAAGGTTGTAGCAGCATACTTGTTGGCTTTGTTGGGAGGTAACACCAGTCCTTCTGCTGAGGATTTGAAAACCATCCTTGGTTCAGGTATTTATATAAAAACAAAATTTAGTTTGTTATTTTATTTTGCTTGATGTTATAAGTACTTTTGTAGATATATGTTTAAGTTATAAGTTTTGTTATGGTGATGGATTTATATTGTTAGTGTTGTATATGGATGTTAGTGATTTTGGGTCTAAACCTTTGCTTATGGGGTGTTTGTTTTGGCTTATGTAGCCGGCTTATGGCTTATTTGGTTTTTGGCTTATGTTTCATAAGCTAACTTTTTGTGGCTTATTTTGAAGCTTTTTTAGAAGAAGTTTATTATGTCATAATAAACTTATATAAGTCGAAAAGTTAAAAAATAAGCCCCAAAAAGTGAGCTTATGAAATATATGCCCAAAAATCAAATAAGCCATAAGCCGGCTATATAAGCTGAAATAAACACCCCCTTAATGTATATGTTTTGTTTAAAGCCTGTTTAAACTGAAATTGCTTAGTTTGCTAATAAGTACAGATATTGATTTTGTTCCGTTGGTTTGGTAGTATGACTCAAACTGCTTGGTAGTTTGCGTTTACTCGAACTGATACTTTTAGTTTATTAGTAATTGAATGTTTTGCGATTAATGGAGATTTGCAGACCAGATAATGAAATGCGAGTTATTTAGCTGCTTAGTTTATTTAGTTATCATGTTAATGATATGTTATGATACTTACAAGTGATTCCACTACGTTAACAACATAAACGGTTTGTCCTGTTTTGTTGAAAGATGATCCATTTAAACACGGCTTAGTATTTTGTGGCATTCTATTTTTGTGCTGTTTGTTTTGTGTTGCTTTATCGCTCTTAATCTGGGATATGTAAATTATTTATTTTTGGCTGATGTGTTTATTAGAGTAGTGAAACAATAGCCAATGATATAACTTGTACTGAAAAAAGTAATGAGGGCAGTTAAAATCTTGATATTTGATGTTGGATGAAATAGTAGGGATTTGTTGTTTACAAGTTTGAAACTGATTTATGTGCAGTTGGAGCTGATGCTGATGAAGACAGAATTGAATTGCTCTTGAAAGAAGTCAAGGGTAAAGACATTACCGAGTTGATTGCATCTGGAAGGGAAAAGCTAGCTTCAGTTCCATCAGGCGGTGGTGGTGTTGCAGTCGCTGCTTCAGCTGGTGGTGGTGCTGCACCTGCAGCAGCAGCTGCCGAGTCAAAGAAGGAAGAGAAGGTTGAAGAGAAAGAGGAATCCGATGATGTAAGCTATTCTCTACCTGTTAACTCTCATTGTGTTTCAATGTTGGTCTATCAATCGTAACATGTTATTTTGTTTTTTTGCAGGACATGGGTTTCAGTTTATTCGACTAGAAGAAAGGAATCTCTTCTTTTGAATCATACTAAGGTTTTATTGTTTGTTTTTAGTTTTGCCGTAAGTGTTGAATTTTGTAAGACTATTGGAAAGTCTTGGATGTATGGTGTAGTTGAAGATCAGATATTTTTAATCAAAGTGGTCTTGATTTGATACTTCTGCATATTGTTTTCCATTTGCTTTATATTGTTATTATCTGTAGTTTTGTTGTTTGGTTGGTTTTAGTTCTCGGTGTTAATGTTTGGCTTGAGATAAAAATGAGAAATTAGTGAGATTTTGCTGCAGTATATACGCAAATTCACACTGCACGTTATGGCTTTTGGTTTAAGTCCTGGTTTAAATTTCACCTTCAATGGAAAATTGCAAATTACATAGTCGTTATTAAGATTTGTAAACTGCTTTAATTGCAAAAACACAAATGTGAACACCTTTCACATGATTGGTGAGCATGTTAGCGCACTGCCGTAGTAAAATTTGACTAATGAAACCACTTAGGGTTGGCGCTTAATGGTCTTGTGTATGCGATCCTGAGATTGCTGCCTCGCATAAGGTGTACGCTTTTGTTGTTGTGACTTGTGAGATGGTTTTCCACACAAAAGATTAAACATGATTTGGTTTGATTAGACAATTTATCTATCCACATTGCTGGTTATAAAATCAACATTAGCATGCAAATTGGAGATAAGGAATGCATTATTTAAGTGCTTATCAGCTGTGTTTGCTTATGTTATGACTTATGAGAACTAATAACTCTAATGTATTGGCATATGTTATGACATGTGAGAACTAAATCACTAATAACTAATATAACCACACGGAGGGGGTGTTTATTCGCGGTAAGTTTCAGCTTAAACATTATATCTCAAACACCCATAAGTATGCAACCAGAAAGAACTTCGGTTCTTGTGAAGAGTATATCTAAAAGATAACTCTGTTGAAGAGTGTGAACAAAATTTGTATAAGGAATTTACCAAACATGTAAATTATAGTTACGGGTAGAAAAAGTCACTTCGATGTGAAAGATTTGCCCCGTTTATGTGGAAGGGGGCTTCTGTAAGCTTCGTGAATTAGTGATGCGCAAAAGTATAATCATTATAAGTCTAGAAAACAAACACCCTACATCTAAAAATGAACTCGAGACAAACATTCTGTGTAGTAAAGAGCGAAACTTTTTTTCTTTCTAAAATACAACTTGGCATGCTAAACACGACTACACGAGCAATAAACCAAAACAGACACGGCCTATATCTTTCAGTTCACTTTAACACCAACTTTAAAACCATTTTACAAAAGTCAGTTAAATCATGAGATATCTTTGTGTTCATACAAAACCATTCCCAAATAGTCAGGACCTCTTTCTCTGCTAAAGTCAAAAGACCGTCACTTCTGCATATTAATGCCCTTTAATTTTGAAATTCTTGGCAACCTTAAAAATGTAATCAGGAATGAGTAGTTCAAGTCAAAAAGTTTAAACTTCGGTGCCAGATTTGAAATCTTGGATTTGACCAAATGCCACCAGCACGTTACAGATTATCAGCTTCCGATATATATTCATCACTCATGACTTGGGAACCGTCACATTCAAGATCTTTACATCTTGGTATGGTTTATCTCCCTTGTCCGTCTTCACTTTCTCAATTGCCTGAAAACAAAGGTTTGTTTCAGAAAAATTTCACCCAACCCGTTTTACAA
Source organism: Chrysanthemum makinoi (assembly GCA_910596185.1). Lineage (NCBI taxonomy): Eukaryota > Viridiplantae > Streptophyta > Magnoliopsida > Asterales > Asteraceae > Chrysanthemum > Chrysanthemum makinoi. The sequence goes on from OU343224.1 coordinate 329,615,826, forward strand.
AAATAGTAGAGTTTCAAAATTATTGTTTGGCGTGTAAGCAATTACCTGAACAACGTCCATCCCCTTAATAACTCTGCCAAAAACAGTATGCTTATTATCCAGCCATGGCGTAGCAACAGTCGTGATAAAGAACTGAGACCCGTTAGTGTTTGGACCCGCATTTGCCATCGACAATGTGAAAGGCCTGTCATGTCTTAAACTGCAAAAAGAACAAAATTTGTCAAGTTTTAGCTAAAATAAGTACATTCTATTCACTTAAAGACTCAAGTGCAGATTAGTTATACAACTGAACTACATTATTGTCCTCCATTGCTAGGAGCCTAGGACCATTGTCATTATTTTAGTTTCTACCATTTTATATGAGATACAAGTTTAAAAATAAGCTGTTACGGACCTTTTGTGAAATTCATCTTCAAACTCCCTTCCCCAAATAGATTGTCCACCTGTCCCATCTCCCAAGGGGTCTCCAGTCTGTATCATAAAACCTTTGATAACCCGATGAAATATCAGATTATCATAGTATCCATTTTTACAGTGAGTTGTGAAATTCTCCACGGTTTTAGGACACTCTTCTGGGTACAGCTTCATGTGGATATCACCAAGTGTTGTGTGCATAATCTGGTACAACAATATCATCAAGGTAATGATTAGCAAGATAATATAAGTATTAATAAAGCATAGTTGAATATTAATACAATAAGTAAGAGTACTTACCACATTCTCCGGAAGTGATGTTGTAACAGATTTCCCTATATCTGACGCTGCCATAAGTTCATCAGGAGGAGGCTTCTCATTGAAGACATCCCGACCCTTAGTTGCATCCTCAGGTTCCTCTGGTTCTCTTCGACTGCAACAACATAAATCCGTAAGCACCATCTCATGTGACCAAACTCACAAAAGGGGTACCTGCTAAAATGCATTCGGCAGATCTTAATGCAAAAAAGTAATCAACTGCTATACCTGAACATATATATTCGGTGCTTCTTGAATGCACAGCATAATAGAGTAGGGTCTGTGAGGGGTTCTTTGCTTTCATTGACATTCACAGCAGCAGCTGGAATTTTGCGCACTTTTTTGCTGCTCTGATCACCTTGGTACAAAGCAATTCTTAAGAATCTGTCATTATTTTCCACCTTTCCTAGAATTCTGGCAACTGTATTTGTGTGCAGATTTACGATCTACCATAAAAAGAAGAGAATACAATATTTAAATTCCTTTATAACTTGAGAAAACGAAATAGTTTAATGAATGTTACAGGAATGGAAAGAGGAATCTCTTACTTTTATACCAAGAAGGGTTGGATAAATAATGAAATTGCCGCTTTCATCAAAAACGGCATTTGGCTGTGGTACATTTTCTGTGTTTTCAATTTCCTTTTCAACTGCCATTCTTCGACCAAAATCAATAGATTCTAGCCGGTATAAAGGAACATCGCTTTTTTGAAGTTCTCCAGCATTCTACACAAAGCAGATACAGATATCTTAGAAATAGTTGATAATAAATATACATATGCAATATAACCGACTGCAATAAGTAAATTACCTCAAGTGATTCATCATAGACCCGTCTTAGCTTACCAGTTCTGTACCAAAATATACGTATTCTACGATCAGGCGACGTGACTGCAAATTGCTTGCCGTCATTGCTTACCTAAAGACAGGTACCAAAAAAGTTAATATTGTTGGTACGTGATAATGCAAATATAGCATATCTTATTAGAGGCGGTTACTATGCACTTGCATACATTCCAAGTACAATTACACATGGTAATCTTGAACTCAGTACTAGCATTTAATAGCAATCTGATTGATGTCACTTATACCAAATTTATTGCAAGAGAATATATTGCTTTGTGTGAGCAGTAGAATTATTTACTAGTATAACATTTACAACGGCCAAATCAATTCCTTACCTCGATAGCAGAAACAGCCGTTTTACATTTGACAATTGCGAACAGATCAGTATCACTTTTATATTTAAATTTGACCCTGTTAAAGCCAAAACAGAAGACTCATCAATATCAGTAGCCAAGAGAGGAGGATAAGGACGGATAAACTTGTAGAAATTTTCAAAACATACTCGCTGTCGGGGAACTGAAGTGTATTAGGGTCCCAATACTCAATGATTCCCATGGCATCTGCGGATATCATAGTATCAAAAGCATGATTGTACTTCATTACTTTAATAGGACTGCCATGTATCTGAAAAAAACAAGAAAGTCCAATTTAGTTTCGGTTCATGTTAGATGGTGACAATTCAACGGAATTAAGAAAGCAAAAATGAATGGAGGTCAAAGTCAACCTACCTCTTTAGAAATGATGGGTTCATTTGTTCCAGCTCGAGCATCATATATATGCACAAATGAGGAGTTACGATCACTAATAGCAAGCTTGGCTTTGACGTTCCCTTTGTAAACCCATTGAACAGCACCAGGTATATATGGAAGTTTTAACATGACCATCATGTCATAGTTGGGCACATCATATATTTTGACAAACACATCATTAGAAATCGTACAGCAAAGTAAACCGTCTTCACTGACCTGCAGTTGATGTGCAAAAGACATAACCTTAACATGATGGCAAGTATATATATTGACATCAGGAAATAAAGATACATAAAACAAAATTATTATTGTTATAAAACTAAAATATATATAGATACTGTATAAAGAATACATGCACAACTCACCGCCAGCCCTTCAATTGGCCCAATGTGGGATCTGTAATGCTTAGCGAACTCAATGCCAAGACCTTTTTTCTTCCAAAATTTTAAGTGTCCTGAGAGAACATGGAAATAACGGATTGGATGTCAAACTGGTATCTTTTAGTAATATTCTTATATTTGCCAATTTACCAAGGTATTGCTCAATTCAAATCTTTTGGTTTGATCAATAACACCAGTATTATAATCTATGCTTTATAACAATTCTAATGCAGGTTACATGTAAAAGTAACACTTACCATCCTGACTCCCAGTAATGAAAAAATCAGCTGCCGAAACAGCAACATGAGTTACCACATCTCGATGCATGTAACTTTTCTCATACCTGTTTAGAAAAGATGTTACCAATCAACGATAAGATTTAAGGTTTGTTATATGTGAAACATTCACTCAATCACAATACAGTGTAACCACTAAAAGCTATCCCTGAGACATAAAAGTGCTGTAACTTAACAACAGTTTATACTACAGCTTACATGAATTTATGTGAGATGCATCTCAAATGTGCAACTAAAAGAGTATGCATATGCACAGTGATTATAGGTAACCAAAATGACAAGTCTCAGAAATTGCTATTATTCTGTCACTTTGAATCATATCATAAGAGTGTTTCCTAAGCATTAATCAATTTAAAAATTATATACTGGCCTACTGTGTTAGCTTACAAGTAAGGCTAATTAAAGGGTTAATGCTTTTTCTTCCTCTATCCAGAAGCTAGCGTAACTGAACTAATGGAGATATAAAGCCAGTACAAACAATAAGTTGGAGTTGGGGATGTCAGGAACATAGATACAACAAATCTCTTATCAATTTCAACAGCTTTAAGAGGGCGGGTTTGAGCACGCAAATTCAGTGAGAACATACCAGTGTCAATCTCAATATTTACTAGCAAGAAAAGCTATGATCTCCGAGATAGTGGCATATATGCATCATTATAGATTTGAAAATCTATACCCCCCTTTATACCTGTCACATTCAAAGGTTATTTCCAAGATTTTCACCTTACTAACTTTTTGTTCTAACTTTAAATGTCTTCTTTTGACTTTGAATGCAAACGCTTGGAACATAAGCATTTCACGTTAAAACGTACCTTACTTATGTGTTTTATCTTTTCAAAAGTACCTAAACTCTCAATAAATATGTTTGGAAAAAACTAGCTGCTACAAGCTGTATCATTTATTCTGTAAAAACCCTTAGCAATGAGCTGTAGGGCCTAGTGGTGGAAGGCTTGTGACTATCATCCTTAAAATGTGAAGAGGTCAATTCCTACTAGGTGCAAACAACCCTGATTCTGCCACACCAACCTTCCCAAAAAAAGGGGAGGGCTTTACCCGGTCTGCGTCTATGAGGCAGTGGGCTCAAATCACGTGGATTATTCGGCCAAAAGGTCGGAAACCATAGTCACCAAAAAAAAAGAAAAAGAAGCCAAATGCTAATAGCTTGTTGCCAAACAAACTTTCAATTCTAAAAAAGCTACATTCTCCTTACTAAGCATAGCCTCAATCCAACAACACCACCATGACTCCGGTCCCGGAACAACAAAAGCAATAGACATTGGGTTTGCTAGGCGAAACTAACAGTAGCTGTATGAGTAAATGTTTGATTTAGAAAGTGTTTGGTAGTGTAGTTGTAGCTAAAATCATAATGTGTAAATGGAAGTAGAAGTAGCGTTAAAACTTAAATGCTTCTTTGAGTAGTGTTGGATTAAGTATTGCTTAAAAAATCTGCAAACGCTAAGGTTGCGTTTAGTTTATTAAAAAAATTCCACAGTTTAAACACTAAAAAGGAGGGGTTTTAATTTTCCACAAAACATAGAAAACGTGTTCATATAATATTGTTTCCTATTTTGAAGAAAAAGAAGAGGGGGCAAGGGAAATGCAAATTTTCCTTGTTTTGTACAAAACATTTTGTGGAAAACAAGACTGTTTCCTTCTAACTAAACACAATGTTACTCCTTCTAGCCAAACATGCTTTGTATCCTAAACATTCCAAAACGGTCTACGCCAACACACGCATTCTCTTGAACCACTAAGCAGAAGATTACCTTACTAGTTAGTTAGCAATAGCAGTAGCAACTAGCATTAGTTGTTTTAATAAAGCGTTTGGTATCGTAACTGTATATATTATGTTTGGCAGCGAGCGTTAAGGAGCGTTTTGAAGCAACTAGCATTCCTAATTTTACTTGAAGGAGCATTTACTAGAAAGTAGCGTTTACACTTAATCATTACAAACATACACTTATGTTACCAAACTCTTTATGCTACTGCTATTTTCGCCAAACATACCTAAGTGTAAAACGACAAAAAAGCTAAACGATAACACTAGATACTTCTTCAAGAATCATTTAAAAAGCAGCATTAAGAAAAGATAAACTCTCGTTGCCGAAACGAGCTTTCAATTATATAACGCTAAACGCTCTTAAACGCTCCTTGCCAAACGCACCCCAACAATAAACTAACTAAATTCATCTTTTAACCTAACTATAACACTTAATCAAATAATATCAATTAAACATAAAATAAGCTCAAATTAACTATATAAAGTATAAACCCTAAGTATAATATATAAATACATACATGTTAGCAGAAGGAAGTGAATCAAGATAGGCTTGTTCGAACTGAAGAGGACGCTTTGGTTTCCGAGCCGGTGGCGGTGCGGGTCCCACCATCGGCTCGTCGTCCTCTTCCGTAACGGTTTCCAGGACTATTGGTGCGGAGGGGGGTTCTTCGTTGTTTTGGGCGTACTCCATTGTTGCTAGTTTGTTGTTAATTTTCGAAAGGTTTATAAAAACACCTTCAACTGTGTGCGTTTATGTTATTGTGTGTGGAAGTGTGGATCGTATGGCCCATCAAAGCCCGGCTCAATTGACCTATTGAAGAAGGAACGTTCGGTTCGGTTATCGGTTTATTCGGTTCGGTTAAAAAAAAATTTTAGGTCAACCCGAGAACCGAACCGAACCAAATTCAAATTCGGTTTTCGGTTCGGTTCGGTTGAATTCTAAATCGGTTCGGTTCTTGGGTTGACCCGAATAACCCGAATTTCACTATTTAAAAAAAAAAAAATAATAATTACATAAATATTTAGCAAAAAAAATATATTTTAAGCATAAAAAGTGTTTTATTATATTATAATAATTTTTTAATAGTATTTATTTATATATAAATATACATAAAAATATATAAATATATATATAAATATATAAAAAAAATATATATTTATATTAATTCGGTTTTCGGTTCAAACTGCCAAACCCATAACCAACCAGAGAACCGAATTAGTAGTTTGGTTTGGTTCGGTTTTAGCAAATTCGGTTAGGTTATTAGTTCGGTTCGGTTTGGTTTTGGTTTTCGGTCTTTTCGCTCACCCCTAATCTGGTGTTACTTTTTAGTCGGTTTACGCATCTTAAAGGTGCTACTAATGGCCTGTTTGTTTAGCTTTTGTATTAAGGGTGCGTTTGGTTTGTTGCTATGAATCACAATGGGTATGGGTGTTGGTATATGGTGGAATGATAATGGAGGGTATGATGAAACCACCCACACACATAAGATATGAGGAAAACTTCACATTTGGGTATCCTCAATTCATTGTGATGGACCCCATAACCAACCAAATAATATTAATGACTTTCAAAGTCATAAACTCATACCCATACACCCTAACCTTACGCATCTTAAGTCTTTTAAAATTAAATTGAATGTCTGGATAAATATTGTTAGGGCTGAGCATCTGGCCGAAACCGACCCGTCCCGACACGATCCTGACTCATCCCGAAACCGACAAGGTTGAAAATTTTAACCGAATCCCGACCCGATTCTAGTTCGGGTAATTCCGAATCCCGACCCGAGTCCCGAAACAAACCGCTTTGTATGGTTTTCTTTGTGTTATCCCGAAACAATCCCGACTCCCGACCCGACCCGAGTCCCGACAAGGTTGAAAACCCATCCCGAGTCACGACCCGAGTTAAGGTCGGTTTGTGTCGGTCGGAGTCGGGCGTCGGTCGGTTGTCGGTTGTCGGTCGGGATTGCTCAGCCCTAAATATTGTCTTTTTTAAATGAATAAATAGTTGTTTGTTTTATGTAGGGGTGAGCAACAAAAACCAAAAAAATCGACCGAAACTAAAAATTGATGGTTTGATTTTTTACTTTTTCAAAAATCGAAAAATTTGGTTCGGTTTTGGTTTTTGATCAAAAATCGGATCATTAAACCAAACCGAACTGTTTTATTATATAATAGTATATAACTAATATAATGTAAATAAATAACAAAACAAATCTAATTTATAAATTCATATTAATTTTGCAGTTGGATTTATAATATATTTATACAAAGTCTATATGTTTGTTTTTCATGTGCAAGTGTTTACTTTACAATATATCAATACTTGTGTAACAATGAATATATTATGTGTAAGATCACTTGCATGTGTGTGTCTCATCCATACGTGTATAATGGTAGAACTAGGAGATAAACATTATTAGGCTTAAATTGACAAAAAAGTTAATAAAAATAACAAATTTTCTACGAAAATCAAGTTTATTGGTATAAATTGGCTACACCCAAATATAAACGGTTAAAAAGCAAAAAACCGAAACCGATAAATAACCGAAAAAGCCGAACCGCCAAAAACCGAATGGTTTCGGTTTTGGGTTTTATAAAAACCGAATATTTCGATTCGGTTTCAGTTTTAACCAGAAACCGACCTAAACCGAACCGCCAAAAACTGAATGGTTTCGGTTTTGGGTTTTATAAAAACCGAATACTTTGATTCGGTTTCGGTTTTAGCAAAAAACCGACCTAAAGCAACCTTGCACGCCCCTAGTTTTATGTGCTAAATAAAGTGTCCGAGTTAAAGAAAACGATCGTTATACCCTTTTATATGAAATAACTGTTGAATAACAAAATAATTGAATAAAAGCAATGAGAGGGTAAATATGTAAAAATATAATAAAAGTGATGCAATTTTGTAACGATTTTTATGAATATATAGTCGGTCACATATTTTTTTGAGCATAATCTTGAGGTCTCGGTATATAAAAGGTGTCTATTACTAAAACTGCTAAAATTATGAAGGATGTTTGATTATTTATTTTTTATTTTTTAAATCCATACTACTAATTCTTTATTTGCATCAAAGAAGCACAATAAGGTCAATTTTTTTATTATTACAAAATGATAAATTGAGCTCATTTAATGCTACAAATTATAATTATTTTTAGCTAATTTTGTAAACAAACTAAATGTTTTAAGAATCACTCATGAAGAGTTGAGATCAATATAGATCTCATATTTACTATAGATCCAATAAACCAATCTTAGCCATCCACTTTTAATCAAAGTTAATAAAAAACCATTTTTCACATTTTTTTTTAAAAACAATATATCTTGCAAACGGTAAATCTTCAAACTATAAAAAATACACCATCGCGACGAGAATTAAATTATCTTTCTATTAATATGCACTTTTCTATATTTTCGACAATCTTTTTTTTCAAAAATTCGTCGAGAAAAATCATATATGATTTTCAAAAATCATATATGATTTGTAAAAATCGAATCATATATGATTTTCAAAAATCATATATGATTTTTACAAATCATATATGATTTGTAAAAATAGAATCATATATGATTTTCACAAATCATATATGATTTTTCTGGGCCGAAATTTTGAAAAAAAAAATCGTTAAAAATATATAGTAGTGCATATCTATAGAAAGATAATTTAATTCTCGTCGCGATGATATGATTTTTATAGCGTAACAATTAACGGTTTGGAAGATATTTAATTTTTTTTAAAAAAAGTGAAAGTTTATTTAAAAAAAAAAAATGAATGGCTATTATTGGTTCATTGGATCTATGGTAAATTTGAGATCTATATTGAACTTTTGAATAGTGTCTAAAAGAATATACATGAGGCTTTTAGCTATTGGATCCAATTTTACAAATATACTTCATCAAATACCCACTTTTTTTAATCAAAAAAAGCCGTTATACCCACAAAATTAAATTAGCAAGATTTGCGAGAATTTACAGATTTTAAGAAACTCGCAAGATTTGACCTTGCAAAGTCAAACCTTGCAAATTGTTTACAAAACATTACAAGGTCTGACCTTGCTAGCTTTCTGAAAACTAGCAAGATTGATTTAGCATGGTCAACCTTGCGATTTTTTATTAAAAAAAAATCGCAAATCTTGCAATTGTTTTATAAAAAATTCGCAAGATTGACCTTGCTAAGTCATGGGAATGGTTGTGTTCTCTGGTCTCTTTGTTGTATAGTTCGTAGTCGGCAATGTTTGGACTTTTGGAGGCCATTCATCATCTGCCGAGGCTCCCAATTTGTATAGGTGTGACTAATGTATATTACATAGCCTTAAAAGAGGATTCCTCATCTTTCACTTAATAAAAAAGGGTGTTGATATGCACACCACACTTTTTGATTATTTCACTACTAAATCACATCATAATAAGAAACCTTATAATTTTTCTTGTTATTGTTGCAGGCTATGTATAGTATTTCTTACTTTTAGGTGTATCGTGTTGGTGTGTAGCTCCCAGAACAGGGTTAAGACAATCAGTAGCAACTGCAAATACCACTAGATGGTTACCGGATATCACTTGGAATCGTGTAATCACTTTCCAAAGTAAACTATTCGACCCTAATGCCTGGGTTACACGAATATCTACTTGGGATAAGACCAAATGTTAGTTATATAATTAGGCACAATTCAATAACCCTTGCGCTTATAAGTGTTTATGTTATCTGTTTGTTTCTCCTGATAACAGTATGTTTTTCAGTATCTTCATGCTGATGAAAACCATCTCTATTTATAGTAGAGAATACTCACTCCTAGTTAACGGACATTATGGATGATTAACGGCCAATTAATCACTCATAATAAGCCTCCATTATCATAGGAATAGTGGTTACATGACCAATTAAATGTGGTCATAAAGCAGTCATAACAGCCAATTGAATGAGTCAAAGCTGTTACAAATTAATCACCGCAACACTACCAGTAGGAACCATTACACTAGCAGCGGGAACCATACACTACCGCAGGAACCATCAGCAGGAACCATTACACTAGCAGCAGGAACCATAACACTACCGGTAGGAACCATCAGTTACTACACTAGCAGTAGTAACCAATACACTAGCAGTACAAACCACTATTGAGTCCGGGTGTTCAGGGACCTCATGGGTGTACACTCCGTACCTCCTAACCCAAAACCAGGTGTGAACTAATCCCACAAGTGCACTAAATTTACCAACAATCCTTCCCAAATTTAGTTCACTTCCTTTTCAAGAAAAACAAACATCAAACAAAACATGTGCATAAACGAAAATATCCCGAGGATTGAATTTTCATCTTAGTACATTACACGTTCAAATATTCGAGAATCGGGGTGTTCTAAGAATTGAACCCTTCAACCCATTTGAATACACGAAGATAAAATATACACAAGTTTTCAAACACTTAAAAGCTCCTGACACTATACAAGCCATGTGTCCATATCCAAATTCATAAATGTTGTAAGAGCCAAAAGTCCAAAGCTCCCTGAAGCGGCAAAACTTCGACATTTACATAGGCGATTCCTCTTTATTCATGCTCCTGCCAAGCATTTTTTCAAAGAAAATTAACCATTAAGAAGTAAAGACTTCATCCTCCTTTCAGCAGGTTCTGAGCACAACCTTGGGATGTAAATAAAACATGTGCTCCAGTCCACTGAATGTTCAGCTTTCCACATTGAACTCAGCTCCCAAGTTTCCTTAGGAGGGAGTTGGGTGTCCTAGCATTCAGTGACTAAATTGGACTTAAACCCATCCCTTTAGCAGACTTTATAACCAAGTCTCTAGCCAATCCCTTCGTCAAGTGATCAGCTAAATTTTGTTGAGATCTAACAAACTCTATAGATACCACCCCATTCATGATAAACTCATGAATCATGCTATGTCTGACACCTAAGTGTCTAGACTTACCATTGTACATCTGGCTATAAGCCTTAGCCAATGTAGTTGCACTATAACAACGGATAGAAATGGGTGCTATAGGTTTAGGCCACAATGGAATCTCAAGAAGTAAGTTTTTCAACCATTCACTTCTTTACCAAGTGCTAAAGCCACAAATTCAGATTCCATTGTTGAACTGGTGATGCAAGTTTGCTTCTTGGATGCCCAATAAATTGCACCTCCACCAAGTAGGAATACCCAGCCATTGGTAGACGAATTGTCTTCAGTGTTACTGATCCAACTTGCATCAGTGTATCCTTCCAACACTGAAGGATAACCAGTATATGAAAGACTATAGTCCATAGTTCCCTTCAGATACTTCAGTACCCTCTGAATTGCTTGCCAGTGATGAGCACTAGGATTACTAGTATACCTGCTCAATTTACCCACTGCAAATGCAATATCAGGCCTTGTACAAGTCATGGCATACATCAGGCAGCCAATTACTCTAGAATACTCAAGTTGAGGTACAGCCTTGCCATTATTAGGCATCAGCTTCTCACAAGTATCCATAGGTGTACTCACTCGAGTACAATCAAAGTAATTGAATTTCCTCAACACCTTCTCAATATAATGAGACTGAGAGATACTTTTACTTTCATGTTTAATCCTTATACCAAGGATAACATCACCCCATGTCCTTCATGGAGAACCTTGATGACAAAAATTCCTTTGTCGTCAACTGATTTTGGTCGTGCCAAAGATCAACATGTCATCAACATATAGATAAATGATGACTCCTTTACCTGATTCATCAAATTTGCTATATACACATTTGTCAACTTGGTTAAGAACATAACCACTAGACAAAACCACTTCATCAAATTTTTGATGCCATTGCTTAGGTGCCTGCTTTAGTCCATAAAGAGACTTAATCAGTTTACACACCTTGTTTTCATTGCCAGGCAAGATGAAACCCTGAGGTTGGTTCATATAAACCTCCTCATCCAATTCACCATTTAAGAAAGCTGTTTTCACATCCATCTGATGAATAATCAGATTGTGAATTGATGCCAAAGCAATCAACAGTCTTATGGTACTGATACGAGCCACAGGGGCATAAGTATCAAAATAGTCTATTCCTGACTTTTGTTTAAAGCCTTGAATGGCTAGTCTAGCCTTGAACTTTTCAATAGTTCCATCTACCTTCATTTTCTTTTTGAAAATCCATTTGCAACCCAGAGGTTTGCAACCAGGTGGTAGATTAACCAACACCCAAGTGTTGTTGCCCATGATGGAATCCATCTCATCATTAATTGCTTCTTTCCAGAAAGCAATATCCTGGGACTTCATTGCTTCTTCAAATGTCTTGGGATCATCCTCAACAATGAAGCAATAGGAGTATTGGTATGAGACCTCATCCCTTGTTCCTTCAACTAAGTATAGTTGAAACTCAGGTCCAAATGACTTTGGAGTCCTGACCCTTTTGCTCTTTCTAAGCATGGGTTCAGGTTGTTGAACCACAACCACATCAGGGACCTCTTATGGTTCTTCATCAGGGATCTCTGATACACCAGTGTCATGAGTTCCATTAGGAATCCTCTGACTTGGTATAGGGACTGATGAGAATCTATTCTCATCAAAGTTTGCATCCCTTGATTCAATTATGGAGTTAATTGAAACATATTCATTAGGTTCAATAACATAGAACCTAAAAGCCTTGGAATGCTCAACATATCCAACAAAGATGCAATCAATGCCTCTTTCACCAAAAGTTTTCAACTTTAGATCAGGGAGTCTTACAACAACCCTACAACCCCAAACCCTGAGATAGTTCAGGTTGGGTTTCCTTTTAGTCCAGAGTTCATAAGGGGTAGCCTTGTTCCTTTTGTTGGGAACCCTCTTTAATAAATAGCAAGCTGTTAACATAGCTTCACCCCAGAGCCCTTGACTCAGTCCTGAATAGGACAACGTGGAATTAACCATCTCCTTCAGTACCATGTTTTTCCTTTCAGAAATACCATTTTGCTGAGGAGTATAGGGAGCAGTCGTTTCATGGATTTATCTAATGCTTTATCCTTAGTATGTAACAGATAGACATAACAAAACCTAGAAGCATCATCAATAAATGTCACAAAGTACCTCTTATTCCTCAAAGAGGGAGTGGCATGCAAATCACACAGGTCACTGTATATTAGCTCCAAGAGCTTAGTCTCACTACTAACACCCTGAAAAGGTTTCTTGGTTATCTTGGTCAACATGCAAGTTTTACACTTTTCAGTGTCCATTTCAAATGCTGGGATTAACCCATCCTTAGACATATCTTGCATCCTTTTATAGTGTACATGGCCAAGTATAACATGCCAAAGGGTAGAGTCAGTCATGTCATAGGTGGTCATAAAGGCTGAATTAACACTATCAGAAACAATATTAAGTCTGAACATTTGGTTACACAAATAGCCAAAACCAATAAAAATACCACTTTTAGACAAGACAAATTTATCAGACTCAATAACTTGTTTATATCCATGATTATTCAAAACACTACTTGAAACCAAGTTTTTCCTTATATCAAGAACATGAATAACATTAAACAAAGTTACAATCTTTCCAGAACTAAATCTAAGATCTACACAACCACAACCATGCACCAAGGTTGTTGACTCATTTCCCATGTGAAGAATAGAACCATCATTCAGTGACTCATAAATCTTGAACCAACTTCTATCTTTACACACATGAACTGTTGCACCAGAGTCAACCCACCACGCAACATCATCATCCTGCACATAATAAGATTCAGATACATATGTAACATAATAAATCTGAAAAGACTTATTAAACATATTTTGACCTTTCAGTGAGTTGGTAGAACCACCACTCCCTGAACCATTAGTGCATGATCCATTGGCTTTACCACCAACCTTAACACCCTTGCAATCCCTTTTAATGTGACCAGATTTGCCACATTTCCAACAAGTAGGTGTTGCCTTCTTGTTAGGATCTGCCCTTGTGTTGTCATGATATTTGTGTTTGCCTTTATTGTCATTGTACCTGATGGAGTTGTTATGCTCCACCATATTGACAACAGATGCACCAGTAGCATTGCTACTCTTTGACTTGTCATTATCCTGCACCTTGAGAGATTCCTCAATGCGCAGATGACTGCCCAACTCAACCAAAGTTAAGTCCTCTTTCTTATGTTTCAAGGTATGCTTGAAATCTTTCCAAGAAGGAGGAAGTTTATCAATAACACAGGAGACTGAAATAGCTTTATCCATGTGCATATTGTGTTGTGTAAACCTTCCAAGTATTCCAATAAGTTCATTGTATTGTTCCATAACTGGTCTTGAATCAGTCATTTTGTAATTTGTGAAATTACTTACAAGAAACTTCTTACTTGATGCATCGTCAGCCATATATTTGGCATCCAAGGAATCCCACAGTTCTTTGGAAGATTCAAAGTTCTGATAAATGTCAAATAGAGAATCAGACATACCATTGAGAATTAGACCTCTGCAAATGTAGTCATCATTCTCTCATTTGCTCCTCCTCCGATCGCTCCACATAGCATCATCCCCATCATCGGGAATAGGAGTGGTTAGCACATACACCACACTAATCTTTGGAAAGCAAGAAGTGCATCTTCTTCTGCCACCTCCTAAAGTCCACCCCTTTAAACTTGTCCAGCTTAGCAAAGTTTGAAGCCATGCTTCATTGCAACATGACCATTGATTATCACAAATAGTTTACTTTGATTGTTGGTGTGTAGCTCCCAGAACAAGGTTAAGACAATCAGTAGCAACTGCAAATACCGCTAGGTGGTTACCGGATATCACTTCGAATCGTGTAATCACTTTCCAAAGTAAACTATTCGACCTTAATGCCTGGGTTACACGAATATCTACTTGGGATAAGACCAAATGTTAGTTATAGAATTAGGCACAATTCAATAACCCTTGCGCTTATAAGTGTTTATGTTATCTGTTTGTTTCTCCTGATAACAGTATGTGTAACATATTGGATTTCACAAACACATAAACAATCACTAATATGGGGTGTACAATATATGGTTTTAGAGAGAGAAAGTGGGATATTCTAGTGAGAGAAACTCATGGAAGGTTAGATTCCAAATGAACATCCAACCCTCTCCTTTATGGGGAGAGGGCTATTTATACAAAGTATTACACCCTCCTTCGGGCTGTGGACCAGACATACAATGGGTAAAGACCCGTCTTTCCTCCACGGTGTTGCACTAGACTACACAATGCTAATAACTAACTAACAAATAACGAAATAAACGATATGCCTACGAGCTGACTTAAGCTAGATTATATTTGGGGTGACCGATGCTTCACTAATAGAATTTCCAATTCCTAACAATCTCCCCCTAAGGGAGGTCACCCCATGATTTACAATTTTACATCCTAGCGTTCTATTTAATCTTCAGTCTTGAGCTCGTCGACTTCAATTCATCAAACTATTCAGATTTTTTTGTGTTCTTGTGGTGATTTATTCATAGTCCAACTACTTTGTACATAAAGTGGAGGTTATAGAGCTGATCCACATTTTGATGATTGTTTTGAGCCTTCTTTGAGATCATCAGCCACTATAAATCTCTGACTCATCCTTTGTTGTTTTGCCATCATGTGAAGTTGTGACTTTCGGACCGACATGCTCACATTCTGGATCATGATATCTTCTCATCAGAGTAGCGGAAGCTTTACTTGATTCATGATATATGCAGCAGCGTAGCAGAAGCATGGAGTGAAAATATCATATTTGTTGATGCACTTATCGTGATTTCTTTAGATATGAATGTGTTGTGTGAGCATGCGGTTATGGATTGACCTCTCCATTATGATCGGCTGCAAACGTCGGGGGTACCTGCATACAACAGTTAGCAATAACGAGCACAAAAGTGTCTTTGTTCACTTTCGTTGAATTGAGGTACACGGCCTACGGTTCCCCATTGATCAATACAAGTACTGCTTGTGATCAGGTATAATTCCGAAGAATCTCCTTGATGTGGTTTTAGCAGAATGCTCTAGCCGTTCGAAACCGAACGTCTCAAAGAAGACAACACGGAGTGAGTGAACCACCGAATTTGAGATTCACTGATTGATGAAGAGAGATTTGAAAAACAATCGTGTCGCTTAATAAAGTGTTTTTTGCAATACTACGAAGGTTTTAAGGAAAAATCAGTTATCAATCATAAACACCTTTTATTTTTGAAATATTAATACACAGTCGATGTGCTAAGAAAAATAATTTTAAGCACAACGACCGGTTTTTCAAAGGCATCCGTCAATCCATAACCTGAACCAGGATTGATTCATCATTTTGAATTGCCCCATTGTTTCTGTTCAGTTGTCACATGGTTGATCTATTGGATAGATCTCACACGCCACCTAACAAGAGCTTGTTTGATGTTGGCTCTAGAAGGCTTTCCATCTTCATTGTGAATATGTTAGCATATCACTCAGATGTTCTGGCAATACCACAAGGATAATGCGTAGGACTCTTAATATATTCTTACTTTTCACATTGTGTGAAACAACAAGTCTTCATTATTTTTGTGTCCTAATGAGATTTATTTGATGATCTCGTGGCTCTAGACTCAATAGTGCACATTTGGTTCCTATGCCGGAGACTAGGGAGAGGGTATCTGTAAAACCCTAAAAATCATAAACGCGTGAAAAGACCATTTTACCCTCAAGTAATAATTGTGAAATTTGTAAAAACACGTCAAGCTCGTTATATTCGTTAAGTTCTTAACTCGTAATTTGGCTTATGCAAGATAGTTACTAACCTACTTCTTCTTTGTGTCAATGAAAGTAAAAATCACACATTATGATATCACTTGGGCTATATTATGTACAAAATTTCTAAACATCTAAAGCAAATACTATAACTAACATTTAATTATGAATGGTAATTTAAATAAAATTGGTTTTGGCCATAAAAACCTTCCTCCCTAATTTCTAGCTCAAATTTAACGCCCCCCCTACTTTTTCGTCCATACAAACGCCTAAACCTCAAGAATACGTTTCCATTTATTTCTAGTCATAACATCAAATTAAAACTTCCATATATCTCTCAAAAATAACTCCTAGAAACCCTAAACTAGAGAAAAGATACGGCAGCCTCCTCTCCTCCATTTTTATGTCGACATCAAAGAACTCCAAGGGAATTAGTACGAAGATGTGAAGCTGCTGTGGTGAAAAGACTGATCGTGATCCTTTCCTTGGGTGTCGTGGGTACTAGGGCTCAAAGAGAGCCTGGTTTGGTTGGTTTTGTCCTTGTTTTCCTCTTCATTACACGCTACCAGGCTGCTATGATCATGGGGAAACCGTAATGAAGTTCTGGTCGTATGTTTGGATGTACTGTCGTGAGTTTCTAGGCCAAAGTGTGGCTGTTGTGGTGTTGTCGTGAGTTCCTGAATCGAAGGGGCTGTTTGATCGGGGGGTGAAGGTTCCAAGGTGGCTGTTGGTGTTGGCTTAGACGTGGTTCTGCTCCTGTCGTAGGTTTTGATGACCCTTAATACTAGTTTTCGTTTCACGTTCACGCTACTAAAGTTCCGGGCGACGGGATTGATCTCTTTCTTGATTTTACTTTCATTGTGATTTGCTCCGAATAAGGTACAAATATTCTGACCTTACCTCTTAAGGTTTCTCATGATTCGTATTCCATCTTTTGATATTCGTTTGAACTGTTATGCTTTACTCTAAGCCTTCTTATTAGGGCTTCCCTATGACTTTTCTATGCTCCCTTGGATATGAATCTGTGATATGATCTTTGATATGAACTTCGATATGAACTATGATATGAACTTTAATATGAATTCTGATATGAACTTTGATATGAACTTTGATATGAAGCCTTATGATATGATTATGCTTTGACCCGTCAGTTTGATACCCGAGCCAAATATGTTTCCTAGTCAGGAAGGTAACCTGACCGTGTCATTGATGCACCAATGGCATGACTCCAGTGTGTACGAGTGATGATACACACCGTCCCCATTTTGATATGATTATGAGCTCACTATATGTATATGATTTGGCCATTTTGTTTCTGGGGGGCGTATGGATGCATCCTAGATATGATATGTTTCGAGGGATTTGATCTGATTGGAGCTTTATCTGGTGAATGATGTGGTGCAATCCAGCGTCTTCACAATTCGGGAGCTAGCTACTCCATTTGTTTTGAGGTCTCCCTCCTATTATGTATGGTATCTCGAGGTCACCCTCCGAATACAATGGCTACTTATGATATGATATGATATGATATGTTTCCGGGCTCGGGTAGATTTCTGATAACCCTTACACTTTTGATAAACCTATATTGTACCTTCCATATTCCCCAACGCACCATAATCTGTATTACTTGTTCATTTCTCAATACCCTTATATGATTCACTTTTACCAAGATATAGATACTCCATTATATTGATCTGTCACACTTTCATTCCGTTACTTTAGACTATGGTTCCATTCACGTACCGGGTTTATTATGTGTTTATTTGATTTGTTTATGCTATTTATGTTCTATGTGACTATTGATTATCCTGCTATGATGTGATTAATATGCGGTTATCTGAGTTACCTGTTTTCGTCTAATGATATGTGATTTCACTATTATGTGAACCTCTGAATTGTCTGGTGACCATGCCTTTGTGTAATCGATAGTTTTGGGTCTCTTATGTGTGCTTTGTTCGGTTACTCTCGTGGACTATGACTATTCCGTTGTATTCTTATCTGTTTATGGTTGACCTGCCATGTGTACATTCTGCCTATGCTACGGTTTAATTTGGTAAATGGTTTAACTTGTGACGTCTGGCTTGTTTATTTGTTTAGTTTCCCTGATATGTCTTTAAATCATTTAATTATATCTTTATACTGTATTCCTACTTATTACGTGTGACTGCCATGTGTTGACTGCTGTTAGTACTTCCGATGTTATGATACTGGTTATGTTTTCAACTAAGGGTTTTTGACCTGTGTGAATTGCCATGCTCACTTATTAATTAATTGCTTCCGCTTTCCTGGAGATATCTGATTGGCTTGTATGTCTTCTGATTTCCTGAATTGATTGTATGCTGTATATGTTGTGTGGTTATAACGTCTGCTATGCTTGCTTATGTTTCTGTACTTGTATGCCGGGGTTGTATGTGCTTGTGTGCTTGTCTTGATGCTTTGTTTTGTTTCGTTCTCCTTGTTATTTGTTCGTTTTGGATATCTGTAATATTGTGTTCTGCAGGATCCTCATTGACTCATTGTTCTCTTTTCGCTGCGACCTTGTTATCAGTTTCCTTTGTTTCATTTCGTTTATGCTTTTATTTAGCTTTTGCTTTGTGATATCTGTTCACTGGGCTTTTTAAGCTCAGCCGCATTTCTTTTCCTGCGGCAGGTGTTAGGTTTGAAGATGGGCTTTGATGGGCTGAGAGTTTGATTATTTGAGTGGACCAACCCTAGTTACCTTATTTTGGATTTATCTTGTCGGGCTATTGTTTGAGATTTCATTTTATTTTAGACATATTGGATTTTGTAATCTTCCTTATCAGTCGATTGTTTATATGATTTGATACTTCATTTTTTAAGGTTTTCCTTTGTAAGGATTTTATCTGTATGTTCTGATATGAAACCAGAATGTGACACTTCTACCCTTGTCGGGTTGGGGTGTTACAGTATCCTTCTTCAATATCAACAATCTCTAAGAGAAAGTCGATAGATTATGTAGGTTCCCCGTGAGAATGAAACAAGTCCTTTTAAGAGGAACTTGAGTGGCTTGGGAAGTTGTAGTGTGCAGTGCGTCACTTGGTCCATGACGTCTTGTCTTCAATACCGGAGTTACCTTGGTAACCTCCAGTAGCATATGTATTGAACCCGGTTTCTGCCCTAAGGTTGAAATATTGGAGGGCTATTTATTTTCACCCTTTTCACATTTATTTCTTTTTCATTCTTCAACCTTTTCAGTGCTTACCGAGACTTCATAACTAGAACCTTGTTGGGTTTATTCCAGTTCTAGCTCTATCTCAGTCCACACTCTTCCCATATCTCACTTTTCTCCTTTTTTTTAATTATACCTAAGGACTTCTACACTATCTAGTGGATTGTCCCTGGGTAGATCCCTCCGGCTCTGGCGGGATATTGAAAACGAATACCTAACCTAACCATCTTTATAACACCATGCATAAAGTAAATTGGTCGGTCTTTTTGGTATTGTTCATTACTTTTCGAAACCAATTGAAAAATCATTTGGAAAATCAATCAAGGTACTTGTGATATAAAATTAAAGCATTTTGTACCTTAATTGTTTTGATCATTTAGAAATGCTCCCCCTCAACATGTGCATATGATTTTAAAATTGTTTTGCACATGGAGGCAAGAGGACTTTGAAATAATTTCATTGATCACAATTTCCTTAGAAAAAGCCTTTTGATTTTCTTGGTAAATTCTCCCCCTCAATATGTGCGTAGGATATTTGAAATCATTTTATCACATAGAGGAAATAGTTCTTTTGAAGTACATCCACGATCACAAAAACCATTAAGAAACCATTTAGAAAAATCAATCAAGGTACATTATGTTGAAACATAGAAATCTTTGTACCTTGAAAGTTTATTTTCTTATTGAAATGCTCCCCCTCAATACGTGCTTCGAGATTCGAAAGCATTTAGCACATATAGGAGAGCAGTATGCACAATTGAATCAAAACGATCACCTTTTATCATATTGCATATTTATATCACATTTTCTCCCCCGATCGAAAATTTCAAATCTTTTGAAATTTTGGATCTCAAGTGATTTAAATATGTAAGAGAAATTTGTTGGAGGAAAATGTGTCCGGTTTTATTTATTTTGAAATGAGACACTCCTAAGTTCCCTCTTAGAACAAAAAGGGAACTCTCAGCCATAACCTATCACTACTATATACATCATAGTTATAGTTGTTCATAATACAATCACCATATTACACATGAATTTAAAAACAAAAACACTACTATCGGAAGATGTCTTCATTCAGTTCTCTGCAATAGCTTGTAATGACCTTCTTGTACTCTACCACCCACGAAACTTTCAAGGCTGCGGAAGATCTGTCTAGTCTTAAGTCTTCTCTTGATCGCAGCAATGAACTCTTCACACCTCTTCAAATCCTGATCAGACCATAATTTTGTTTTGTTCCACGGCTTCAGGTCAATTCTGATTTCCTTCACCATTGAGTTCAATTCTTGTTCAACCATCTTGAGTGTACCATCACTGAACTTGTATAGTTCACATAGCCTCATTAGCATTCGTGTCCCGTATCTGTCGGTAAAGAGGACGACTCTAGGGGTATCAATCACTATATAGTCGTGATGAAATTCATGTCCTGTGGCTTCCCATTGCGGTCTTGTAAGGTTGACCTGAGTCTGGTAGCTTTCTACGCCAAGTTGAAAATCACCAACTCTTTGTCGAATGACTAAGCCCCTGATCCAAAGATTGACAACAGCAGAGAGAGCCTCCTTTTCACGAATAGATAAGTGGTCAAGATGTCCTTGGAGGTTCAGAAGATAGAGATCTTCAAAGTCATTTGGCATCAAGTGTTTGAAGTCGTTCTCTTCTATCACATAATCTTTCAAGTCTGCTCTTCGAAGAACAATCTTCTTCAGGTAATCATAGCCATAGATTGAGAAGATCTCTAAGCTGACAACACTTAGAATGCGCAGCTTGGATCGAACAACTCTGCGACTCCTTTTAGTCCGTCCATGTCTATCAATGTAGAGTTTCTTCTTCTTGAACCACCAATGAGAAATGCCGTACGAAGCCGCAATGTCATACTCTTGTTCTTTGCCTGTCCAGAATTGATCAGGTACCATCTGCTCAAGACCCTGATCTATGTAGGTAGCAACTTTCATTTTAGAAATCGATAAAGCTGGTCTTCTTTCTGTAGTTTGAGCACATAGATAATCCAGGTCATGGTTGAAGAAGAACTCTGATTGAATAGTCACTTGACCAGGTTCACCATCGAGAGGAAGAGGCTTGTTCACATTGAAACGGCCGATCGCTCACCGACTGGATCACTCAAAGCATCTTATGACATTCTTCCATCGGTATTGAAGCGATTGGCATCGAGTGGAAGACTTTGACAATTTCAAACGCTGGTCCTTCAAGATCCTTCGGAGTGATGGATGAGATTCCCTTCTTTTCACAAAACCACTTCATAAAGCTGCCCATATCTCCAGTGATGTGAAGAAGAGAGTCTTCACCTGGGGCT
Source organism: Chrysanthemum makinoi (assembly GCA_910596185.1). NCBI lineage: Eukaryota > Viridiplantae > Streptophyta > Magnoliopsida > Asterales > Asteraceae > Chrysanthemum > Chrysanthemum makinoi. The sequence goes on from OU343224.1 coordinate 329,637,760, forward strand.
TCATAGTTGGTAGTGATGGTTGATGCCCAATTGTTGTCAGAGATCATCGTGTCAGACTCTGGAATGGATCATGAAGGTTCAGGAGTTTGAGGTCTCTCTTTGGCGAGCCAGCTTTGAGATATGACTTTTGAAGGTGCAACTCTAGAGGTTTTAGCGCGTTCACCCGAAACGTATGCATCAAACCAATCCTCATCTTCAGACGGCTTAGGGATATGCTTTGTGGATACATCATCGTCATCGGATTCTGACTCTGCCATGACATAAGACTCTTCATATAGTACCTGGTCTTCCGAGATAGTGGAGAAGGTGGGTGTAAACCTGGAATCAACCGTGGTCCAAGCCGTGGACGTTTTCTGAGTCCCTTGATCACCGGATGAACTGGTTTGATTTGAGGGTTTTGGTGGAGGTGATGAAGGTGTTGTCTTTTGAGTAGAGGTTGTGCCAGAAGATTCACTAGTGCCCGAAGTTCCAGCTCCACCAGTTGGAAGAGGAGGAGGAGGAGGTGGAGATTTAGGACCTTTACGCAATGTCTCCAACACCAAAGTCCTCCTTTTCTTCTTGGCCTCTCTTTCTCCAATATCTTCCAGAAACTGTAAACGATTGTCGTGTTTTATTGATTCTTCAAGAGCCTCGAATAACTTCTTATGGACCTCATCTTGATGCTCTTTAGCTTCATACATTTTGTCTGAAAGGACAGCTCTCATATCTGAAATGGGTAAGTCTTTAAACCGTTGAAGCAGTGGAGCTTGCATTGCGCATTCTACAAAGATCTCTAACTTCACCTTCAGTGGCGTCTGCTACACCTTCGTCGAAGTTAAGGTTCTCCAGCTTGTAGACACGACTCTCGAGAGCGTTGATAGACTTAGGCAGTTGCCTCTCTAGAGCTTCAATTCGTTTCACTGCCTTGTCGAGCAATTGATCAGATGTTAAGATTAGAGGTGGTGAAGCCGGTGGAGTGTCCGTGTCATTAATTGTAACAGCTGGTTCAAGTGATAGATCTTTAGTAGGTTCTGGCGGTGGAAGTGCGGTTGTTAGAGCAGGTTTGGGTGGTGGAAGTGCGGTTGTAAGAGCAGGTGCAGACATCGGAGGGATGGTTGAAATGTCTTGCTGGATGCTGACCGTGTACATAGACTCAGCTTCCTCTTTCTCATCATTTTGCTTATGAGTCTCGGTGTCTGAGGGTTTGTCATTTAAAAACTGATCACCGAATGAGAAATCGGCATCCAGATTCTTAAGTGAGGATAGAGGTCCGGTAGAAATGTTTGTTTCATCGAGACGCCTGTGCTCTTCAGATCTTGGCTCAAGGATATCCTGTGGGTCTTTCAGCAGTTCATTTTCTTCATTCTTATCAGATTGGGTATCACTTGATGCAAGTGTATCTTCCTGTGTTTCGGATACCTCCTTTTCCATTCCAGTTTGTTCTTGAGCTGAAGATGATTCAATGCTTGTTTTCTTTAGCTCAAATTGGGTGGTAGTTCTTGACGGTGAAGAAGAGATGGTAAGAAGCATGTGAGCGGCTTGTTCAACATCTACACCAGCAATCCCTTTCCCTTTGTCTTGTGTGGTTGAAGTTGTTTGTTGTGGTGCTGTCTCAGGATCTCTTATCACAACTCCTCCCACTGGTGGTCTCATGTTCAGGCTTTCCAGGCTTTGTTTAATCCCTTGTTGCAAAGCAGCCTCGTCTTCATCTATCAATCTCATGTCACCCGTTGGAGCCTCGGTCTCTTCAACATTCCCATTTCCGATATCTTTCCTTCTCCTTTTTTGCTTCTCGGGTGGAGATTGAACATATACAGAAGTTTCAGGTCTCTTCTTTCTCTTGGGAAGACTTGAGTAGGTGGACTTAGATTGTTTGGATTTAGATTGAGAGGAAGTGGATTTGGAAGTGTCTTCAGTGGATGTGGCAGAGACCATCTTTATGTATCTTTTGAAGTAATCGGCCTTCTTGATTCGATCAGTGAGTAAAGCTTCAGGAATTTCCATGCCAAAGATCACTTTGTTTGTACCTTTGGCAACATATTTCAAGTTACCAAGCAAAAATTCACTGCTTGCCTCATGTAAAACTGCTTCAGTTCTTGGATTGAACTGATGTTTCTGCTGCAAGTGCTGGATGATTAGCTTTGAGAACCGAATGCTAGGAATCACCCTTTTGTTGTCACCTTTCCTTCCCTTTACTTGATTTAAGAAGTTTTCTCTGTCGGTAATGAATGTATCCATGGCCAACGAGAGTTCTTCCCAAATGCGTTCGGAAAAATCGACATTTCTTTGCTTGACAATTCCCCACAAAACTTGTAACATTGGAGCCCTTATTCTGTCAAAGCCTGACGTTTTCCCTGTTAAGCATAAGTTGAGGATGGTGGCAATGGCTCTCCAGGGTTGATGCATGTCATTCGTGATTATAGAAGAGACACGTGTAAGCTTTGTAGGGTATCCCAGTTCTTCCACAAAGTTCATTAATTCTTCATTACTAGGTGGTGGTACAAACTGATTAGTGGGATCTCGAGGTGTGATTCCAAGTGTCTCCCTAAGAGTTTCAGTGTCAAACTCATACCATTGGTCATCCAGCTTGCAGGAGTATTTTGCAGTGATCTTGTTACATGTAACAGTATTCCAGAATTGTTGCAGATAAATGGTAGGGATATTGCACCTCATGGTTAGGGCACCAAAGAAGTTGGTGTTCTTAAGGATATCAATGGCGATTCGATAGATAGGGTTTGGTTGATGTCTGTTCTCATCCAAGTAGCAGTTGCTCTTAGCTATGTCAACCCATTCATTATAAGGAAGAAGTTCCTCATCGGTAAGCACAACTGGTGGGGCATTGGAAACTAGATTCTCAGAGGAAGTAATGTCTGCCATTGTATTTCTGTAAAGCATACACAAGACAACAATAGTGGCCAGAAACATGGTTAGGTGTTATATAATTACTGAGTCACTCATCATAACAATTCCATACCTACAGTATATAAGTGTGAAATAGACCAATCAAGACAAGCAAAAAGCATGTAGGATGATACAGATCGCATTTAAGCATAAGTCGCATGTAAGTCAGGACAAATCGCATGTTTTGACAACAAATCGCATGAAATACAGCAAAACAGACAAATCGCAAGACTCAGCAAAAGACATCAAGTCGCATAAGTTGAGTGGCAAATCGCTCAGAGCAAGTCGCACGCTTCAAGAACTAGACAAATCGCAAAATGAGTGTATATAGAGACAAGTCGCTTAATTTATTGAAACGACAAATCGCATCAATTTTTAAATAGACAAATCGCTTAACTTTAATACTACGACAAATCGCCTACAGCAGTTAAGAGTGACAAGTCGCTAATATGAATCCTGAGACAAATCGCTACCAGACATTAAGAACACGAAAACTATATCAACACACAGGAAAAACCCAATCAAAGAGACTTAACCACAAGTGATTCATATTCAAATTCACAACATACAGCAACCCACTAACCCCCTAACGAGATCTATAACACACATCAAATCCACACATGGGCGAGTTGCGCAAACAAGGGGACAGAGAACAGGAAAAAACAATTCAAGCACACCAAACATGTGACCGAACATAGACAAGACACACAATCATCTAAACTATCTAAAAACTCAGCAGAAACTACAAAAAACAAAAACTAAATAATCAAACTTAAATAAAGTGATATGTCGAGGGAGGGGAGAGATGGATCTGCAATAGAGAGATGTTTGTTAGGTCTAATGATTGATGAGATACGCGAGATACATATGACTAACAAGATTAAAAAAACATACCACACAAAAGTTATGCACAAGTCGCTAGCGAGAATGATGTCGAGAGAGTATACGAATGTGGGTTTAGACAAGATTTTTGAAAGCTTTTGACCAAAGGACAAATCGCACGCCCATTTAAACAGTTATTGTAACTTTAGACAAATTACACAAATGGTCCCTGTACTTGGCAAGTCGCATAACTTATACTCAACACAAATCGCATATAGATGCAAGGGCACTAATCGCATATTATTGCAATAACACAAATCGCATTACTTATCCACAATGAAATGACAAGAATTATACTAATCCTATCATGGAAAGGCCACCAAGCATAGAACACTCAAATAAACTTATTTCAAATAAAGTAACATGCAGCAGGCTAGAGATCACAAGACACATGTAACACTTATGCAGAGACCCATACAACTCCTCCCCCTCAATCAATGTCATGATTTAATATTGAGTGAACATTGATTGAAGTACAACCACCCGTTTTAAAAATAGAGAATATCTTATGTTCGAACTTCATCTAAGGGCCCGTATCATTATTGAATGATATTTCTGGGACCGTAGATGTTATCGATGACAAGAGATACCTCTTTTATTAGATATTTGTAAAGAAAATTTAAATATTTAAAAAAAAAAAAAAATGTAGATTAATTTTTACATGAATTAATGAAAACGAGTCCTGAGTCAAGTCGATCAGGAGTCAAAGTATGAAGCACATCAATTCTGACAGGCTACAAATCCTGAATGAGCAGTCTTCATTTCTGTTGGAAACCATGTCATGATATTCATGATTGAATTGAGCATTGTACCTGAAAAAGACTGAGGACACTTTGCACTAGTAGCACATGGGTTAGTATTGCAGAGAGATGGGTTAGTGACTGATGTATCCTCATTTTTGGATGTTGTACAGTCAGGTCTAGGAGTGTCATTAATAGGAATCACTTTAAGTCCAACATTCTTGAAAATTTTACCTGTGGGCATCCACTTAAGACAAGATCTAGGTGAGTACGTCCGTTTGGATCCTGTGAACTTAAATATTCTACCAGTAGGGATCCACTTAAAACAACTGCTAGCAGAGTGAGATGTAGCCATTTAACTATTCTGAACATTTGCCCTTTTGCAATTAGTTTGTTTCTTGGGGGATTGGTCAGTCATTTGATGCTTCTTATATGGAGAGGATGATCTTCCTATATTCCTGATCTTAGAGTGTTGCACATTTGAGTGAGAAGGCTTTAGTGAGGCAACTGAATTTGGCAAAACATTGTTCTTTTTGACTTGGGAAGGGTTTCTAGATTTGAATGGTTTAATTCTTTCAGTCCTAAATGCATTTGGTTGTCTAACAACAGATCTATCATTAGCCCTTTGTGAATTTGGTTTCTCCAAGGTAGACACTATTGCAGACTTAGTATTCCCACCATTCCTAGTAATTTTCCTAAGCTCATTTTTTAAGGAAACTATAGTGAAGCTCTTGTTCTGAAGATTGGTTTTGAGGTCATCTATGTCAGCTAACAAGGAACTAGTCTGATCTAAATTTTTGTCTTATTCTCTAATTGATTCTTCCTTAAGGACTCATTTTCCCTTAACAACTCTGCCACACATAATGCCAATTCATCATTCCTAGATTTAACCTCATCACTAACTTCATTGTTAAGACAGTTCACTCCCATTTTAATATTCATGTGTAAATCTGAGATTTGACCTTTTAGATTACATATGGTTGAGTCTTTGTCTTGAAGCTGAGTCTTTAGCTGATTAATTTCAAAAAATTCTCTAAATTCAGGGAATTCCGGATTTCGGTGAGCTTTTGTAGAAAGAAAACTTTCTTCCTTTTGTTGTATTGCAATTTCTAAGGAAATGCAATGTTTTCAAGAATTGAGTATTTGTTTGAAAGTTCGTCAAAAACCCTTTTTTCAATCATATCATTTGTATTGAAATTATTAGACTCAGTTTCAGCCAAGGAACATTCATCAAAGTCATGTTCATCCTTAAGGTCAGCATGTTTAGATAAATTAACAGATGCATTATATTGAACAGTTAAAGGTACCTCATCACATGACACCTGTTTGTTTATCAGTCTGATATATGCATTCTGATCATGCATAACAAGAGTCACTGAACTGCTGGCTATATCAAGCTGATCTGACTCTGAGCCTTTGTATTCAGTGAAGCCGATTGCATCATCCTTTGTTGTATCTGATATACTGCATTCAACATCACCCGACCTTTCAATTGAAACATTACCTGACTTATCACAACTTTCGCTTAATTTCACCTGACACTCATTCAAATTATCATCCTCTTGAGCAACTTCCTTAATGTACTTTTCCACATTATCCATAAGTTGGATAAATGTATTGATGAACTCCTGAATTTCCATTCCAGTATGTTTCTTGAAAGAAATTCCAGTCACGTGTTGATCGAAGTCTGCGGAATATTCCCCATTGATGAATTGCTGAAATTTGTTGAGGATTACCTGAAGTGCAGCATTGGAGTCATCCTTTAATAGTTTCCTTTTGGAAAGTTGAGACTGTAATTGTTCTAGGTTCAGCAGCAGATTTCTCGTCAATGTGGGTAAGTCCTGGCGGAAAAGAGCACTACATGTTCGATCCATAATTGTGGATAAGAGGTGTAAAATGTGAGAGTGAAGTAGTTGATATAGCTCAATACTGCATTTAACTTGCATTTCATTATGTAGCATTAGCAGATGTGGTTCTTTAAAATTGAACTCAGATGAAGTAGTGTTTTGATCATCATTTGTTGAATCAATCATAGTTAAACATTCAGAGTAGCAAATAGTTTCTTTGTTCTGTGAAGTATCATAGAGTTCAAGCACTTTGGAGATTAAAGGGTCAGTGGTGTAAGACATTGTGATGAAAGCAAATGACAAGTATTAATTAGTCACAAATCGCATGTAGTAACCCACTTTAGGACAAATCGCTTAGCCCAAGTCGCAAAGATAACAAGTCGCTCAAATACACAAGTCGCTAAATCAGACAAATCGCTTCATCACGCAAATCGCTGAAACCAACAAGTCGCTTAACCCAGTAACTCGCTAAATAACAAGTCGCCTAAAAATGACAAATCGCATAAATAGCACAAGTCGCTTAAACACACAACTCGCTTAAATAAGCAAGTCGCTGAAAACAGACAAATCGCTCACCCGAACAAATCGCACAAGTACAGCCACTACCCGGACAAATCGCTTAAATAAGTGATTTGTAGAGGACACAAATCGCTTCCAAGCAGGGACAAATCGCTAGTTTAAATGCTTTACCGTGGCTCAAATCGCTTCTTTAAACTTTACTAAAACGCCTCTTTTAAATCCAAAAACAGTCCAACCACAATGATTCAAGCCTTCCAAATCAAAACCTAAACACTTATGATGATCCTAAACACAAAAGTACAATCAAAATCCAAACTTTAACACAAAAAATGGTCCAAATGATGCAAATACTACTAAACTTTTTCAAACCCAAAAACCATATAAAACCACTAGAAATCCAAGAACATGTAAGAGAGATGATCAAACCATGGCTCTTGATACCATTTGTAACATATTGGATTTCACAAACACACAAACAATCACTAATATGGGGCGTACAATATATGGTTTTAGAGAGAGAAAGTGGGATCTTCTAGTGAGAGAAACTCATGGAAGGTTAGATTCCAAATGAACATCCAAACCTCTCCCTTGTGGGGAGAGGGCTATTTATACAAAGTATTACGCCCTCCATCGGGCTGTGGATCAGACATACAATGGGTAAAGACCCGTCCTTCCTCCACGGTGTTGCACTAGGCTACACTATGCTAATAACTAACTAATAAATAACGAAATAAACGATATGTCTACGAGCTGACTTAAGCTAGATTATATTTGGGGTGACCGATGCTTCACTAATAGAATTTCCAATTCCTAACAGTATGTTTTTCAGTATCTTCATGCTGATGAAAACCATCTCTATTTATAGTAGAGAATACTCATTCCTAGTTAATGGACATTATGGATGATTAACGGCCAATTAATCACTCATAATAAGCCTCCATTATCATAGGAATAGTGGTTACATGACCAATTAAACGTGATTATAAAGCAGTCATAACAGCCAATTGAATGAGTCAAAGTTGTTACAAATTAATCACTGCAACATTACCAGTAGGAACCATTACACTAGCAGCAGGAACCATACACTACCAGCAGGAACCATCAGCAGGAACCATTACACTAGCAGCAGGAACCATAACACTACCAGTAGGAACCATCAGTTACTACACTATCAGTAGTAACCAATACACTAGCAGTACAAACCACTATTGAGTCGAGTCAGGGTGTTCAGGGACCTCATGAGTGTACACTCCGTACCTCCTAACCCAAAACCAGGTGTGAACTAATCTCACAAGTGCACTAAATTTACCAACATATCAGTTATGCCATGCCTTTCATTTTATGCGGAATGATATGCTGTTGCCTGCCTTGTATTATTTCTATACTTGGTGTACATGAGGATATGAATCAAACGAGAGGAGCGAGTGAAGACTCTATCAATGCTTTGCCAACACACAAGTTTAAACTAAAGAAGAATGGAAATAACGACACTAAAGATAATGATTCTGGAGTTGATGAAGGCTCTATCAATGCTAGTTTTCAGATTACTAGCAAGGTTTGACTTCGCAAGGTCAAACCTTGTGGTTTTTTATTAAAAAAAAATCGCAAAATCAAATATTGCGAGTTTTCTAAAAATCTGCAAATTCTTGCAAATCTTGCTAGTTTTGTGGGTATAACATTTTTTTGGGAAAAAATGGGTATTTGATGAAGTATATTTATAAAATTGGTTATTTTTGTTATTTTCCCTTATTTTAAAGGCTCATTGATGCTAGTCTTTTAAAAATTTGTACTTGTTTTAAACTTATGACTTAACGATTTTACTTGGCATCTTTATTTAGTTGACTATGGCAAGCATAAAGATGAAATAACCCGAATTGCCATAAACATATTGGAAGTTGTTAACAGACGTAGATAAATGGCCTGAATACTATGATTCTGAGAAAGCGAGGTTTATTGGGATGCAAGCTCGGCTATTTCAAACATGGTCTGTTCCGGATATTTTGTGGCAAAACATTTGTTTGCTAACCCCGACGCTGCAAATATCCTAGTAAATTTTGGGGAGAATACCTTTTCTCGTAGGATCAATTTGTAACGGGTTATCTCTAACGAAGATCATAACTCATCCCATAATGGTTGAACTTAAAAAAATAATGTAGTTCTGAAGGTTATATACACAGTACGATATGCAACCCGGCCCAAAGTATTATGCTCCTAAACCGAATTCAAAATTTGGTTGCACCAAGATACATACAAATTAATAGTTTATACTAATAATAATCAACCGGAGTATTAGGACAACCATCGTCTGCTATAACCTCCTGGTGCTTAAACGGTGGTGGGATGAAAGGTGGTGTTGCACATCTCAAAAGTGCCCAATTGACCCCATGAAAAAACTGATGGTGCTTGATAGCTGATGCACCCATTGTAGAACCCATTCGTCGATCCGGGTCCTTGACCAACAATTGAGATATTAAGTCTTTAGCCATGGTTGGAATCACAGGCTCTTTAGGGAACTCAAGGGCCCGAGCTACAATGTTAGCTAACGTCATCTCATTATCAATCCCCTTAAAAGGCGTTACACCATAAAACAGTTCAAAGATAAATATTCCTAAGGTCCACCAATCAACAGCACTACCATGTCCCTCACCAGATACAATCTCTGGTGCTAGATACTCGTGGGTCCCAACGAATGACATTGACCTGATGTCCACTGGCTCAGCCACAAACTCTGGCCCGTTATGGCTCATGGGCTTCTTCTTGCGCTTAAATTTTGGGTTGAAGCAAGAGACTGAGGGCACAATGCAGTTAGGAAGAATGCATGAAGCTGCGGTGAATTTGGGTGGGTCTAGAGGGTGGAGACTAGTCAATAGCGCCAGGTTTTGGCCATTTTGATTAGGGAAAACTTGGGCTGGAGTCGACATGGATAAGTCACATTTCAAGGAAAGGTCAAAATCTGTCAACATAATGTGACCGTCTGCTCGGACCAAAACATTTTCAGGTTTGAGGTCGCGGTATACTATTCCCAACATGTGAAGGTATTCAAGAGCTACAACCACCTCAGATGCATAAAACCTGAGTACAAAACAAGATAAAAACATAACATGTTAGATTAGCATATGCTTAGAAGATAATGTGTAGTTTTGGCAGGGGACCAAAGTGATGGCAGTTAGTAAAATCAAGTAATTGGAGTCTTTTGGTTATTTTGTCTTTTACAAGGACAAATTTTTCTTCTTTGGGCTTTCCCTTTTATCATTACACAAAGAAAACCAATTATTACATGCACCATTTTGGCAATTCTTCCCCACATGCCACTTACCTAATATCATTATTTCCCTACCTACAATATTTATTTTAGGGAAGTGATTTATACACTCACATTTGATTAATACACTTAAATTATGAGTGTTTGGACATTTACACCCTTACAGGGTGAAAACATATAAAAATAATATGAGGGTATAAATGTCAAGACACTTATAATTTGAGTGTACAAATCAATTGTGTGAGTGTACAAATCACTTCCCTTTATTTTAACTTGTCATAAGTTTAGAAAAATAACATACAAGGAAATGATGCAATAAAAAGTTGTATAAACATCATCTAGGAAACCTTTATAGCGAATGTCGCATATGTCACTTAGAACTAAGTGAACAGTTTTTAGAGGAGTACAAGAAGTGCTATTGCACATGGCTACCACTTGACGAGGGTCACAAAATTTCGTGCACTTCTATTATATATATACACACAATATGAGCATTGAGTATAATTAGTTCACGCACTATTAATACATGTGTATCATGTGTGCTTAAAATCCTCTTTGTGGTGATGGCACGAGTCCACCGAAATCCACCAGCCATGTGAACGAAGGAGTAGACGACAATGAATGAATCAAATTTGCCTTGAGCTTTTCGAGTGGCAAGTAGTAATAAAGAGAAACAATGTGTTTGTTAAGACTTCTCTTCATCAATGATTGCCATTTGAAACTTTCAAAGAAAAGATGTTTTCCATTTATATACTGTAGTTGATATATTTTGAGTGAAAAGTGTGCTCTTTAGTTTGATGAGAAATTGGTAGTTTAAGCGAACAGAGGATAGAAAGAAAATTACGTTGTTCATGTGTTTTTGTTGATGATAAAATTCAGCATAGTTCGACAGCTTATAAAAGTCTTTCAAAACAAATTATGTTTTTCTTATTTTATTTCGTTTTCGATTGAGAGCTCTCGGTGTAGTACCGTTGTTGCTCCAACGTTGCTATAACTTTAATGTTACACCATTACGTTATAGTTGTGGAAATTAATGTGTGTATTCGTGACCATTGGGGCGTTGCTTTAGTGATATTACCCTCTGTAACACTTTAGGTAAAATCTCACATCGGCTATGGTTTGAAGAGATGTTTAGTTAACAAGATAACAATCGTTTTATAATGAACGTTTTGTGGTCTAATGCGAGTGTAGTTCTTAAGAATTGTGCAGTTAAGTGTATTCATGTGAAAGTATTACTTGTTTGGATGATTTGCCCGAAAATCTTTACATAAAAACACAAAAGTAAAGCCGTAAGCTTGTGGACAAAACGACAATATATTGTAATCTGAGTAGCAGTAGATCAACATTACGCACCCTATCCTCTAGCTCTAAAGATCTTTAAAGACAAAGAATCATTGAAACATAGCTGTCAACTTCCCTATCTCATTTAATTTGAACTTTTGTGGAACCTAGCATCTTGTGGACATTGTAAGCCCAAGACCCAAGTGGAATTAATGATAGTTTGACTTCTAATGTTGCTCACGTGGACTCGAACGTAGTTTCATGTCCCACGAACCATTATTCGACTTAACCCCTAACTCCCTAAGTTGATGTGGTACACTAGTTTACTAGACAAAACAATGAAGCATGCACCTCCGAGGTCCACTAATCCTCAACTAATAATGCTCGTGAAACCTTTTATTTGTCGACCTATAATTGCTAAAGGAGATTGATTTGTACATCAAATTTTTTTGATAAAAACACAATTTTGTATAAACTTTATAGCACACAGTACAACACTGTAATGTACAAGGTGTGGTGAAAGAATAAAAAGTTGTGGTGTGCAAATCAATCCCCATTGCTAAAAGTTTGTTCTCGAGTATAAGTTAAAGAAGAAAATTAAAGAAAATGAAAGTGAAATAAAAAAGGTTAGTGTTTTCGAACATGACTTAAAGAGGATAAGAAAAATGACTGAAAAAGAATACACAAGAATTAAGAATTCTGTGATTACGAAAAAAATGTCATAATTTTGTAGACAAAACTATTTTTCCAAGGATTTGAAAAAGTTAGTTACTGGTTTCAAGAAAAAAGTGAAATAAATGAGCAAAAGTAAAGTGTGTAGTACGTTATCTTCTGAAATTTTTGGTGATTACTATGTCGAAAACAATAATACAAAGGAACCCAATTATTATCTTAAGGTCCTTGTACAAATGCATTTAAAACTTGTACTAATTTGGCCTGCCAAACAGTAAAAATCTGACTTCAAACCGGTAAATTACAAAAGGAACAAGGGTAATTGGCTTCTCGATAATATTTAAAGTTTACAATAAATATCCACATGGTTAGTGTTTTTGTCCTTTAACATTTTGGGATTGGGATTATCTCGAGTTGTTTTTACAACTTAAGGTTCGTTTGGTAGGATGAAATGAAATGTCAACTGAATAGAATAAATGATGTAATGAAATAAAGAGTGTAATGTAATGATTCATTGTAGTTATTAATCATGTTTTGTTTATATGATAAGACGTAATGAAATCGATAATAAACAAGACTAAAATACCCATTAATGATGGAAAATTTATTTAATGTGGTTAATTAATGATGGAGTTTTATGTAATTTTGATTCCATTACAAGATGTAATAAAAAAAATAAGGGACCCTTAAGGAATGATTTTGGTGTAATGGGTCATTACTTGTAATGAATCATTACATTCTATAAATGTAAACAAACACCATTTATTCATTACATTGTAATAATCTTTTCCATTACAGCTTGATTACGACATACCAAACACTATGTTAGTCAAGTTAAACATGTGTGAGTCATTGGATTTGATTCAATGGCTCAAATTAAAATAAGGGCCCGTTTGTTTGGGGTGTATAAGTATGGATCTGTGACTTTGAAAATTATTAATGTTGTTTGTTTGGTTGGTTATGGGGGCCCACACAATGAAATGAGGATACCTAAATATGAAGTTTTCCTCATATATTATGTGTGTGAGTGGTTTCTTCATACTCTCCATTATCATTTCACTCTATACTAACACTCATACCTATTGTGATTCATAGCGACACAAAGAAAAGGAAATGAACTAATTTATCTTGTTTGGTAGGTTGAGAAATTAAATGGGCGGATAATTTTGAATTCTCAAGGAGTTCACCTCTTTATATTTTGTTAAATTTGTTTTCCACTACCCTTAAGGGCACGTTTGGTAGAGAGAATTTCAAAGAAATGAAATGAAGCAGAGAATAGAATCTCAGAGAATAGAAATCAGTAGAGAATTTTGTTCAATTCTAATGTTTGGTAACAACAGAGACTTGACCCGAGAAATGAAAAAAATATATATATATCTTTTTTTTTAATTTATTTTTTTTAAATTTATGTACTTTCTTTAAAAAAATTATTTTTAAAAAATGTATTTATTTAAAAAAAACTTGTTTTTTTTATAAATATTTTTTAAAATGTATTTATTTAAAAAAAAACTTATTTTTAATTTTTTTTTAAATTATATTTTAATTTTTTTAAAATTATTTTTTAAAAATGTATTTAAAAAAAAAGAAAAAAAAAACTTTTAAAAAAAAATATATTTTTTGAAAATATATTTATTTAAAAAAACTTATTTAAAAAAAAATATATTTTTTAATAATTGTTTAAAACAAAACACATTATTTAACAAAATTATAGTTGAAAAAAAAAAAAAAAAAAAAAACATTTTTGCAAAATAATACTCCATTTCTCTAATTTCTCCTCCAAAATAGTGGAAATGAAGCTAGCCAAATTGCACTATCAAATTCTATCAATTTATCTCTTTTTTTAAACCAAATTGTTCACTTTTTTAATTCTCTCTACCAAACAATAGAAATAAGTCCAATTTTCATTTCTCTAATTTCTTTTCTCTCTACCAAACACACCATTAGTGGAAATGGAAAGAATTGAGCTTTATATATCACGTGCATGGCACACTTTTGTAAAAATTTTCACAAATCACAAAACATTGACCAAAGCATCGATTCTCTTACCTCATGTTCTCCCCTTTCTTCTTGACTTCCAAAATAGTTTCACTCCTACCAACTGTCATTTGGGGTAAAGATCTAATCTTGCGTTCTTTTTCAATGGTTATTCATTTTCCAATGTTCATCATAGTGGGAATCTCATTGTGCGTTCTTTTATTTTCTTTTTCTTTTATCATCAATCTTTGATTGGAAGGTTTGTGGTAAATGAGTTTGAAGATTTTTAGTACATGTTCATGGTGTTGATCTTTTGTGCTTGGTATTGATGTTGGTAAACTGAATCTGGTTCCTTTATTGCTGAAAATTAATTCATGAATAATTAAAATCTTTTTGCAGCCTTGTTTATGAAATCAATTGATGCTCATCAATTGGAACAATGGCCTTTGTTTGTGAAATTATCAACGATGCATTTCCAATTTCTTTATAAGGCTCGTATATCATCAAACGAGGTTATGGTGGTTCATAAGTAGATTATCAAATAAAAAAGTTATTGTTTATTTCTCGGGTCAAGTCTTTGATGTTACCAAACACTAGAAATTCATTAAAATTCTCTACTGATTTCTATTTTCTGAATTTCTAATCTTTATTCCATTTCATTTCTCTGAATTTCTCTCTACCAAACGTGCACTAAGTTCTTTTGATTTGATTCATTGGATCAAATCCAATGGTTCACACCCTACTAACTTGACTCAAGTTGTAAAAAAACTTGAGACAATTCCAACCTAACATTTTGTTCCCAAGTGTAAAACGAAAAAGAACGAAGAGGGTAAAGAAGAGAGAAACGAAAAGGAAAATTTTGATTTTTATAGTTTTGTGTTTTAAATTGAAAAGAAAAAAGAAGAGATGAGCTAAATTAAGCTTAAAATTTTAATTCTCTCTAAATCATTGAATTTGAAAAAAGGATTATGAGAGGAATTTGACATAAATTTTTTCCCTCTTTACTTTTCTTCTCTCTAATAAACTGAACATGATTATTTTTCAATTTTATTTTTACTTCTCTTATTTTATTTTTTCAAATACAAACTGGAAAACATAATGTGACAAATATTAATAAATTCCAATCTAAGTAACCCTTAAAATATGCAGGGTAGTTTGTGAATTTAATTATGTTATAATAACCAATTAGGTTGTATAAACGAGTGCGGTTAAGACCGAGAATGGCTCGTTAACCTCGAAAACTCAAGCTCGTTTGACTTGTTTTGAACAATTTTCGTAAAGCACGAACTTAGCTCTTGAGCTATTTTTTTAGTTCAACCTATTTGGAAAAAGTAGCAGTGACGAGTAATAGCAAGAGCACAAGATTTCGAGCATTATAGGGTTTGCTGGTAACCTATAACAAAAACCATAGGGTCAACATTTTTTTGCTATAACACGATCACTATGGCTCATGGGCATCTAGTGCTTTAAGAAGTAGCAATGAGCAGTAGTTGTAACCAATAGTTATGATCATTAGTTATTCATTATAAAATCGTTTGGTAACATAGCTGTAAATGTAATCATAATGTGTAAACAAATCCTAATTGCTTAACACTTTTAAATACTACTTCATGTAACGTTGGAAAAGTAGCATTCCACAAAAAAAGATAAAGCTACTTGCTACTTGACAAATAAACATTTGAAATCACAACGCTCAACACTCACCGTTCACCACTCCTAAATGATCTTAAACGCTTTGCGCTAGACACACCTTTAGTTTATTTTGATAACTTTCAAGATAAACTGAAGCTAAACTTGAGCTTGTTTGATTTAAGTTTTTAACAAACCAAGCTCAAGTAACTTGTTTACAAAACTAACTGTAACCGTAAGCTAAAGTTTAATACTCCATTCGTTTCAAAATTATTGTCATGAGACAACCACTTAAATAAAATATTCTCTCACTAAATTTTATTTTTAGTATTTAAAGTGAACAATTTTTTTAAAACATTCCAAAAAAGAAATATAGACTATAATTTTAAGACGGAAGAAGTACAAAACAACATGTAGTTTATGTCTTTTATATTTTTTATGTTCTTCTCTTATTTGAATTTGGGACAAGTTATCCTCACCTCACCTTTCTTTAAAATCGACATTTTATTATTATTATTATTATTTTTTTTGATTTTTTTTATAATTTTGTTTATATAAAAACAATGTAAACCTGAAAATACGGAACATAAAATTTAAAGTTTAATAAGTTAAAAGCTTAAAACTAACAAAAAAAAAAAAAAAAAAAAAAAAAAACGGAACATAAATTGATAAAAAACCGTATTATAATGTAAAAAAAAGAAAAAAAAAAGAGTAAAAAAGTACAAAACATGTGAGACTCAATAGAGTAGATCCCTTTGAATTTACGTAAAATTTAGTTAACCAACGTCAAATTAACTTATGTGAACCCTACCAACCACATGCAAACATCAAATGTAGCCAATGAATAGCTGGACCAAATATGACATGATACGACGATCATTATCACACGATAAGACATTTACATACGAAAAGGCATGCACATAAATACACACAACACTTTCAAACTACTAATGTCTTGTTGTAGTAACTTTGTAATACATGTGCACTTTACTATCTTATTTTAATTTGTTTCGAAATAAATGTTTAGCTACAAGTTTTAACTAATCAAAAAGTTTATAAATTTTGAAAATTCGATATCATATTGGTTGACAACGATTGTTTCAAAACTGTAAAAGTTTATAAATTTATAAAATTTGATATTCAATGATTGTTTTAAAAAGTGTATATAGTGCATAACTTTTGAAAATCATTGGTAGTTTTTTTTAAGAAAATTGTTAGTTTAATACAAAGTGCGCACCTCTTTAAATTTGATGAACACCTTGCTTAAAATTAGTGCACACCCAACTTAAATATCGATGAACTAATAAATCTTGCTAGTCCGCTACTGACAGTGAACACTTATTATAAAACAATAATTAATTTAATAGTGCATATAGCGATCACTTTTGAGGTGTTTGTTTCGGCTTATATAGCTGGTTTATGGCTTATTTAATTTTGAGCTTATGTTTCATAAGCTCACTTTTTATAATATATTTTAAATTTTTTCTGGCTTATATAAATTTCTTATGTTATAATACGTTAAAGAATTTCAAAATAAGCCACAAAAAGTAAGGTTACAAAATATAAGCCAAAAACCAATAAGTCATAAGTCGGCTATATAAAGTGAAACAAACAGTAAAATGCTTACCTTACCACAGACTCTGAAAACCTTTTAAGCGGCTGCCTTTGCCGGAGCACATGCAAATCACCACCAGGACAAAACTCCGTCAACAAACACGACCATTTCATCGAGTCTAAGCACGCAAACAGCTTCGGCAAAAAAGGATGATCCAGCATCTCCAATATCTCCTTCTCCACTCTTGCTCTCCCTTCTTTATTCCTTACAGCCACTTCCTTCTTATCCATCACCTTTGCAGCAAACAAGTTAGAGCTCACGGCACTGGAAACGGAGAGTGGGTTTGGTTTAAGTTTGGCTAAGTAAACTGAGCCTATGTCGCCGGAGCCTAGTTTGCGGAGGAAGTGGATATCTTGTATGGTTAGGGTTAGGGTTTGTGTGGAAGGTGTGTGACTGTGAATGTGTTTTGTGGTGGTGTTTGTGGTTGTGGTTGAGGAGGAGGTGGAGGTTGTGGTGGTGGTGGTGGTGGAGTTGAAGCTGATGGAATGGAGGTCATCTGAGAGGGTGTCTAGTGATGGTGGTGGTTCTTGTGGTGGTTCCATTGATGGTGTGTGGAGTGAAGGTGTGTGTGTGTGTGAGGGAGGGAGTTTTGCCTTTTGAAGATGGTGAAATGAAGAAGACAACTTGGCATATTAGTAGGCCCAATGATGGTATATACATTAAACTTGGAAGTAAATTACATGGATTGTCCTTATCAGTTTCATTGACTTGCACATATGGTCTTTGCTTTTTTTTCTTAGGCTAGTCACAATGGAGCAGGTTTTCGTCGGTTGAGCAAGGTCGACCCATTGTGGGTTCGTCGGTTGTCGTCGGTTGAGGAGAGAAGGAGGGTTGAGTCGGTTAAGCACACAACCGAGTTACACAATTCGAAACTTTACCACTTTTCTAAAACTTTACCACTTTTACAACATTATAAATACCAACCTCAAACATATTTTTAACCACACAATTTCAAACAACTTCTCATAAATACTTTCAAACAAATTTTGATAATTATGTCTTACGAGATATTTTTTAATTCTTCGTCTTCCGACGAGGAAGAAGTTATGAGCGAGTTTACGGAGTTTAATGGAGTTTACGCAGTATGCTTGGGACTCTTACCAAGCGTCACTGCCAAAGGCTCAACGAAACCACACGGATAGGGATCGTGTAGGTGCTCATAATCGTTTAGTTGCCGCTACTTCTCGAAGAACCGTTGTATGACGAAAAAACATTTCGTCGGCGGTTCCGGATGCCCCGAGACCTATTCACTCAAATTGTGCAAGAGGTAACCAATTATTCTTCTTATTTTCAACAAACTCCTGATTGTAGAGGGCTACTTGGTATTTCTCCATTGGTCAAGTGTACTGCGGCAATTCGTCAATTGGGATACGCGGCAGTTCCTGATTCTCTTGACGAGTATCTGCAAGTGGGTGCAACAACAGCACGCGATTGTCTCCGTAACTTTTGCACGGTTATCATGGAGTTATATGGTGCTTAGTATTTGCGAAAGCCCACGTATTCGGACCTTGAAAGATTATATGCTCATCACGAGCATAAGCATGGGTTTCCTGGGATGATGGGAAGCATTGATTGTACAGGTTGGCCTTGGGAGAATTGCCCAAATAGTTTGAGAGGTCAATATGCTAGGGGTGATCATGGGCCACATCCATTCATTTTATTGGAAGCGGTCGCCTCCCAAGATTTATGGATTTGGCATGCGTTCTTTGGTGTCTCCGGGATGAATAACGATGTAAACGTTTTATATCGTTCCCCTGTTTTCAATGATATCAAATCGGGAGAGCGGAACTTGAATTCGAGGCTAACGATGTTGCTTACAAAAGGATATTATCTTATCGACGGATGATATCCGGAATGGTCTGTTCTTATTAAGTCCATTTCAAATCCTCCTACTGGTGATGAAAAAAGAATATTGTACAAGAGAAAGCACGAAGCAGCAAGAAAAGATGTGGAACGAGCTTTCGGTGTGTTGAAAAAAAGTGGAAAATGCTTAAAGTTCTGGCTCGAGGGCTGCATAAACAGGATCTCGAAGATATTGTGTATACATGCATCATATTACATAATATGATCATCAAACACAAGCAGCGGGCGATTTGTCCTACATGGTTTCCACAAGAGGGCCACCGCGATCATGATCCGGTAAGATCCCATGCAGAATCCTTAGTAGTTACTCAGGAGTTAACGGATCGATCAACTCATCTAAACGTAAAATCTGATTTGGTCGAACACATTTGGAGAAACCGTGGAAATGCAGGCAATCAAGAGATTGAAGGCGAAGACGAAAGTGACGAAGACGTAACTGACGATGAAGAGTTTTTGTGATGTTTTCAATTTTTAATAAGTATTGTAATGTCTACGTTTTATTAGTTTAAGTTTTTAATTATTATTGTAATGTTAAGTATTTTTATTAATGAAGTTTAATTTTGTTTTTAAAAATATTTGAATTAAAAAAAAAAAAAAAAAAATCTCAGGTCACCACTGTGGCAACTAGGTCGTCGTCAGGTCGTCGGAGAGAGAAAGCTGACGTGACACAGATGAATTAGTTCGCCACTGTGTCTAGCCTTACGATGATAGTCTCTAACTCGAAAACCTTTAACACAGAGTCTTTTGACCAAACAAACGTTAAATATGATATATCCATGCTTATTAAGTTGTCTTGTAACCTTGTTGTCTTGTAAGCTAGCTTTTTTTTAGTAGAAAGTGTGGAACAAAAAGAAATACTAAGGTAAAATGATTATTATATCTTTATGTGCAAGCTACATGAGAAGCTAGAAGCTTTGACGGTCAAATTTAATGTTTGGTTTGTTAAAGAACTTTGAGTGTTAAAGGTTTTCAAGTTGAGGACTAATCAAAAGACCCATATATGCAAAGTCAAAGCAAACCAAAAGGACAATTCATGTAATTTACTCTTTAATTTGAGAACTAAACACAATAAACGAAGAACAATGCTAGCTCCACAAAAGTTTTACAAAACAAAAATCACACACATGTGTTGTGTAAATATGATGATGAAAAATATGAAAGAGAAAACATCATACAACATGATCTAATTCAATTGACATGTTATTGTATGGATAAGTTTTGGTAAATTTTTAGTAGATGTATTATCTCTCATAAAAGAATAATAATAGTTAAACTTCTTTTATTGGACTGGAAATTTGAATAAAAATGATTAAGTTATATTGTCTCATGTAACAGAGCGGAGTCTTAGTAATTCATAGAGTTTTTTTTTTTTTTTTTTTTTAAGTTAATTTTGTGACTGAAATTATTATCGTTATTTTAGCTTCACATCCGCATTTACTTTTTAATCAAACCATCAAACAGTCATAGTAGTAATCACCAAACCAACCACACAAATATAACCCACTTAAACACAAAATACACCACGTTACTACTCACACGCACACCACCACAAAAAATCTGTCAAGTAATTCCAATTACCAAACCACCTCCAAAAATTGCCCTCAACGCGTGAAAGGAAGGTGGGGTGTAATAGGGTTAACGCGTGAAAGTAGGGGTTGAAGCGTGAAGCATGTCTTAATACGACTAGTCTCACAGAAGACAATATGACTAGTCATGTTAATCTTAATACTAGCAGGGTACCCGCGCGTTGCGGCGGCGGGTACCCTGAAATAAAATTTCCCAGTGAATCATGTTTTTTAGTTTATTATGTTTTTTTGACAATAAATTTAGGAATATCAACAATTTTGTTTTGCCCATGCCCGTTCGGGCTCGAGCCCGTTAGCCCATGCCTGTTTAGCCCGCGCCAGTTCGGGCTTAAGCCCGTTTTTAATTAAAAGTGTCATTCATCCGGGTAAAAAAAAAGTTACTATTAAAAAAAACGAATAAATGAAAAATATTTGATCACCACAAAATTAGTCATCGGGTATCCGCAGCCGCATTACGCGAATACCCTGCTAGTTCTTTTAATGTGTTCATAGGTGTTTATATAAGAAGAAAATAATAGAAAACATAAATTAACTCTTTAACCAAATTCAGACCAAATTATGCTACACAACCATTTGTTTTATGTTAAATCAATTTAACTCTACCAGCCCAACCGAATATTTTAAGCCCAATTCAAATTTCGATATAAATAATTATAAGCCCAAAACCTAAACTTTCCGTATAAAAAACTAACCCTAAATTGCTTATCCTAATTTTACCCTATCACAACACACGCAGACACAAACTCACTGTCACTTTTTCTCTCTACTTGCAGCCACCAACTCTTATCATCCACTTCACAAATAAACACTTCAATTAACAAACAAATATTTGTCCCTTTAATTCTTATAGCCATTCGAATCACCAACAACTTTACTTCTTTGTTTTCTTTCACAGCCAACGCACAAACCCACAAAGAACAGAAATGTTTTCGACTTCAAGATCTGTTAAAGGTCTCGGGTAGGTGTGGTTTTGTATTTCGTTTCTTGTTTTCTTGTTAAATCGAAAGAAAGGAGGATGGAAACACTTTTGTTTCGATCTTTTTTTTTTCGAATATTAAAAATAATTTTAAATGATTTTCATGAATTGTTTTTTCAAGGTAAGCATCTTGATAAATATGAAAGATGTAAAAAAAGGAGGCGTTGTGATGGGGAAATTGTTATAAGACGTTGTGAAATGGAAAAATATGTGGAGCGGATTGTAAATAAGCGTTATTGTTGTTTGTTGGTTAATTAGCTTATATTATACGATGTGTTAAGAGATAGTGTAGATTATTTTGAGATTAAAAGATTAGTGAATTAGTGCTAATGATTGAATGGATGATTATATTTAATTAAAGGCGATTCCGAAATCACAAGTAGTCATGTTTAATATGATAAGTTTTGTCACATTCATGTTTTGAGCTGCTTGATTTCGAACGAAAAAGTATAAAAACGAACGAAAACGTATAAAAACGAACGAAAAAGTATGAATACAGATGAAAACGTATAAAAGTGGAAAAAAAATAAAAACTTGAATAAAAAAAAGTGAATTTAAAATTTAAAAAAATAATGAAAAAACGTGAACTAAAAAAAACGTCAATTCCAAAAAAAAAAAAAAAAAAAAGGACATGAATTTAAAATAGTAATGTGAATTCCAAAAAAAAAACGTCACCAAAAAAAAAAAAAAAACATGAATTTAAACTAGTAACGTGAATTCCAAATAAATAAATAAATAAATTAATTAATTAATAAATAAGAGTAACAAAAAGACAAAGAAAAAGGATAAAAAAAAACATGGACTTAGGTTTCCTTATTAAATCTTAGGTTTATCCCCACCATTAGATCAAAGTAGATGGATGATGAGGATTTGTCCCTTGGTAAGCACCAAAATAAGAGTAAGCATTTGAAAATTCCTCTAAGCGACTAAAATAAAAGTTTACAATTTGGATGTTATTCCTTCTCATCATTCATGTAACTTGTCACTATCTAATTCAAGTGCATATTATGACAAGCTTAAATATGCGCAATTAGTTTGTTAAGTCAATATAAATACTATTAAGTATCAACAATTAAAAAAAGAGATACATCACATGTAATATATGGGTGGGGATCCTCTCAAGTTATTTGACTCAAGTTGGGAAAATATAAGCCATTGGATTTGATCCAATGGCTTAAATCAAAAGAACTTCTTTTGATTTGAGCCATTAGATCAAATCCAATGGCTCATAATGCACCAACTTGAGTCAAGTTGTGCTTACAACTTGAGAGGATCATTGTCCGTAATATATGTGGTTGAATCTAAATGAAAACACACCCAGAATCTTGACCTTTTACTTAGAGGTCGGGTTGAGTCTAACAGTCCGGTTTTAATTGGATGCGGGTTGAAGTAATAAGATCGAAATAAACTGGTTGGTACTATATTTTTACATTGATAACTTATAAAATATATACAAAAGAACGGACTAACCGGCTTCAAATGACCTAAACATATTTAATCTGACACCCGACTCGATTTAGCATCAGGGTTAATCAGGTCAACACAAACAAGATTTCTAACAGGTTAAATTAACCTGACCCGAATAGTCTTAATCGGGTTCAAGTTCAAGCAAGGTCGGCTTTTTGACACACCTATGTTGGGATCAAAGATTAAATCTAAGAGTTTGGTATCTAATAAACGAGTTTATATGATTCAAAAACAGGTACCAGCAGGTATGATTAAGTTCATCAAACAAAAATCAATTTGTCATGATTACAAAAACAAAGATGATATTTGTGGGGCATGAATATGGAAGGTGCAGAAAGTACTTGTACCTTATTTTATGCATGATGGATGATGACCCATCACTTACACTACCAATCTTCATTGATTTCTTTAGCCAAAGTGGTGATATCATAAAACTATGCAGGTTCATTTGTACCATTCAATTCTTTTTCAGTTTTGCATTTAATATATCTACTACTACATTCAAAAACTCCTTTAAGACCGGATGTAACATTAGGTGGTGCTGGCTACATTTAGGTTAGCTCTACATCATTCCTAGTCTTATCATTCTTACATTTGTAAAGTCGTAAAATAGTCACCACATTTCTTAAGATTCATGTATAACTCACTTAAACACAAACATGGCCACAATACACTGCCACCTTTGACAATACTTTCACTCCTTCACGCGCGTGAAGGTGTAGCAACAGTCGCACACGATTGATAGGGCCACATAAGATGATCACGCATGGCATCATGCTGTGTTATGGGTGGTCTAAGATATTTTTAGTTTATGTATTTTTTTCTTAGTTTCGCTAATCATAGAGTTATGGTTTAAACTTTAGCATTATTATAAGAAAAGTTTCAAAATACATCCTTCTAGTTTGTCAGTTTTCACATTAAACATCACCATCAGAAACTTTTGGCACTAATCATCCTTCAGTTAGTAAAAGTTAAACACAATACATTTCTAGAGACTAATGATGTAATTTTTCTCTATTATATTCATTATCTATTAAAAGCCAAACATACATCTTGATAAAATTACTCCAAAACGTTATTTTATTTATTTCATGTTCTTCTTCTCATCATTTCCACTACCTATCATCATCATCATCTTTTTCTTACTACTTAAACCACTCAACATAAAATCACTTACAACTATCATAAAATACATAAACCCACACAACCATTACAAAATATATGGTGGCCAGATTTGTGACCACAACCATTCGCTACCCCCACCACCACCATTCTCCGCCATCCGACACCTCCATTTTCGCCAACTAATATGGTGGCCGTATTGAGTGTTGAAGGTAGCGAATGGTGACCACATATCTGAATGATGGTGTTAGTAGATGTGGTGGATAGTGGTGGTAGAGGTGATGAGAAGAAGATGGTGATGGGTTTTGGCATTTTGTGGTTTCTGTAAGTGATTTTATAGTGATATGTATAAATATTTAACGGGTTTAATTAGTTTATGGTAGTTGAAAGTGATTTAATGTTCAACGATTTAGGTATTTTATGATGATGAAAGTAGTGAGAAAAAGATGACGGTGAGAAGAAGTAAATGATCAAGAAGTGTGTTTGACTATTAGTAGATAACATAGAAAAATTACAGCGTTAGTCTCTAGGGATGTGTTGTTTGTAACTTTTACTAACCGAGAGATGATTATTGCTGAAAGTTTTTAACAGGGATGTTTAGGGTGAAAACTGACAAACCGCAAAAATGTATTATGCAGTTTACTACAACAACAACATACCCGATCCCGCCGAGACAAGGTACGGGGGTATTCTGCAGTTTACTGTTATAAGAAAAATACTTGGAAGAACTTGATGTGAAACAATGAAAGGTTTGGTGCTCATTAGTATTTGTAATGGAAAAGTCAGCACAACTTTATTCTTTCTGAATAAATATAACACTTACAAAAATATACAGTAATTGATTAGTGATTTCCATATCAACATGCTTTAAGAAAGATTCATGTCATGTGGACCCTATGCTGTAAGATGCAAACATTTACACAGAAGACTTTATTTCATAGTATCATTTCACAGTATATAGTTGTCTAAAGTGCTCAATATAAATGTACATGACAACTAATATAAAGATCCATTAATTCCCCTCATCCACCTTGTTGGCTTGTTATACGATAAACATACGCAAATACACTCATTAGATAAAAATGCGCTGTAAGTTTAAAGTTCAGCACTATAATTCAACCCAAATGGTTGTCGTTGCAAGTATATTGGACCCAAGTGAAAATTTAGATAATAAAGCTCTGATTGATACTTTTGCGTGGTCGTTTTCTCTTTGGATTGGTACTAAGCATGCAAGAAAAAGCATCAAGGAGTTCTGTATCCTCGATGTTCACTAAGATTTTGGCAGCTTCTGGATTGGCGAGTAGTTGTTTTGCGACCACATAACCTGCAATAGACCATGTTTGAAAGAGGCGTGCTTGTTTTCCGATGAATCTTGCACTTTTGGTATCATAATACTCGGGCCATTTGTCTCTTGCTATGCGTCTTTCAGCAACTTTCACGGCGTTTGCAGCTATTTCAGGTCTTCCCATCTTTATGCTTGCCACTGTGAGCTGAATAAAGGATCAAAGAAAGAAGTTACTAATGCATGTAATATCAAAATAGACTGCAATTTCAAGTCATTTATATAAAGAAAACAGGTCAATCAGGTTGAAGTGGCCTAACGAGTATTTAGAAGCTTACAACCTCCTAAATCATTTCATTACAAATAAATCAGGCCATTCTCATAAAGTCATAATAATGAAGTTTTATGACCATATTTGATCTGATCAATTCGCCCATAATGACTTGAACTAAAATATGAACCCTATCGACCCATTACTCTTTTGGTACCAAAATCAGAATGAAAAACGAACAAAAGAAATACTTCATCCGTCCATTAAAAATGTAATTTATCTTTTGTAAAGACACCAAACTAATACATATGTCAAACAGATGGATAGTACTAATTTGTTTCCACCTGATTCATTTATTACTCTATTGAAACCAGAGGCGGAGGCAGGGGGGTGGCTAGCGGGTGGAAAGCCCCCCCTAATGAACCCAATAAGTTTGATATAGTATAAGCTCATAGCCTTAAGTTTAAGGAATACATCCAATCGGCACCCCCTAACATTCAGTGATACTCATCCTTGCAATGGTATAATCTTATTAATGTGTTTTGTGATGAAATATTTACCTTTTATTGTGTACTTGTATTTGTGCTTTAATGGAGGTTGGTTACTTTGTTTTTGATGAAATGGTAAACTGACGAGGAAGATGTACAGTGAAAGGATAGGATTATTTTTTGTGGTCCTGTATATTTTGTTTTGTCTTGTAACCTTATTAGTATTATATAAAGTTCCATCTTCACCCCTTTTAACTTTAAGATTTGTTAATTCAAGCTTTATGAATTCGTTCAAAATCCTCTCGGTAGATATTGAAGGCCAAAACGACAACAATATTTGATATATTTTTTGCATTTCCGTAACTACTGCTTTGTTTGGACTTTTTTTTTTTTTTTTTTTTTTTTTTTTTTTTTTTTTTTTTTTAAGGTTAAATAACGAAGATGTTAATAATATGTTTTTTTTTTCTTCTCAAATTTACTTGTAATAACGGATTTTATATTTTTTTCTTCTCAAATTTACTTGTAATAACGGACTTTAAAGATTTTATATTTTAGAGTTAATAGTTTATATATTTTGAAAACCAAAAAGCTTAATGAACACCAAATAGTTTATATATTAATAAGAGGAAAAAAAAAAAGAAACGAACAAATTTCTAATGCTATTAATAAAGATATAATGTAGAACCGAAGTAAAATAAGCCATATCTATATTAAATATTGAAAAACTTTTTTTTTTTTTAATTAAGGGCATATTTCAAATTTTGGCACAAGGTTTTCGAAATTCACAGTTAAGCTCTCCATGAAGCCTTGTGTATTATATGCTTACAAAAAATTGCCATTCAACTTAAGATTTCAGTTTTCAAAGTAAGCTATTATTATGACTCGAAGCATCAAAGTTGAAAACGTTTATGATGCGTTTTTTTAATCATTTTACACTAGTTGGGCCTAAAGCAATTACTTATAATTGGACCTTAAACCAATAACTAGGATAAAAAGAACTATCAATTCCATTTACGAAAAAAGTATCGACGTTTGATTATTACAATAGAGTCTCGGCCCCCCTTAACTTAAAATCCTGGCTCCGCCCCTGATTGAAACGTTTGTTAAACCATCAGCATATAGTCAAACAATCTAATAAATGATGTGACATTTCAATTATCGCATTCTGTTATGGGTAGGATAGAGGTAAAGAGGTGAAAAGTTCATGCAAGATTTCACGGGCATGTGTTTCACAATTCATACTATAGTAAATGATCTTATCATTTGGGATGCCAATATCAAATCAAAAGATTTTATTTTTTTCTGATCAATATAGATGCTTCATGATTTGGACAAAAACCGAAAGGCAGTCTTTGTTTTTTTTTTGCATTTAGTATTTAGCGGCTCAAATCATCCTTTATTCTCACATAAACTAAATGGTGAACCAGTATATATACTCTGGCTGCTAATGCCTAACGGTTTATCGATAAGAGTTATGTAAAGATGAAGTGTGGCATAAAAGAAGCAAAAGAATACAAGTTAAACATGAAACTAACCTGCCAGAGTAAAGTTGGCCACGAGCCTCCATTGTGGTAAGACCAAGGCCTACATAATAAAACCAACGGCATCAAAACATATATCAGATCTTAAAATCAATGAAATCATAACTAACAACAAGTCAAGTTCCTTACGTGTTTTTGGGATCACTCCCTGTAATAATTTTCCATTCTTGACCTTCAAGAGCAGGATAACATATCTTTAATGGCATATCACCAACAAGATCCCCCCATTTAGCTTCATAAAGATCCAATATAGCATGTGATTGGTGATCTGTTGCAAGACTGCTTACTATTGACCACAAGTTTCCGAGGGAAAAGAAACGGAAGTCCATATGAGCTGGCTGCAAGTTCCCGATCATATAACCTCCTTTATTAGGCATCCATTGCACTAACCATGGAGGGATTTGATCAGGATATATGTTGAATTTATTAACTGCATCATATGAATATTCCTCCGTCTTGTAACGGTAGATTTCATTAAGTTTTTTCATATCAATCCAGTAATATTCTCTCACATGGAACGATAATGCAACAAGACGGTTATTAAGGGCTGTAATAAGATCAGCTGATGCGTCTTCACGGGTAAGCATCTCCCTAGCAGAAAGTAACGCGGAATAGAATAATGCCTGAATTTCTAAAGGATGTCCATGTATTCCCATACGTCTGTCTATCATGCAAGAACCATCAGTCACAAGTAATGTTGGAAACATGTCAAAACCATCAGCAAGACATAGTTTCAGAATCATCTTAATTCCAGTTTGCACGTCCACTCTCTCTTGAACAGAAAGGTCCCCAGTACATTTCCCATATGCCCGCAACAATATGATCCACCATAACCCTGAATTAAACATTGTCTAGCGTCAAGCAATCACAAAGTGACTACAAGGGATGCACACTAATACACTATGCAGGTAATTAACAAAAAGAGGTGATAAACGGAGGGTGGGGAAGTTGGTTGGGTCAAAATGGGTAAGTTTTCAAAAATTAATATGTTAAATATGATTATAAGGACTAGATTTTTACAAGAGTAATTTACCCTTCTTTAAAACAAGCGATTTAGGAGCTTTTACGCATTTAAAAACACTTCGTATGACTTTCGACAGATTTGACCCGTTAAAGATGACCCCTTTATAGCTAAAAGGGTAGAAATATTTAGCTATATAAATAAGGTTAGTGTACTCACCAGAGTCAACTGGTGCCACCCGACCAATGGCAGCCTCACCAAAGTCAGGATCCAATATATCTTCAGTTGCACCATCATCACCATCAAGCGGAACAGTACGCACCTTGAAGCTTGCAGGCATCAAACCTTGACCAGGACTATGGCAATCCATGGTTTTCTCCCAACTCTATTTGTACAAAGAGTCATACATTAATAAGGTTAACTTTAAATGTACGATAACAAGCATAAAGTATAGATTAAGTGTACTAAATCACCTGCAACTGAAGGGTGTGTAAGATGAAGTTGCGTACAATATCATACTCTCCTTTCAAAAGAAAAGCTATCCCAGACGGTATGAAATCACGAATAAAAACTTGATCGTAGTTAAGAATGCTAGAGTCATTTGGATCATTAGCAGCAATGGTTCCGACTGGATTATCACAATAATACACCATGGATGCTCGTAACAAGTCCCATGCTTCCTCCTCTAAGGAATCTATACCACCACTTTGCAATTTATTACTATATGCTCCATTACCATTCAAAGACAAATCGCCATCAAGAAAAGGATCCCTCTTTTCATTAACCGGATCAGCAACAGTGTCACTTTGTCGGCATTTACAACTCAAAGAGCTAAAACGATCATTATGAAACGCAGAGATCTTCTTGTAATTTTTGTGCCTTGAGGTTTTAATTTTTGTGCACTTATACCCTTTCTCGCTTTTATAACCAGAACCATGTTTAGATACGAGCAAGAAATTTGACTTGCTGGGGCATAAACCCGTATGAGACATGCTAGTCCCTGCGCTATATAAGACTTGAAAGGCGGCTTCTGAAGTTCCAGCCATCGAGTATTGGTAGACTGAATTAGAAGATATTTTGTCCACTCAATCTAATGCCTGCACCAACCAGAAAATTAACCATTAATAAAAAAATCGGGGATAAATGAAATATTGAAAACAAAGTAGTAGCACGTAAAGTACATGTTGCAAAAATATAATGCACTACTTAGTAGACATCAAATTAACAAGAACTCATTTAACCTAAAAGACTTATGATCGTAGCAAGTTGTGGTACTTTTTACTTCGGATTCAAAACAATGTCACTTTGGGGCATACAGCACTATGATCACTGTCGGTCCTTTATATTCTTTTGTCTAAAGGAAATGATTGATAAACATCCTTGAAGAAAAGACCTAATTAAGATAACACCTAAATGGAAGTGCACATGCCTACGGAACGTGCAAATAGTACATACTCATACTATACTATGAAAAGTGCATCAGCATACATATCCATTTTGCACTTGTACACGAAACAAATATTCTTTAATCTGAATTCCAGAGGAACTGATTTAACATTGTTTAGCCAGTAACTGTAAGTTTATCCTCCGCACTTAGTATGAGTTGTATATAAGTCGGTGAATAGATAAAAGGGATTCTCGAATAGGTAAGTTACAACTCTAAAATATATGTAGTACTAGTTAGTTATATAGTGAAACTGTTTTAACCTGTGAGCATGGCCCTACAGCCTAAAGGGAAGAAATCACCAGAACTACATCCTCTCTGTGTTTGATGAGATGATTGTTTTTATGCTAGCCAATGAGTTGCCGTGTTACACTAAAATACAGATATAACTCCTGATTGCCATTTTTACAACATTATCTGCTATTCAACTAAATCAAACCTCTTCCTATAAGCTATTCATAGGCTGTTTAGGGTTGTATATTTTGGCTTATGCTGACTTGACAGTGCTCATTTTCTCACAATATAAGCAGATAAGCCATAAGCACTTTAAAATACGCAAATCCTTTGACGGTGTTTGGCATTGCTTTTTTATTTTGCTCGTCTGCTTATATTTCAAAGTGCTTATAAAAAACGGGTAAGCATATGAGGTTTCCTATACATGTAATCCGGGGTGGGCGAGTCTTTGACTCATATGTACGCAGCCTAACCGAGGCATCCCCTTGACCGTTTCTGACCCTCTCCCTGGCCACCTCCAATATGTGTACTAGTGAGGCTTGAACCCGAGACCTTGTGTAATAACATCAGGATGTCTAACCACTAGGGATAACTACTTTTTCCCCCCACTCTTATCACATTTATTTTAAACTATTTTCTAACTTCTGTTCCCATGCTTATCTGTAACGCCGCCCAGGACTACCGGGTATCCTTCCGGGTTCAACTAAAAACTAGTAGCCCACTACTTCAAGCTTATAAATGACTCAAATAACTTTCATCGGGTTATTACATTATCCACATCGCAGAACAAATAACAAATCCCAAACACCCTCTCAGCAAGGCGCTTTTCAAACAATACAAAGAAATTTATCACAGTAAGTCAATATCATACACTTTACACTATATACCAAAATTTAGTAACAAGTAACCTAAAATGAATATTAATAACATCATATTTCATATATACAAAAACTAATAAAACTGAAAATGATAAGAACAAAGATACTAAAACCAACTTACAGTAACCTTAAATGAAACAAACAAACCATAATTCAGAACACAATAACATGATATATCTATGTCAAAAAAATATAAAGAACTTATTCATATGAAATTATGATGAAGAGAAGTGACTACCTTTTGAAAGAATCAAGAAAGTGCGAATTTGTAGGGATATTCAAGTACCAAATTGTGATAATGGAGTACTAATCATATAATAATACTAACAATTTTGTTATGTTTTATGATGATTGATTTGATTTTATATTTTATGAAAAAAGATAACGAGGGTAAAAATGTCATTAGGTTAAAAAAGATAGTACTTCATCCGTCCTATAATAATTGTCTACTTTGACTTTTTTGAGTCTTTCTTATTCAACTTTAACCAATAATATTTTTATTTATGTTATATAATATTTGATAAAAATGATACCAAATGAAAATAAATTTAAAGCCCAATCTATTCGTATATTTTTCATCAAGTATTATATTACACAAATAAAAATATTTACGATCAACGTTGGATAAGAAAGACTTAAAAAGGTCAAAGTGGACAATTATTATGGAACGGATGTAGTATTTGTTTTTATGGGTTGCGCCGGCGGGTACATTGTGATTAAAGTTCAGACACCAACAAAATAGTAATGACGAGCTGATTAACTTGAGAAATACAAAAAGAAAATGATCCCGTCCGCTTGTTTCAATTGCTTATCCGTTCCATCGGTCTTATCGTGCTTTGTTTTAGATCGCTTATTGGCTAGTCGAACCTAAGTGGTGACTCCGTTTCCTATTGAACCGATGGTCAGCCAAATTCGTTTTGAAACCATATGCCCCCAACTTGTTTGCATATAAATTGCATTTTTTTTAGTTTGTACAATATGTATAACAACATATATTTTTATTTAAAGGTGTTTTAAATATAATATTTATTAGAATAGTTGAAAATTAAATAGACAGTTATAGTTATAGACTAAGTTTTTCTTTTCATTATACTAAATTACATTGTATTTTTTGAATTAATTTTTTAAACATGTACAAAAAGTGTTTTAAAGTGTTGTACCTAATGCTATTATAGTTACTCATTTAAATTGCATTTATTTATGATAAGTATGTCGCAAGCTATTGATTTCATAGCAAAATCAATACAAATTCAACTTTTTTAGCTGATCCCAAATACGTTATTCCCCAATACTTCAAATATGTTCTACACTACGATAAAATTGCTCTGATGTTTTTACAATTATCTTTTTTGAAATAGTTCACAGTGCTCATTCTATCGATACTGAAAAATAAAAAAAGTACTTCGTAGTATAATTAACTCTAGTGCGTTTGAAAAAAATAGCTCTTGTACTCAATCCTGAATTTTGGCTAAATATCACTGAAATAAATGCTCATTGTTTGAGCTCAGTCGGCACTAAAAAAGATGTACAAAATAAACATTTTTTGGTCAATTTAAACATTTTCGAGAGAAAACACGGGCAAAAGTTACGATATGGATTATACAAATAATCTTGGTAAGTTTTATGATTATTTTATATTTAATTCGAAAATAGAAGGGTATAAATTTGTCATCAAGTTAAAAGACTTGTTTAATTTTGAGAAGATACAAGGGTAAAAATGTCATGTAAAAAGGTTGGAAATGAAACCCGTGCTGAAAGAAAATATGTGTTGGGTCATTTTAGACCATGTTAATTTCTTTATTTAAAAATTGTTTTATCCATCTTTGGTTCTTGTTGATTTGGGTATGAAAATGACGGCGCTATCCTTTTGTAAGTCGACTAGTGTTACGGTTAGTATACAAGGCGGAGCCGGTAAGTCTGAAAGTGGTGGTGGGTGAGTCATCATACATCTGTTTGGTTATCATAGCTCACATTTCATTAAAATATTCACTTTAAACATGTTGGTTTATGGATATATTTAATACGCGCATTTAACCGATTCTAACTCTCACCTAGACAAGCATTAATTTTACGTATGAGACTCGATGTTTAAATAATTAATATAAAATATTATGTTTAATTATTAAATTCACAATAAACTACTAAACGAGCGATAAGCACTTTTCGAAAGTGACTATCGGTCCGCAATGTCAACGGATATGGTTAAAAGTAGCAAGCCGCAGAGACCTGTTTTAGGAACCTCTTTTGGGCTTGTTTTTTGGCCTAAAACAAATGGAATCCCACATCGGAACCATAGTAAACGGACATCTAATACTATAAGGCTTGTATAAATACATTCCCTTGTATTCATCCTTTGGTACACTTGATTTCATGAGAAGGCCAAACTTCTTCTTTTATTCCCTCTTGTTCTTTGTCATTGACGCATTTGTGAATCCCATTGTAAGGGATTTACGAAGTGACAAACTTGGAGTCGAACATAACAAAGGTGTTTGGTTATTCTATTGTGATCAAGAACTAGCATTCGTATCGAATCGCTAATAGTGCGACGTGTGTACAAAACGTGGTGTAACACATTATTGTTACATCAATTGGTTTGAATTGAAAACCGTAAGGGTAAATTGTTAAACCACATAAACCCTAATTAGGGTTCTTGAATTGAAGAGATCTACCAATTGCAAGAATTAGACTTAGCATCTTTTCAGTTAATTAATTTATTTGTTATGATCTTAGTCTTCAGTATCTTGATGACTACATGTTTTATTGTATATCATGTATTATAAACTTAACAATGGCATCGAGCCTTGTATAACAAGTAATTAATTACTGAAACACATAAATAAAATAAACATGTTGTGTTATTATTTGTATGCATAGATCTAGGGTTTGCAAAACCTAAACCCTAATTTTAGGGCGCTTGGTGCCCTAATTAGGGTTTTGTAAACTAAAGTTTTAATTGGATTAGAAACCCTAGGATGCATGCAATTTATGTGTATTAGCGTAACTCGTTTAATTGCATTAATTGTTAGTGTAATTTTATGTCCATGATAATTATTCACATGTTTTATCATGGATCTGCTTTTATTGTATGTCTTTCTTGTTTAAGTGATATACACTAAATTATGATAGATCTAAAATTGGGAAGACCTCAATCATTATTAATTTAATCAATTATGTGCTATGTGGTATGTATTTAATTTTGACTTACGTAATCGATGAATCGATGCATGTGGCTCACCTTGTACATAGATGAAAGCGGGTGAAAGTCTTAATTAAATATATGCATATTGACAGATCTAGAATTGATTATTAATAGGATTTATCAAAAGGTTTGCATGTGGCTATTTGATATGCATGATTTTTTTTATGCATTCATTGTTTATATGTTTATTTTTTAAATACTTGCTTGTTTGTTATGTGTAACAAGGGTATTTATACAAGAAAAATAAACCACCTAAACAATGGTGAAACATGTATTTTTTAAGCATAGTTATCATAATCGTTTAATTGATTGGTGACTTTGGTACAAATGGTCTGAACGGCTCACCCATGAGAACGAACTATAAAGGGGTTAATAAAGAAGCGACAGCCACACCGAAAGGATGTCTAAGATTATGCTTTTGCGCCACTTCGGTCCCTGTCCTCTACAGAAGTTCGAATGGAGCTACTTAGTAAGCCATAAAATGTGCAAGCTCATCTTAAGGGCTTAATTAGTTTTAATTCCATGCGGCATTTCGTGGTGGTAATTCGAAACACTAAGTGTTTACACTATGCAAAAGCACGTATAATGGATGATAATTAACACTAAATTCCTTGATTGGTGAATCCAATACATCAATTAAAGTTTGATGATGAAAAGCTTATACATTAAAACAAGATATAAATGTTTTAATAAAACCTATGTTACGAAGATGAATGCATGACTTCTTTGTACATATTTGATTTGACATCAAAATTATTACCCTTTAATTTAAGTTATATGCCATCCAACCAAACGGAAACACCTAAGATTACTTTTTATTTGTGTGAGATCGTGACTTAGATCGTAATCAAAGGGTAAAATGTCCACGTGTCGTGAGAGCAGGCATGGATGATTTTGCGCTTCTTAAGTTGGACAACTTAATTGAGTTTTGTAGTGAGAACTTGCAACTCAAGGCATAAGATGGGGATAAAACATGTTTACATGGCAATTGATATTGGCTAAATGTAAATCCCATAAATCTAGGAATTGCAATTTGAAAATTGGCAATTGAGGTTCGACTCATACCATTTTGAATAATTTCATTACTAGCGATCTCACCGATGTGATGAAACTATGTCAATTTGGATCATAGTTTTCAATGAAAATTAAATGGTTATATATTTATGAACCATGGGTATTTAATTTTCTTGAAAAGGTTAATTATCGAAAATACTAAAATTGAATTTTGTAATTCTTTTGAATGTATAGTTGCAACATTTAACCAGAACGCGTGGTTTAGTATTTGATTAGTAAATTGATCCATTCTGCTTTCAAACAAATGTTTGATCGAGAATAATTTACCGAAAGACAAACTAAGTCGCTTTCCATGGGAGAAACATGAGACTCAATCCTATTCCTTTTCATGAATGAGAAAGGTATAATAAGAACATTTGAATTGTCTAAATTCTAATGTAACTCATAGCAATGAATTGCACATCTTATTTTCCATAAAGATTTAATTACCTTCATTTGGTGAATGAATCATTTTGTAACAAACATGAATGTTGGTTAACCGAAAACATGTATATGAGTTACTAAATTAGAAGTTAGACTATTTACCGCAAAAAAATTGGTAAAAGGCAAACTAGCATTATTTATCTAGTTGTTTTGCTTTAACCTTTAAAGGTGCTACATACCAGTATGGGCATGGTAGGCTGTAAGGAAGAAATTGCATACCCAATTTTTCAAGTTAATAACATTGATGGATAACCCATCATTCATAGAGTAGAATACACCTTTTAGTACCTTAGTAATGATTACGTATGGTTCTTCAAAGGTGTAGGAAAGTAAAAAGCAAGCAAGTTGTTTTCACTGGTTATGAAACACTTACAATGTTGTCAAATTCAGTGGGAGCATTTGTGTTGTATTACTGTTGTTCCCCGTTCACTATCGTTTAAAAACAGTTTAAATGCATAAAACAAGTTAATAGTGAACTATGACTGAAATTAACATAAGAAAACACACTAAGTAATTTTCAACATAATATTCTTATTAGAAATAAATCAACAAAGAATACGTTACCCAAGTACTTTCGGAATAGTACTTGGGATTGAAATGACAAAGTTGGGT
Source organism: Chrysanthemum makinoi (assembly GCA_910596185.1). Classification (NCBI taxonomy): domain Eukaryota; kingdom Viridiplantae; phylum Streptophyta; class Magnoliopsida; order Asterales; family Asteraceae; genus Chrysanthemum; species Chrysanthemum makinoi. Next base: position 329,674,482 of record OU343224.1, read on the forward strand.
GATTCCTCTCTAAGCTCAGCTAAGGTCTGAGCACAACTCTTAGAGCTCACCGAGCTATCTCAGGAACTAAGTTGTATTTGGAGGAGTGAAAAGATGGCTTACGTGTGTGTGTGTGTTTTACAATTCACAAGCTTAATCTTTTCACTCCATCTCTTATGCTATTTATACATGTATGAGATTTAACCCTTTCCTAAGTGACAAATCGACATCATCTGAAGACAAAATAATGATGTATTTTGTCTCTGCACAAAGACTATTCTAAGTAAAGGACAAGGTCGCTATATTTCAGTGATGACACCGAGGCTTGTAAGTTAGCCATTCGCAGAAAGTTGACTTATGTTGATAAGGACTTCTTTATCGATTCAAACTTCTCCGCCTTGTCCCGCTCTTTCTTCAGATCTATTTGTCCTTCAGTTTCTTATTCAGTTTGTCTTCTGTAAGTAGTTGGAGAGGAGTCTTAGGGATTCAGTGAGTTATTGTCATCACTCCCTGAATCCATCATCTTCTTCTTGACTCAGTCTTCACCCTTTAAGTTCCGCTTTACAGTGGAGAGACTTCTTCCGCCTGCATCGAAAGTGTCGAAGATGACTCACTGAGAGGCTATGCACTCGGTGACCTGATTAGTGTTTAACGGACTAAACACTTGGGCTATTTTCTATTCAAATCCTAGATTAAGGGGTTTGGGTATTTATTGAACCCAACAGTCTCCCCCTATTTGGATATACAAATAGCCTAAGTGGTTGATCAGTGTAGGTGAGCAAATGGCTTCTTCCTACACTGAATGTACTAATGAATACAATAAGGAACACTGAGTAAATGAATAAAACATACATCATTTATTGATCAAATTACATAGTTCCTATTACTAGTACAAAAGAGATAAATTAAGATGATCATCCGGATAGATCCCCTGCTTCAAGCTTGACTTTCTTTGTGATCGTGTTTCCTGTCGGATGATCTTTTATCTTGGCATTTAAGTCGGCACAAAATCGATATTTTCGTGGTGCTGAATTTGAGAAGCCACTGGTATATAGCTTATCATTGTAGCTACTCCTGCCTTATCAATATCGCTCCATCTTTGGAACGTTGGGTTTCCATACTCATCAATGAAAAATAGCCCTCTTTCAGGTCGTTCAATCACTAAGCGGTTCACAAACTTAACACCTTCAGTGGCTCCCTGTTGCACTCGGCCGTGCACTTTTATCTCAGGTTGGAACTCAACTCTTTTCCTTTTGCCAATGGAAGTTTGTGGTTGAGATCCTTGAGGTGCAAGCCAAGCTGAATTCCTAGTTGGGCTGGTGCATCCCTCAGCCTTTCATATCTTTTGCTAAGCATCTTCACGCCTTGACCACCTTATTTTGCTTCTTTCCAATGATCGGACCAAGTTCATCAAGTTCAGTGATCCCAAAGTCACTGAATTTTAAGGGATCATGAACCTCAAAGTGTCTTTTGTCATCCCTCTCAAACATTCATAGCCAATGGTTTGGTGTTGGGAATAATCTTGACATCGTGATTTTTCAGAAGCCTTCGGCGCTCATTGTCGTTGTATTCCTCAATTCTCGCTTCCCGAGAGCCGCTTCAGTTTTCTTTCTCTTTTCTTCATCTGCTTTCTCATTGCAGCCATTTGAGCAGCCTTGAGCATCCTTGAACTTTGTCTGCGCGACCCTTTGGGAGCTTGCTTGCATCTAATCCCATATTCTCAGCTTCTTCAGCGACAACCTTTGCCAGTGCTTCTCTGTTGTTTTTCTCTTCCTCAGCTAGTTTCAATCTTCTTTCTTCTTTAGCAAGATGTTTACTCATCTGTTGAGGTGTGAGCAGGTATTCAGTGTCGCCGATTTTATAGGAATCTTCTCGGGCTCGCATGCGTCATTATGCCTTTGCCTTTGTTCGGCCGAAGAAGATGATGCAACTAAGGGTGGTGTTGTTGTGATAACCGCCGGTGTTGTTGATGATGTTGTTGGTGGGATGGATGAGATGGGAGTTGTTTGATGGTGGTGATGTTGATGTGTCGAGCTACGAGATGATGATGTTGGCTCCCCTCAGTGTGAAGAGGAGTTTCTTCAACAATATTCTCCCCTCAAGCTGTTGCCGTGAAGGCCGGTGAGGGCAAGAGTTGGTGTTGGTGCTGAGGGGGACGGAGCTGCTTGACCCTTGAAGGCTTGATAAATCTCGGTGATCATTGCCTTCATGTCTGAGGTGTCGGTTTGAATACCGTGACTTTTGCTTCCAAATTAGCTTGTGAAATTTCAAGAGCGAGTCATTCGGGCCCAAGATTCCGGCCGAGATGAGGATGCCGAGCCAATGTAGCCACCTGCGTATTCAATGAGTCCAATGTAGCTTGAAGAGACTGGACTGATGATGGAAGACCCTGAACATTTGTAGACTTGAGCATATTGAGCAGTTCAGTGAGGTTTGAGGATTGTTTCGTGCACCTCGGTAGCTTCAAGACTTTAGAGTTGGTTCTTGGGTCTTCTTTGACAAACTCCCGATTTCATCTATCGTGGTACCTACACCCGAAGATGCACGAGGAATTTAGCCATGTTTTCATCCAAATCGGTGAATGTTGTCATACATCGGGATCTCTGTGCTCATGAACATTTTCATCGAAGCCACAGTACCTCTGCCTTTAGATCAGATAACTTGCAGCAACCTCATATGTTGTTCCCACAATGTTTTAGTAACCCCGAGTATAGCTTCCTTGAAGCCCGGTGATCCACTGAGCCAACTTTCAGGAGGGAAGAACATTGTCAAACTCTTTGAATTCATCGAGCTTGAGGAGGATTCGAAGTATGATCATGTTGGAATGGGGATTGAAGCTCCTTTGGATCGCTGAGGCTCTTGTTCAGCTTGAACCTCAACGTCCATTTCTTCTCCGGTGATAAGATTTCATCATCGGCCTCGTGAGCTCATCTTCGTGAGAATAATATCCCGGTGACATCACTATTGTGAGTAAGGGGTTGGTTATGGGTTCCATATCGTGGTGGTTTATATCCTCTGAGTCTTTGTCCCCCGCTGACCCCTCGGACAGTGGGCGTTTCCCGTGCCTTTAGCGAGTCGTGATAGTTGTATCCCTATCGATTGGGTTGTTTGAGTCCCTCAGTCTTTGGGAGAGATCGTGTGCCCTCAGACAAAGGCTTGATTTGCTAATGTCATCACCGGTTGTGGAAGCGCTCCCCTACCAGCGGGTTGTATGTTTCCTCGGATCTTGGGGAGTAGTAGGTGTGACCAAGGGCACTGACTGTGATGTATCAGTGTCCTTCGTTGTCACATGGGTGATTGTTGCCTGGTCAGTGGGTGTCTTTTTGGTCACGGGCTTTTTGTGCCTCTTAGGCTGTGCTCCTGAAGCCTCAGGCCCTGAGACTTTGGTTTAGTCTTAGTCCCCACAGACTTCCCCTTTTTCTTTTTAGGAGAGGGTTTGGAGACACGATCTACTTTGATTGTTTACAGCAATCATGTGGGCCGTCAATTCAATGGGAGTGACGAGGTATGGGTCCTTTTGAAAATTTGAAGGGCTCGTGATGCAGGTAAATTTCCAAATTTTTATCCTGAGTATAATTTGAACCCAGTAACGATTGCAGAGCACAAGAGACAAACCTAGGATATGAAACATACTTCGTCCTAGTTTTGCTCTGAGCTTCGTACGAGATCACGTAAATGATCTCCCTATGTCGACAGTGACCCCATTCAATAAGCAGTATGCCATCATCAACTGAATAGAGTTAACTTGTTCAGTGGATGAGTGGTTCCCGCCGATGACCTGAATCACAAAAGTAAAGAGGATCCTCCAAGCCACGGGGAATGAGCTTTTAGTGACTGGGTCTTGTCCAAAAAAGTTGGATCTAAAATGATTTGTTTTAACCCATCCTTCACTGTGGAGGGTTCAGGATGGGCGACATAAACACCTTTGTTATAATCTAACCCTGTTGTAGTGCAAAACGTTTTGAAATCCAAGGTGTATTGTTTCCACCCATTAAGACTGAACCTGATGAGATACTCCCTGAGAGGTCTAAGGTTATTCTCATCAGTAGAAGGTGTTGGGTCAAAGGCTCTAGCTGTAGCCCAAAACTCCCTGAGGTAGTTTGGGTACATCTTGAGGACATTTTACAAAGGTCGTTTTGAGTGGGCAGTTGAATAAAAATTTTATAATGTCTTTATAGGTTGGGAAATTTTCAGGATATTCAAAATTTCCTATGACATTATTTGTTTTAAATTCAACATTAGTAAGTTCCCCTACCCACTGAGAAGCAAACTGGAGAGATTGCGTTCTAGTCATTTCCATTAACAAAGAATTTAGGATTTAAGAAATGTTTTGACTAGAACAATCAAAGTATTTAGATCTCTTCAAGTTTGTGATGAAAAACTTTTGTAAATGTTTACAAGAAGGGTTTTCCAAAAGAGGTTTAAAGAGTTTTGAGCACACAAATGTTTTTTTTTAAATGATTTTAACAGAGTTTTGTTGCAGAAAAGATTTGTGTGTGTTTGTTTGTGTTTGAAGAGGGTATTTATAGAGTGATAAGAGGGGTGTTTTATGCACAAATGGGAATATTAAGAGTTGGTTTTGAAAGGCGTTTGAATTTCCACATTTAATGCTACCACTCCATTACCCGCAAAGAAAATCCCGTTTTCAAGGGCGATTGTTGCAGGCAACGGTAATGCACTTTTGCAGAGATAAAATATCAATTTGATATTTTTGTGAGAGGCATTAAATGCCAAGTGGGATGACAGTAAGACAAAGAGACATATATTCCTTTATTAAATTGACATAGTTACCAACCTAGGACATTAAAGTAACCGATACTTGGATCATTTAGTTACTTATTCAATGCTCTTTGTCAAGTGTCAGGGCCTGAATGAGTCTTACTCATTCAGTGAGAGGTTTATTTTGGTGTCAGGAGGATGAACCATTTCAGAGAACTTACTGAGATTGGTTTTCAGATACTTGACTTTCAATGTCAAGCATTCCCAATTCAGCTTTCAGTCTCCTGAAGGTGGGTTCATCCAAGGGTTTGGTGAAGATATCAGCCAGTTGATACTCAGTAGGGATGAAATGAAGTTCTATGTCTCCTTTCATTATGTGATCCCCGATGAAGTGATATCTGATATCAATGTGTTTGGTTCTTTGGTGGAGGACAGGGTTGTTGGAGATTGCAATTGCACTAGTGTTATCACAGAAGATGGGCACCATTTTGTAATGGATGTCGTAGTCACCGAGTTGACTTTTCATCCATAATACATTGGCACAACATCCTGCAGCGGCTACATATTCTTCAATGAGGACATAGCCACTGATTGTTGCTTCTTTGCACTCCAACAAACCAGTTTTCCTCCAAGAAATTGACAGGACCCTGAGGTACTTTTTCTGTCCATGTTGCAACCCGCATAATCGAATCGAGTAACCCTTGAGATCAAACCCGAGCATTTTGGATAATAGAGTCCAAGGCTTGGGGTTCCCTTGTATCACGAGTATTCTCTTGGTGCAGTGAGGTGAGATTCTTTGGGATTGGGACTGATATCTTGCTATTAAACGGTGAAAATTGTATGTATGCGGTCTAGTAGCGGTTAGATACATCGTGATCCAACAATCCCTCGAAATGAGTTTGATTGACTGATTTGCCGTGAGATCGGTCCAAGGTTGTTAGGTGGGACCATTGGTGTCTTCACCGAGGCACAGTCAAATATCTCATATTTCTTCAAGAGATTTCGTGTATTTCTCTTGGACTGATGGATATTCCTTTATCGGTTGCACGATTTGTAGTCCAAGAAAGTATGTGAGTTCCCCATCATGCTCATTTCAAACTTCTTTGTCATTAGTTTTTCAAACTGTTTGCAAAGTTTGTAGTTTGTTGAGCCAAAGATGATATCATCAACATACACTTGGACTAGTATCATATCCTGTTGGGTTCTATAGACAAACAGTGTGTTGTCTATCTTTCCTCGACAAACTTGTTTTGTATGAAGGTGAGAGAGTTTCATACCATGCCACAGGAGCTTGTTTAAGTCCATAGGGCTTTGTCAAGCTTGCACATAGTCGGGAATTCACTACTCTCAAAGCCCGGAGGTTGCTGAACATACACATCTTCCTTGAGATCACCATTTAAGAATGCACTTTTAACATCCATTTGGTAGAAAGTTCATGTATGTTGCATATGCAAGGAAGATCCTGATGGCTTCCATTATTGCAACAGAGCAAATGTCTCATCATAGTCAATGCCTTCTTGTTGATTTGTAACCATTGGCTACCGTCGGCTTTGTTTTTAATGACATGCCATTTTCATCGTTTTTTTGAAAACCCACTTCATTCCTATGACTACTACATCCCGAGGACATTTGATCAAGGTCATGACCTTGTTTTTATCAAACTGCAAGGTTCTTCTTGCATAGCCTGAACCCAGCTTGGATGTTTTAGAGCCTCAGTGACGCTTTTGGGTTCTATTTCGATAGATAATCAAGATATAGACATTCATTGGTGAAGCTGCAGTTAGATTAGCGCCATGCTTCGGTGAGCATGCCCTCGTGGGTTCACCAATGATGTTTACTAGCTCAATATCACGAGATCTTGTCCACTTACTTTGTGGTCTAGGATCTGAGTTTGATGAGGTCATTGGAAGTTCAGGAGTGAGATTGGTTACTGGGATCGTATTCATTTTGAGCATCTGTTATGATGTCCTACGCTCGTTGGGTTTCATGAATCACAGATCCTAATAGTTGGTTCGTGTTACCTATCCCTATTGGGGACTGATATATTATCAATGAATTCACTGATTATTGGTTGGGGTAGGTTGTGAGGTAAGAAATAATATGAGATGTCGCAAAGATCGCTTGATATGAGGAATTGAATTCGGTGGTAAACTCATCGAGGATATCTTGATGAGTCATCAATTCTATTTCCTCCAATCGGAGGTGTTAGTGAACCCGATGCTTTGGAACTTTCATTAAAGGTGACATGAAAGGTTTCCTCAACTTGTTGTCTCCTTGTGTTAAAAACCTGAAGGCTTTGGAGATCAGTGAGTAGCCTAAAAGTATCCATCATCGCTTTTGCATCAAACTTGCCTAGATGATCCTTGTGGTTATGAATGAACACAAGACATCCAAATACATGAAAATAGCTGATGTCGGGAAGTCTACCTTTGAAGATCTCATATGGGGTTTTGTTATGTCTTTTGACAATGATTGACCTATTTTGAGTGTAACAGTGCGTTTTGACTGCTTCAGTCCAGAAATGCTTTGAGAGAGTGAGCCATTTAACATGGTTCTAGCAGCCTCAATGAGAGTTCTGTTTTTCCTTTCAGAGACCCTATTTTGTTCAGGGGTATATGGAGATGAAATTTTGAGAAATTCCTTTTCATCACGAAACTCTCAAGATCTTGATTTCTGAACCTCGCACCATTGTCAGTTCGATTTGTTTAACAGAATGTCATTCTGGTTTTCAATCTTCCGATGAATGACATTATTGTATCACGCACTGATTCTTTTGGAAAGAAAGTATACCTAAGTGTATCTTGAGAACTCATCAACAATGACAAGTGTATACTTCTCATGCTAGATTGATCTGGGTGTGACAGTCCAAAGAGATCCATGTGTGGAGATGAAGACGACTTTTGATGGAGAAATTTTGTTTGGTTTTGAATGATGCTCTGTGGTGTTTACCCTTTTCACAAGCAGAGCATGGTTTGTCTTTGCAAAACCAGGTGATGGTAAGCCAAGGACCTTGTTTTGTTTTGCCAAGTTGTTGAGGTTTTGAAGTTTAAGTGTGAGAGTCTTTATGCCACGCGACCAATTGATAGTTTCAATGGCTTTGGCAAAGAGACACGTTCCATCTTGGGAGAGAGTTGTCATTTCTAGCACATAAACATCATCTCTCCTAGGAGCTATCAACACAACTTCCTTATTGGCATTGAAAATGGTACCTTGTTTATCATTGAATTGTACAATGTATTTATCATCACATAGTTGACTACACGATGAGATTGTATTTGAGACCATTGACATAGGCTATTCTAGATAAAACTATTCCATTACAGTTTACTTGAACCATAACCTTCGTGGGACATGATGAGTTATCACCAAATACTACCTTGGGCCCTGGTTCCTTTACATACTTGTGCGAGATATTCCTTCACACCAGTCATGCTTCTTGAGCATCCACTGTCTAGATGCCAAATAGGCTCCCCGGCATGTCTCTGCACAAGTAGTAAATGAATTAGTTTCTTAGTGACCCACTTACTAGTGGGCTTGGGTCTCAAGGTCTCTCTGAAATTTGCAATCGACTCATGGTCAGTGGTTGTGTGCACGGTGCTACCACAGGTTTTGCATTTAGAGGCTGAGGATGACTCGGTGACTCTAGGTTGTTTGGAATTTCTCCTTGCATGAATGACACCGTCATGTTGGGATGTCTCATGAGTTGGATTACCGCATATATCACAAAGATGTATTCATGAGACAATCATCCTCGATGATGATCATTAAACCCACACAGTGAGGAGCACAGAGGAAAAGGTTTTGCTCTATTCTTGGAGACTTTGGAGGATGAAGCATACTGATGACCAACTTTGGTATAGTTTGCTTGGCTGACATACTGTAGATGATCTGCGGTCCGTGATCATCCTTTTGCGATCATGCGAAAAGGATTCTATAACAATTGTCGTGGTATGGCGGGTGTAATGACACGGCTCACACTTTTGTTTGTTTTGGAGGTTGACTTAGACTTTGAGGCTGGAGGAAGTGACTTTGTCTCCTTGATTGGTTCAGGGACCTTTTCAATGGATTCCATTTTTGATCAAGCTTTCTCACAAGTTCACCGTTCTTGAATTTGGTCGACTTAGTGGGGACAGAGGATGTTGAAGTCTCAGTAGGAGTAGACTCTTGTTGGATTAGTTTTGCTTGTCTTTGTAGGATGGTTCTACCAAGTCCAGGCCTTTCTTTTGGTGAATGAGGATTGAATTGTAGTGGAGTAAGCTCGAGCTTGATCAAGGACCTGAAGAGATTTGTGGTGGAAGCGGTTTCGGATTCGCTTCGACTCGAGATGTGTTCAGCATCACCGGGTCATCTCAGAAGTCCTAGCATGCTCTTAAGAGCTTGGCTCTTAGGCTCAAGAATCCTTCCAGAATCGAAATTTGGAAGCTTACTCGGGATTCACCGTTCAATCCAATCACTGGAATTGGGATCAGCCAACATATTTGTAATCATGCCACCAGATACAAATGGCTTAGGAGCACGGTCTTTGTTGAGAGGGTCGTGAGATGATCTTCACCTATGACTCTCTTCTTGCTATCGGGGGCACCCACATCATCAAAGACCCTGGATTCTTAGCAGTCCAACTATTAAGAATATCATTTGCCTTTTTAAGTTCATCTTGAAGATTCTGATTTCTTTTAACTAGTTCAGTGTTTTGAATTTGCAAAGTGAGAGCCTCAAGCTTTGCTTGTTTTAAAATAAGCAATTCATCCCTACACTTATTCAATTCAAAACTTAACTTGTTTGTACTTAGAAAAAGATTCAGCTTTGCTCTTCTACGAACTTAAGGTCTACATTTAGATAATTCATGTAAGACAGCCAATCGAGTCATCATCCATAGAAAGTAAAATGTTTACCTTCTTCATTGTGATGTTGACCCATTCTCCATTTCTGGCATGATTCTTTCCAATAGCAAGCTTGTCCTCTTCGAGAGGGCCATCAGTCGACATGCACCAATTCATCATCGATGAGATTGGCTCTTCATCCGTCGAAGGTTTCAAAGAACGGACCCTTGTTTTACCCTGCATAGATTGAACATTTTTGTTGTTTCGAGGATGGCCTCAAGCAATGCAAGCTTAGCTTTTGCTTTCTTATACTTAGCTTCATAATCAATGGTTTTGTTAAGATCAGATTTGTTTTAAACATTTTGATGAGACTGATAGATTTTTTGTTGAAATTTGCTAAAGCACGAAGACGATTAGATCCCGATGGTTTGTAAGAGGGTTCGAAGTTGTTTTGAAAAAGCAGTCTTTTGCAAAATGGCCTCTTTTATGACACTTATAGCATTCAGTGTCTTTTGCTGTTTTAGCAGTTGAAAACCTTTGTTTCTTTTTATAAACCTTCGAGAGTTAGCAAGGAGTGCCCTTTCCGAAATTCAGATTGAGGTCATTTATGTACTCCTCACTTGATCTCTCATCGGGCTCATCATCTGAGTTTTCTTGGAAATCTTGAACCACATTGTTAGAAAAGAAAGAAGTTGAAATTGGTGATGAGGTGGTGGTCGTGGGACTTCTTGACTTCCGAGACTTCTTTAAGTCGGGTATCGTCTGTTGATGAGGTTTTCCTCATAGACAAATTTCCCATAAATTTCCGGAAGCTCAAGATTTTGGATATGATTAGCATTCCTAAGTCCCTGAGAGAAATTCAACCACTTCTCCGGGAGACTGTTGACAAAACCAACATTGATTTCATGTTTGGACAACTTAACACCATCATTTGAAAGTTCATTTGAAAGAGTTTTGTATCTGGTGTAAGTTTGAGAGAGAGTTTCGAGTCCTTAGCCACGAAGGTGTTATACTCAAGTTTCGTGTCCATTATCCTGTTTCCTTGGTGTCAAATGGTCCTTCATGACTATGAACTAGGTCATCCCAGGTTTGCTTAGCCGTACTACAGCTTATAACAGACTCCATAATATCGCCGGAAGACAAGATATTATGATACTTTTGAGTCTTTGGTCCTGGTTGACCACTCTTCTTTCATCCTGGGTCCATTGAGCTTCGGGTTTGGGCAACCCTTCAGCAGTCTTTGGGATAAATGGACCTTCATTTATACACTTGATATAATAAGGTTCCATCCCAATCAAATAGCAAAGCATTCTCTTTTTCCATTTGTTGAATTTGCCAACTTCAAGTCTAAAAGGGCAACAAATGAATAAGCTCCACCCTTTTATCGACTAGTTGGGGTACATCAATTTCAGCCATTTAGGATCCTAATTTAAAAACTTTTAGAGCGGCTTAAAAACGAGTTTTATAATTAGCCTTGCTCTGATACCACTTGTTGTTCCCCGTTCACTATCGTTTAAAAACAGTTTAAATGCATAAAACAAGTTAATAGTGAACTATGACTGAAATTAACATAAGAAAACACACTAAGTAATTTTCAACATAATATTCTTATTAGAAATAAATCAACAAAGAATACGTTACCCAAGTACTTACGGAATAGTACTTGGGATTGAAATGACAAAGTTGGGTGACTCTCTCTAAGCTCAGGCTAAGTCTGAGCACAACTCTTAGAGCTCACTGAGCTATCTCGGGAACTAAGTTGTATTTGGAGGAGAAAAGATGGCTTCATGCGTGTGTGTGTTTTACAATTCACAAGCTTAATCTTTTCACTCCATCTCTTATGCTATTTATACATGTATGAGATTTAACCCTTTCCTAAGTGACAAATCGACATCATACGAGAAGACAAAATATCTGATGTATTTTGTCTCTGCTTACACAAAGACTATTCTAAGTAAAGGACAAGGCTGCTTTCCATATTTCAGTGATGACACTAAGCTTGTAAGTTAGTCATTCAGGGAAAGTTGACTTATGTTGATAAGGACTTCTTTATCTGATTCAAACTTCTCCCGCCTTGTCCAGCTCTTTCTTCAGATCTATTTGTCCTTAGCCTTCTTCTTCAGTTTGTCTTCAGCGTAAGTAGTTGGAGAGGAGTCTTAGGGATTCAGTGAGTTATTGTCATCACTCACTGAATCCATCATCATCTTCTTTGACTCTTCACCCTTTAAGTTCAGCGCTTTCACTTGGTGGAGAGACTTCTTCACGCCTGCGACTGAGTGTCCTCGAAGATGACTCACGAGAGGCTATGCACTCGAGTGACCTGATTAGTGTTTAACGGACTAAACACTTGGGCTATTTTCTATTCAAATCCTAGATTAAGGGGTTTGGGTATTTATTGAACCCAACAATTACTGAATAAGAAGTTGTTGAAATAATTTCTAATTCAAAGGGGAGCTACAAGCCTTATTTGTCGCTGTAAGTAGTAATCCAAATTATCTCTTGAATATCATGTAGATAATTACTTTCCAATTGTAGGCACTTATTTTTTTTAAGGATTGTCATGTGCATTTCCTTCCAAATCAATATAGTCCTATATCTACTAGTTATATCTATGACACAAATCATATTAATCAAATAAATTAACGTGTATCGTGTTGTTTATATGCTACATGATGTTGTTCCATGCACAAGTGGGAGAAATCTTTATTGTGTGTAAGGTACAACACATATTCATATGATTTAAATGAATTCTCTTGAAGTAAAGAGAATAACGCTTCTAATAGGAAGTATACATTTAAATATGTATGATTGCCCTATTAAGAACATGTGTCAAGATGATAACATAAACTACTTTATTTTAAATATTTATGTCATTCGATATTTAAGAAACACTTGTAGTTACAATTTATGTTACGTGAGAACGCGAACTAGATTGTAGCCCAAGGTAAAATACCCACGTGTCGTGAGAACGAGCATGGATGATTTTGCAGCTTCTTCGTTAAACATTTCATGGAATGACATAATTAAATGAAGTAATCTAATACTATTTTGAATTTAAGTATTCGTTGAATGACTTAAATATATGTAGTAAATATTAACTTGAAATATTAATTGAAACCGAGGTGGTGTTCATAATTACTTTAATTATAAATGTTTATGATTTTGTAAAGTCACAAACATGAAGTCTTTTAATACAAGACTTACAATATAAAAGTAAGACGTTAACTTGCTATGTTTTAAGACATATGCATGAAGTCAATGAGTTGATCAAATGACTTATAACGTATAGTGGGATTATAACCGATATGTCTTTTGACTTGGTCAAAAATACTTGTGTTATAATGCACTAATTGACTTGGCAATTCTATTGTACCATTAAGTTTTACTTTGTTGGTAAATAGGTAAGCCAAAGAGTAGATGGTTATCTTAAATATTGTTAGATTTTCTTACAATATTAATTCTAAGAAAATACCATAGTTTTATGGTATGTTTAGTTAGAAGAATCAAAATCTGTTGGCATGTTTGATTCAAGATAACTATAGTTTCTTCCACATGTTATCCAGGTTAGTAGATTAAGTATAGACTGAATATAGAAGATTAATAAGACACCATTTTTATGGAATGTGATGAATCACATTAAGTCTTATAATGAAGTTCTGAATTTGTTAAACTACTTGTAAAGTGGGTTGTAACAAACTAATGTCGAGAACTGCCAATGTTTTTGTAATATCCCAAAAAGAACAATGTATTGTTGTTTCACTTGCTAAACTATTTAAAGGTAATCTTTAAATTGTTAAAGGCAAGTGAGAGTTTTGTTTAGATCTTGAAAGATTGAATTACAAAATACATAATCTTCTAAAATGCACTAGCAAATATCATGATGAGGCTAAACATGTATATGATAGACCTCAATATGATGGAGTTGTCATTCATAGATCCCAAGGATATCTCGATATTTAATATGTTGAGGAATATGAGTTACAGGATCATGGTAAGCCTGTTAATCATAATGATGAATTCACCAAATGTTGAATTGTGGTAAATCAATCATACTATGAATGTAGAGATGCTATCCATAGAGATAATCAACTTTAGATTTTTGGTTTATCTTAATGAGTTTCTTCAAAGAATGGAAACCCTAGTGGTTTAAATCTTTGTATAGGAATCATATGGACAATATTGTACACATATTTAATGCATGTCTAGTGACAATAATATTAATCATACTTAATCAATTAACTATGATTGAATATTTTTTTCTAGATACATTAAATAGAAGTATAAAGATTATAATTGTCATACTTAGTTTCATTGATATGAAATTTTGACAATGAATATCAAAACTCTTTGTTGTGGAATTACTTTTGCGAGGACGATGAGTAATACAAAGTAGTTTTATAAATTCAAATAATCTTTGAATATGTACAGACTGCAAGAATCCATGAATGGATATATGCATGCATCTAGGAGAAGATTCTTATGTTTAATATTAAATCCATGTTTGATTTATTAATTAAAATAAGATTGCTCATAAGTATTCCGAAAGCTAGTGGAGTATTATTTATTTTTCTTAAATCTTATATGTTGTATGGGCAACTACATTCCACTTAAATTAAGTTTTAGTTGGGAATGAAACTTTGTTTGTAAGATTTGGAAATAATATATACAACCTTGGAATATATGTTTATTATTATAAACATATGCGGTAAATAAATGGGTCTAATAGAACATGATGAGTACATATCTTTGACAAGATAGTATATGAATGAGATCTTTAAAGTCTAACTTGAAGATTCATCATGAACATCATGTTGTGTATAAGGTTGTTGTATCATGCTTGATTACAAGATGATTTAACAACATTGTAATATTTATGTTTGGATTTAGAATTGCATTCCTCAGCCTGAAGTTGCTCCCAGATTCTATACAACAATTGTTGTGTAAATTGTCATAGTCAACAAACTTGAGGTTTGGATGACACCAAACAAATAAATATTCAAAGTTTACGGATGTTTAAAGAGCATATTGTTGTACACAATGATGCTGGTATAATTGAGATGATACTCAATTCTAGTCATGGTATCTTTGATGATGACCATGTTGACTAGTTATGCTCAACTAAGAGCATAGTTGCATTATACATTAAAGAATAAAGAATACTTTAAAACTTTAAAGTTTTGAAAGATGATTGTCATCAAGGTGGTTCTGGTTATCACGCACCTTATGGAATGATATGACAATATCAAGATATATGTAAACATATACAAGAAATTCTTCACTTATTGAATTCTTGAAATAAGTATTCTCAAATTTCTATAGATCAAAGTTAGTTGAAATTATACCCTGTCAACAAGTATGATTATCATGACTTGAGGCAAAATTCATTAACTAAGAATTATCATGCATTGATCTATTTAGTATTTGGATAAAGGATATTATAAACATTATTATTCAAATGAAATAAAGTATTTTGTTATGTTTATTATTCATTTATTATGATGTTATCCTGTATTTGCATGTTTAAATCCTTGAATAACTTAAGTTATTCTAAATAGTCCGTTGTCGATCAATAACATGGGAATGATATTGAATTAAGACAAATCTGAGTATTAGTTAGAATATACTTGAAAGTATATTGATGCGTAACATGACTAATTTCAGATGATATTCAATGGACTGAGTATAGGACTTATCCCAACCACATGATGGTACTTTATGGATCTTAGTCATTAAGTACTTCGTGAATATTTATCCTCTGACTTGAGATACCAGAGAAATGTCATGGATGTAGTGCATTTCTGTAAGGCAATCTAACGCTATAACGAATGGTAGTTATAAGGGTTGTTTTCGAAGTGTTGCGAAATTTATGAATTCTCGCCAGTAGTCAAAACGGGATTTGTTTCCTTCAAATTTATTTTGAAGTATAATATCACTGGGCCCCTCGTAGGGTTGTCAAGATGTTTGCATGGACATGCCCAAGGTCTTCGGAATATGTTCGTAAGAGTTGGTAATCTTGATCAATCATATAAAGCGAAACGAATAGTTAATTAAGAAATGAGTGAGATCCATATTCTTATTACACGGTATTAAAACAAAGGATAACTATGATGATGAATCATCAAAAGGTTTTTCCAGGAAACCATACTCGAGTTGTTTTGGGGTCATTGGCGTGTTGCTAGATGCTAACCAATGTCATTACGCATACTAAGATATCTCCAAGTGGGAGCTGTTGGTTTATGGATATATTTAATATGTGTATGACCAGATTCGAACTCGAGACCACGGGATTGCACACTTTACGTATGAGACTTGATGTTTAAATAATTAATATAAAATATTATGTTTAATTATTAAATTCACAATAAACGACTAAACGAGCGATAAGCACTTATCGAAAGTGACTATCGGTCGTTAAATGTCAACGGGATATGAAGAAAAGTAAACAAGCCAGGAGACGGTTTTAGGAACCCTCTTTTGGGCTTGTTTTTGGCCGAAACTATGGAATCCCACATCGGAAACCATAGTAAACTTGACATCTACCATAAGGCTATAAATACATTCCCTTGTATTCATCCTTTGGTACACTTGATTTCATGAGAAGGCCAAACTTCTTCTTTTCTTTCCTCTTGTTCTTGGTCGACGAGTGAATCCCCATTGTAAGGGATTTACGAGTGACCTTGAGCATAACAAAGATGTTTGGTTATTCTATTGTGATCAAGAACTAGCATTCGCATCGAATCGCTAATAGTACGTGTGTACAAAAACGTGGTGTAACACATTATTGTTACATCAATTGGTTTGAATTGAAAACCGGTAAGGGTAAATTCGTTAAACCACATAAACCCTAATTAGGGTTCTTGAA
Source organism: Chrysanthemum makinoi (assembly GCA_910596185.1). Lineage (NCBI taxonomy): Eukaryota > Viridiplantae > Streptophyta > Magnoliopsida > Asterales > Asteraceae > Chrysanthemum > Chrysanthemum makinoi. Next base: position 329,690,862 of record OU343224.1, read on the forward strand.
TTGAAGAGATCTACCAATTGCAAGAGGTACGTTACGCATCTTTCAGTTAATTAATTTATTTGTTATGATCTTTAGTCTTCCGCTGTGTACTCTTGATGACTACATGTTTTATTGTATATCATGTATTATAAACTTAACAAAACAAAATATATATCATTAAATATTCCACACACTTACAAAACATATAAAAAAACATTACTTTTACAGTTGAGCTCACAATTTCAGATTTCTCACTTTGGTAAGCAACTCACCATACACATGCAAAATTGTCGTGACCTACTATATCTGTTTTGTAACTCACGCGTGAGTGAGCTACTCACTATGCCAAACTCACCACCAATCCTCTCAGTCTAAGGTGACAAGATGATGTTTGGTAACTTCAACGGACACAAGGTTGTTTTTAGGGAAATTACCAAAATATATCAGTCGTCTTACGGCTTATCACTTTCGAGACTTCAAATTTTCAAAAGTAAAAAATATACTGAGTGCGACTTATTTTTTGGGCAACTCGTGTCTACGTTGGACACGTGTCTTTAAAAAATCGAAAAAAGATTAATTCACATATCGCAAATGGAAACTTTTCGACTAATGGTTTAGTTGTATAAGTTGTCCAGTCGCTCGATCTATTTTGAACTTTTAAAAATTTTAGGTTTAGAAAGTGATAAGTCGTAGGTCGACTGGTCTATTTTGGTAATTACATCTTTTTGTTTATATAAAAGTAAATGGAGAAGGATTTTTGTTCAGGTTACTTGGGTGTGATGAACACAATTTAACCGGTATTTTCGAGACAATTTTTAGACTTTTTCCATAACCAGTGGGTTCTCGTAGAGTCCCGGGACATTCATAGATTTTTGTGTCGTAGTATTAATTGTTACAAAACCTCGATTTTTTTATAAATACATCCGGTCTAAAAAAATTATGTTATGTAGTCTTGTTTGATTTTCCTAAATTTACTCGGTGACTTTGTGTGGTGGCTCCGTCCATATATAATTTTTGAGACCGGGCACATTTATAAAGAATCTTTTGTAAAGAAACTGACAGCAAGAAAACAAATAAAATAAAAAACGTAGATGTACTCATGCATACTCGGTATCTTAACTTGAACATTTTTTTTGGGGATTTATTTTGGGAGGCCGAATCGAACTTGAACATTTTTTTTGGGGGGCCGAATTTATTTTGGGAAGGCCGAATCAGAGATTTGTTTGTAACCTCAACTAAATTACACCTAAAACTATAATATTTACACTAGATGCCAGAATTTTGAGGGGGCCAGGGCCCTCCCCGGTCTCCATTAAGGTCCGTCCTTGCTCATGTACCATGCACATTGATCGTTCTTGAGGCTCATTGACAACATGATACATTGATTAAAAGAACAAATAAGATTTGAAGCATTAATTTTTCAAGTTCAAGACATGCCCACATGGGTCTAGTTATTTTTTAAGTTCAATGACTAGTTTTCTTGAAGCGGAAAATGCTTGTGTTGACATTGTTTTTCTCTCTTTTCACTTCATACCACTTCACCTTCCACTTAGCGTTACATCAACTTTCTCACTCCCTCACTTTTCACCCCCAATCGTGATCACTCCTTCACCTTTCATTCAAATACTCACTTTTATATAAACATACCCCACACACACTCACAAACTAAATAATTAATAATAAAAAAATTGAAAGGGGCCCAATTTTACACAATGCCCAAGTAGTGACCGACTCCCCATTCGTGAGCATTATTCTCTTGGCTCACACGCCACCCAAACAACCCCAATAGGGCCTCGCGCGTTACATGGTGAAAAAGATGCTCTCACGGTGCCTCACCGTGAAGCACTCTAAAAAGCTGTTAACGGTCTCCACTTTTCTCAATGAATAATCCCTAATTCAGTAGACAGAAAAGCAAAGACACAAATTGAGAACTTCTCATAGTATTACCAAGTCCATTCACCTCATAAACCTTGCTATGCATGTGTCCATTAGGCATAAACCAACAATCTATCATGCATTTATTTTTTGGTGCAAAAGTTAAACTATATATTATATACTCTCCAAAGTTACAATACAATCTATCATGCATTTTATAAGATATATTCTTGACATAGTCTCACTTAGATCTCAGACATTCAAAATTTTCCTTCGTCTACAGCTTATTTCAACTCTATTACAAATTGTTCATATTGGTTTAGTTGTACATTATTATGTAGCGGGGTAACTAATATATATGTTTTGGCGTTCTTACTTGCATAGTAACATGTACTTTGTTTGCAGCATACACCTAAAGATGAATGGCCACCAGAAGCAAAAACCACAAAAGACATCCAAAGAAGGTTCTCGAACCAAACATAGCGAAGATCATTTACTTCTAATTTCTAACAAGCAGTAAAAAAAGCTACGCGCAAAACATTATAACTGTAAACATAAAAAAGTAGAGTATTTATAGAAGATCTACTTGTTCAACTTCTTGGATTTGTGCTAATTTTGCACCTTTTGTACTTCTGTCACCACAAATATATTTCTTAGTCCAGCTGACCATGAAAACTCGAGATCCGCATACTCCATTATCCTGCTTCTTGGACAACTGTTTGGATATTAACATGAGGATGAACGGAAGTGTGATAAACATGTATGTAGAAATAGTTGATAAAAAAGGTAAATACTGCACCTTTTTCCCTTTTAAAGGTGATTCCGCATATTAGCTTATCAAGAGATAATGCTTTCAACACTGAAGTCAGGTCACTGAAGAAGCGTTGTTTGCCTTCGCAAGAGTAAGACAACAAAATCTGAATACGAGTGTTAGTGTGGCCCCCATCTTCTTGTTGAAGTAGTACCTCATATGTATTCTGAAGAAATGGCAACATAAAATACAAATACCCCTACTTAAATCTTACATCATATAAAACGATAATGAACATTTTATCACAGTAAACACATATAAATCTTACCAGGGCAGCATGGCACTTGTCAGCACACATAGATAGATCTAAAGTTAGAGACTGAGGCCGACAACACCAAAGTACAGCATCCAAAATAAGTGGAGAAATCGATGATTTGCCTATGGGGTGCACATATAGTTCAATGTGCTTGAGTTCATAAGGTGGCAACTTGATTCTCTTTAGTTCCTCAACATCAATGGGACCCTGTAAGTTGTAACACAATTGGTAACCACAACTTTGTGCTAGAAATATCTTATAATATCGCTTGGTACTAATTAAAACATAGAAACTACTTTAATAGCACCAGTGAATTAGAGGAAGTACCTGTTTGAGAACCAACTTCAAAACTTTGAATATGTTACTTCTGTCCAAAAATCTCCTCAACTTCTGGAACCAGAGAGTGTCAACAGAACAATTTGGTGAATTCCATATCATACATCCGTTCGACTGGGATGGATTTTTCATCTGGAAAGGTAAGTGACTGAAGCGATTGAATTTGCCATGATACTCGAACGAAAGTAAATTGGATGTATTGATATCAAGTTCTTCCAGATCACCGTCTGAACATAGTTCAAATCTCCTCAATGAATGATTTGACAACTTCATGTGGCTGCAAGGAGATGTTAGCCCTAAAGACAAATTCTCCATGAAGGGGAAGTTGGATAAAAAGTTGGTAAAACTTTTCAATGGAGCTCCCTCGTAACAAAATGTTGATAGCTTGTTGCATGAAGCCATGTTCATAGATGGTGCTTTGTCTTTTTTATTCGTTAGATGAAAATAACGTAGATTTGGAGCTTCGATATCTATTCTCTCAAGCATATCTATTCTCTCAAGCGTACTCTTACATAAAATCTTAACTTTTTGAAGAGTAGGATGCCTATAGACACAAAATGTTGTAAAGCCATAGCAATATTTGAGATAAATTTCTTCAAGAAGAGGGCAACTAGTGGTCAGATACTCGATTGCTCCCTCATATATTGGGACACGTGACAAGGACAACAACTTCAGTGACTTGAACTTCAGAACATCAACCATCAAGGACGAAGGCAACTCACATACAGCTATCGTCAATGAACTTAACGCAGAGGCAGATAAGAGTATGTTAGGCAAACGTAACATTGGCATAATTTCAGCATATTCAGTTCGGATCTCTAATAGACGCAAGCCTTTCTTGAGAACTGATTCAAGGCAATCTTTAAGAATTTCTACTTCTGCAGGCACCAAGGCGCCTGTAACGATGGTGAGTGTGTGTGCACTGACATTTTGCTTGCAAAATCTGGACGTGGTATAAGCAACATACTTCAAAAGGGTGTCCCTATTATAAACCGGTTTATAACTTTTCCTTCTAATTATAGCTGACCAAATCTTATGTATACGGAAATCCAACATGGGGAAAGAAGCCGTTAAAGCAAACCAGTCCTTAGACAATACACTCATTCGAACAAGCGCTTCTAGCTGAGAATCCAAAAGATTTGACAGTATCTTGTGAACAATAAATTCGGGAAGCAATGAAATACGGTCCACTGTATCAATCGTGTTCTCCATCTTATTGCTTGACTCTAAAGAAAGTAAAAGCCATGAATCAAACTATTTAATAAGTAATAAAAAATCCTACGCATTATACTTTCAATAGAAAGTTTAAGTAAATTCTTCTACATGTATGTATGTGTGTCATTGGCTTACAAAAAACTACATTTACAATGAAATCAACTACAAGGTGGCCTAGTGGTAAGGTGTCTTTAAATTCTTAGAAGAGACCAAGGTTCAAACCTCGTTGCTTGAACATCTTGGAATGGCAAGGAAAATGTACGGAAATGGCCACGGGAATACCGGTTAGGCCGTGTACATCAGAGCCAAAAAGGCCTGACTTCCCCGGCTAATGTGAAGAGGGTTTTTCGGTTTTAATGGAACCTACTACAGTAGGCGAGCAAAATCAAGTCAAAGTCAAGGTTAGAGCGTTTGCCAAACACAAATAATCGGAAAATAGTGTTTGGCAAATCAGTTGAAAAAGTGACTATCCAATCATCCAATCAATAACCAAAAAGAATGTATCTCACTTACGAGCTACTATCAGAATCTATGTATGTATACTTCCTATTGTTTATCGACAAATTTCATCGAACAGTTGGCGTGCATACAATAATAACATATGATATCAGAATAACATCACAGATTAATAATCTCAAGACATACAATTCAACTGATGGGGGGCAAATGTAAAGTTTAAGTGAGACATTTTATCAAACAGGTGGTATGCATTTCCTTAATATTTGTTTTAAGTTAGATATAAAAGTAAAGTTTTCAACAATGGTAAGTGAGTGTTAAAACAGTAAATAAATAAGAATACCTGTTACATTTGCTCGGTTTAAAATCTGTCACATGCCATAGGCGAGAGTGAGTGACTGTGAGATGGTGTTGGTTAAGGGAAATAATGTAAAAATGGTCAAATGTTTAAAAAATGAAATGTTGAAAAATGGTCAATTGTGAGAGAAAGTTGAGGCTCAAAAGTATTACTTACAGAAAAACGCATATTTACATATAAATCGGACACTCCCTTCTCTCTCTCTACTCACGAGATATAAAACCCTAGCTTTTCTCGGCTGCCGCCTCTTTCGCCGCCACCACCGAGGTATGTTCTTCTTTCTAAAAGGGCTTTTCTTTTATGAGTTTAATTTTTTTTCGAAGGTTTTGGTGATTTTGGTGTTTTGAGTTAATGGTAGAATCGCGTTTCCCGGTGTCTAAATTAAGATGCTTTTAGGAAGCAAAGTAGCGGAACTACGATTCATGTTTGAAAGGGTATAAGCTTTATACAATTTTTGAGTATTTATCTTTTTGGTGATTTTCATGTATCGAGTTAATTGATGTTTTGTTTTGTTGATTTAAGGGTTAGGTACGATTATGAGATGTGGTTTGGGAGGCTGAGAGGCATAGGATATTGGTAAATTGCCTTTTAAAAAAATTAGGATGTGTTTTATTTGTTGGTTGGTTTATATGGTTTGCGATATATACTGATTGCTACTTTGTGGAACAGGTGAGTGAGATGTTTGAAAGAAAATATTGGTTTTCGTGGTCTGGATCGTCTTGGCGCGAAAGAAGCTTTAACTGAGAATGTGATTTCGTCACCGATTTCATATGGTAGAAGTGAGTGTAAAAATGTTTCTTCGGAGAGTTTGAAGTCGAAAGAGAATGTTAGGGTTACGATTCACTTTCAGTCGTTCAAGTGAATTAGTAATTTGTCATAAATTAGAATGTTAGGAAAATTGATTGATTTAATTTGATTAGAATGTGTATGTGTTTATTCCGAGTGAGATAAGGCAAGGGGAGGAGATAGCGTCGTATGTAGATGGGGAGTATTGTCAAATATTATGTGATTCTAACGTTGCCATATTTTATATGTAATGATTATCGAGATTATAGTAAATGTTCCCGATTCAAGATAGGAAATATAGACCCAGAATACACAATCTACTTGTGCTCCTAATTGTAAGAATCCCTATTGTCATGCCCACCATTCTTTCTGTAACAATGGCCATTAAATCTCATCGTTTAGCTCAGCAGGTTTGTTCCTTCATAGATATTTTCCAATATATCACCTTTCTTTGAAACCTTTGACATATATTTGCATATACTGTAGGGAGCCATTACAAAAATAATGACGACCATTGAAGAAATGGCGGGAATGGACATTCTTTGCAGTGACAAAACCGGAACGTTAACACTAAACAAGCTCACTGTCGATAAGAACCTTATTGAGGTTAGTTCATAAATGTGTCTAAATGGCAACTTGATATGTAAAACAGTAGAGGTCGCTATTGTGACCGCATTTACCTATAAATGGGCCAAGTTTGGATATTTTTTATCTGATGGATCAAATGGATTAAGTATAAAATATTTGTTGTGAGGAACGGGCCATGATGGGTTGAACAAGATGAAATTTAATGGATGTAATCACATTGACACGTTAGTTATTCATTAATATTTTTAATAAAAATGTTTCCTTTAAACCCATCCAAACCCATATCGACTCGTATTAAAATTGCCATTTTGAACCTTTCCAATGCTCCTATTTTGCTACCTGAAATGATAGGGTAAGCATCTTGTAAATTTGTTTACTACCCTGCGTTTAACTTTTTGTTTACTTAAATTCAAAGGTATTTGCTAAAGGAGTAGATGCATATACCATTGTTTTGATGTCAGCGCCTCCATAACCGAAAACAAGGATGCCATTGATGCTACTATAGTTGGTATGTTGCTGATCCAAAAGAGGTAATCTTGTCAAGAACCAATTATACATTCGATGAGATAAGTATTGACAATAATCAGTTTTCAAAAGTACAAGTCCCAAATGAGAAGTAGTTCAAAGTTCACATTGAATTTTATGATATTGTTGGAAAACCTTCATGATAAAATGCTAATGAGATGAGACTTTATGCAATGCTCCAATGCATACCGAGCTAGACAAATCAACAACCTGAGAAATACATGCTAAAATGATCAACATAAAGTTGGTGAGTTCATAGGTTTATATAAATAATATCGTTCAGTAAACTAATGTGGATCAAAAGATTTTAGTGACTATTGCTTCAGTCACAGTATTAGGAAAAGTTATAGTGGATACTTTTTCACTCACAATATCAGAAAAAATATAAGTGGCTATTGCTTCACTCACAGTACCATGAAAAGTATACGTAGCTACTACACAGTACCATGAAAAGTATTAGAGACCATTGTATCACTCACAATCTCTTGAAAATAATGAATTAAAATTAAGTAAATTAGTATCGTGGACCACAAAATTTTTACGTATATGACCATCACAACAAATATGATGTCATACAAAAGGTATTACGATTGCACTAAGCTCATGGCACCAAGGCTATGACAGTTAAAGTATGCAAATCAATACACATAGTATAAAGGCGCGGTAAGTGTTTAACCCTCGACACTTAGATTCCGATATGGTCTAGAGGAGATACTTAGGTACTTGGCGATCTCGGATAGTCTAGAGGATAGTTATGATTCATAGAACTAGGGAATTAGGCACCCCCCATGACTAACACGAAATACAATGCACCAATTAGAATGAGGATGTGACAATTCAACCGACCAATAAGAGATAACTAGGGAGTAAGAAAATCTAAGTAAACATGTTTTTAATTATTAGAAGAAACACAATCAACCAATCCATAGATTTTACCATTAAGTAGTTTAATTAGTTTTTAGTTTAAATTATTAAGTAGTTAAATTGGTAGAATTACCAACCCCCACTCTTCAAACCCCGAGATTTTACTTGCTTTCCTAAAAAATATAAAAATGTTGGGTTTATTGATTCGATGAGACAAAACAATAAAGAATGAAACATCAAGGACTTAAAGTCACAAAAATGAAACCTACAAAAAGATGGAAGGACTTGCTTGCAAAAGAAGTTTTATTTATTAGTCCTTTATAGTATTTTGTAAACCCTAATCCTCTAGTATATAAAGAGGACATGGGTGCAGGTTTTATATACATGTCTCCCATAATGTAGTCGACTAAAGGTGTGTGTGTGTAACCTAGGGCGTGTAGTTTATTGTAAACGCCTAGGTTAGTTGTTTACTTCCAAGATCTGTGGTGTCTTAGATCCCTGTTACAGTTAGGTAACACGTTGTTATTCTGATCAAATAACAATTGGTGGATAAAACCTTGTGTCAATAACAAAGTATTGTTTCAATTTATTCCGCTGTGCAACGTTTATTATCTTTGTTATTGTTTAACCCTAAGGCTCAAAACGATCTCAAGGAGTCCTATCAAACTCCACAATTGGTATCAGAGCTTGGAGAGCTCGTTACCTAGGGATTCACAAGGTTTCTTGGCGAAAAAGAAATAAGAAAATCGAGTATACGCAAAATTCGCAACTTTCTGCAGCACTGTTTTAAAAACGCGATAACTTTTTCCTTAGCCGTTGGATCATGACGAAACTTTTGGTGGACGTTCTATATATATTCATATAACTTTTCACCGGAGGGATTGTCAATTGGAGCTTTCAGGAAAAAGTTATACTATGTCGAAGTCTGCTGCTGAAGGGTTTTCAGAAATTCGATTTTTAGGGTTTTCATGCATATTCAACTTCTTGAATTTGTTTTACTTGTTCTAATTCTTGATGGAGGTTGTTTATACATTGTGTGGTGTTTATGATTCATGGTTAGAAGCAGGTTTGATAGTGTTTTTCGTAACCACTGCTAGTGTTTTTCGTAACCACTGTTGGGCTTCTCGAAACCACTGCTAGTGTTTGGATTCCACTGCTAGTATCTTTTTAGCTGCTGCTGCCTATACAAAGTTTCTACTGCTTATATTCCCTATTTGTTGATAACAAAAAGGGGAAGAGATGTTGAAGTGGCGTAGCATGGATTAAGGGGAAGACAAAGGAAGACAAGAGTGTTTCATTCATGGTGAGATTTAATTATCTCAATTTCTCTACTTTGTCTAGGGAAGTTCGTACAAGAACCGTGTTTGTTTTGTCATCATCAAATAGGGGAAGATTGTTGGGTTTATTGATTCGATGAGACAAAACAATAAAGAATAAAACATCAAGGACTTAAAGTGACAAAGATGAAACCTACAAAAAGATGGAAGGACTTGCTTGCAAAAGAAGTTTTATTTATTAGTACTTTGTAGTGTTTTGTAAACCCTAATCCTCTAGTCGACTAAAGGTGTGTGTGTGTAACCTAGGGCGTGTAGTTTATTGTAAACGCCTAGGTTAGTTGTTTACTTCCAAGATCTGAGGTGTCTTAGATCCCTGTTACAGTTAGGTAACATGTTGTTATTCTGATCAAATAATAATTGGTGGTGATGGTGAATAAAACCTTGTGTCAATAACAAAGTATTGTTTCAATTTATTCCGCTATGCAACGTTTATTATCTTTGTTATTGTTTAACCTTAAGGCTCAAAACGATCTCAAGGAGTCCTATCAAACTCCACAAAAAAGATAAAAAAGAATCACCCTCAACCTCACCTTTTCGTCATACATCTCTACTAGCATCTCTATTCCCTTAGAGAACGATCAACCCTCTGGGCTTACCCATACTACACTACAACGATTAGGTACACTGCCTAGTGGGTTGTAAAGCTTGCTCGTTGAAAAGGAAGTCTTTCGACCCTGAACCACGCATCAAGTTTTTGGCGCCGCTGCCGGGGAATAGAGTGGCTAGTTAGTTTTTTATCTCGATTAGGTTTACTCACTTGATTCCTATCAAGTGAGCTTTTTTCTTTTTCATTAGCTTTCTTGTAGTTTATCCCCCTTCTTCGTATTTTTGTTCATAATCTTGTCACTTTTCATCATGGAATGTGATAATCCACCCAAAAACGATCCACCACACCATCCACTACACCAACCATTACCACCACCAAATCCACCACCACAAGACCCGCCAAGAGGCCGTACTCTTGGTGAATACTCTAGACCAAGCCATCAAGGTTATACGAACACCATTGAGCTTCCCCGTTTAGCTCAAACTACGGCCGTACGATCCGACACCATCCGGTTGGTGCAAAACGGATGTGCATTCTATGGACTTCGTTCCGAAGATCCTAATCAGCATCTCAAGGATTTCCTAAAAATCGTTGATTCAATTGACCTTGATGCTACCACTCGGGAGACCACGCAGTTGCGTCTCTTTCAATTCTCTCTACGGGACCAAGCTAGTAATTGGCTTGAGCGTCTTCCCGCGGGATCCATATCAAGTTGGGATGATCTCACCACCCATTTCCTCGCCCAATTTTTCCCACCGAGGAGAACCACTAACCTTAGGAATGATATCTTGATGTTCCAACAACCTCAAGGTGAAACCCTTTATGAGGCGTGGACTCGATTCAAGGACTTAATCCACAAAGTCCCTCACCATGGCATTGATCTTTGGCTCCAAGTCCAAATCTTCTATGATCATGTCAATTTCCTCACAAGGCGAGCCATCGACCGAGCGGCCAGCGGCAGACTCAGCAATCTCAATACGAAAGAGTCATGAAATATCATTGAAGAGCTCACCTGTCAGTCTTACGAAAATTGGAGTGATTCTCGTGAGACTCCTGATAACACGGTTAAGGCCATATCATTACCTTGTAGTTCTTCTAAAATCTCCGAAGTACAAATTTGTGCTCTTGAAGAACAGATCAATTATTTAGTTGAACGACAGAAGAAAGCGCGTGGACCAACTCCTCGATCACCGGTCAACTTCGCTGCCTCAACCGGTAACCCAACACCCTTCTCCGAATCGCCTAGTCACGAGAGAAACCCCGCTTCCCTAAAACACTTTCGTTCTTCTTCACCGCAACCACTTTCACCTAGCTTCAAAACCTAAATGAGAGAATACATGGTGGATCATTAAGAGAGGTTAGCTAAATTGGAGGAGGAAGTTTATAAATAAAGAGAAGAAATGCAGGAGAAGATGACAGAGATGATGAACTTAGTGAAGGAATACACTAAGATGAAGGTTCCTAAAAAGGTGTTAGTAAGAAAGGATGACCACACTACCCCCACTATGTTTGTTAACGCCATTTCCATTGTTCGTGATGAGGAGATCACAAAACAAACTAGTGTTGAGAAGGGGCTAGTTGAGGATAAGGATACATGGACTAAAGAGAATAGCATGAATTGTAAGGATAAGGGCAATGCTAAGGAACTAGATAAACCTAATACTGTAGGGCACTACCTTAAACATGAAGTCAATAAGAAAACCATTGTTAACTTAGTGAACAATTTTAGGTACAATGATGCTCTTAGAAAGACCTTCTTAGGTGAAATAAACGAGGAAGAATATGATACTATACCTATGGGACCTTTGTACGAGGCCATTCTTAAGAAACCAGTAGCTAAGAAATAAGATATTTGCGGGAACTTCATAATACCGTATAACATTGGTGACAAAGAAGATATAAAGGCCTTAGCTGACCAAGGATCCGATGTAAGCATAATGCCATTATCAATCTATAATAAATTGACTTAGGAGAAACCAACCAAGACTAATCTTAGACTTTCATTAGCCAATCATTCATATGTTTACCCTTTAGGAATAGCTGAGGATGTGTTGATTGAGGTTGCAAGTAGCATCTACCCGGTGGGTTTTGCGATTGTGGATACTGAGGAAGATGAACACATGCCCCTCATTCTTGGAACAACTTTCTTAGCCACCGCCAAAGCAACAATCAAATGCGGTGAGGGTGTTGTGATACTTAAAAGTGGTAAAAGCAAAGTTCGGATACCTATAGCTCCAAGACATCCTATGAAGTTTAAAGAGAAGAGGTAGGATGATCATGACTCACAAGTTCACAATAGCATTGTTAGGAGAAAAATCGTTGAATGGGAGGAAAAGATTAGGGAATACAAGGATAAGGAGATTGAATTAGGAGAATGAAAACGTGATAAACACATAATTGGGCATAACTACGCCACGAAAAGATCTGGCGGGAACCATCAGGAGGGAAATAATGATAATGGTACAAAAGGGTATGACCAAGGAGTCAAGAGCCCTAAAGAGTTTGCGGAAGGAGACAAGGTGTTCTTATTTAATTCAAGATTAAAAGAACCCCAGGGAATATGTAAGCTAAAGTGGTGTGGCCTTTATACGGTAAAAAGGGAAAAAAGAGGTGGAACCGTTGTGTTACTTGACGACGATGGGAAGGAATTCACGGTAAATGGACGACGTGTGAAACACTATCAAATCAATAATATCGACCTAATTAATAAAGCAGATGATGATAATGAAGTCACATAGGGTATGGCTTCGAGTGTAGCTACAAGACTAATAAATAAAGAAAAGCACTTCTTGGGAGGCAACCCGTGTTTATTTGTTTGCTTGTTTGTTTTTCATTCTTGTTTGTGTGTTTGATATATCTTTTTTATTATTGCCTAATTCTCATGTTTATACTACTATGTGAAAATGCTTTATTTTGTTTTTAACTTCGTCTTAATTGCATATAAAGGTATTTTACAAAAAGGATAAGTGTAGGGAAGATCACATGTGTTTTTAGAACTAATATGAACATGAGATTAACAATAGTTGGATTTGTATATATTTGTGTGTTTGTTAGAGTAAAATGCTTGTATCGAGTTACAATGGATGTTTTGCAGGAATTTTTCCAGGTCTTTAAAGAAGTAATTTTTCCAGAATTTTTTCGGAAAACGCATCAGACTCTTTCTGTCAAGACAACCTGACGGCGTCGGGATTAACACCGACGGCGTCAGGCTATGTATAAACATATTCAAAAATTTTCATTTTCTGTCTAATTTGTAATTTTTAGAAATTTCCAATTCTAAATTTTCTAGAAATCTGAAAACATCCATTCCACAAGCATTATATCTTTACTTGCTTTCTAGTGTAGTTTTGTTTTTATATAGTTTATATCGCCGATTTTACGCGAGGTTTCGTTTTCTTAAAAGGTTGCATTTTATATTAGACAATAAGATGAAGTACATGATGGAAGCAACACTTATTACTTGCTCATTCCTTTTGGAGGAGGATTTATCCGCTACTCTACGCGTATCCTACCTAGCTAATCAGGGGAGTATTAGTTCTCTCTTTTATTTTACCTTTCTCTATCATAACTTTGATACTTTTGGGAAACATTGGGGACAATGTTCAGTTTAAGTGTAGGGAGGAAGAATAAAACGGGAACTTAAAAACTATTCACTCACTTGATTTTTGCCTTGTCCTTGGTAAATTGTGTAATAAACTATGAGAAATATTTGTTAGGGTAATTTTAGCACCAAATTTAAATTTTTTTATGGCACTTACGAGTAAAACTTTAGTCTTAATAAAGCGTCTCATGGATAGGAATTATATGACTAGCACAAAAACCGTATACGACTCAAATTCGACCCAAAAAATGTAAGGTTCTCGCCTAGATCTTTAGGAATAAAAGCATTCTTCTTTAATGCTTAGTGAGTGTACCAGTAATATAATAGATTCTAGAACTTGTTTTATGATGCATTCCGAGGTCGCTAGTGAAACTACATTCGTGTAGTTAGGATTAACTAAATGATAAGAGACATTAGGATAACCTTTGTTTAAAACCTGTAATTTAATTACGTCAACCACATCGGTTGAGTAATTTTCCCTACACCATTGTGATGTACTCATCTTTAGTACACGATACCCCTAGTAAACCTCTCAGAGCCTATCTTTTCATGGTTCTCGTGATGTTCCGGTTTCCGGAATATCAATGAAGAGCATTATTTACAATCCACTCCCAAATGTTACACCCAAATTGCCTTAGCCCACCTTGTATGCACTCATCTTTAGTGCATTATTGTAACCATTGTTTAAACCCTTAGTTCAATTATCTAGCCATGGTTACTAAGTTGAGTTATATCCTTTGTATGCAGTTTTGGGACGATTGAGACTCATGGGTTAAAGTAGTATTTTATGGAGTAACGAGAAGGAATGATAAATTCAATTTCCTTTTGTCTACGTAATTGAGTACTCCAAGTGTTTTGATCTTTTCAATTCGGGTCAATTATTGTTAGTAAAATAAAAACTCAAGTGTAGGGATCCTCTTATATATCCCTTTATTTTGATGTTATCTTAGAGGATGGTGGAGTAAAAAGGTATGAAAAAAAAGGACGAGAAAACCATACGGGCTACCATCCTACATCTATCTTTATGTTTGTTTCAAGTTGTTATTTAATGTTAGTGAGTCGAGTCTTGGCTTAGCAACGCCGCATTTTACATGCATGTAACTTAGATTTTTGACTTGCCACCACTAAATATCCCTATATCCAACAAAACCATTTATTTCCCTACCCGAAGCCTAAAATTATAACCCTTTGTAAAGACCTCTTAGATAGTTATTCCTAGGTGATTACGCCAAAGCGGTGGATGTTTGATCTATTCTCAAGCCTATGGTAATCTATGTACTATGACAGGTAGCGAGTGTTTATCTTCCATTTCCTTACATGTTATATTTCATATAAACCCGAGAGATGAGAGAATCCAAACACCAATTGTGAGGTACTAGTGTATAATTTTCGTGCTTATTTTGACTATTGTGGCGCTTGTACTTGTTGTAGAGTATTTTAAACCAATGCTAAATGACCCCTAACTCATTAATTGATTAGCCAAAAGCACATTTGCTTGAGGACAAGCAAATTCCAAGTGTAGGGATATTTGACAAGGATTTAAAATATACGTTTTTAAGGGGTCATTTAAGCTCTAAATCGTTACATTTTATATCCGTTACTGCTTAAAATCGTTCCTTTTCACATTTTAGGTCTTTTTGAAGCAAAATGCTGGAATCAAGCATATTTGGACGAAAAGGAGCGAAAACATGAAGAAAACGACAAAGTCAAGATTTAAAGGTTGTTTTACACACCTAAAGGCGTCCCAACTCCATGGGTGACGCCGTCGCTCACAAGGTTTTCCAAAAAGTCTCAAGCGACGGCTCATGTCATATTTTGGTCTTACAAGCTGACGACGTCACGCCTAAATCCAGAAGGGCGTTGCCCTTACTTTATACACCAGACGACCAAGATCCATCCCAGACGACGTCCTCAAGAAAGCCACACGGCGTCACCTTTTATCACCTGACGCCGTCCCAACGATGACTTGTCCTAAATGAAACCCTAATGACGGCGACCAGACGACGTCACCATCAAAAGGCGATGTCGTCGCAAGTGTAAATCTATATATAGACTTCAAATTTTATGTATTTTGTGTGCATTATTTTGGAGAGCAAACCATAGTTTGTTAAGAGTCCGACTTGGGCAGTATTTTAGGGTTCAAAAACCTTCTTTACACTTAAAGATAAGTTTGTTTATCCAATCTATCACCATGTTTGATCTATGTTCAATTGTTTGTTTGTGTTCTTGCTTATCTACCATGCTTAACTAAATTAATTAAGTATTTGCTTAGATCCAATGAAACCTAGTTGTTGATTATTGTTAGGCTGTCTCTTGTTTTAATTGGTAGACGCTAGAGCAAGGAAAACTGGCTTCTTCTTTAATTGTTACGAGCTTGAACGTCCTAAATAGCAAAAAGCTTAAGAGTGCGCTTAAGCCATCGTTGTGTTTATTGCGTGAGTTGTAGCTTAAGGATAATAGAGTATTCGGGGGAGATACTTCGGTACTTGGCGATCCCGGATAGTCTAGAGGAGAGTTACGATTCATAGAACTAGGGAATTAGGCACCCCTTATGACTAACACGGAATATAACGTACCAATTAGAATGAGGATGTGACAATTCAACCGACTAATAAGAGATAAATAGGGAGTAAGAAAATCTAAGTAAACATGTTTTTAATTATTAGAAGAAACACAATCAACCAATCCATAGATTTTACCATTAAGTAGTTTAATTAGTTTTTAGTTTAAATTATTAAGTAGTTAAATTGGTAGAATTACCAACCCCCACTCTTCAAACCCTAAGATTTTACTTGCTTTCCTAAAAAATATAAAAAGATAAAAAAGAATCACCCTCAACCTCACATTTTCGTCATACATCTCTACTAGCATCTCTATTCCCCTAGAGAGCGATCAACCCTCTGGGCTTACCCATACTACACTGCAACGATTAGGTACACTGCATTGTGGGTTGTAAAGCTTGCTCGTTGAAAAGGAAGTCTTTCGACCCCGAACCATGCATCATAAATAGACTCCCTTCCGGTGTTCTTCAAAATTCTACTATTTATGAGGTGTTGTTGGGGAAGAAGCCTAAGTATGATCATTTGAGGGTGTTTGGTTGTTTTGCTGTGGTTAGTAACCCTTCTAGATCACATGATAAATTTGTTTACAGAGGAATTCCTTGTGCTTTTATAGGTTATCCTCTACATCAAAAAGGTTATAAGTTTTATAATCTATTGAATCATACAACATTTGTTTCTAGAGGTGCAACTTTTTATGAACACATATTCCCTTTCTATGCACAGAGCATACAACAGTTTTTATCTCCTTTACCAACTACTTGTCCCTGTGAATTCAACAACTCTCATACCTATGATGATGTGTCTACACCTGTTTCAAGTTCTCGTGTCATAAATCGAGAACCTACTGTATATGATGCAATTCATGTTCTGAATTCAGAACATGTTGCACATGATACAACACCTTCTTCTCAGTCTCAACCACATCCTCCACCTTTACCACTAGAGATAAGAAGATCCAATAGACAACATACTATTCCTACAAAACTTAAAGATTTTGTTTTAACTCATGTACCCAAAGCTAATTAGGTATCCTAAACATCACTTATCCCAGATTTTCAATTATTTGTTCAAGCTCTTTTAGCTCAAAAAGATCCTTTAAACTTCCAAGAGGCAGTTAGAGATCCAGAGTGGTGTAAAGATATGGATGTAGAGGTGCAGACTTTAGAAGAAAATGGAACTTGGGAAGTAACTGGGCTGCCAAAAGGAAAGAAAGCTATAGGAAATCATTGGATTTTTAAAACAAAGTTAAAGGCTGATGGTTCTGAGGATAGGAAGAAGGCAAGATTAGTGGTTCAGGGTAACAGGCAAAGGTATGCTGTTGATTATCAGGAGACTTTTTCCCCTGTAGCAAATATGGTAACTATCAGATCTTTATTAGTTGTGGTTGCTTTAAAAAGGTGGTTTACATGTCAAATGGATGTTTGTAATGCATTTCTTCATGGTGATTTGCATGAGGAGGTGTATATGAAGTTGCCATTAGGTTATGGAGGAAAGGGGAAAGTGTGACAGAGAATTCCTCCATTAACCCTAATTTGGTGTGCAAACTCAAAAAATCTCTGTATGGACTAAAATAGGCTTCAAGACAATGGTTTTCAAAATTATCATCTGCCTTGGTAAATTTTGGATACACATAGTCTAAAACTGATTATTCTCTGTTTGTGAAGAAGGAATGAGACAAGATAACTGCTGTGTTAGTGTATGTGGATGATTTGCTGTTAATAGGTAATGATGAAGCACATATAATAGAACTTAAGTCTCAATTAAGTTCTACTTTTCATATGAAATATTTGGGAGATCTCAGTTATTTTTTGGGTTTGGAAGTTTCAAAATCCTCTCAAGGAATATTCATTTCACAACATAAGTACACTATGGACTTGTTGAAAGAAGGGAAAGTTTTGAACAACAAGCCTTATAAACTTCCAATGGAACCTAACCTGAAGTTGCAAGCAGATGTTGGAACTCTTTTTGCTGATCCAGAAGTATACAAAAGACTGATTGGAAAGCTGATTTATCTCATAATAACAAGACCAAATATTTTCTATACATTTCAACTCTTGAGTCAGTTCATGCAATCCCTTACTTCTGTGCATATGCAGGTTGTGAAACACCTGTCGCAGGACAAGGAATTTTATTGGGAAAAGGATACAACAATACAACTTAAAGCCTACTGTGATTCATATTGGGCTAGTTGTCCAATGACTAGAAGATCAACCACTGGTTATTGCATTATTTTGGGTGATTCTCCTGTCTTTTGGAAATCTAAAAAGCAAGCAGTTGTTTCAAGATCATCATCTAAAACAGAGAATAGATCAATGGCTTTGACATGCTGTGAAGTTACTTGGTTGATAAGTTTGCTGAAGGATCTAGGTATCAAAGGGTTAGAACCTGTTGATTTGTTCTATGACAATCAAGCAGCTTTGTATATAGCTGCAAATCCTGTGTTCCATGCTAGAACAAAGCACATTGAAGTGGACTGTTGTGAGAGATAAGTTGAAGTCTGGTCTTATTAATCACTACTACACAAAAGCTTATATAGAACACCTTAAATAGAGTGGTTTTCTTAAAACCTGATCTAACTAAGTGAAAAGAGGGGGGAGTTGACAAATAGATCGGTTATTAAGATAAAACCCGTTCTAACTAAGTTTAAATATAAATACATCGGACTTTATATATCAACTGATCTATTTACACGCCACATTCTCCGAGATAAGCTAGCTGTCATCACGACTACTTTTAAATAGATCAGTTTTTTCTAAATAACCGATCTATTTATGGCTTATACCAACGGCTCCCTGTCAGCAGACAGGGTATACAAAGTTTACTTTGGTCTCAATTTTCATCAACACAACTCAAAACCCACAATAAATACTAAAAAAAAACTCAATAAATGCTAAAAAACACAATTAATGCTTCAAAAATTCTCATTTTCAAGTGTTTATATTGTCTCAATTTAAAAGGTACTTAATGTTATAACTATTATTACTATTTATCTCTTTCATTTTATAACACAAAATTAATTTATGAGTAAATTTGTGTTTATTTGAAGCTTTGTTTGTTAATTTTGATGGTTTGTTTATATATAGGCTTCTTTGAAGAATTTTCTATGAGTCACATTGATACCTAGCTAATATTGACTCGTTGAAGTAAGGTACTTAACTAAACTTCTAAGCTAACCACATATTAACAACATATTTAAAGGTAGCATTTAAGCATTTAGTATAGATTCACTTAGATTCATATCCCCTTAGTTTAATACCCGTCCGAAATTAACCTAATAGAGGTTAGTTTCGGATAGTCCCATTTGGGATTTTTTAAATATTTTATCTCATTTAGGATGTGATTACGTATTATGAGATTGAGCATTATTTGAGAAAAATCGACATCATTTCCCCTACTCCTACGAGTTTGCGTTTTATGCGCATACTTGAGGAGTTAAGGGAAAACGCTGCCGATTTTTCTTCAATAATACTTGACTTATAATACGAATTCACATATGAGACTAAATATTTAAAAAGTGGGTTAGGATTGATGGCTTGGAACTAGTTTTATATGCTACTACATCATGCATGCATCTTATTAAAAATATGAATTTGTATATTTCAGATGGATCATAGGGAATGGATGTACGATACACAACGTTCTAGCCTCGAATACATCAAAGGGTTGTCTGAGTTTATTAAAGTTGCTGAGGATCATCGAGCAAAGACATGAGAAGCTCGTATTTCATGTCCGTGTAAAGACTGTCAAATTTTTTTTTGTCATGATGATATTGAGAAGATTAGATACCATTTGTTTAGAAATGGGTTTACTGATAACTACATGTGGTGGGATTGTCATGGTGAAGCACAACGTAATTGTAACAATGTTGTTTCGGAAAGTAATGCCAATAATAATGATGATAGCGGTGATGATATTTGTGGTAGTAGTAATCAAAATATCAATGACATGTTACATGATGCGGAGCATAATAATGAAATCGATATGGAGAAATTACAACAACTGTTTATCGAATCAGAAAAACCATTGTATACGGGTTGTACGAATTTTACCAAACTTTCAGCCGTGTTGCATTTGTTGACCTTAAAAGCAGAATATGGTGTGAGTGATGTATGTTTCAATAAAATATTAGAGTTGTTAAATAAAATGTTACCTAAACACAATGAGTTGCCCACTTCTACGTATCAAGCCAAAAAATTGATGTGTCCGTTGGGATTGGAAGTCACAAGAATAGATGCGTGTCCAAGAGATTGCATATTGTATAGAAAGGGGTATAAAGACTTACACAAATGTCATGTATGTAAGGTTTCAAGGTATAAAGATACAAATCTAACAGAATTTGATGATGACGTGACAAAGAATGGCCCCATTTGCTAAAGTATTGTGGTATTTACCTATCAAACCAAGACTTAAGCAAGTATTTTCAAACCCTAAGAATGCAAAATTGTTGAGGTGGCATGCTGAAGATTGCAAAATCGACGGGAAAATGAGACATGTGGTGATTCTCCTCAATGGAAAAATATCGATAGTCGTTATGAAGAATTTGGAGCTGAGATTAGGAATATACGGTTTGGGCTTAGTTCAGATGGAATTAATCCATTTGGAAACATGAGCAGTCGCCACAACACTTGGCCGGTTCTTTCATGCATATACAATCTTCCACCTTGGTTATGCATGAAACGTAAATACATCATGATGTCATTGTTAATTCAGGGTCCAAAACAACCCGGAAACGATATTGATGTGTATTTGGAGCCGTTAATCGATGACATGGAGAACCTTTGGTCTAAAGGTGTCAAAGTGTATGATCCGTAAAAGAAAGAGAGTTTCAGATTATATGCCATGATTTTTTGCACCATAAGTGATTTTCCAAAGCATACGGTAACTTGTCGGGATATGGAACGAAGGGGAAAAAGCGTGTCCTGTTTGTGAAAAGACACCGCGCGGTGGTTGACTAACTGTAAGAAAACCGTGTATATGGGACATCGAAGATCACTTCCAGAATTACACCCGTACCGTAAAAAAAAGAAATTGTTCGATGGTAAAGTAGAGCATAGAAGGATGGTGGGAGTATTGAATGGACGTGATACACTCTCTCGTGTTAAGGATATAAAATTGTTTTTGGAAAAAAGGATAAAGCTCCTCCAAATAACAAAAATATTTGGAAGAAAAAGTCTATATTTTGGAAGTTACCATATTGGAAGCATTTACAAGTTCGACATTGTCTTGATGTAATGCATATTGAGAAAAATGTTTGTGAAAGTTTGATTGGCTTATTGTTAAACATCAAAGGAAAAGCAAAAGATGGGGTTAATGTTCGAAAGGACATGGTAGAAATGGGGATTAGAGATGAGCTTGCTCCACAAGAGATTGGTAATAAAAGAACGTATTTTCCGGCCGCTTGTTATACCTTGTCGAAGGCTAAAAAAATTAAATTTTGTCAAATCTTGCATGATGTTAAAGTTCCATCCGGTTACTCTGCTAACATTAAGAAGTTGGTGTCAATGAAAGACCTAAAGTTGATTGGTATGAAGTCCCATGATTGCCATGTTTTAATAACACAAATGATTCCAATCGCAATTCGTGGAATATTGCCAACCCGAGTCTGACACACAATCACAAAGCTCGCTTGTTTTTAACATGATTCATTCGAAAGTTATTGACCCTCAAAAGTTGGATGAATGGCAACGTGATATTATTCTTACTCTTTGCCAACTAGAGATGTACTTTCCACCTTCCTTTTTTGACGTCATGGTTCATCTCGTATCTCATATTGTAGGAGAAATAAAGGCTTGTGGTCCTGTATTTCTACGTTACATGTATCCATTTGAGAGATATATGGGTTTCTTAAAAGGGTATGTAAGAAACCGATCTCGACCGGAAGGAAGTATTATTGAAGGATATGTTTCGGAGGAGGTTGTTAGTTTTTGTACAAGTTATATCGATGACATACCGGATATAGGCGTTCTCGAATCTCGACACGAGGGTAGACTTGAAGGGAAAGGGACAATTGGGCGCAATGATGTCACACCGAACAACCATGATTTGGATCAAGCACACTTTACAGTTTTATAGAACATGACATCTATCGCACCTTATATACACGAGCACATGTCATTTCTAAAAAGTAATAATAGTCGTCAAGGCCTACAATGGTTAGAAACTGAGCACAAACGAACATTTTCAAACTGGTTGAGAGATACTGTAAAGACGAGATACCCAGATGTTGAAGCTGAAAGGAATGACCCGAAAAGGGTTTGCTGGTTTTGAGGAGCAGTGGGAAGAGGAAAGGAATGACCCGAAAAGAGTAACTGATCTTCACAAGATACCAGGTCGTGGGAGTAGTTTTTGTTTGGGTAGGAGACGTCCTGATAAAGATGGAAACTTAGTTGCGACTCCAGAGACAGCCGAGCTATCAAAAAAATTGGTAATTATATTACATGTTTTGCAATAATAGTGTTATAATTTCTCATTTTCATAGGGGTTTATGATTAAGTTGTATTCGTTTATTTACTACTTGCATTAATTATCAGGTAGAAGCGAGCGAGCAGTTGTCTCAAGGGACGATTGAATCTCAACCTGGAGCAGATCCTTTGATCATTGTGTGTGGACCGGAGCATGGGGGTCGCACTAGGGGGGTTAGCTCTATTGTTGGATATAAGAAAGGCTTAAAAGGATATGTGAGGAAAAAAAGGACCTACAAAGAATCACAAGAGTTTGAAGAGTTGACAGAAAATTTGCAAGAAAAGTTGATGAATGGTAAAATTTGGGATCAATTGAAGGAGAAAATGCTGGAAGAAATCAGGAAGGACAAGGTCTGTGGAACTAGTAGTGTTGGCTCGACAACAAGCAACATCAAGATAGATTGCATAAAGGTGAATGCATATCTGCTATATTTAGTAGACAACTGACACGTAGCATACTTTATATACATACACCTAATATAACACATACTTAACGTGGTTTGTTTTCTAGGAACCCACCGTATGCGCTTTGTTCAGTCCTGAATCCATTTTGACTGGGCAAAAGATCTTGTGCGCACACGCTACGCTATATCCGGTTGGGGACGGATTGATACATGGAAAAAGGTTACGAAAGGGTTACATGAGGGTCTCGGTTCTCAAAGTACTTAATCGACAAGAAGATTTGGAGCTTCCTGTGCGGGATGAAGAGATTCCTAATTTAGGAGGTACAGCCGGGGCCTTTATTCAATGGCCAATTGGTGCCATTGCTTACTTTTCGGTATTACTTGTATACACTTTTCTCAATTCTGTTGTATATATCAGTAAGTGTTACTTATGTATTTAAATTAAAATTTTGTAGGGTTTGCAAAACACCCCTACTACACGGGCTGCTGCCAAGAGTAAGATCCCTACAAATGTACGAGGACCTTCAGCTGCCACCAAGAGTACCTTACCCAAAAATGTACAAGGTCCTTCAATGGAATGTGGAGCATTAGTGACTGTTCCTACTATCACTCAGGTAAATCCTAAAGCATTATAGTTTTGATAGGCTTCAAAATAAAACTTGGAAATGATTCATATGTACTGATGTGTGTATAGGGGAGCAAGAAAAGAAAAAAAGACATTAAAAGAACCGTCAAGCTGTCAAAAGTTGAAAAGGAAAAAGCCGGCACCAGAAGATGGTTACATTCTTTGAAAGAGGATATAGATGAAAGATCTGACGCTGTGAAGAAGGGATATTATCGTTGGATGGCCCATGAGGATTGCGCCATGCCGCAAATGGTTTATTTCAAAAAAGAGATCTTTCGGGATGCTGACGATTTTACCCTTCCAATCAACCCAATAGACATCATTGAACTTTTGATGGGTGAGAAACTAGGGACCAACATTCTCACTCTTTTCTCGAGGTACTTTTTATATATAATGGCAAGTTAGTAATTCAGAAGTGCTAGTCGTCAAACTTCTAGAGTTCTAGAATTCATGTGGAAATTGGGTTATTGGGTCTTTTATTATCATGCCAGATGGGTCCTGGATCATGGGCTCTTGGATCATTGACAAGGTTGTAGCGTGTGTTTTCATTAAAAGAATCCATATTCCATTGTAATATAAGTTATTTGTTAGAAACTTAGAATGCATGATACAATCTCTTCACATTTATTATAGTTTTAGGCAGAATTATTGTAACAAGAGTTAAGCAGATTATTGACTTAAATCGATGAATTTTAGAGGTAATTGGGTTTATTTGTAATTTTATTATTTTATGCATTCTCCATACACACGCTACTACATCTTACGGTATAATAATTACGCCCTCCCAAGAAAATAGCTCAAGTTCCGTCACTGTGAAGGGGTGTTTGGGTCTTAGTTATATTTTGTTTATGGTCTGATTTAGGTATGTTCTATGCTTCTCTTTTTGATCAAGGTTTGTTATGTTTAATTAGGTCACTTTATATTCTCAAGGCAAACTCACCAAATCAAAATAACAAGACTGGTTTCTTGAACCCGGAAATGATCACGGCAGACACACACTTGGACACGGACATCAATATTGTAATTTACTTGACAAAAGCATTGAATTGTGAGACTTCGGGTTATGATTTTTTTGTGGCACCATACCTACAAAGGTAAGATGGTACCATCTTTATCTTTATATATATTTTTTAAAGTTACTTGCTTTATACAGTGGCCAAAGCGGCCATCATGTTTGGTAATTGTTTGCACATATACAGTGGTCATCATGTTCTTCTCATTATTTGCCCAAAGCACGGAAGGGGATTCATATTAGATTCTTATAAGTGGGAAGAAAAGAGAACCAAGGAAGACTACTATCTTGTTAAACATGTGGAACGGTAATAATATTTTTAAGTTGAGTTCAAGTTCACTTATATTTTTATAATCATTAACATAGAAATTGCTTATTTTCTCTTTTTATAGGGCTGTTGGTCATTTGAGTTGGGAGTTGCCTATTGTAAATCTGCAAGAGGAGAATTGGGAGTGTGGATTCTATGTCATGAAGTGGGTGCTTGACTTTGTGCTAAAATATCAACATGATGATTTTCCGAATATAGTAAGTACTTGTTTAATATCCTTGTATTTTCTTTTTTATACTAAATGGAAAATGCTATAACATCTTTTATTATTTATTATGGTGCATATAGCTCCCTCGGGGTGAAGAGAAGTCGTTAAGTATAAGTGAGATAGACACCGTCGTCAATGCGTGGTTTTCATTGTGGCGCGACTAATGAGGTATGTTACTACCCAATCTAAGCAATCTTTGAAAAAGAAAATGTATACAGTAAATGATTCAAGTATTTTCAGAGTTATAGTAAATGATTCAAGTATTTTCAGTGTTATAGCATTTTATATATTTTAACAATGATTCTACATGTAGAGCTTATTTGCGTTTAAAATGCAACTACTGAAGTTCTTTAACAAGCTTACATCATAACAAATAGTTAAACAATGATGTATGTTTTAAGTTTGAAACAGATTCAATAAAAGTATGGTATGAGGGTGATTATGGTTTACCACTTGTAAGAAACTCAACATATCAACTAGGGCATCTTAAGCTAATCATCCTCAGATAATAATTAAGCTAGTCGAAACACCACTTTATGTTAAACTATCCTTGTAGATTATGATTTAGTTTATGTTTATGGGTAACAACGACAGCACCAATAATGACAGCCCTATAAGGAATGGATTTAAAGGTCATCGAGCTTTTCTATTTTGTATCCTTGATTGCTTTTCTTATTTTGAGGTGGGAGTGGATCTCTACCTTTATATTTGCAACTCAGCAGCTTCGATTTTTGGCTAGTAGTTAGTAGTTTAGTACTTAGTAGCACTTTGTTAAGCTCGTACTTATAGGGTGTTGATTTATGTTGCAATTGTCGTTATTCTAACCGAAGTTATTTTGGGTTGTAACCTAAATGTTGAATCTTTAACTAAGTTATCTGTATGGGAATACTAATGTGCATTGTAATGAATGCAATTCTGGAAAAAGCCTGCACTTTTGTGTGATTTAAATTTTAGAAGCATGCACTTTTGTTTTGAATTCTGGAAAAATCAAATTTTAGAGCTATATATAATTTTTAAATTACAATTATCATATAAATCGGTTGAACAACTGATCTAACTGCTCCTAAGGCAACCCCGCCCAAATCACATAATAGATCGCTTCTTTATTTAGCCCGTTCTGATTGAGGTATCAAAAAGATCGGTTCTAAACCAATCTATATGGCTGCCCCCTCAAATAGATCACCCTTAGTTAGAGTGGTTGGATACTCTTTTTAATGCTTTCTAACCGCTCTTTTTAGTCTTTTTTGTAGTGGTAATCCTATTTATGTAAATACCAAATCCCAACTTGGAGATGTGTTCACTAAAGTAGTATCAACTGAGCAGCATAATACTCTTTTTTCCAAGTTGGGAGTATCAGTTCCTTCCAACTCTCCACTTGAGGGGGAGTGTAAAAGAGAAGGAAAAGATTGAAGGACTTGCTCTGTAAATATGTATAGTGTAGGGATTGAATTGTAAAACTCTTATATAAATAGCCCTGTACATGCTTCATTTTGAATTAATCAAAGATAACAAAATTTTTCCTCTTTCTCTGTTTTTCTCTCTATCATTTCTTGAACTCCATTGTTGCTCTCATGATCAATGTGGAATCACCTTGTACCCGGCCTGGTAACAATCTGATTGTTCACATGAATGCACATGCACCGATAAATCCTACTTTTTTTTATTCTTGCAAGACAACTATCACAATAACCAATTTGTCCACAGAAAATAAGAGCAAAAATTATTATAGAATGGATCATGTTAATCTGCCATCTCCATCTCCCACAAAGAAAAAGCTAGCATGCATAAAGTGTTAAGATGGAAAAACGAGAGTACAAAACAAAAAGAATAAAAGAGACTACGACACCATCGAGATGCCATTCCCATTTCCATCAAAGAATAATCTTATAAGGCTTATATTGATATAGATAACCTTTGAGTTTTAGTGTGCCTTATAACACACATTAAATATAATTTAGAATGAGTCACATGATAATATTTCCGATACATTTAGTTGATGGATACTCCATTGAGAGGGACAACTCCACATGTCTATAGCTATTGTAACAGTTGAAAGAACAATAATACAGTATAATTAATGTTGCGTTAGAATATAAATACCAAGTCTTCTTTAATATTCCAAACATCCCAATAATAAATAACATCATGTCGTATCTCTCTGACTATGTATTCTTGAAATTTTCACGAATACAATGAGCGGATGTCTATTAAACTTTTTAAGATGTTAGAAAGGACAATACTTTCGAAAAATAAAAGAGGAATCATTTACTTTTCAAAGTCGACCAACAGAGACAGGAACTTAATTAGTAGTTTAGTGTTATTCAAACCTTAATACGGTTTACCATTTCCAAATTATTCTATAAGTAGCTACCGTAATTCATGAACAAACAAGCACATAATAGGGTGTTTAATCGCATAGAAACAAGAAATAGCAGCATGCTTCCTCATTTCACACTTCTACTACTTACTACAATGGCGTCATTGCCATCTCGTGAGGCCGAAAATATTCAAAGTTCCACAAGCAATGTAGCAAAGTCAGGTTGCCAAACAACATGCGGAAATTTGACAGTTGCTTACCCTTTTGGAATAAGTGTAGGCTCCGGTTGTTCTATTGATGAATCATTTGATCTGACTTGCAACTCGACTTACGACCCCCCAAGGCTATTCATCAAATCAGGAAACCTCCAAATACGCAAGATTTCAGATTTTGAGATGTGGGTCTCAAATTTTATTGCTTATACATGCTACAACAAATCTGGAGGTGTAACTGCCGATTATTATGCGTGGGCTAACTTAGAGACGACCCCTTTCACTTTTTCCCAAAAGAATAAATTCACAGTCACGGGGTGCGATGATTTTGCCTTAATCACAGGGACAAATGGTGGTGACTTCTTTAGTGGCTGTTTAGGATTATGTAGCAGAGCAAAAGATGTGCCGAGTGGGTATTGTTCAGGAATTGGGTGTTGCCAGACGTCTATACCAAAACGTCTCAAAATTTTTAATTCTACACTTCTTACCTTGAGAAACCATACAAGAGTTGTGTCCTTCAATCGTTGTGGATTTGCATTTCTCGGTGAGGAGGAGAGTTTTCAGTTCCGTGGTGTAGATGATTTATCCAACGCTTCCGAGTTTTATACTAGGACAAAGTCAAATGTCCCCATGGTACTCGAGTGGGTAATTGCAAGCAATCTAAGTTGCACACAAGCTAATGTGTGTAAGGGAAATAGCTTATGCAATGATACAGATATTGGTGGATATCGTTGCAGTTGTAATAAAGGTTACGAAGGAAATCCTTATCTTGATCCAGGCTGCCATGGTATGTTTAAATTAATTAGAATTTGTTTAATTCGAAACTTTTAGGTGTGGCATTTATTTAATACGGTATGCGTATAACTATATATGTGATCAAGGATGTTGGATTATAGGCTAAGTATTTGTTTGGGAGGTTTTGAAGTAAGGACTTGGTCTAATACCAATAAATAAATGTTTGGTATTAGGGTTTTAACTACGAAAACAAAAAATATTCAATAAACCCTAACACCCTTTGGGCTGGTAGGTTTTATCATCTCTCTCACACATTTATGTCTTGTCCTTTCTTTCTCCCACACACAAATACATTATACATGTACAAAGTCCCTTTCTCAAAATCTCTTTCCTAATAGTATATATAATTCTTAAAAAAACGATTTATCTATTTTATATCTTAACCAAATCCAAGTCTTAAATCAAATCCAAACCTTAATCTAACCTAATCAACAAACCAAACGGACCCTAAATGGCTAATACTAATTTACTAAGAGTTTTTATTAGGGGTGTGCAAGGTTCGGTTTTAGTCGGTTTTTGGCTAAAACCATAACCGAACCACAATGTTTGGTTTTTGTAGAACCCAAAATCGAAATTGTTCGGTTTTTTCGGTTTGTTATCGGTTTCGGTTCGGTTTTTTGGTTTTTTTGGTTTCTAACCGTTAATATTTGGGTATGACCAAATTATACCAACAAATTTGTTTTACGTACAAAATTAGTTATTCTTCTTTACTTTTTTTCAATCTAAGCATAATAATGTTTATTGCATAATTCTATAATTACAAACATATAAATGAGACATACACATACAAGTGAACATACACGTAGTATAATCATTATAGAATACTTATTGATATATTCTCACAAAACACGCGACACGATAAACACACATATAAATATAAACGTTAAGATAAATATATTATAAATCCACTCACAAAATGAATATGAATTTATAAAATTGATTTATTTAGTTATTTAATCAAATTATATTAATTAGATTTTATTATATGATAAAACCGGTTCGGTTTTTAGATGAAAACCGAAATCGAACCGTATTTTTCGGTTTCTGAAAAAGTAAAAACCGAACCATCGTTTTTTAGTTTCAGTCGGTTTTTTCGGTTCGGTTTTTTCAGTTTTCGGTTCGGTTTTGATTTTTTCGGTTTGTTTTGCTCACCCTAAGTTTTTATCTTGTGATGATCTGCATATATGCTTATATCTTTACAAAGCTACTTGCAAATAGCATTACTAAGATTTTAAACTCAAGCAGATTTACAAAACTCTTCTAGACTCGATTATTTTCATTTTATCTAATTACTCTTTACAAAGAAAATATCTTCGATGACAACATATTATTAGAGTTATAATTTGGCTTGTCCATTAAACAACATATAATTACAATATATAGAATGTTTGAAGATTACTCTAGATACCGGGCTAGGCCTATTAATAAATAATAAACCAATAATAATGCCCAAAGGCTTTCCTAAGCAAATAATCGTGTATCACTCCCTCGCAGTTTGAGCGGAAGAGGATCAAACACTCAAACTAATACGAAACTCTTTAAAAAGTGCAGTCGACAACCCCTTGATGAAAATGTTAACATACTAGTAACGTGATGGCATATGAAGAACACGAACCTCACCTCGAGCAACCATATCATGAACAAAATGTATATCTATCTAAATGTGTTTGGTCTGATGATGCTGAACATGATTAACATTCAAGTAAATAGCATCAACATTGTCAGAGAAGAGTGGCAGATAATAATAGTGTGTGAAGCTCGCGAAGAAGATTACGAAGCCACGCAATTTCAACAACTACATTAGCAACTCTTTTATACTCAGCTTTAGCACTCGATCTAGAGAGAGTATATTGACGTTTGGATGAACACGATAATAAGTTATCTCCAATGAAAACACAATAACCAGATGTAGACCGCCTGGTAATAGGGTAACCGGTCGATCAACATCGGAAATGGCAAAACCTTTAGTGAAGACATAAAGTTAGAACCCAAAGTCCAACGTGTTGTTAGCAGATTACATATTGGGCCAAGCCATGTGTCCATTAGTGTTGTATTATTGGAAATTAAGAAAATCACTTTACATTTTACATCATATCACAGCCTTTCACGATCCTCTCCTAAAACATCTCCAAAACCCTAATTCTCCAAAATCACTTAAGGTGTCGTTTGTTTTTTTCCCAATAAGTACTTTTTCCCTCTTTTCACTTTTTTTGTCTGCAGGAGGGCAGATGTTTCTTGTTTGTTTTTTTGCAGACATAAGTGCTTCTTTTCACTTCTTTCCTCTTCTAAATTTCAGACATTATCTTTCACTTCTTACCTCTTCTTTCACTCCTTACCTCTTCTTTCACAAACCTTAAATCTATTTCTCAATATCTTACATCTCTTTTACATTTCGGTCTTTTTATTTATGTTTTCGCTCGTTTTTACGTTTTCGTCCATTTTTTACGTTTTCGTCTTTTTTTTACGTTTTAATCCGTTTTCTTATGTTTTCGTATTATTTTCGTCCGTTTTTTTATGTTTTCGTTCATTTATTTAAGTTTTCGTTTGTTATTTTACGTTTTTCTACGTTTTTTTACGATTAACCCATTCAACCATATTAAAAAGGATTTATAAGCAAAAAGGAAAAAAATAGAAAATAAAAGAAGTACTTCAATAGCACAAAAACAAACGGTCTTCATCCATGTAGATGAAGACTTTAGATCTACCTCTTCTTCTGCAGACATGGTTTGTAGATGAAGAGGTAAAAGCTCTTAAAAAACAAACGACACCTTATCGTTTGTTTTTTCTCTGCATCTTGAACCGTACCATTATTAACATACAAACAACATCACTTTCATCTCCATAACCATAATATATACTATCCATCCATCTCCATTGTATATTACACGTCTAAATATATACTACACCACCATCCCCATTGTTTTCATCCTAACATCATCAACATGGTCAACACCACTGCTCCACCTGTTACCGTCATCTCACAAAGCTTATAAATTGCTTGCCTTACCTTCCAAAATGAGTCTCGTACCCGTGAAACTCGATGTTGCAAAATCCAACTACTCGTCACGGTGCTTCTTCTTCTTTAAGAATCATTGCGAATGATTGGAGGTTTTGGACCATATCATAAAGAAAGAAGCTTCTACAAGCGTTGAAGCCATCGCTCCTCCCACCACGAAGTGGTTGAAGCTAGACACTCTTGTGAAATCTTGGATTTTTCTTACTTGTTCTGAAACTCTTGTTTCCCGTCTCGTTAATGCCAACCCGAGAACTGCCCTTAAAGCATATGCGTTACTTTGAAAAAAATTTCTCGATACAAGAGAACAAAAACGATTGCGTTACATGGGTAATTACGTGTTCTAGATATAGGTGATATGATTGTCGATGCATGCTTTGTGAAAGTCGAGTCCATTGCTACATTCAATAAAGTTTCTATTGATTTTGACGAGTTTGGTTTTTCCATGAAGGATTATTTAACTCGACTTATTCTACTCTGATGTGATAGCACCAGAGATCTATATCTTGTCACCAAGCCTACCTCCTACCCACAAGCTTTTCTCGCTAGTCATCACACAAGGAATCAAATACTTGGACATCTAAGAAATGAAGTGCCACGTTATTTGCTTTATAATAATAGTATTTTGTGTAATAAAGTGAAGTCTCCCAAACTTTATCATGCTTGCCAACTTGACAAGCATGTGAAGCTTCCATTTTGTGTTTCTGATATTATCGCTAATTTTGCTTTTGCTATTGTGCATTCAAATTTGTGACATCTGCACTTCCGAGTTAAAGTGGTTTTAAATATGATTTTATCTTTCTGGATCATTTTTCTCATTATTTGCGGGTATATCCATTGAGTAATAAGTCTCCTACTTTTGCTAAATTTTTCGAATTTCGTTCTCTCGTAAAAAGTAAGTTTGATGATGAAATTAAGCTTTACAATGTGGTCATGGCAGGGAGTTTGACAACACCATTTTCCATCAATTATTTACCAAACATGGCATCCATACACTTTTCTCGTGCTCCGTACATATCAACAAAATGGTAAATCTAAACGTATGATTCATACAATAAACAACTTATCCGTACCTTACTTTTTCAAGCCCATCTTCCACCTCATTTATGGGTCGAATCCCTTCACATGGCCACCTACGTCTTGAATATTTTACCATCGATCGCCATCAATAACGACACACCTACCTTTTGCATTTATAACACAAAACCCAACTACTCGTCTTTACATGTTTTTGGTTGTTTATGTTATGTCTACATCAACAACAGTCATAGACTTGGCCCACGATCCACACCTTGTATCTTTCTTGGCTACCCATCCAATAACTATGCTTTTCATTGCCTAAACCTCTTTACCCACAAAATCATCATTTCCCGAAATGTTACGTTTGATGAGACCATTTTCCCATATGGCTCCGTAACTCCAAATGATGCTCCTTCCTACACCTTTGTCAACACTACTTCAAACATAATAGCCCTTCATATTCTCCAACAACTGACTCCTACCATCGTTACACATACTGAAAACCCCACATCTCCTAACCCATCAACACAAACTTTTGTTACCACAAGCCCATCTCCTGTGACTACTACACCTGGCCCAAATCCTACTATCCATCCAAATCAACCCCTCCTCCCGTGACAAACCTGATTGAATCTAATAATCGCGAAACGTAACATCAACTCACCCTATGGTCACTCGTTTTCAAGTTGGTACTAATATGAAGAACCCGCATTATAATTGGGAGCTGGTGGTACTATTCCAAGTTTGTGCCGGAACCCGGTTGATACGTATTCCATGTTGGGAGCTGATGGTACTCTGGTTTCTGATCCGACCCTTTAGAGAAGTCTTGCTGGGGCTTTACAGTACCTCATCTTTACTTGACCTGATTTGTCTTACGCAGTTTAGCAAGTTTGTCTCTATATGCATGATCATCAGGAGCCTTATCTTGCTGCTCTTAAGAGGATTTATGCTGTGATACTTTGGAATATAGTCTTCAGTTGTGTTCTTGGTTAACTTCTTTATTGGTTGCCTATTCGGATGCTGATTCGGCAGGTTGCCAAACTACTAGGCGTTCTACTTAAGGATATTGTGTTTTTCTTGGCAACAACCTCCTGTCTTGGTCATCCAAGAGGCAATACACTCCGTCTCGTTCTAGTGTTGAGGCTGAGTACCGTAGTGTTGCCAATGCGGTTGCTGAAACTTCGTGGTTGCGGAATATCCTTCGCGAGCTTCATTTACTTTTAAATCCAGCTACCATAGTTTATTGTGATAATGTCATTGCCGTATATTTGTCTTCTAACTCGTGCCGCATCAGCGAACGAAGCATATCAAGATTGACATTCACTTTGTAAGAGACCGTGTTGGTCACATTCGTATTTTACATGTTCTCTCTCGTTATCAGTAAATTGATATATTCACAAAAGGTCTTCCATTTTTGTTGTTTGATGAGTTTCGGTTCAGTTTGAGCATTCGGCGTCCTCCTGCTCCAACTGCGGGGGGTTGTTAGCATATTAAATATTCGGCCAAGCCCATGTGTCAATTATTATTGCATTTATATTGTAACAAACCTTTCATTGGAAATTAAAAAAATCACCTTACATTTTACGCGTGCCGTGAACATATTGGAGAACTCTCTTTAAAGCTGCAAAATGAGGCTCTCGAGGATCATGCATATGAAGGCAAGCCTGCTGCATTGCATAAGAGAAATCTGGACGATTACATGTGAGATATTTCAAACCACCTGCAAGACTTCTCTTTATTACAAAAGTAAACTGACGAGAAACAATAGCGTGTAACACTTCTTCCTGAGGATGCCTAAGGCGTTGGTGCCACGTGAGACAGGGAGAAAAATTAGGAGAGGGTAGATTTAGCTCTTGATACTTATTAGAATTATAATTTGGTTTGTCCATTAATCAACATATAATTACAATATACATAGAATCCCTGAAGATTGTCCTAGATACCGGGCTAGATCTATCAATAAATAACAAACTAATAATAAAGCCCAAAGGCTTTCCTATGCACATAATCGTCTAACACATATATCCCAAGACTAACAGCCTCTAAAGACTTTTTTCTGATTGCCACAATGCAAGATTTCTTACAAAAACTGAAGGAATTATTTTCCTAATGAGTCTACCGACTACTATTTAAGTATTAATGACTTGCTTCCATTGACTAGATTATCATCTAGAATATATCTTGTATTCATAATGTATAGACAGAATATGTGTCCAAGAAACCTCCTTGTTCTAATTTGTGAAAACCTTCATTGCTAGACATCGACGAGTGTGATGGAAAAAGCAATATCAGTTGTTATGGGCATTGCATTAATACAGCAGGAAGTTACAATTGCACATGTTGGCCAGGATATACCGGTAATGCTAAAACACCAGATGGATGTCAGCCACTTCCTAAAGGCTCAAAATTCCCAGTGTTGATATTCACATTAGGTAAATCTTCATATAACTAAGTAACCATGTATGTTATTTCTTTAATTTGTCAAAGATTTAATATGACAAGTGCATGCATAATTGAATATGATAATGGAGACTAATATAAAATGTCACAAATTTTACACATTGATTCATCTTTATATGACATGAACCATATATTCTTTTGTTTTCCATATAGCTTTAGTGTTTGGCTCACTGGCAATATTAATTGGAGTGACCGGGATTTTCTTTGGAATAAGAAAAAGGAAATTAAACAAGCTACGAGAAAAGTTCTTTGAGCAAAATGGTGGTGTCTTTCTGAAACAAAAGCTTAATGCGCCAGGAACTAGTGAGGCAATGATTATGTTTACCACTGACCAACTTCGGAAAGCAACTCACAATTATTCTGAGGAGCGAATTATTGGACGAGGTGGTTATGGTGTAGTGTATAAGGGAATTTTGTCGGATAAACGTGTTGTTGCAATAAAGAAGTCTAAATTATTGGATGAAACCCAATCAGAACAATTTATCAATGAAGTCTTGATCCTTACACAAGTCATCCATCGAAATGTGGTAAAGCTTTTAGGTTGTTGTTTGGAGGAGGAGGTCCCGGTACTAGTTTATGAATTCATCTCCAATAACACACTTTTTTATCATATACATCATAGATCAGGTGGAATGAGTTGGTTATCATGGGAGAATCGATTAAGAGTTGCTTCTGAAGCCGCAGGCGCACTTGGATACCTTCATTCACAAGCCATTATGCCCATCATACATAGGGATGTTAAGTCTACCAACATCTTACTAGATGAATACTACACCACAAAAATTTCAGATTTTGGTGCTTCGAGGTTAGTCCCATTAGATCATGATCAAGTTACTACTCTTGTTCAAGGCACTCTAGGGTACCTTGATCCTGATTACTTCCACACAAGCCAACTAACTGACAAGAGTGATGTATATAGCTTCGGAGTTGTCCTTGCGGAACTCATAACCGGGCAAAAACCACTTTGTGCAGATAGATCGAATGAAGATAAAAATTTAGCAACATACTTTGTCAAGGCGATGAAGGAAAACCGCCTATTTAAAATTGTTGAACCTAGAGTTTTACGTGAAGGAACTCTTGAGCAGTTACAAGTAGTAGGTGACTTGGTAAAGAGATGCCTTAATGTACATGGCAATGATAGACCTACAATGAAAGAGGTAGCAATGGAGTTAGAGGGAATAAAGAAGCTCAAAACTCATCCATGGAGTCAACAACAAACAAATGAGGAAACGAGAAGCTTGATCCTAGAAGTTGAGCAATCTGATCTTTACGAGGTACCATTAATCCCATATAGTACTAATGAATGGGAATCTTACTCAGGTAGTAGTACTAAAATGACATTTCAAGAAAGCAAACCGCGCTGAAGTTTTCAAGTTGCTTTAATAGTGTCGACACTGCGAGAATAAAAACAATGCTTAGTTTCCCCACACATTGTTATATAGTGTTTTCTATTCATTGCTTAAAGTATGTCTTATTTTTTTTTATTCAACATCTTCCCTGTTTGTAAAAATGGATTGTAGGTAGTTTGAGGGCATTTATCATGTTTTACTGTAACACCTTGTACTGTAATATCTTGTAGAAAATGTTCCATAACCTTCTCGATTAGTATAAAATAAATATTACACTAATAATCCTACGTTGTCATTTTTGTAAGACATTGATCACAATAACCAATTTTTTCATACAACATGCAAGTTTAATAATGAAAAACAATACACACTTGATCTTCTAATAGAACAGAATGAAAATGAAGCAGATAGAAATGAAAAGGGATATTACTATCTATAGCAACCGAGAGAAAGACAACCCCATCTAATTCCAAAAGTGCGATAGCTAAAAGCTTCTCTATAAAGAAAAGAAGAGAAATGACTCCATATAACAAATTCTATATGATTAATCAAAGTTGTATGCTAAAAGCCTAAAATAAACTGTTTTCGAACTTTTATCGGCTTAAGGGTTAGCCTAGCCCACATGCTCAACTAATTAGCTTTCGGCTTATTTGTGATTTTTTAGTAAAACCAATTTTCTTAAATAATTTGGTTCTTTTCAAGTTTATGACTTAGGCCTAGATACAAGCTAGCATCGTTCTAAAAGGTGTGCCATGGCGGCGCTAAGGCGCCGCTAAGGTGCGAGGCGTGACCTCCACATTACGCAATAAATCAAGGCGTCGGCTCTAGGCGTGCATGCGATGATGCGTGAAATTGCCCGATAAGACGCTAGGCGTGACGTATTTTTTAAATTTAACTCTGATGACAAAAGTTTTTTTTGAAAGAAATGAAAAAGATAAAATGCAAGGATAGTTTATTGATTTACTCCGTATTACTTATGTATAACACTTTTTATAAACTCCATATATATAAAATATTTTTCATATTTTGTGCCCCTTTAAGTCATGCCTTAGAAAACGCTATGGCGAAGCCATAGCTTTTAAGGCGTGAGGCTTGGCCATGCCACAATGCCATGCCTCACACATGCCTCACGCTATTTTTAACCTTGCAAACTGGTATTATTTTTGGGATTGTTTTTTACTTATGTCCAGAAATAAATGACATGGGTTGTTGGTATTATTTTTGGGAATGCTGGTTTTGTTGGTATTGTTGTTGGGTTTGTTGTATTGTAGTTGGGTTTGTTGGAGTTGTTTTCCAAGTTGAAATTTGGCGAAAAGTTACAGTTGCTTGAGTGTACCAAATTGATTAAAGTTGGTAAATTTGTTTGTGATTTTGTATGACGTACGAAATGGAGGAAGTTGGTTAGGATTTGAGGTAAAGAAATTTGTAAATGATTGTGTTTGGATTAGACGAAGATGAAGAATTGAGTACTTTATTTTAGGGTTGTTGAGCATTTGTGGCCATTAATCATTTTTGGGGGAATGGGACGGCTTGGGTACATTGTGTAGCCCTGGCTCGAGCCGGCACTGTTCACACGTTAAGTCGAGCCGTCGGCTTAGAGGGATTAAAATAATATGTTTAGCGGGTTCTCCACTTAAATGCCACTTAATTTCTAGGGTTCACCGCATGTTGTGCACCTTTTTTCCACTCCCGCTTTGTGATCAGTTAGATCATAAGATTGGTTACATGTTGTACACCTATTTTCGATTATATCAATGCTATAACTGTTATACGTTATCGTCTGTTTATTTGTTTAGTCTGTCGCTTCTCTCTCTAAACACACATAACCGGTTTACATCATGGCCATCTGATTTGTTAATGTAAGGCATTCTTGTTCATTTTTTTTTAGTTTGTTGATTTGTGGACATGTGTTTGTATTTGATTGATCTTTGTTATAAGCCTGATATGTGATAATGAGTGCTGATTTTATATAGTTTTCTATAAGTAGTGTTTTATTTGTCTATCATGATTTTTACATATTTTTTCTTGTTTGTATGGTGTTAGTAGATTTATGTTGTTTAAGCTTTTTCTATAGGTAGCAGTAAAAATGACTTCTAGAGAAGGTGAAATTGAGTATATGGTTTGGAAGTTCTATTATTTTGTGCTTTGTTTGTTGTAGATTTTTAGTTTGAAATGTTTAATGTTTTTATTTATTTATTTATTTATTTAATTTGTCAAACACCAAAACTCTTTGTAAATATTTTTTTCTTCAAAGAGCAAATACAAAAATATAAAACATATAAAATCCCAAAAAGATTTACACACACACACACACACACACACACACATATATATAATGAGAAGGGTAGGAAGGAATGCGGAGGTGACATGTGTCACCTTGCCACATCATACACCCAACCCCCAAACCGAAAAAAAATTATCCCGCCAAAAAAAAAATTTTTTGACAGGAAAAAATTCAATGGGGGTGATGATGGCATGGGGTGACACATGTTACCCCCACATTGCTTCCTAACTTTTTCATTATAAGGACTCTTTTCATAATATCTAATTTATATATATATATATATATATATATATATATATATATATATATATATATATATATATATATATATATATATATATATATATTTATATATATATATATCAGGAAGAGTTATTTTAAGAACCAAGAAAAGTGCGAGAACTGCGAGAACCAAAGATCAACCAATCAGAATGTTTTGGATATTAATTTTTATTATTTGATTAAAAAGGTTATAATGGTAAGGTTACTTTTTTGTAATTTGTTTTTAATAGAAAAACGTTTTTTTTAGTTCCTAAATTTTAGGATTTTTTTTTTTAAATAAATTTTTTCTACCAGCATTATTTCAAAACGTGCATTTGTGTTTTTCTTATATATTATGTACGTGCATATGTGTTTTTCTTTTATATTATGTAAATTTACGGATATTTCTTATCTATGCACATGTGTATATCTTATTTATGCACATGTGTTTTGTGTATGCACAATATCTTTAAATAAACATTACATAAATATAAATACAAACACCAAAATTTTAACAATGATTTATGTAATTCAAATTTTACAAATTGTATTACTCTAGTGATATAATATTCAACTTTATAACAAACGTCATTATGTTTACACTTATCATATCTCAACAAAGATATGCAAATCTACAAGTTGGATGAATAAGCTTTCATATGCAAGTCGGAGGAGTCAAGTTGCTAGCACCTTGTGATGTTTTGAAGCCTTTAAAATAAAGGCTTTGCTATTGAGTTTTACCACACCAAAACACACACAAGTAATCTTGTAGTGTTTTCTCTTCCTTTCATTTGTTGTAAATATGTAAATCGTGGTGTTACATTTTCTTGTTCTTTTTGTATTGTCTAATTCTCAATAAGCTAGCTTGAGGTATAGTTGTGGTGATCAAACATTCACACTCTTTACCTAGTCGGTATGACATTATCATGTTTATGTGGGAAACGGTGTACACTTTATATATGAAAATCATATTATAATTACAATAAATAAACGACAGCAAATAAATAACAGACAGAATGGAGTAGAAGCAGAAGACAGACACTATTCAACGTAATTTAAATAAAAGCAGTAAAGAGAATTGCACGAGGCTCGTGTTGAACACGATTCCCTTAAAACAAATTCGTCGTCTGTTTCCCAGGGTACAACGTACGCAGCTGTTGTACAGCCGGACTAGACCACTTGCTTGAAAGATCACGGAAGCCTGAGCGTTTCTGATCGAAGAGATTGCTGGAACGTTTCAGTAATGGAGTTGCGTTTTCTGAATGTGTAAAAACCGAATGAGATGTGTTTAATATATAGGCTAAACCTATCTTGGTCACCAAGAAAAGATATTTGCCTGAATATACACAGATACGCAAATCTGTTAAACATTAAACACGATTTCAATATCTTCCATTTATTGAAACCGATTCTGTCTAACTTGTTTGCAAAGTTAAAATCAGTTCCAAAAATAAACGTAGTATGCGAGGTTTCGGAGCTGCATTCGTGACCGCTCGCATGAGTTCAGAAGCTTCGAACCAATTTTGGCCCAGAAATCCTGAAATCTGCACCCCCTGCGCGCGCGCGCACGTAGGTGTTGTATTAAAACCAACAAATCATTTTGAAGGTTTATATCAAGATTTCTATATAAACACACTCCCACTTCCTTTTCTAGGCGATGTGGGATGTGTTTATTTTCCCAAATTTGTGTTTCACGTGTCTCACTTCGAGACACGATATCTCATTCATATTAACTCCATTTTGGACATACTTTAGCTCGTTGCGAAGCTCTCGTCGAGGAGAACGCAAAGCTATCAAGAAATATAAATATATATAACATATACATATATTAAATAGTGTCCAAAATTTGCAAAAACTCATTTTGCAAAACTATTTTTCCAACAATTTATTCCACTAAAATGCCCAAAAATCAACCATGAGTACACTTGTTGAGAGGAATTGAAAGTAAGGATAATTTCGAAATGCCACGGTTCAACTTGAACTAGCTGCAAGCAAATAACTGATGAATGATATCATACAGTAACAAGACATGATACCAAGTAGTATTCAAATTTAAAGCACTCAAAGTCTCAAGAGTCAATACATGAGACATTCCAATGCTTATTCTTTTTTTCCGATCCCATTAGACGTGTTATAGATTCCTCGTCCCTGTAAAAACATGACAATGATATACGGGATGTTAGCAAGTAGCAAGATTGGAGGTGGCAAAGACTTTCCGCTAAAAGGAAAACGGGTCAAACAAGTTAAAGTCACACGACGTCTATTGCAATGTATACAACTTCCATCATTTTCTATTCAAAGATCTAGAGTATTATTTCAGTTTTAAAAGATTAATTATTTACGAAAAACAGATAAACAAAGTGTTTGTGCATCAACTAAACCAACCATCCGTGACATGTTTAGCAAGAACGACTTTTGACCTGTTACTTGACCCACCCATCTTGACACCTCTAACCAACATTAATACCAGTGGAAGTGAATAGGTAGACTTACAATGAGAAACAGGGAAGAACCAGCCAACGCAAGAGGGATGGCCACTGAGATGATCTTGTCCATTGGACCCTTAAGATGAGTATGTTTAATTTTTTATGGATGCTTTGGTACAATCTTTGCTTCTCAACAAGTTTCTCTCTTGGATAAGAAGGTGCCTCCGCTACCATCCTGTAATATCCAGTAATTAATAAATTTGTTACACCGTCAATTTTCGAGATTCCCATACATACACCATCTTAAATCGGTGGGTGTGCTTGTTCATTGGCGTGCAGCTGTAAATGTATCATTGTGCTTTGGAAGAGAGACTTTTAATAATCTGTTCAGCTAAACATTACACCTCTGATACAGCTTTTGACTTCCATATGAAACAAAGTATATGGCAAAGTAGCTAGTTTATATAGGTGGCAAATGGCGATAGCTATAGTCACACATATATCTTAAAAAACCTAAACCAGCATTGTAAGCCTATTCAGACATATAAGAGCGCAATAAAACACCTATTTTTTCCGAACAAACAACATCATCAAGAAAAGGTAAAGCTTATGGTTACGGTGAAAAAATTTAAATCACTTCCGGCATCGTAAGTGCTGGTAAGATGATGTAACACTGGCATCATTAATTCATTATAAGGAAGTGAATAGGAAGAGTTTAAATACGGTTCAACCACAAATTTGTACAAGTAGCAATAGCATAAGGCCTAAGAATTTAACCCACAACATAATTCGATAAACATATTCTTATTAGGGATTCACATATTAAAATAACAAGAAATAGAAACAATAATCTTGAGCTAAGCACGCAAAGCTTTCTAAACGCTTGCAAGTATCCAAACTATGAGCATCAAACTTACTATTAGCATATTAGCCTATCAGTCTACTGACTAGTTATTATCAAATCTGTACGCGCTCCTAGAGTACTAACGAGTACAGACACGTAGAGTAATAACGAATCCTGTAAACACATACAAGCATTTAAACACATTGTTTTTTGTAAATGCCAAATACTTAATGCCTAAATTTACGCTAGAATTGCATGGCAACATATTACATAATGTTAATTTATTAGAAACATTGGAATATAAATTAGATGTTAACAATAGCAGATGAGATTGAGTTAGGGATGAAACTTACCTAACTGTGTGATAAAATTAAGGTCGTTTAAGGTCGTTTGTAAATGTTTAAAAGTGGAAGATTGATGACTTTGAAGAAATGAAATTGTGATTATGGAATTTGATATGAAAATAAAGGTGGGCTTTTTGGGCCGTATTGGTCTTGGGCTTACTCATATGACTTTCTCCTACATTGCAAAGAACTGCTTATATTTGCTTTTCTTCAAGCAGATGAACAACTTTATCATCCAAAACATTTTTCGCTTGCATGTTTTTTTACAAGCAGAAAAACAGATTTTTATAAGCATATAAACATCTAGTTACATCGTAGTATCTATTTGATATTAAACTGTTTTTATTCATGTACTTAACCTGAAGCGTTTTATAAATAAATTTATATAAATTTTTTATAAGTATATTAACTTAACTCATGTTATGGCTTTTTACGATATAAGAGGATAGAAACACCATCTCCAAAATAACTTTAAGAAGAGTTGAGATCAATATCTTTAGAACTTTTCTCACTTTAAGCAACTTATAAGTACTTATTTTTAAACCAAAGCATAAGCAAGAAAAATAAGCAATACCAAACACCATATGTTGGCGCTAGTCCTACATTTTGTCTCTGTGGACCCAGGAGAAAGGGGGCTCGGCTGGAAGAGGATTGTACCGTGAGAGAAGCACCTGGTATATCATTTATATCGAACTAATAAGAACATGTAAAGGATGTGAAGAGGTGTGATGGTTGGCGTTAACGAGGATGAAGGAGGTAACGGACTTACTAGTACAATCACCACAATCCCCTGCGACATTTTTTAAACTATCCCTACGACATCTCGTAAGCACGATCTCGTCCCGACGACAAGTTGTCGACACCAACTTGCCGACATTGCCCCGTCGCTATTTACCGTCCCGACGACAAATTCCGACGAAAATGTGGGACCTACATGCTTTTTCAGTCAAAGATTTTGATGTTAGAGACAACTGGTCCCGACGACATGTCGTCGATACCATATAACTAATTAACCATTTAATTAGTTAAGCTTAATTACGCTTTTAAATACCGACGACATGACGTTGGTACGTATTTACAAAGGTCAATGGTTGTTTTTTTTACCGACGACATGTCGTAGGTAAAATAAAAACCATATTGATTTTACAGCTGCACCATATTGACATGTCGTCGGGATTATATTATGATGCAGCTGCACAGTTGCAATTTTCTAGATTTTTTTGAAAAATTTTTTGGAAAAAATCTACCAAAACCTTTAAACAATCAATGCCAATATGTCCGAACACGAACAACTTTTAACGGCTAAAATGGCTTAAACACTTATATATAATCGTTAAACACCCTCAAAATACATTAAAACATTATACAGTCTACAAAACGGCTGTTATAATCTCTAAACCTAGCTGCTTGTTAAATCCATATCCAAACACCTCTTTAACCAGCATGGTATTTCAAATATGCAGTTTTCCAACACTAAATTACATAGACATAAAGACCCCTTTAAACAGACTCAATCATCTGCTTGTAATGTAATTCGATTTGTAATGTAATCCGCTTTGTAATGTAATTCGTATGTATTTTACACTTGGTATTTGACATTAATCATCTGCTTGTTAAATCCATATCTAAACACCCTTTTAAACAGCAAGGTATTTCAAATAGGCAAACTTTCAACACTA
Organism: Chrysanthemum makinoi; assembly: GCA_910596185.1. Lineage (NCBI taxonomy): Eukaryota > Viridiplantae > Streptophyta > Magnoliopsida > Asterales > Asteraceae > Chrysanthemum > Chrysanthemum makinoi. Next base: position 329,734,999 of record OU343224.1, read on the forward strand.
AATTACATGCATAAAGACCCCTTTAAACATATCCAAACACCCCTTTAAACAGACTCAATCATCTGCTTGTAATATAATTCGATTTGTAATGTAACCCGCTTTGTAATGTAATTCGTATGTATTTTACATTTGGTATTTGACATTAATCATCTCAAGTGGGGGGATGTTATGTTATTATGTTATGTTGAAAAAAAAAAAAAAAAAAAAAAAGTTGATTGAGTTATGATATTGTAAAGTGCGATGTTATAAGCACTATAGTATGATCTTTATTGATTAGTATCGAGGAGGCCACCTCGGTCACATTTGAAGATTGGAGTTGGTAGTTTTGCCAACAAAAGAGGAAAATGTGGTGTGCCCATCACGACGTCCTCTAATGCCACATCTACCTTGCATTTCATGATCCGGTGTCTAGACTTCTAAACTTGAACTTTGGGTGGACGGTAAGTGGTGATGACTTGGTTATAGATTTAGACTACCTGTTTGTTTTTCATTTTACACCAATTATATATCCATGTCTTATCCTACCCTTTAGTTATGAAGCATGTCTAGGTGATGCAGCGAGCAATCTTTGGTGTCTTGGCCATGGATTTGGTCATGTATCATTGATTTTGTCCACTTCGCCGTGACATGTTAGTAATGACGAGTCACCCCTTAACCTTTGTCTACCCATATTGCCTTCGAGAATTGTTTAGCCCTTAACTCTAGTGGTGGAGATTTGTATAACCGCCAAGCTTATGATAGAATACATGCTATGACTGTGCGATTGAGTGATCACCCCGAAATTGACACTTAGAATAGTTGAGAGATTTGAGTGTTTGTTCCCCTTTCGTGAGGTGTTCGGCTTTGTTTTATTCTATCATAAGGGATTTGTAAACTCATATTTTCCAGGTTTTGGGAGATATCTTTTTAGGAATCTATCTAATAAGGTCTACTTGAGGGCAAGTAGAGTTCAAGTGGGGGGATATTTGATAACATCAAATAGTCCTGAATATTTAGTGTCAATTTCCCCTGATAATGCTCGTTATTTATATCATTTATATGGATTTACGCTTGTTTTCCACTTTCAGGTAAATTACGAGCATTGGAGCTAAAGAGACGCGGAAATGGAAACATTACTAAAGATTTATCACAGTATGGCTATTTTGAAGAAGTTACGGCGTAACTCCTCTCTCACATTACGCCATAACTATTGCGTGACCCTGAATACCAACATATCAAGAGGTTACGGCGTAACTCTTCCCAAAGGTTACGACGTAACTACATTAGGTCAAATGAGGATACACGCCGCTGATACTTACGACGTAACCGTGTTTATTGAAGACTACGGCGTAACCACTTATTAGGTTACGCCGTAACTAGCAGATCTAGTGCATTTACGACGGAACAAAAGGTTACGGCGTAACTCCTATATTGGTTACGCCGTAACCCAAACCTGGCCTATAAATACCCCACGAATTTCAGCATTTCTAATCATCCCATTCCACACACAACTCTCTGAGAACGTGGTAAAAAGCTCAAGGCAGGTCTAGGGGAGCATACGGAGCTGTTTCCAAGGGAGAAGTCACTCCATTACGATAAGCTTTAGCGTTTTTTATTTCTTTTACTTTCAATTCATGTATTTTGTACCTTTGAATATTGAATTGATTTGCATGATTAATATGAGCGGCTAAGCACCCTTTGGTGCTAGCCTAGTTATGATTCCTTAATTGTTTTGTTTGCGTTTACCTTTACTTCCGTACAATTATTTCTAAGTGTATGCATGCATAGTTCTTTGGTAGTCACCCTTGGTTCGGTAGTTTTGAATGGCGGTAGAGGCCAATTGCCTAGGAGATATGACCAACTGACCCTAGGTGAGCGGACTGAGACGGGAAGGGTAAGATATGACCAACTGACGACCCTTTCTACTTGTGCGATTTTACCAACTGATCACCTATCGTTTGTATGAACTTAAGAATTGGGGGTGTAGTGTCTAAGTTCCTAACGGCCGGACACTCACTATTTAGAATCTAGCATGTAGCGGTACTTAATGACTTGGATTAGGTGACCAAGAACAACAGGACTTATGACGGTGCGCCTGATTTCTCCTGTGGTGGCATCTTTGTTGATAGGTTAGGGCGAATTGACCAAATGCTGTCCTCTCGAATTTGACCCCACCTGAAGTAATTGGAAGTAGGTAGACGTAGACATAACTAGCTAGGAGGATTGACTAGGTTAGCACCACTATTCCTATATTGATCTCTCTTTTCCCATTTACTTGCTTTTATTTTATTATGCATTAGTAGTTTAATTAATTAAATCCCTATCGAAACAATTATTATTCTGTGATACTAGACTTAGTAATAATCCAACACACATAGCTCTTGGGACGACCTCGGCTTTACCATTTACTACACTACACACGACCGGGTACACTGTTCGTTAGTGCATTAGGGTAGACCATAGGTATAGCGAGACACTATAAATATTAAGACCTGGTCTGTAAAACCTGCATCAAGTTTTTGGTGCCGCTGCCGGGGAGTTATTTTAGGATTAATATTAAGTCTTTCATTTCGTTTTAAACTTTTCTCACGATCATATTTCAAGATTTCAGGTACCACGGAAGTTGTTAACATCGATGAACTCACTCTTGAGGAATACTTGGCGTTGACAAGAGCTGAACAAGGGCCGGGTCTCGTAAGACCAGAAATCAGAGCGGATGTTCGTTTCGAAATTAAAGATCAATTTATGAGGGAGCTTCGCGCTAACCCTTTTTTAGGAAATAGGGATGAAGACGCATATGAGCACGTTGAAAATGTCCTATACATCGCCAGCCTTTTCAACATTCCGGGCGTGTCTCATGATGCTGTTATACTTAGGGTATTCCCAATGACTCTTACTGGAGCAGCCAGAAGATGGATCCAAAGATATTGCCAACCATCGAAGATTTCTAACCAGCTTTTGGAAATCCATAATTTCAAACAAGAAGACGACGAAACGCTGTATCAAGCTTGGGACAGATACAACGATCTTCTTTATAAGTGTCCTACCAATGATCTGAATAACCAGCAGAAGGTCAATATTTTCTACAAAGGAATTAACGTAACTACAAGGAAAATGTTGGACTATCAAGGACCTATCCCGAACATGACTCCTACCGCTGCAATTGAAGCCATTCAGAAAATGGCAGACCACTCTCAAAAATGGTACGACGGTGGGAGTAAAAGAAACCAAGGCGAACGTTTTGACGGAATTGCAGCTATCGCTAGTAAGATTGAAAATCTCAGTCGAGATATGCTGAAAGTCAGAGAAACCGTTCATGCCATCCAAGTAGGTTGTGAAATCTGTGGCGGGGGACATCTTACGAAAAATTGTCATCATATGGACGAAGAGAATATTGAAGAAGCTAAGTATGGAGAAAATCGACCATTTTACGGAGATAATCGAAATAGTAATAGTTATCGTGGTAATTACAATCGTGGGCCTTATGGAGAAAGAAAGCCCAGTCTTGAAGAAAAAATCAACAAGTTCCTGGAAACTTCAGCCCAGAAACAAAAAGAGCAAGATGAGTGGTTGAGAGAATTCTAGGAAAACACTGACAGAAACCTTTCCGAGCACGACACAACTCTGAAAAACCTTGAATCCATGGTGATGAAGCTCAGTGAAAAAGTAAGGAGGAATGACGATAAACCTGAAGGATCTAAACCAGCTATGGAATGTAAGGTAATTTTTTCTGATAATAACTTGAAGATTAAGATCAATGATACGTATTTAGGGGATGATTCAGTTGACAGATCTAAGTTACGCCGTAACATGCCTAATGAGTTACGGCGTAACTATGTGTTTGACAGCGATAACGGGGTTATGAAGAGTAATGAGGAAATTCATTCTAACGAATTACGCCGTAACCAAGAAACTCAGTTACGGCGTAACTGGGATACGTGGGCAGACAACTTCCTTGATGTAGGTGAATCGGAGACTCAGAAAACTAGTGAATGGTCCCACTATATTAACCTATTTCCTTTATCACCATCTAAAAGATATCACCGTGCAAAGCTATACCAGAGCTAAGGGACTCATTTGACCTATGGGCTTCATGTGATCCTAGAAACGAAACTTGTGATGGAGGGTCCGACAAAGAAAGAATCAAGAATAACAAGTTTTTATGGGCTGCTTATACTGATGATGAAAGACTCGAAAAAATCTCCCTTGAAGATGAAGAAGAGCCATTGATAACTCACTAGTGTGCTCCTGTCATCATAACCGACGAGGAGACCACAAGAGCATGGCCTACATGCAGCCCCTTCCACGAGTATTGCAATGGCGGAGACAATGAAAGAAAGGAAGAGTGGACATGCCCTCATGAGCGTGAAAGACATTGTATAAGATTCGGTGATTTAGCATTTAAAGATTGGTACGCAATTCAATTTGGGGATGCCAAGATCGATCCAAATCTTCTTAAGAAGCTTAAAATTGATTACGAAGAGCACGTTCAGAAAAAGGAAGAGGCTAATAATGATCTAAGATGCACGAATGAGCATTTAAGTGAAACTGACAACAAGAAATTACGCAGTCACTGGTGCAAAAGAGTAAAATCTCCGGGGAAATTTCTTCAAGGCCATGCAACCCTTATGATGATATGTGTAACGGAGGAAGCAGCTCTGAAAGAATAGGAAAGGATGAATTCTTTTGGTCCTCAACCAATGATGAGGAAAGAACGAGTTTGCCTTGGCTGGACAACCTAGGATTCGATAGTTGGGTGAAGATTAAGTATGGATATGTAGACACATTAACCAAAGAGAAGATTTGGAAGGAATACATGGATCGAGAAAATTCAAACAACGGAAGTCTCAACAACACGAGTGAGATAACAATTCACTGATCCCGATGACGAAGCTTACGAGCAAAGGAGGTGCAAACTCCTGGGGATTCCCTACAAAAGACCACCTCCAATTATTGTCGAAAAATATGAATTCACTCGCTACCACCTGGGACCGGATGAGAAATTTTGTAAAGTCCGGAAAGTCGAAACCAATGAATACCTCCGAACTACTTCGAATGTTGCATGGATGAGGCATAATTTGATGAAAGATATTGAGGAAGTGGGGCAAGCTCAAAGGCCCCCATAGGAGCCCCGCGGCTCTGAGTCTAACTTAAAGACTCGTTAATAAAGAAAAGTGCTCTTTCGGGAGACAACCCGAATTATCCCTTTTCTTTTGTTTTTATATTTTTTTCTGTTGGGTTTTGTGTCTTCTAACCATTGTCGCAGGAAACGAGGAACTATTTGCTGATGCAGTTGCTGATCTGAACAGAGTTATGGCGTAACTCATCTTGGTGATTACGCCGTAACCAACGTTTTAGCAGCAGAACCCTTGACGCATTACCAATTATGGCGTAATTCCATCTCAGTGGTTACGCCGTAACTACTCGCTTTTACAGCTCATACCAGGTTTTACCAGTTACGGTGTAACTCCCTCATAGGAGTTACGACGTAACTTTCCTCTGCTTTAATTTTCTCATTTTAAAACATAGTAACCTTGTATTAGTTTTTAAATGAACTTTGTGGGTGTGTTCCCTGTAAACCCTCATGAGACTTCACTCGTCCACTCGGGACACCAAGTGGTTTAAAAGGCTTGTTGCATGAGCTAAATGCAACCGTGATTCCTACGAAAGTGAGTTAGGATGTTTTTCATTTTTATTTTTTTTCCATTTAGAATTATGCTTATCGGTATTGTGATTTCAGGGATTGAAGTTTGTTCATGACGCTTAAACGAAGGCACGGTTCTTTTTCGTGGGCCTTCTTCTTTTTGGAGCAAATTTCAGGGAAGTTCTCGCTCTAATACTACCTTTCTTTTCACCTTTATTTTAATGCCTAGTACAAAAGGGACTTTGTACAATTCAAGTGGGGGGACGGGAGTAGAATTATCTCTTGAACTTTATTTCGCCCTCATTTTTCTAGTTTATTTTGAAAAATTATGCCATTTTTAAAATTTTGACATGTTTTTCCAAACCTAACTAGATTAGACCTTAGCCGAGCACATACAACCCTTAACATTACATGGTGAGATTAGCCTTATCCGTTTCCAATATTTTACCCCAAATCCACCAAATTATGAGTGTGTCGGTAGCTTGTAAACTTTATAACTTGGCCTTTGCATCATTTCGAGACCATAGACGAGGTATGTTGAGTTAGCTCGATGTATTTGGACTTTTCAGTTTTAGAAGAAAATATTATAGGATTATCACCCAAATAGCCTACCATTGTGAGTCTATCGATTAGTCACCTCGACTTTTCGACCCCCATGTGAAACCCTTTTGTTGCACTCACCTTTAGTGCAAGATACCCCTAGATACACCCTTCTGAGCCACCCCTTTCATTTTGTCAACCCAATATATTATTTCGTTACACCTATACACCTTAGCCTACCCTGTAGTCTCTATTTGTGATTGGGAAGTCACCATTTGCCTAAGTTCAAAGTTCGAGTGGAAAGGTTTGGAAATCACACTTTCATCGACAACATTTATGAAGATCATTGAAGACCCCCCGAATTCCCATTGTTCATCTCAAGTGGGGGGATGTTATGTTATTATGTTATGTTGAAAAAAAAAAGTTGATTGAGTTATGATATTGTAAAGTGCGATGTTATAAGCACTATAGTATGAGCTTTATTGATTAGTATCGAGGAGGCCACCTCGGTCACATTTGAATATTGGAGTTGGTAGTTTTGCCAACAGAAGAAGAAAAGGTGGTGTGCCCATCAAGACGTCCTTTAATGCCACATCTACCTTGCATTTCATGATCCGGTGTCTAAACTTCTAAACTTGAACTTTGGGTGGACGGTAAGTGGTGATAACTTGGTTATAGATTTAGACTACCTGTTTGTTTTTCATTTTACACCAATTATATATCCCATGTCTTATCCAACCCTTTAGTCATGAAGCATGTCTAGGTGATGCAGCGAGCAATCTTTGGTGTCTTGGCCATGGATTTGGTCATGTATCATTGATTTTGTCCACTTCGCCGTGACATGTTAGTAATGACGAGTCACTTTGTCGTGTCTACCCATATGGCTTTCGAGAATTGTTTAGCCCTTAACTCTGGAGGTGGAGATTTGTGTAACCGCCAAGCTTATGATAGAATACATGTTATGACTGTGCGATTGAGTGATCACCCTGAAATTGAAACTTAGAATAGTTGAGAGATTTGAGTGTTTGTTCCCCTATCGTGAGGTGTTCGGCTTTGTTTTATTCTAGCATAAGGGATTTGTAAACTCATATTTTCCAGGTTTTGGGAGATATCTTTTTAGGAATCTATCTAATAAGGTCTACTTGAGTGCAAGTAGAGTTTAAGTGGGGGGATATTTGATAACATCAAATAGTCCTGAATATTTAGTGTCAATTTCCCCTGATAATGCTCGTTATTTATATCATTTATATGGATTTACGCTTGTTTTCCATTGTTTTCCACTTTCAGGTAAATTACGAGCATTGGAGCTAAAGTGACGCGGAAATGGAAACATTACTAAAGATTTATCACAGTATGCCTATTTTGAAGAAGTTACGGCGTAACTCCTCTCTCACATTACGCCGTAACTATTGCGTGACTCAGAATACCAACTTATCAAGAGGTTACGGCGTAACTCTTCCCAAAGGTTACGACGTAACTACCTTAGGTCAAATGAGGATACACGCCGCTGATATTTACGCCGTAACTACTGCATCACTTACGACGTAACCGTGTTTATTGAAGACTACGACGTAACCACTTATTAGGTTACGCCGTAACTAGCAGATCTAGTGCATTTACGACGGAACAAAAGGTTACGACGTAACTCCTATATTGGTTACGCCGTAACCCAGACCTGGCCTATAAATACCCCACGAGTTTCAGCATTTCTAATCATCCCATTCCACACACAACTCTCTGAGAACGTGGGAAAAAGCTCAAGGCAGGTCTAGGGGAGCATACGAAGCTGTTTCCAAGGGAGAAGTCACTCCATTATGATAAGCTTTAGCGTTTTTTATTTCTTTTACTTTCAATTCATGTATTTCGTACATTTGAATATTTAATTGATTTGCATGATTAATATGAGCGGCTAAGCACCCTTTGGTGCTAGCCTAGTTATGATTCCTTAATTGTTTTGTTTGCGTTTACCTTTACTTCCGTACAATTATTGCTAAGTGTATGCATGCATAGTTCTTTGGTAGTCACCCTTGGTTTGATAGTTTTGAATGGCGGTAGAGGCCAATTGCCAAGGAGATATGACCAACTGACCCTAGGTGAGCGGACTGAGACGGGAAAGGTAAGATATGACCAACTGACGACCCTTTCTACTTGTGCGATTTGACCAACTGATCACCTATCGTTTGGATGAACTTAAGAATTGGGGGGTGTAGTGTCTAAGTTCCTAACGGCCGGGCACTCACTATTTAGAATCTAGCATGTAGCGGTACTTAATGACTTGGCTTAGGGGACCAGGAACAACATGACCTATGACGGTGCGCCTGATTTCTCCTGTGGTGGCATCTTTGTTGATAGGTTAGGGCGAATTGACCAAATGTTGTCCTCTCGAAGTTGACCCCACCTGAAGTAATTGGAAGTAGGTAGACGTACACATAACTAGCTAGGAGGATTGACTAGGTTAGCACCACTATTCCTATATTGATCTCTCTTTTCCCATTTACTTGCTTTTATTTTATTCTGCATTAGTAGTTTAATTAATTAAATCCCTATCGAAACAATTATTATTCTGTGACACTAGACTTGGTAATAATCCAACACACATAGCTCTTGGGACGACCTCGGCTTTACCATTTACTACACTACACACGACCGGGTACACTGCCCGTTAGTGCATTAGGGTAGACCATAGGTATAGCGAGACACTATAAATATTAAGACCTGGTCAGTAAAACCTGCATCACTGCTACTTCAACATTGCTAGAACATGCACCATCACTCCCCTCCCTTTCCTTCTTTTGCTTGATGAAATGTTCAAACAAAGCTTCAAGATTTGTTATCCTCATTCCCAGTTCATCAACTTTTGATAACTTGCTTTCACTATCACCGCCCAACATCTCTCTATAGTATGGCCTTTTCTTTAACAATTTCATAATAACATCTCTCATCCACGGGCTAATGTTCTTATAAGAACCATATTCAGAAATAATTTCATCGCCATATGTATTTAGAACTTCATGAAAGAGTGGTAGGTTCGATAAAACCTTTGACCACTCATCTTTTGGCGTGTAATCAGTCATTGTTATGTGTGTTTTGTGAAAATTGACGATTGGGTTATGTGCGTTTTGCCGAATTAAGGATGATTGGTTATATATAAGTATAAAATTGACGGTATAAAGTTGCAATGAGGCGGGAAGTTTTCCCTACGACATGTCGTAGGGAACAAGTTGGCGGGAAAAAAGCCCGCCCAATTATTCCTATTATTTACAAGCGAGGAAGGTCAAATTTGACCAAAATACATCCCGACGACATGTCATGATTTTCAAAAAATTCAACGCTCGCTTGTCTCGGTCAAGCATTTCTTTTGTCATTTAGTGTTAAATGGCGATGACATCGTGTTCTCGGCATTTTGCTCGTAGCCAGTTCTCCTGATTATTGCAGTGACTTATGGTAGTCGTTGGCAATGATTAAATTATGTATTATCAAGATGGTACCAACATATTTTTTGTTATTTGGAGTTTTGAATTATGTACGGTGTATCCATTCCTTACATTGTGTAAGATCACCGAGTATTAATGTATATCGAGAAACCAAGATCAAAGTATTACGAACCAAGGCTTCTAAAGTTCTGCACAAAAGAATATTTGACTTATTAAGACCTTTCCTTATGACTATAGTCTATAGGGTATAATACCTAATACATTATGGAAGTCAATACTTCAAACTTATGCTACGCAATCAAAATTTTATGTACGCAAGCATGTTAGGATGGAAGGGTAGTAGAGTAATTATAAATGACAAAGTCATTTAACAAATCTCTATATTCTCCTGCTTTGTCTTTACCTTAAAGGCTCTCATTACAATTGTTAATTGATTTGTATAGGTGAGCCCTTCTTCTACACTCTTTAACTAAACTTCCATCTAAAGCACCCCATTTCAAGTAAAAGAAGATTCATCCACACTCTTTTCCTGGAGACATTTCAACCATACTATCTTTCATATTCTTGACAAAAACATAAAACCAGACAATTGTTAAAACACTAAACTCAACAACAATGTACTAAACAATCTTCTGGTTAGCTAATAAAATCAGTATCAAAACGTATTTGTATGATATGCGTATGAAAGGTTTTGTACCTAGTTGGTAATCACCACTAATGTAATGACATAATCCTACGATGATGTTCAATTCATGGTGTAAAGAACGATAGAAAATACGAGAATTGTTAGCCTGTTAGGTTCCAAAAAATATGGTACATTAATCGACTTATAACGACATCTTTAAATTGTGTTTTTGGTCATCATTCCATAGCCAATAAATTAAATTCGTTCAACTTGTACCTCATTTGTGCATATATTTGTTAGAATTATATAACATGACTAATCATAAATATAAATAATAAACATCAAGTACACATGCGGAAGCGTATAGAAAAGATTAACGAATAATTAATTAACATAAACAAGAATATGCGTACCTTTTTTGATTCTAGCCGAACAAGAATCAAATCCACAAAACTAGCAATTGAATGAACCCTAATTAGGGTTTATAGGATTATGTGAATTACCCCGTACCTTTTTGTAATTCAATCCAATAATACTAACAATAATGTGTTAGTACCACTTTCTTGTACACACGTACTAAACCGAATTAAAGGAATGCTAGTTTTAATTAAACAAAACAATTTTAGTTGGAAAAGATGGTGATCGACACCCACAAGGTGGTATACGATCGTTTCTAAGCAAAACACACACAAAACAATTTAGGTTTAAGCTTAATGAGTACAAGAGATAAATTACAAACACCTTTGGTTTTGTATTTATACCCAAACTAACTTGGTGAACAAGTTTGAGTTGTAGATGGGTTGGGTTTGGGTCCTTATGGCCGATTAGTTTGGCATCCCACAAGGGATTCCGGAACCTTCCCAATATTTACAACTTAGTCATTTTCCAATTACATTTAACGACCGTTAGTCCATTACAACTAATTACTTAACGTCCGTTATAATTATGTTGTTTAATTAATAAATAAATATAACATTTATATTTAATTATTAACTTTAATTCTCATACGCAAAGTGTGCAATCCCGTGGTCTCGAGTTCGATCCTAACATACATCTATTAATTTATTGTCCATTAAACCAACAGCTCCCACTTGGACATATTTTAATAGAGTGATCACATCGGTTAGCGTCTAGCAACACTTCGATGCCTCTAGTACAACTCGAGCAAGGCTCCTGGTAAACCTTTTAATGATTTCTCATTATTGTTATCCTTTTGTTTCTAATACCATGTTAAATAAAGATATGGAATTAAGTCATTCTTTATTCAACCATTCTGTTTCTCGTTATTAGTGATTGAGCAAGATTACCAAATCTTCTAAACATATTTAGGGGAGATTTTGGGTGTGGCCACACAAACATCTTGTCAACCCTACGAGGGGCCCAGCAGTATTAAACTCCAAATAAATTTGAATGAACAAATTCTATCTTGACTACGAGAATAACCCAAGAACTTTGCAACACTTCAGGAAACAACCCTTATGACTACCGTTACATTATAGCGTTAAGTTGTTCCACCGAAGTGCACTACATTCATGACACTTATCTGGTATCTCAAGTCTGAGGATAACTATTCATGATTTACTTAATAACAATATCCATAAAGTAAAATCATGTAGTTGGGATAAGTCCTATATTCAATTCATTGAATATCATCTGAAATTGGCATGCATTCTCATCAATATACTTTCAAGTATATTCTACCATATCTCTCAGATTTGTCTTATTTTAATGATACTCCCATATCATTAATTGACAACGGACGATTTAGAATAAATAAATTTATTCACGGATTAAACATGCAAATATAGGATACAATATATTATAAAATCAATCATACAAAGTATTTGATTTATTATAACAATTGTTTAACATCCCTTATCCAAATACTAAATAGATCAATGCATGAAAATTCCAGTTGATGAATTATGCCTCAAGTAATGACAATCATACTTGTTGACAAAGCATAAATCAACCAACTTGATCTATCGTAATTTTGAGAATATTTATTTCAAGAATTCAATTAATGAAGTCCTTGTATGTGTGCATTCACCAATCCACATAATAATTCATAAAGTGTGTGACATCCTCTATCACCAATTTATGACATTTTAAACTTTCAAACATTTTAAAGTTTAAAGTATTCTTATTCTTTTAATGTATAATGCAACTGCGCTCTTAGTAGCACAACTAGTTCACATAGCCATTAACAATGATGAAATCCTACCATGACTAGTATTAAATGTCATCTCAATTAAACCAAAGATTATTGTATACAAACAACAATATGCTCATTAAAACTCCGTAAATTTTAATATCTATTGTGTAATGTTTGATGCTTTCCAAACTTTCAAGTTTGTAGCTGATGACAATTTGCACAACAATTGACATATTGTTCATCCATAGAATCTAGGAGCAATTCCAGGTTGAGGATGTAATTCTATTAGAATATTCATTACAAGTTATCTAATAACTTTTAGTTAGATATCAATGTTGTCAAATCATCTATCATTCAATAATGATACAACAATTTTAATACATAACATGGTATACATGATGAATCTACAGGTCAAACTTAGATTTCATTTATGTTTTATCTTGTCAAAAGATATGTATCCATTTTCCAAATGATATATCATGTTTTATTAGAATCATTTATTTTACCGCACATGTTTATTAGTAATAAACATATATATTTCAAGGTTATATGTTTTAATTCTTAAATCTTACAAGTGAAGTTTCATTCCAATCTAAGACTTAACATTTAGCTTACAAGGAATGTTACTTCCTATATGTTATACAACATATAAGATTTAAAACCTTAACATAATACTCCCACTAGCTTTCAGGAATACTTAAAATTTATCTTATTTCAATTATAAATCAAAACTATGATTTAATAACTAAACATAAGAATAATTTCATAGATGCATGCATTTATTCATTTATGAATTATTGCACTTCGTACACTTCCAAAGATTATATGAATTCAAAAAACCTTTCAATTACTTACCGTCCTCGCTCAAGTAATTTCTCAAGAAAGAATTTTGATATTCCATTGTCATATTTCATATTAATGAAATCAAGTGTGACAATTATCATCTTTATATATTTAATGTGTCTAGGAAAGAATATTCTATCACAATTAATTGCTTAAATATGATTAATAATCTTGTCATAAAACATGCATTAAATATGTGTACAAATTTTGTCCATATGATTTCTACATAGAAATCAAACCACTAGGGTTTTTCATCTCTTTGAAGAACTCATTTCCATTATCTAGTATAACTATTAAGATAAACCAAATTTCCAAAATTGATTATCTTTATGGACAACATCTTTAACATTCATAGTATGAGTAATTTACCCAATTCAATATTTGGCAATCCATCATAATGGTTATCAGGTTTACTATAATCCTGTTACTCATGTTCTTCTCAGCATATAAATCAAATATCTGAGATATCCTTGCAGATCTATGAATGAAAATTCCATCATAATGAGGTCTATCATTTACATGTCTAACCTTATCATGATATTTACTAGTGTGTTTTAGAAGATTATGTATCTTGTAATCTTATCTTTCAAGATAAAAAAAACTCCCACTTGCCTTTTGTAATATATAGACTATCTATATATACTTAGCAATTAGAGCAAAACTACATTGTTCTCTTTTTGGGACATTACAAATACACATTGATAATTCCTAACTTTTGTTTGTTAATAACCTATTCATAAGTAGTTTAACAAATTCAGAATCTTCAATTTTAAAACTTAATGTGATTCATCACATTCCATAATAAAATGGTGTTTTATCAATCTTCTATGTTGGAGTCATATTGAGTATATTCAATCCATACTCAATTTTCTAACCTTGTTACTTTTTAAGAAAGAAGTTATGGTTATCTTGAATCAAACAAATCAAATAGAGTTTGATTCTCCTAACTAAACATACCATCAACTTTTGATATTCAGTAGAATTAATATTGTAAGACAATCTAACAATATATAAGATAAACATATTCCTTTTGGCTTACCTATTTACCAACTAAGTCAACTTAATGGTATAATAGATTTTTCAAGCCAATTACATGCTTTATAACACAAGTACTTTTTAACCAAGTCACTTCATATCCATGTCTCATCAAAAAAACATAATCTGTTATAATCTCATTATACGTTATAAATCATTGATCAACTCAATGACTTCTTGTATATGTCTTAATTAAAAAACATAACAAGTTTACGTCTTACTTTATTATAAGTCTTAAAAGACTTTATGTTTATGTCTTTACAATGAATCATAAACATGTTTAACTAAAGTAATTATGAACACAACTCTTGGTTTCAATAGTAATTTCAAGTTATTTTATTTACTTCACAATAATGTAGGACTACATTATTTATTCATTTATTTATGTCATTCCAAAATTCATAAATATACAAATTAAAGTAGTATTAGATTACTTCATTTATTTATGTCATTCTAATAATACATAAATATTTAATTTGAAGTAGTCTTTTATATCATTTTGACACATGTTCTAAATACTTGTCTAATTTAGAAACTACAAATATGTCCATGCAAGGTCTGACTTCACATAGAGATTTAATTTGTTGTTGCAATCTCGCCAAGTTCCCACATGACGTAAATTGCAACACCAAGTGTTTCTTAAATTAGATATGTACAAGTTATATTAGAATGTTAGTCTCTTACCTTGCAGTCAAGAGAATCCTTTAAATCATATACCTATATGTTGTACCTTGAACACAATATAGATTTCTCCCACTTGTGCATGGAACAACATCATGTAGCAGATAAACAACACGACATATGTTTGTTTATGTGACTAATATGATTGTGTCATTGATATTATCATAACTAGTAGATGTAGAACCACTTCATTTTCTAATAAGGAAACGTACATGATTATCCTTGAAAACATAAGTGTCTACAAGTGGAAAGTAATTTTCTTAAGATATTCTAGAGATAATCTGGGTTACTACCAAGATGACAAAGCTTGTAACTCCCACTGAATTAGAGATCATTACATTAATTCCTTATTTAGTAATAAGAACAAAATACTCCCACTGGATTTGACAACATTGTAAGTGTTGCATTAACCAGTGAAAGAAAATAGTGTTCTATTTACTTCCCTACACCTTTGAGAAAGTCAATACATAACAATTACTTATGTACTTAAAAAAATGTATTCTACTATGTAGATGATGAATTTATCCATCATTGCTATTAACTTGAAAAATTGGGCATGCAATTTCTTTCTTAATAGTTCTAATATTACAGCAATTGTAAGTAGTACTTTTAAATGGTCAAAACAAAACAACTAGATAAAATATGCTAGTTTGTCTTTTACCAATTATACAGTAATTAGTCTAGCTTCTAATTTAATAACTCAGAAATATGCAATTTTTTTAACTATTAAAATTTGCTTACGAGTTATGTATTTAGAATTTAGACAATTCTAATTTGTCCTATCATACCTTTCTTCATTCATGAAAAGGAATAGGATTGAATCTCACTCTTTCTTATGAAAAGAGGACTAGGTTTATTCTTTTAGTAAGGTTGACTCTACCAAAAACCCTTACAGGTGTAGATCAATTTACCAATACAGGAATAACCTTCACTTACTGCTTAATGTTGCATTAATACATTTAAAGAATTAGCAAAATTCAATTTTAGTATTTTCGATAATTAACTTTTCAAGAAAATAAAATACACAAGGTAATATTCATATAACCATAGAATTTTCTCGAAAACTAGGATCCAAATTATCATAGTTTCATTACATCAGTTGATCTGCTAGTAACGAAAGCACATAATAAGGTAATCTGTCGAACAATAATTGGCAAACAATTTCCAATTCCTTACATCATTATGGGATTTATATTTTCCAACGCTATTGCAAATATAAACATGTTTCATCCCATCTTATGCCTTGAGTCCATGTCTCACTTCCTACTCAACTTAAGTGTCTAACTTAAAGAACTGCAAATATGTCCATGTAAGGTCTGACTTTACATAGAGATTTACCTGTCCATCACAATCTCGCCAAGTACTGTCATGACGTAAATTGAAACTTCAAGTGTTCCTTTTAATTAGATGGCACATAACTTAATTTATAAGGGTACTAGTTTTTGATTTTATGTGGTCAAATCAAATATGTACAAAGATGTCATGCATTTATCTTGTAACATAAATTTAATAAAAAAATTTTTTATTACCAATTCATAAAGATCAAATTATCAAAGTTTTGATTGAGGTATTGGGTTCACCAATCAAGGAATTTAGTGTTAATTACCGTCCATTATACCGTACTTTTGCATAAGCGTAAACACTTAGTGTTTCGGGTAATTACCACCGAAGTAGAGCATGAAATTAAAACTAATTCGCCCTTAAGATGAGTTTGTACATTTATGGCTTACTAAGTAGCTCCATTCGAACTTACATGAGGCAGAGGACCAGGTAAGCGCAAAAGCATAACATTAGACATCCTTTCAGTGTGACTGTGCGCACTTCTTTATTAACCCCTTTATAGTTCATTCTAGTGGGTGAGTCATTCAGACATTTGTACCAAAATCACCAATCAATTAAACTATTGAAAACTTAACTCTTCCAAAACAAATCAAATTTCACCATTGTTTAGTCCGTATTATTTTTCTATTCAAAATTACCTTTTGCTTAAAACTGTCTAACATTAATAAACAAACGAGTAACAAATAAAAAATAAACAACTAAAAAACAATGCGCACATAATAAACAATTTATACGTGAAAACAAGTAGCCACATGTAACTTATTCGATAAAAACCTATTAATAATCAATGTCTAGGTTAAATTAATGTATATATTAATTTAGGGTTTTCACTCCAACAATAGAAAGTTAGCCACATACATCGACGAATCGATTGCGTAAACCCTTAATTAAAATATACCAAATTGCACATAATTGATTCATTAATATATGTAATTGGAGTCTTCCCCAATTCAAGATTTATCGTAAATGAATATGTGATAAATATATCTTAACAATTAAACAATATCAAAGTAACTATCCATGACAAACATGCATGTATTATCATGGATATGTCATAACAATTATACAAATAGTCACAAGATCGCATATTAATAATCCAATGTCACATAACAAATTATTCATGAATTAATCACGTAACATATATATTAATTCTAGGTTTCGATAAGGTTAACAAACAAATTTAAAACTCTAAAAAAAATTTAAAGTGTCGACTAAATTTTTTTTTAAAGGGATACGCCCCAAACAAAAATTAAAATCACCCCCAAAAAAAAAAAACCCTAGATTAATCACATCAAACATCATACAATATATGTTTTATTAAGCGTTTTATGTAATTAATTACTCATTAAAACCTTTCTCTGATACCACTGTTGGAATTATATAACATGACTAATCATAAATATAAACAATAAACATCAAGTACACATGCGGAAGCGTATAGGAAATATTAACGAATAATTTATTAACATAAACAAGAATATGCGTACCTTTCTTGATTCTAGCCGAACAAGAATCAAATCCACAAAACTAGCAATTGGATGAACCCTAATTAGGGTTTATAGGATTATGTGAATTACCCCTTACCTTTTTGTAATTCAATCCAAGAATACTAACAATAATGTGTTAGTACCACTTTGTTGTACACACGTACTAAACCGAATTAAAGGAATGCTAGTTTTAATTAAACAAAACAATTTTAGTTGGAAAAGATGGTGATCGACACCCACAAGGTGGCATACGATCGTTTCTAAGCAAAACACACACAAAACAATTTAGGTTTAAGCTTAATGAGTACAAGTTACAAACACCCTTGGTTTTGTATTTATACCCAAACTAACTTGGTGAACAAGTTTGAGTTGTAGATGAGTTGGGTTTGGGTCCTTGTGGCCAATCAGTTTGGCATCCCACAAGGGATTCCGGAACCTTCCCAATATTTACAACTTAGTCCTTTTCCAATTACATTTAACAACCGTTAGTCCATTACAACTAATTACTTAACGTCCGTTATAATTATTTTGTTTAATTAATAAATAAATATAACATTTATATTTAATTATTAACTTTAATTCTCATACGCAAAGTGTGCAATCCCGTGGTCTCGAGTTCGATCCTAACACAAATCTATTAATTTATTGTCCATTAAACCAACAATATTATCTTTTATTCAATGGATATTTTCCTAATTACAGATCAGCATGAGCAAGTGTAATGTTTCTAAGCTTCTTTTATTCAAGTGATTGTCACACGTTATGCACTTTTTAATAGAGTTTGAAAAGGGTATTAACTAGCTTAGTATTGAAATCTAAAATATGTCAAGAAAAATTTTGTTTTTACACTAGTGACGGCACTCTTAGGGTATGCATGTACGAACCCTGTGCCTCAAGTATGCCCGCCTCTGATAGTACGTACTTAAATGTAAAACTTTTTGAGTTATTGGATGTTCATATGAATTGCTTTATTACATGTAAAACTTCTATAGTTACTGGCCTATGTATTTTAAAGTGGAGCATCAATTAGGCTTTTCTTTTTAATTATGACAAAGAAAAGCCTAAACAAGATTCATGATGAAGTCTCACATGCATAAAATATACTTAACGTATGGCATATTCCACCATACCAAATCTTTCACTCCAAAGTTACTCATATCCACTAGGAGGAAGTTGGGAGGGTGTTTTAAGAAGTGGGTGTTCACTATTTCTCATTTTAACAATGACAAGGGTATTTGAGACTTTTCAATCCAATTGATCAAGATTCATTGACAGTACAACTAGCTAGTGCTTTTATTGGCCATGTTAAAGCCAACAACCTAGATTGAGCATCTTTAACAGAAGCAAAGATTACCTTAATTCCAACACAAAGCATATAAGGCAACGTCTATCAAAGGGAAACAACAGTGGTATCTTTTTTGGTAAAATGGCTATGGATAGACGACAACAACAACAACAAGCACAAATGATGATGCGCATGAAGACCTCGGGGTTAATTAATTATCATGGGAGTCCAATGATCGCTGATGATGAAGATGAATTGTCGAAATCAGCCCTGATGGCTTTTAGGGTTAAGGAAGAGGAGATCAAGAAGAAGAAGATGGAGGTGAGGGAGAAAGTTCATGCTCATATAGGTCGTGTTGAAGAAGAAACCAAAAAGTTAGCTGAAATTCGCGAAGTGAGTACAATTCTTTCCATTCGCCTTTGCATTTACTCTTTTAGATAACCCTCAGTTAGATTATTTGTTATCATACGTATACTTAACTTTTATTTGATACTCTTATATAGTTTGAATACATATATTGACATACAATCATCTGGTTATTATTCAGTTGAGTTGGGAGTTTCATATAACTCACACGTAAATAGAATATACTTGCATGATATAGTCTCTAGAATAATTTGGCCATGCATGTCAACAACCTTTATTTTGAAGGCCAAAAATTTGTACTGATAAAATCTTGCTTGAAGCTAGAAATAAACAACCAATTACAATGCGTAGCTACAAGCACTTCTAGATTTCATGATCCAAACAGCCCAAACAGCAGATAGGCTAGCTTGTTTATCTCGCTTTGTTTGATTTATATTATCTCCAGATTCACGTGCGCATATCACCATGTTAATATAAAACTAAAAATAGTGCAGTCAAGGTACAATATTTTTGCAAACGATTACATAGTTCAAAAGAACCAAGACAACCTAGTTTAGTGTCGTTAACGCATGTATAAACATGTGAGCTTTTATCGGATTTAAGTGTTGTAAAAATGTGAGAAAAACGAATAGGAGCTTGAAGCACTTGAAGATCCAAGGAGGAAGGAGGTGACAACTGTTCGTAAGAGGATTGATGTGGTCAACAAAGAGTTAAAGCCACTGGGACAAAGCTGCCTTAAGAAGGTGAAACATGCTTCATCATTAGTCTTTCAAAAATTACACTTTTCTTTTCCATGTTCTTATCAACTTTAATCATTATTATCACACCATTTCATTCTAATATTTTGTCAAAAAGCTAACATCACTATTCAATTATAAACCCTCAAATAATCAGGAGAAAGAGTACCGAGAAGTTTTAGAAGCTTTCAATGAAAAAAACAAGGAGAAAGCTCAACTAATAGCTAGATTAATGGAGGTAATACATGCTTTTTTTTTTCTTCTAGCAATAACATTAATTTCTCGAAAATCTATAAGGCCAAACCAATAGTTAGCTTGCTTGTACTATTGCTCGCCTGTCTAACGAGCTTTCTGGCTAACTTACCTACCGTATATAAAATTAGTTATGATTTACTTATGTTGATGATTAATGATAATGTGCAGTTGGTGACTGAAAGTGAAAGAGTGAGGATGAAGAAACTTGAAGAATTGAGCAAAGATATTGAATCATTGGGCCAACTTGTTCCAAGATAATAATTTTCAAAACCGATTGCCCAAATTAAGCATTTTGTTATAATTAGTGTTCTTATGCTATGGTTTTATGTGTGATGATTTTAACTGGCATTTCAACCCTTGTTCTGAATGAATGTGATTAAACCTCATAATTTGAGTTATAACTAAGAAGCTTTCATGCATTTAATGTGGGAAACGGTGTAC
The DNA here is from genome assembly GCA_910596185.1 of Chrysanthemum makinoi. Lineage (NCBI taxonomy): Eukaryota > Viridiplantae > Streptophyta > Magnoliopsida > Asterales > Asteraceae > Chrysanthemum > Chrysanthemum makinoi. The sequence continues at coordinate 329,755,847 of OU343224.1, forward strand.
ACTTTTATTAAAATAAATCAGATTACAATGAATATAATTAACAGTAAATAACAGACATAAAGCGGTAGAAGGACAGACTCTATGAATGATAAATAAATAAAGCACGTATGCGAGGCTTTGGAGCCGTGATTCGTCCCGAGGTCGCTGGCTCGCATGAGTTCAAGCTTCAACACATTTTGGCCCGAAATCCGAATTAACCCCACCCAAGCGCAAGTAGGTGTTGGAGTAAAATCAACTAAAAGATTTTGATAGCCAATACCAAGATTTCCTTATAAACATGCTTTCATTTCCTTCTTTGGCATCACTTTAAGACACGATATCTCATTCATATCAACTCCATTTTGACACATGTTAGCTCATTGCAAAGCTCTCGTCAAGGAGAACACAAAGCTACCAAGAAATATAAATATATATAACATTTACATATATTAAATAGTGTCAAAAAATTGCAAAAAAAAATATATTTTGCAAAAACATTTTTCCAACAATCCCCCACATGAATGGAGATCGGTCGAAAACACACGAAAGTTTCGGCGAAATTTCTGCGGTTAAGTCTTGCATAGGATAAGTATGTGTAACCCTTTGAACCTTCCCTTGTGAGATGCACTTAGTCTCCTAGATCTGAGTAGATGTGATATCCTTGAACTTAGCATCTGTTTACGTAGACGACATTACACTTCTCACAAGACTCTCCTGACACTGTCAAGTCCTAATAGTGGTGTTCGTTATGGTCATGAATACTAGCCTGGTTCTGCAAGAGCTCTTAGGAATTGCGCCCCCCACAATTCCCTTCGAAGCGACCCCACTTCTCTATCACATAAGTGATTTGATCTTGAATCATTAAAAGCATATGTTTTGTGATTTCATCTTGAATCATTAAAACCATATGTTTAACCTCTCAACAAGTCACATTTGTTATAGGAATGGACTAGGAAGTTATAATTTTTAGTAACTCCCCCACATTCACGTGACTTCCCTCACATTTCTATGATTAGGTTGTCCTATTGAACCCAGATCTTGGGATCTCCAGTTAACTGGGTTAGGTTTTCCTTCATAGAAACTCATTCCTTCAAGGGCTTTAGTCTCATTCCTTTAGACGACTTACTAACTATCTCTCTACTTAAGCCTTTCGTAAGCGGATCCGCAATGTTATCCTTTGACTTAACATAGTCAATTGATCAGATAACTCCTGTTGAAAGTAGTTGTCGTATCGAGTTATGTTGACGACGGATATGTCTAGACTTTCCATTATACATTATGCTATGAGCTCTGACAATTGTTGATTGACTATCACAATGTATACTAATTGTCTTTACCGGTTTAGGTCACCTTGGTATGTCCTCTACGAATTGACGTAGCCATTCCGCCTCTTGTCCGTATTTATCTATCGCGATAAATTTTGATTCCATCATGGAATTAGCTATGACATTTTGCTTGGAAGACTTTCAAGATATAGCCGCCCCTCCTAGTGTAAACACATATCCACTAGTCGATCTAGAATCCTTTATGTCAGATTATCCAATTTGCATCATCAGTATCCTTCTATAAATACTGGATATCTATCATAATGCGTCGATAATTGCATCGATCTCAAATAATAAAGTACCCTAGCCATAGCTGCCCAATGTGCATAGCTTGGATTACTAGTATACATACTTAGCCTGTTAACAACATATGCTAAGTCAGGTCGGGTACCTGTCATTAAGTACATTAACATGCCAATAATTCTTTGAATCAACCATCTTGTAATCCAAAAAACGAGCTACCATGAACTTCTTTGTACCAAAGATCCTCAGTTTTGTACTTGCGTTCAGAACATAGTTGTGACACAAAAACTCTGAATGTTTCCATGCTTCCAAGGCTTGAACAGCCTATTGATTAGAGGATTGACCTTCTGCAGGAGGTTCCACGTGAGGTGGATTCTCTTTTAAGAACCACGCAAGGTTGAAAGTAGTGAGATACAAGAACATCTTCTGTTGCCACCTCTTAAATTTCTGCCCATTGAATTTTTCTGGTTTCTCAAAGATGATTAGCAACCGTGTTAGTAACTGGCGCACTAGTTACGTTCACACGATGAGTCACAGGAGGGGTGGTGTTTGTCATCCTGAAAATTACCAAACACAAACAGTTAAGTCAACTGTTATAAAATCGGTATCTAAGAAATTCTATCCTGATTTCTTAAAAGCTTGTACCGAATCTGGTTCAAAGAAACTCTATCTTGGTTTCAATGAAACTAGATTAAAAAAACCGAATAAGAGACTAAGTTAAATAGATCAGTTTAACAGAAACTCAAACATGGTTTCAAAATAAACTGATAAGAATAACTGCTTTAAAAATCGTTTTAGATCTGTAAATTAAAATCCTGTTAAAAACTGGTTTTCCACAGTAACTCTAACCTGGTTTCGATAGAAAAGCAGTTTGAATATAAAATCTGTTACTAATAATTAATCCGATTTAATAAAAGCGTTTTAATTCTGTTAAACAGAATCTGTTTTAAGACTGTTGGAAACGGTGTAAACTTTTATTAAGATAAATCAGATTAAAATGAATATAATTAACAGTAAATAACAGAAAATTAAATAGCATACAAAAAGTGGTAGAAGCAGAAGACAGACTCTATGAATGATAAATAAATAAAGTAGTAAAAGGTCGTGGAACGAGGCTCGTGTTAAACACGATTCCCTTAAAACAGATTCGCCGTTTCCTGTGGTACAACGTCCAAAAGTCAGTTGTACATTCGGACCTGAAAACTTGCCTGAAAGATCACTGAAGCGAAGCGTGTTGATGACCGAAAGACTGTTGGAAATCGTCTGATACAAGAGTTGCGTTTATCTGGTCTGTGAAAAACGAATGAGACATATAGCTTTATTTATAGTGAAGACTAATCTTTTCCTCTAAGAAAATATATCTGTCATATAAAAGAAAATATGTTATTTCTAAAACAGATTCGCAAATATTTTTAATACACAAAACTGATTTGCATATATCTTTTTAATACACAAAACTGATTTGTATTTCTTTTAAAAACACAAACCGATTTCTGTAAACTTGTTTGATAAGTTTAAATCTATTCCTAAAAGAGATTTACAGAAAATACTAGAAAAAGGAAACTCGAAACTGCAGCAAAAAGATGCGCACGTATGCAAGGCTTCGGAGCTGCATTCGTGTCCGCAGGTCGCGCGGGCTCGCATGAGTTCAGAAGCTTCGAACACATTTTGGCTTAAAAATCCTGAAATCTGCACCCCCTGCGCGCGCGCACGTAGGTGTTGGAGTAAAACCAACTAAAAGATTTTGATAGCCAATACCAAGATTTCCTTATAAACATGCTTTCATTTCTTTCTTTGGGCGATGTAGGATACTCTCTCAAAATCCATTTTTGTGTTTCAAGTGCCTCACTTTGAGACACGATATCTCATTCATATCAACTTCATTTTTGACACATTTTAGCTCATTGCGAAGCTCTCGTCAAGGAGAACTGATAACATCAAATTAGCCTGATCTTTTATATATCAAATTCCCGTGTTTATAGCCTCATTTGTATCAATATGGTACTTAATTCTTTCATATTCATTCATATTGTCACACCCTCGCCGGAGGCGGAAATACGAGGTGTAACGGAAGGGAACATAAGCACAAGATAATAGAACATACCAACGTTAAGATTAAAAAGAAATAATACTCCATTACAATACTAGTTTAGCCATCATCGGCAAATATATTACAAAGTTTAGATTCCAAAATATCGAGTTTTATTACATACGACTTGTAGCGACAAGTGAAAAATTCTTTATGCAAGACTTGATAGAAAAGCTTATTAACGATCACCGAAATGCATGAGAGAAAAACGGGTCAACTATGAAAATAGTTGGTGAGTAAACACGCTTTAGCAAATAAGAGAACTCGTAAGAAATAATCAAAGCTTTCGTCAACTAAAAGGGTCCATAAAGCAAAGGCATTGTGTATCCACTCAGCTTCCAAGTTCCACCATACAAAACTTGCAACCTGTGTGTACACAACCCATTGCACGAAAATATAGTGCGTCAAGTAGTCAAGTATAAGCGGTCATAATAGTTCCCAAAGCAAAGGCATTGTGTATCCACTTCGCCCAAGTTCCCATACGTTCAAAACTTGCAACCTGTGTGTTCACAACCCATTGCCAAAAGTAGTATGTATAATGGTCAAGTATAAGCGGTCATAATAGTTCACAATATAGTACCACGCATATAATAATTCAGGGATGCTCCGAACATGGGAGACTTTGCACTACTCCAACAAGGGAGACCCTTTGTCACTGACCACCTAGGCTAGAATTATTGAGAACACTCCACCATTTAGGCTAGAATTATTGAGAACACTCCACCGATAAGGTGAATTATTGTGAACACTCCAACCCGGCTAAGGCGGCGAATTATTGAGAACACTCCACCATTTAGGCGAGAATTATTAAGAACACTCCACCTGTAAGGCGAGAATTATTGTGAACACTCCACCCTAAGCGAGAATTATTGTGAACACTCCACCGACAAGGCAGAATTATAGTGATGTTCAACAAGGGAGACTTTATAGTGATGCTCCGAACATGGGAGACTTTAGGACAAGGTCATAACACGTACGATTCAATAAGTTCAAATAAGTCATAAGTTTGTATTTAAGTTCAAGAGTTCGTTTCAAAAGTTCGTAATTTAGTTCAAAGATTTAAGTCGAGTTCACAAGTTCTAGTCAAAGAGTTCACAAAAGTAAGAATCAATTCAATTCAAGTATGGTTCATGCATTCAAATTTCCAAAAATATAGTAAAAAGGTAAAAAGGGGTGTGATTACTCACTTGATGAATAGAGGCGATGACAAAAGTGGTTACACCGAAATGTAGTGTGAGTCTCAAACCTAAACCTATTACTTAATGATATGATATGTAATGAGTTGCAATGTAATGTTATGCATGCATTTCGGATGTTATTTATACCATTTGCGAGTTTTGAAAATAATACTTATCGTCGAAAAATACTCTTTTGACGTCTTGACCATTCAAAAATGACTTCACATGTATTTACGTCAAAATGTCATCCTACAATGGTTTTATAATGATTTATGGTGAAATTATCACTTTGCGCCGTGAAAACAATGTCGCCGGAATTTTCATAAAAGTGACAAAAATGGCTTTGGAAAACTAGTCGTAAAATGGTGCATGTCGAACGTTAGGGAACGAACTCAACGGTTTTGGAAAGTTTGTATCGAAATCTAGAAGTTTCGCCGTGAGTTTTCACAAAAAAGGTCTCGAACATAAAGATAATAAGGGTTAAATATGGTGATTTTAGTTACCGTAACACTTATCTCGTAAAAATAATATAGTTTTTCTAAAAATAATAGTTACGGCAAGTTTATGAAATCGTGTATATCTTAGTAGTCGCTTCAAACTGCTTTCTACGTATATACGCCCTTAGCTTCAGATCAAAGTATACTAATATATTTTTGATAAGTGAAATAATTTGTAGCTTAGGACTCGCTTTTGACTCGCATTAAACTAAAATAGTTTGCTGAAATTTCAGAAAATATATTTCGCCGCAAGCTTGTAAAATCCATAACTTCTTCGTTATAAGTCCGTTTTAACCGTTCAAGCCGCCATGGATTCTCTTAAAGTATATTTTCTAATTATCAAGGCCAAAATGTCGTGACTAAAGTCGGATTTTCCAGAAAAATGAAACAAGGACAGAACATATAATATAATGATTCGAAAATAGTTTTTCTCCGACAAAACCTATTCTAATCCCTTCAAATCAACTCCAAAGCTAATCTAATCCTACCATACACCTTCTTAGGGTGTCATGGGTTCCTAATCACCATCAAGACCAAAGAATACCAAGGGGATATTTATAGGATGACCATATATATATATAAAACTCCAAAAATCAAGTAAAAATGGTATAAATCACATATCATGCATGCTTGCTCCAAAAATGAAAAGATACATATGAGATGATAAAGAAACATGAAAAACATAAATGATATGCTTACAAGTTAATATGATGAGGTGCAAAGAACAAGGTTTAGCCTAAACACTCTTGGTTTTTATTTCAAAACCTAAATAAAGAGTGTAACTAGATTGTTATAAACTTGATCTTGAAAATTTTATGAATCCTTTCTACACCTCATATGGCCGGTTTATAGAGAGAAGAAAAAAGGGAAGAATGAACTTGACTAACTTGAAATAATGAAATGAAGGAATGAAGTCAAGTGTGACATATTTTGAGTATAAATCTAGCTTTGTAGAAAAATAAGTCACCCATCAATAATTGCATCCACCCTCCCATAGGCCGGATTTGGGGGATATCTCATGTATATATTTTTTTCTTTATTTATTGTGCAAAAATGGTGTAAGTAAATGTTTGTATGTAAAGTGTATAGATTTAATGTAACTTGTAAGATTTTATCTACATTAGTGTATTTAAGGTAGTTTGAAAAGAAATTTTAGTAGATCAAAATAGAGTATAATGATATCATAAAAATTGTAAAAATACATTCCTTGTACAATTTGAGTGATATAATAATTATCGTGTAGTTTTTAAGAAAAACGCCGTAATAATATAACTTTAACGATTTATATACAAAATAAATTCAAAACACTAGTTAAACTCAAAATTATAGTTTTTACAACTAAATGTAAGTATAAAAATATGTCGGGATCATTTTTGAAAGTAACGGATTAAATATTTAAAATAATAACTCACGCGATAACGTTTAATTAATATAAAATTCACGCGTTAAATGTGAAATGAAATGCCATGAATGAACTAATATAATGCATATATAATTTAAGAAATGACCGGAATTTGAGAATTGTGACACATATTTACATTTTAGGATAAATGAGGCGTTGGAGCGGAAAAGGTGTGAGAAAAGGCCAAATATATGTTCTAAAGATGAATTTACGAGGGCCTTTGGATTTTATGTGAAGATTAAGTACGTGAATCCTTACATAAGGTTACGAATTTAATTATGAACTTTGAAGGATCGGGCGAACCATTTTTAAGGTTACGCCGAATTATTTTTAGAAGGTTACGCGAACATGGTAAATTAGTTACGCTGAGATAATTTCGAGGATAATCATGAGCATACTGAAAGGATTACGGCATAACTTGGATAATTAGTTATGCCGTACTAATTACTTGGGCACAAAGTTTTGAAGTCCAGTGGACCGGAAGCCAAGTTAATATTTATTTATTCACTTCGGAACAAGTATAAATATATCAAGAACGACGAGGGGCTGAAACCGTAAGTATTATTAAGGCATTTGGACTTAACTTGAATCAACGCCATACTTCAGGGCCAAAGCAACAACTAGTGCAAATAAGTTTCAAGATAAAGATGCCATAAAGTACGGTTGATATTAAGGCGTAACTCATTTTATTTAGTTACGCTAACTTAGTTACTACGTAACTAAATAATTTAGTTACTAATAAATTTTTCGAGATCCAGATTTCTTCTTGCCAGTTATTGTTACGGCGATAGCCCTTAATGGTTTAACGCGTAACCATGTCGGCCTATAAATACAACCCTAAATCCGCATTTTTAAGCATCTCTCTTCACTCTCCAGGGCTCATTAGGGGTCTGTTAGGAATTAGAAATTCCATGTATTAAAGAGTCGGTCACCTCAAGTATATGTAATCGTTAGAAAGCTCAGAGTCGTAGTTATTTTATGTTAAGTAGTATTTAGTTTAGTAACACCGGGGAGGACAGACGGGTCTTTACCCATTTGATGCCCGATCCATAGCCCGTGAGGTGGCGTTTGTTTGTAAGAAACTATAAATACCCTCTACCTCCCAAGGTATAGGGTTGGAGCTTCAATACCATTTTTCTTTGTTTCACATAGTTCTCAACTCTCTTCCTTTCTCTCACTAGAACTTTCTCTCTCTAAACTCTTTTAATGTTTCCATAGTAATTATGGTTATGTGTCGTGAAATCCTATGGTCTAACAATTGGTATCAGAGCCATGGTTTGATCTCACCATCTTTCATGCTTCGTTTTGGTGTAGCGCTCTTTTTTTGGGGTATTAAAGGTTTAGGAGAGTTTGGTCTATTGGATAAATTTAGTGTTAAAGTTTGAATTTTGCTTTGTACTTTGTGTTTTGATCATCATATGTGTTTATGTTTTGAATTGGAAGGCTTAAATCATTGTGGTTTGTTGTTTTTATTGATAAAGTGGTTATTTTGAAGTTT
>OU343224.1:329764157-329825769 GCA_910596185.1 Chrysanthemum makinoi
TGAAGAATGACAAAACTCGGAAAAGTCAAAGAGTCAAAGTCTTTGCTAAAGAGGAAGTCAAAATCTGGCAGAAGTCAAAGAATCTTGCAAGGCTAAAAAGAAGCTTGTTATATATTAGGTTATGGAAATCTTGTAATTCTAGAATATTCTTTATTAGATTACTTGTCGGTACAAGGATACAAATTATGTATCGTTTAGGGTTATCTTTGACCTATAAAAGGACTAGATTGATGAATAGACGTCGCATTGACATTATTAGAGTTTTAGAGATTGATTTTATTACGGTTGTTTAAAGTGCATATTAAGCGGTTAGAGTATTAATAAAATCGTTTAAAGTTAAAGTTATTCTTCTTAGCTTTGTTAAGTAAATTCCGCATACTTAATATAGTTTGCTCAGTGTTTCTTTGTTAATAACTTAGGATTTATCCGAGGTCATTAAACCTTAAACAAGCTATTTAAGTTAGTTTAGTTAGAGTACATCGATCCAACAATAACGGATCACTTTATACAAAAGTGATCAAATAAGGGCTTAAATGACCCCTAAAAAAGGTACATTTTAAAACCTTATCAGCGACACATACCACACCAGATAATTTCTAAATTTATATGTGAAGTACTAAAAAAACTAAAATTTAACAGTTATCTTTGAAAGCACAAGGTGATGGCTGTATCCGGATCCAATAACTGTTACTGCCACACTAACAAACATCTTTAAACACATAACAAACATCAAAAGCATATGTAACACCGCCTCCTTTCTCGTAAAATAAAACACCAACCGGCCATACTAAAAGGGAATTTAATATTAGTACATCATATAACAACAAGTAACATTTATATTTATGATGTAGGCTACAACATCAGTACATCAAAATATAAGTTTCCATTGATGATGTAGGCAACATCATTACATCATTAGGCCTTTTGCACAAAATTACAAGAGTAGGCAAATGAAAACTAACAAGCCATCCATATTATCCACAAAATAAGCTTCCTTCTTTAAACATATTAACCTTCTAATATTCTTCAATCTTCATTAATAAAAGCTTTCATTTTCATTGACATTCCTTTTGGAGCTACTACCTTCATCTTCACTCGAATCTACATGAAAATGTTATAATTAGCAAGAAATGATACATGTAAAATAACGAACATTAAAAATAAACAGACGTACCAATGATTACTGTTTCACAATCTTCTTCTTTTTCTGGAACTTTATCCTTATCCTTACGTAACCAATCTTGAATACATATAAGGCTTTCAACACTCTTATCACTCAAACAACTCCTAAATGAATCCAAGACCCTCCCACTAGTGCTAAACACCAAATCAGAAGCCACCGTTGAAACGGGAATGGCTAAAAAATATCTAGCCATCAAAGATACAATTGGGAATCTTGGGCTATTTACCTTCCACCATGCCAATATATCAAATTTAACATTAGAATCAAATGATTCAACACTTTCACCCAAATACCTATCCAATTCACTTATTGTTGAAGTAGATGTTGAACTACTTTTCATCCTATCTCTCAACGTATCCCTTATGGGGGGGGTTTGTTGCCATGTCATCAGGACTTGAACATTTCCCCAACATTGAAGATGAAGTAGATGTTGGAGTGTGAATCCTTAAATAGTCTTTATATAAAGCTTTAAATTGAATATATATGTAATTTTAATTCAATTCTACCATCGCTAGTCCTTCTCTTCCATAATGGTAATCGAGTACAATATCTAAAAATTCATTCTTGTTTCTTCGATCAAGTAAAAGAGCAAAATATAACAATGCATTCATATTTTATATCGCTCCATAATACTTGTCAAACTTTTTTTTCATCACCTTTGCAATTTTATATAGATTTTCATCCTCGGGAGGTATTCCTAAAACATCTAAATTTATTTGTTTTCGCAAAAGTTCATGAATAGCAGATAATTCAAAAACGAGTGTATATGATGTCACGTACCTTGTCCCGGAAATCCTCAAAGTAACATCATAAAATACTTTCAAAAATTAACACAACTTTCTAGCTTTGCCCCAATCTTCTGATTTAGGGACTAAAAGACCTTTTTTGCGAATAGCGTTCCCAAAAGTCTCGTCCTCTAAATCATATCTCTCGAAAGCATCTTCATATGCCTGAGCCACTTCCAACATATTGTAAGTGGAGTTCCACCTCGTCAGAACATCAAGTATCTAGTTCTCTATGATATCACATTTAGCACTTTCAGCACATCTTTTGAATTTCTCAATTCTACTTCCCGATTTCTTTATCCATTTTACCATATATCTAATATTCGCGATTGACTTATCAATCAGTCTAATACCATCTTGCATTACAAGATTCAAAATGTGAGCCGCATATCTTATATGAATCCATTTCCCATTCAATAAACAATTTTCTTTTGTTTTCAAATGTTTTTCTTAAAAACTCAAGCATTATCTACCAAAATAGTCAATATACCATTGATACCCCACTCATTCACATAGGATTCTACTCCCTTTCCCATGTCAACCCCACTGTGACCTTTAAGACGACAAAAGTTAAAGACCTTTTTATTCTACTTCCATTCGTTATCAATAAAATAACCGGTAAGAGCCATGTAACTCTTGTTTTGTAAAGATGTCCAACTATCAGTAGTCAAACATACCCTACCAATGTTTTTTTGAATTACATCAAGAAGTTTATTTTTCTCCTCATCATCTAACTTGTAACAATCTTGTGTAGCAGCACCTCTACATGGAACATCAAACAATGGTTGATTAATCTTAGAATAGTGCCTAAAGCCACCATGCTCAACAAAACTAAAAGGGAGCTCATCAACTATAATCATGTGTGCCAATGCTTTCTTACTTTCCTTTTGATCAAATTTCCATGCAAACATTTTCTTCTCGTCACCATGTTCAAACATAAGTTCAGTTTGACCTTTACTTTGTTTTGCTATGTAAGGCTCACACTTTAACAAATGTCTTTTGAGATTTTTTATACCATACTTATTTGAATGACAAAGAAACTTTTTATCACAATGCTTACACAGAGCTTTCACAACTTCCTCTGTTTCTCCTTCTTGTAGTTCTTGCTCATCAAAGTCTAGCCAAACCTTCGACCATTTTTTCACCTTGCGCTTAGTCAATTTCTTTTGGGTTTTTTTCCATTCATTTTCTTATTGTTAACTTCTACATTGACTTATTCATCTACTTCCATCGAGTTGGTGTCCGACATCTAACAACATATAAATATACAACTAGTTAATTTACTAACATTCATAATTAAATAGTTTCTAACATAATAAAACTTAAAACAACAAACAAGCATTAGCCCTATAAATCTGGAAAAGAAACAATTTATTTCTAAATGAAAACAAACCTCAAACCATCGAAACCTAATAAGAATACAAAATTAACAACAAAATGAACCATGAAAAAGTAGTACCTTTTGTTTAAGAATGCCAATTCTTGAAGGAAAAAAATTCAAATCATGAAGTGAACTAGTTGTGGAAGTGTAGAATGCGTAGTTCTTGGTTCTTGGTTCTTGGGATTGTAAGTGGCTAATGTTGATATGAGCATATGATATGACTATATATCAGATATCAAAATAGAATGAAAATGGGCTAATTTTAATGAATGAACTATATGCCTACTATACATCAGATATCAAACTTTGGAGTTGGGCTTAAAAAAAAAAAAAAAAAAAAAAACTCTGGTTAGTCGGGTTGACTCGAACCCGAATAAGCAAAGTATTTTAAACCCGGTACCTGACCCTAGTTCGTAGTCGGGTTAATCGGGTTGACCCGATTGACCAGAGTTAGATTTTGGACCTGATTATCCTTATTCGGGATCGAGTCCTGGTCGGGTCAGGATTAATGACACCCCTATCTGCAGGTAATGTCTCTAATGCAGCATCACATCTCTGTTGTACCATCAAAGGATGCATCTTTATTGGCTATAACCTAAAGTCATTCTTCCCATTGAATTTCTCCATGTCTAACCTGGTTATAGAACTAGCCATTCTTCTTATACCTTTCTAAAAACCTTGTCAAGTTGTTTCTTAAACAACTTTACCGACAAGCCTCACAAGCCGTGTGGCAATATATCCGCATGTTGCTAAAAACCCGTCTTGCAAATAGAATTAATTAGAAAAACTCTAAACCTTCTATCTTGATCAAGCAAACCCAATCGTACACTTGAAACCCAAGCAAACCATGATTAGACTTGAACCACAAGAAACCTCGCAACAACAAAATCTTTGCTTTAATTGAATTTTTAAACCCAAAAATGATAACCCAAAGTCCCTTTAAATAATCGAACCCTTTTTGACAAAACCAAGAACTTGATTCGTTACCTTTGTAGTATCTAGTTTCCAAGTGAGATTGAATACTAAAATAATAATATTAAATATTATGTCAACTTATTTTAATAACAAGAAAACACTCACGTCACTTTGGTATCGTCTTCTACCTCTCGACACATGCTACTTCCCATAATCTCAAAATGATCTCGGCACCTTGAACGAACTCGAAACCTCGAACTAGCACTCGAACTTCGAAACAACGACTAACCTCGCTCTTTGATGTATCTTTTTTCGTGTAGTTAATTATTGTATTCAAGTTTTAAATTTATATTTAGCCGACTTTACCTATAACAAACACTTACAGACAGTTATCCGGTCGAGGGTGAGCTAGTTGGTAAGTAGGGTGTAGCACATTAAGAGTGGAACGTTAACACTTAAATATCTATCAGTATTTTAATTCTGAAAAATTAGTCTAATTAAACCTAATATAACGCAGCAAAGCGATTTTTCAGACTGAGAGACTGGCACAAGGTTTAGATTTAATAAAACTGTAAAAGTAATGAGTAGATAACACACACAAGCACAAACAAAGATAATAAAGAAGAGGTCAAGCCGATAGTAAGGAAATCGTATTAGCCATTGTTTAGTCATATAAGATGTTTGATAAGTCTAAGACATGTAGCGATGGTACTCACAACTTGGTGTGGTCTGTCTTAAATCTAGGCGACTGCTGGACTTTAGATTATCGTATTAAGCATTTTTCAGCAGATCTAATCCTGTCAGAACCCGCATAAAGTTACTTAATGATTATCAATTTTATTATTTATCCCTTATAGCGCTTACTTAACATGCAAAACAATATTAATGAAGTAATAAATGTAATCAAAACACAAGCTTAAGCTGCCTATGGAATTAGTAAAAAATCAAAACATCAAATAATCATTAAACATGACTAATACCTATAGGTATTAGCCCATAATCTCTGTCATAATACAAGATAACATGTTCTAAAATATTCAAGTATAAATCAAAAGAGAAAAATATGCTAACTGAACGATTTTAGTGTACTACAACAAATTAAGTGAATTCTACTATGTAAATATGCACTAGCATGACCTTCTTGGTCTTCTTTATGTCTTTGGCTTCGTACTTGGTGGTTTCTCCTCTTTTTTGCTCTTTTAAAACCAAACTTAGGGTTTTCTATTTATAATATCCGAAAACATGGTCGATACAGCGCATCGGGTTATCCGATATATGGCGTATCAAGGTAACTTCAGCGTGGGATGTAAGATTATTATATTACGGAATATTCAGACATCAGCCATAGTGATACTGGCAGTATCACAAATCTTCATCTGGCGTATCTTTGTCTTATATCTTGGAATTCTGGTGAAGTCATAGAGGTTGATATGGCGTATTTATTTGTCTTCATACGGCGTATCACGAATAAAGCAAGTCAGGTCTTCATGTTGACCAAAATTTCATATACGACGAATCCAATAATTGGATACGACGTGTTCTTCAAAGTCAGGCAATGGTATTCATAATTGTCCAAGTCTTGGTATACGGCGTATCTGTCTAGAATGATACGGGGTATTCTTGTCTGTTTTGTGGACTTTATCTAACTTGATCCATTTAGCTTCAAAACGTGTCCATGATAGCTAACTTTCACCAATTGCTTGTAAATAACTGAAATATGAACAATTAAGTGATTAAGTATCAAATCTTATACATAATGATATAAAACAAGCAATATACATAGGATAAATGATACTAATAATATGAACTTATTTGATGTCATCAAATATCCCCCCACTTGAACTTTACTTGTCTTCAAGTAAACTCTAGATAAAACTTATGAAAATGTATCCGAAACAATTAGGATATTTCTAGTTAAGCATCTATGTTTAATCTTAAGTGCACAACCAAACACCTTACGAAATAAGAAAATAAAAACACTAAAATCACTTAACAAATCTATGTGGTAACATTTAAGTAGTTCGCTAAATTGCTCGGTCATGACGAGTATTCTATCATAAGCTGGGTAAGGATACATATCTCCACCAGTAAAGCTAAGGAGTAACAAGTCTAAAGTGGTAAATTGTGTTAAATATGTAAGGTTTAAGGGTTGTTATGTTTAAATATCTCATTAGAAAAATATATTAGATCGCTGGTGCGTATTCTTGATTTACAACAAGTGATAGTAACTTTTGAGGTTTTGAAATAACGAGAAGGAATACTTGTTCTTTTGAGCATAATTATGAAAAACATAGAAAATTTGATTAATTCCACTCAAAAGTAAGAAGTTTTCGCTCCTTATATGAGGATTGTGGCACTGAAGCATACCATATGGTCCTTTCTTTACAAGAATGGGTTGTACACTGTTATATGTGCACAAACCATTTATATATATAATCAAAATCACAAAATACAAGTCAAGAATATTCAATCAATCCAAAGTTTTACATAACACTAACCAATTAATCTGGACGTTGAAACATCATAATCGGAAAGCCATGTCTTCCTCCAACAAGCTTTCTAGCCTCCGCATCTGATCTTGGTGCTTTAGCCTGTTCTCGACCCTTCCAATAAACCTTCAAACTTCTCGTTGTTCTTGAGAATTCCAACGATGTCCCCCTTTATACAACTCAAAGTCTTTCAACCGAGAATCTAAGACATCACGAACCGTCTTGAGGGTGTTGTCACAGAACTTATGAGTCTCATCAAATGTCATAAAGCAGTTGTGGATATTGGCACTTCTGTAGACGAACCTGAATTTAGGTTTGACGAAGAGTTTATATTGTGGCTCTTTGCTGACCTCGTTGAAGTGAAGAAGTGGTTTGGTAAGATTGATCTACTTCTGATAACTTTCAACGCCGAGCTGTATATCTTCAACACGTTCTTGGATAATCTTGCTTCTGATAAAAATGAGGAGAGCGGTGATGTACTTCAATTGAATATCCGTCAAAAATTGATGCATCATGCCTTGGACCTTGAGTAAATACATGTCCTCAATGTTGTTGAGCGACAAGTCTGGAAATTTAGCTTCTGAGAACTCATACTCTTTTTCATATTTTCTTTTAACCACGATCTTTGTCAAGAAGGAATATTCCCACTTGGTTGCCATGGAAATTGACATTATAGCAATAATCCTTTGATTATGCCTAACTTCCTTTTGTGACTTATTGAGCTTCCTGCTTCGGTAGAAAAGCCTACGCCTTTCTGGCCAATGATGAATTCCAAGCAAAGCATCTTTGTCGTACATCACCTCTTTGTCAACGAACAAGCTGGTGTCGTCTTCCTCAATTGCCTTGTTAGAGAATGATGCAACAGGGATGTTGAATGTCAAAGAAGTTGCATATTTCTTACTTATCGAGCTCCCATGTTGAATAAATTCTAGATCGTTGTTGAAGAAGAATTTGAAGGGGGTCTTCGGTTGTTCTGGTTTACCGATCAGTGGAAGTGGCTTGGTCCAGTATGTATAGTAAGGTCCAGGCTTCTTAGACGTGTGATCAACATTGAACTCTAGGTTGAGCCAACAGTTTTTGACATATCCGATGTTGATCAGAAATTCCAGAATTTCCCTTTCTGTTGGAGTTTTGACATAGTCTTCTGGAGAGTTAATGGTAGGAAGAAGTAGCACAGAGCGAAGGTCCTCGATGCTGACAGTGACTTCACGGTTGTGTAAAGTGCACTTGACTGAATGGATATAGAAGTCGGGAATGGAAGGCAGACTTGGTGAGCATGAACTTGTAGGGGTGGTTGAAGAGAATGTCCTTAGCAATTTGACACGACGATTCAAAACTTGTAAAATTGTTGAAATCAACTCGGAGGTTGTTCTTACCAATCACTTTGCTGTAACCATGTCAAAATGTGTTAGCCATGGTGAGTTCTTCTAGAACATTGACATCAGCTTGTTGTGCAGCCATTGTTGTGATCTGAAAGACATTAGACACAGAAATAGACATTGAACGACAAAGTGTGTTAGCATTAGTCTGATTCATTTCCTAAGTCCTTGTTGATGTTTATAGATTGATGTCTATTATCTAAGTCACATTTGTCCTTTTACATGTAGTTGTGATGATAAGTTAAGTGAATGTGTTAATTTTGAAGTATAAATTCTCATTTATCACTTAAACACAACATTTGAAGTTATTTGTATGCTTATTCATAAACTTAGACAAAGTGTGATTTTTGACTCATGCGTAAACTTTTAACTTGTTTGTAAATAGCTTCTTACTCGTAACTTGGAGCCTTATTCGTAAAGTTGAATGCTTATTTTTAAGAATGAGTTTAATGCTTAACAACAATCCTTATTCGTAAAGAATAGCTCTTGTTTGTAAACATTAAGCTTATTCTTAAGAATATGCTTACGTTTAAGAATAATGCTAATTCGTAACAACTAAGCTTATTCGTAAGAATAAGGTTATGCGTAAAAATAAGCCTAATTCGTAAGAATTGGCCTTATTCTTAAACATTTCCAAGTTTACGAATTTCTTTCCAAGAAATTCGTAAGTCACTATAGACGTCCTTGTTCGTAAGATTTTTCATTCTTATTCGTAAACTTATGATCTCATTCGTAAAGCTTTAGCTTAGCCATAACCTTTTCAATCTTTACGAATTTCCTTCCTGTTAACATAACATCAATTCCATTTGTTACAATTCAGTATAATCATCATTAGGATCACAACAAAAATACTTTTTACCATTATTCAAGCACATATTTCCTTATTCATAAACTCTCTTAAACCCTAAACCCTTAGTTTACGAACAACAAATTGTCAACACTGATGCAAGTTCTGGTTGTTTCTGTGTGTTCATAAGGTGTACTAGAGTGATACAAAAGAAGTTTTAACATCATTTGACCACAAAATCAAGATTTAGTTCCTGAACATGACCTTAAGCCCTAAACTTCCAATTATGAATTTTGAGATGTTTCTGGTCTAATTAAAGTGTTCAATCATGTTTCATATCACCTAACAACACTTTCTTGTTCACAACTTACTATCAAAACACCAAAGGATTGGAATACCCAAATGTTACTATGGAAAACTAGAAGGGGGGTTGAATAGTTTTGCCGATTTTAAGTTAGTTTCTAAAAACTTTAGATTCGATGTTATGTGAAATCGTATGGATGAAGATAAAGTATAGATCTAAGAGTAATTAAAGTAAAGAAAGTAAAGTAAGGGATAGAAATGACACAACCGATTTATAGTGGTTCGGCTACAAGGACACCTTTCTTGCCCTACTCCACTCCCCGAATCACCTACTCGAGAGTTCAAGCACTATGTCAACAAACTCCTTCAACTTGGCGGAGAAGCCTTCTAGCGTTGCTTACACCTTTTTCGGTACAAAGCTAAATACAGGTCCGTAACACGGGAGGACCAAACCAACACAACTATTACACAACAGCTATGTGAAATATCAAGTACAAGATCTTTGCTATAAAAATATTATGAAGGAACAAATAAATCAAGGACCCCTTGCTTGGATGACTTGTAGAAAGCTCGTGATCTCGCCTTAGAGAAGGACCTATATGAGAATCACAATAGAAAGAAGAACAACTCTCTAGATCAAGTGATCTTTTGTTAGAAGAGTGTAAGAATATATGAGAGAGTTAGCAAGAAGAGGGGTGAAGAGAAATGAAGAAATGGCTCTCTATTTGTAGGCAATAACTTGCCTTGTTCACGGATCCCACGGATCCCTCCCAAGGGATCCGTCTAGTGTAACACTAGGGATCCGTGGGGCGCTCTCTTGCCCATGGGTTTTTGGTTATGGGTCATGGGTCATGGGTTATGGGTTGGTCCATGGGTATTTCATTAGATACAATGTATCTAATAGATGCAATGCATCTAGTCAAATGGATATGGGTCAATACCATTGGTTATGGATATGATCCATGGGCTGTGATTTTTACCCATCCTAATAAACTATTACAACAAATGATTTATTACAACAATTTGAATTAAATGACTATATGTAAATGCTTTGCAAAAATAACATGTATCCTTATAATTTTACTTATGATAACATTATATTTGTTATCAACAAAACATAAAGAGATCACTAAATATTAATAAACGTTTTCACAGCTTATTTATACTAACAATCTCCCCCTTTTTTTTTATGACAAAACATAATGTTATTGTGAGTAAAACTTAATATTAGATGTATGTTTTGAAAGCCTAAGTTTTACTTCTTCTCCCCTTTTTTGTCGAAACAAAAAGTTACCCCAAGAAGAAATAAAATGTGGAAAAATAGTCCACGTATCGCTAACTCCCCCTTAACGGTAGCTCCCCCTAGAATGGGGCGTCAAGTGAGAAAAATAAAAAATCCTACAAAGAAAAGGTTAGTACTAACATGCATAAATAATCTTGTGATTGTTGAGAATCAAGATTGGGAGCCAAGGTATGTAAACAAGGCCTTGTAATAAAAACAACAAAATGTAGTGGTATTTATGCCACATACAAGCATGTAAAAGTAAGAACAAGACTTGTTCTTAAAAATGACTCAAAAGAAAATAATAAAAGTAATAAAAATGATTCCTTCCATGCTTGCATAAGTTTATGGTTGGAAGTTTTGGTGAGTAATGATGTTGATGCGATCAAGGATGAGGTTAAGTATGACTCGCATTTTTTCCCTAATCTCTATTGCAATATCCCTAGTGCATTGGCAATGTTCACAATGTAAGTGATGCGGGTAATTAGTGCGGAAGTTTTCCGGGTGACTTTGATTTGTGAGATTCGGAAGTTGTGGTGGAAAAGTTGAAAAATACAAATCAAAGTCTGGAATGTTTGGAAGTGGTGGTGGAAAAGAACCTAGATGTTCTTGTAACACAATGGGAGCTATAGGTGGTGAGGTTTCAAGGTCTTTGAAAATTGTGTTTGGGGAAGTGGGAGGTGTCAAAAAGACTAGTTCTTTTTGCTTTGTTTGTTGAGATCTTGTTGGAGTCTTAAGGAGTTCCAAAAGAGTGACCTTAGGTGGTGATGTGATGGGTGATGAAGTTGGTATACTTCTTAGTGATGAAGGAGGTGCTATAATGGTAGCATCTTGTGGTGAATGAGTTGTTGGTGATGAACCATTAGATGATGGTTTTTCTAAGAAATAAGGCCGGATGCTAATCCGTGCAGTTTTTCTAGATTTGGGTAGTGGTACTTTGGAAGGTGGGAGGACAAAGTTTTGGATTTCTTGAAATGGGTTGTTTGCTCTAGATGATTCACCTATGTTGAAAGATCTTTTGGGTGACATGATGATGTTTGTTTGTGAAGTTGGGATTTGATGAATATGCAAGCATTTTGGGAATCCTATTTATAGAAAAATAATGCATTGTAATGAATGCTTGACCAAAAATGTGGATTAAAATCTAATGATTAGATATGGATTTAAGGCATGTAATTATGAGAACAGAAGAATTAAATAGCATACTCCAAAATAAATAAAAGAAATTATGAAACTATTGAAGTTTTCATCAAAAGTGAGAAAAAATAGAAGATAAAATTAGCTTCTGTCTCACGGATCCCACGGATCCTTCCTTGAGGATCCGTCCAAGCATAAGGATGGGATCCATGGTACTGGTAATCAAAGCTGACTCAAAATTTTCCTTTTGGAAACATTTGTGCCTAGTGTGTGCCTATATGCAAACCATTTGGAGTTGCGATTATCTCGACTCCTAAAAAGAAAAGAAAATAAACTAGAAGTGAAAAAGCACACTATTATGTGAGATAACCCGAGTGCTCCTAATTCATTATTGCTTAAATGAATGTACCCGAAAACACAAATTAGTTATGTGTCCTCTTTAGCATTCAAAAGACATAAGATGCAATGAAAACGGGTTTTTGCTTTGTATAATAAGGAAAAAGTGATTTGTCCTAAACGTGAGAAATGGATTTTATGAAAGTGATACGGGAAGAGGTATCTTTTAGAAATCATTTTGAAAAGAGGTTTCTATGTGTGAATAAATCGTTTATTCTTTGAGAAAAAAAATGTATGCAATTACGTGTTTGCAAAAAGGTACTTATCTTGAAAACTAAGAGAAAATTATGAATTATAAGTAAAACTTATCTTGGGTTTTGAAAATTCTTGTATTGCTTGTGAGTTGTGCGTGAAATAGAGATCCTAGACTCAGAAAGAAGAAGGCTAGTGTTTACATACCTTGGAGAGTTTAAAAGCAAGTTACGACGATTGTTCCTTGAGACCAAGACCAAAACGAAGTAGGTTGAATTGTTCCCGCTTCAACGGTTTGGTGAGAACGTCGGCTATGTTGTCTTTGGATGCTACCTTCTCAATTGAGATGTTCCCATTTTGAACATTGTCTCTTAGGAAGTGATGACGAATCTCTATATGCTTTGTACAAGAATGCAATACCGGATTCTTGCTTAAATAGATGGCACCTTTGTTGTCACATAGAATGGCTATGTCACTTAGATGAATGTCGTACTCAACTAACGCTTGTTTCATCCATAGTGCTTGTTGACATGCTTTGCCAGCGGAGACATATTCGGCTTCGGTTGTTGATATTGCTAATGCCGTTTGCTTCTTTGAGAACCAAGATGTTAAACAACATCCCATAAAAGTACATACCCCACTTGTACTTTTTTGATCAACATAATCACACATGGTTAGAATCGCATATACAATTTTTCTACTCCGTGCCCTTAGGATACCACAATCCTAATTAGTTGTACCCTTAATGTATCTAAATATCCTTTTTGGCTTCTAGATGTGATGTTTTAAGGTCTTCTTGAAACCTAGCACATAGACAAACACTAAACATGATATCCGGCCTACTAGTCGTGAGGTAGAAGACTACCAATCATGCCACGATATTTTGTGTTATCAACGGATTCGCCGTCTTCATCTTTTGTGAGTTTAATGTCGGGATGACATTGGTGTCCTAATTGGTTTTGACTCTTCTAAACCGAATTTCTTTAACATCTCCTTAATGTATTTAGATTGATTAAAGAAGATACCATCTTCTACTTGTTTGATTTGTAAACCAAGAAAGAAACTAAGTTCTCCCATCATACTCATTTCGAACTCGTCATGCATGATTTTAGAGAAATCATCACACATGTCTTGACAAGTAGATCTGAATATAATATCATCTACATATATTTGAACAATGATTATATGTGACTCTCTTTTCTTAGTAAAAAGTGTGTTATCAACTAACCCCATGGTGTAGTTGTGTTTGATTAGGAATGACTTGAGTCTATCATACCAAGCTTTTGGAGCTTGTTTAAGACCGTAAAGGGCTTTCTTTAGCTTATACACATGTTTAGGTTTTCAAAATCGATGAAGCCCAGAGGTTGAGCTACATATACTTCTTCATTAATAAAACCATTTAGAAAAGCACTTTTGACATCCATTTGATAAAGCTTAAGATCATTAGCACAAGCATAAGCAAGAAGTATTCTTATAGACTCTAATCTAGCCACGGGGGCATAGGTCTCATCAAAGTCTATTCCTTCTTGTTGATTATACCCTTGGGCAACGAGTCTAGCTTTGTTTCTAGACACTATAATGTTTGCATCTAACTTGTTTTTATATACCCATTTGGTTCCTATTATGGTTTGATTACTAGGTGGGGGGACGAGTGTCCAAACATCGTTAGAAACAAATTGATTTAACTCTTCTTGCATTGCCATTACCCAACTTTCATCTTTTATGGCTTATTGTGTATTCTTAGGTTCTATGGTTGAGACAAAACAAAACAAGCTACTTTGGTTTTGAACTTGAGACCTTAAGGTTCTTTCGTTTAGCTTTCCTATGACCTTATCTACGGGGTGATTTTTGGATTCTTTAATATTTATGATTTCATCATTTAAAGGTTCTTCTTCTTTGTTTATCTTTTTCTTTATTACAATAGCTTCACTTTCGACAATCTCGTCATCGACAAGAGGTAGAGTAGGTTTGCGTGGGCTTTCATCAAATTTTACGTTTAATGATTCTTCTACCTTCATTGTTTCTTTGTTTAATATGACGTAAGCTTTGCTATTAGGAGAGTAACCTAAAAAGATACCTTTGGTTGATTTAGGATCAAATTTTGTAAGGTAATCTTTAGTGTTAAGTAGAAAACATTTGCTACCAAAGACTCTAAAGTGATCTAACGTAGGCTTTTTGCCTCGAAGTAACTCATATGGAGTTTTACCTAAAAGTGGTCTAATTAAGACTCGATTAAGTATGTATGTTGAGGTATCAACGGCATTGCACCAAAACTTTTGAGGTATGGATTGCTCATTTAGCATGGTGCGACTCATTTCTTGTAAGTATCTATTCTTTCTTTCAACTACCCCATTCGATTGTGGAGTGCGAGGAGCCAAAAAGTTGTGAGTAATACCATTAACCTCACAAAAGGCTCCAAATTGCACTTCATTATCGAATTCCCTACCATGATCCGTTCTAATAGACACTATAGGACTTCCTAGTTGTCTTTGGATTTTCTTACTTAATATTTCAAAGTAGTTGAATGTTTCAGTTTTGTTCTTTAAGAATTTAGTCCATGTGTACCTAGAATAATCATCCACTATAACCAAAGTGTAGTAGTTGCCTCCATAACTTTGGATAACGGATGGACCAAATAAATCCATGTGTAGTAACTCTTAGCTTTGTAACTAGAATGGACTTGTTTTCCTACGTTACAAGCATCACAAAAGTAATGTTCATATTTTAATTTAGGTAGATCTCTTACTAGATCTTTAGATGATAGCGATTGGAGAAGTCGCATATTGGCGTGACCCAATCTTCGATGCCATAAGGTCGAAGTATCATCCATAGACGTAAGACAAAGTTTGTCTTTAGGTTCATTACCAATTTTAATGACATAGACTCCATGTTTCCTAATTCCTCTACCTATGGTGATACCGTTTTTAATATCTTACTACCGGTTTTGTTAAAAAGTACGTTGCACTTTTTATCACATATTTGTCCAATACTTAAGAGGTTAAAGTTTAGGTTCTCTGCGTGACACACATCGTTAATGGTTAGAGATTTATTAGAAATCGTACCTTTACCGATGATTTTGCTTTTAATATTTCCAAATACCACATTTCCTCCATTAAAGGATTCATATGTGGAGAATAAATCTTTATTGCCAGTCATGTGCCTCGTGCACCCGCTATCCTTGATCCACTCATCCGGATCTAGGTCGACCTTTAAGCACACTTAAGAAAACAATTAACTCAAAAGTTTGGTCCCCATTTGTTCATGGGTCCATTAGTGTTAAACATTCCATTCATGTTAGACATGTATGGATAAGGTGAATATGCGTTCCATGGTGCAAAGTTTTGAAATGGAAAACCATTTTGCATATTTGGATTCCATCCCATTTGATGGTTACTTCTCGGATAAACATTATTAGGTCTCCTAGATGTGTTTGGTTTTGAAAACGATGGACCTTTGTTTCTTATAAAGCTTTGATTATATCTTGGATGTGGTTGTCTAATGGTAACGTGAGTTGGTTTCTTCTTATTAACAATAATAAAATCAGTTCTAGAAGAAAAAGCTATGTTATTACCACTATTTGCTTCAGCAGACCCACGGATCCCTGGCTGTACACTAGCCGGTTCCATTTTTGTGGGATCCGTGGGATCCGTCTAACAATGATGGCTTGTTTTTCTAGTGCCTTAACAATTGTGTTTCTTTGTTTTTTGCTAGTTGATGCATTAGTTTCCTGAAAACCTAGACCTTTTTGGTTGTTTCCTGTTTTAACACTATTCAATATCATATCTAAAGTATTAGTGTTCATTCTAGCAATCTTAGAATCTAGATGATCAACTAGTGTTTGAAGTTGAACGCAAAGTTCACATTCACAACTTGCTATTTTTGCCTTTTCTAGACGTTTTAAATTTGCCTTTAACTCTATGACTTCCTTTTCTAAACGTTGGTTTTGATTTTTCAAAAACTTTTTTCTGTTGATCACTTTTAAACTAATTTTGCAAAGATTATCGTATTCACTATGCAATGAGTCATCATCTAATGATGAGCTACTATAGTATTCGTGACATACCTCGTCATTTGCCATGAGACAAATTTCTTCGTCCTCCTCCTCGCTCATTCCCCATGAACCGCTCACGAATGCCTTTTGATCATCGCGTTTGGGACACTTACTAATAAAGTGGTTTGGGTCCCCACATTTAAAGCAAGCGCGATCATCCCTTGGCTTCTCATCCTCTTTGCTTTTCCGGAATCCTTTCTTGTTATCATACGGTTGTTTGACGTATATTCCTTTCCTTCTAAAGAACTTTTTGAAGTCCCTTACCGCCATGGCATACTCCTCGTCATCACTATCCGAAGAGGAGTCATCTTCATCTCTTGAGACCTTCTTGGCTTTAAGTGCAAGATATTTGTGATTCTCTTTCACTTTTGAAGCTTCGGAATCTTTAGCGAGGACAAGCCCAAAGACCTTTAAGTTTCCTATGAGTTCATCAAGGGTGAGGATTGTCAAATCTTTTGATTCTTCTATCGCCATCACCTTAGATCTCCATTTGGATGGAAGTGCCCTTAGATATTTCCTAACATGGTACGGCTAGAGAAAGATTCATCAAGTGCTTGTAAAGATGTAATTATAGTATTAAAGTTAGCAAAAGAATGATCTATAGTTTCCTCATCCGATATTGAAAATTGTTCATATTGTTGAACAAATAAATCTATTTTATTGTTTTTCACTTGTTGATTACCTTGATGAGTTACAACTAAAGAATTCCAAATTTCTTTAGAGGTTTTAAGCATGGAGATTCTTTCAAATTCCTTTTTGGGTAAAGCATTATATAAAACCATTTTAGCTTCACTATTTTTGGAAATCTTTTTCTTAATTTCATCGGTGAGTTTATCATGAGGTATGTTAACTAAAATTCCATTTTCATCTTTTGTAATGGCTTCAAAATCGCCTTCAACAATGATGTACCAAAGATCAATATCTTTAGACTTCACATACGTTTCGAATCTATTTTTCCAATATATAAAACCATTAGTTTCAAGTAGTGGAGGTCATTGCATGGATTGCCCTTCCTTGTAATTTTCAGAACCCATAGTGATCGAAATTTTTTTAAAGTACGGTTTACTTTAAAACTTTTATAAACTTAGCTCTTGATGCCAATTGTGGAAAACTAGAAGGGGGGGGGGGGTTGAATAGTTTTGCCGATTTTAAGTTAGTTTCTAAAAACATTAGATTCGATGTTATGTGAAATCGTATGGATGAAGATAAAGTATAGATCTAAGAGTAATGCAAGTAAAGAAAGTAAAGTAAGGGATAGAAATGACACAACCGATTTATAGTGGTTCGGCTAAAAGGACACCTTCCTTGCCCTACTCCACTCCCCGAGTCACCTATTCGAGAGTTCAAGCACTATGTCAACAAACTCCTTCAACTTGGCGGAGAAGGCTTCACAACGTTGCTTACACCTTTTTCTGGTACAAAGCTAAATACCGAGTCCTTAACACGGAGGACCAAATCAACACGACTATTACACAACAACTATGTGAAATATCAAGTACAAGATCTTCGCTACAGAAATCTTGTGAAGGAACAAATCAATCAAGGACCCCTTGCTTGGATGACTTGTAGAAAGCTCGTGATCTCGCCTTAGAGAAGGACCTATATGAGAATCACAATAGAAAGAAGAACAACTCTCAAGATCAAGTGATCTTTTGTTAGAAGAGTGTAAGAATATATGAGAGAGTTAGTAAGAAGAGGGTTGAAGAGAAATGAAGAAATGGCTCTCTATTTATAGGCAAAAACTTGCCACTGTAGCACGGATCCCACGGATCCCTCCCTTAAGGGATCCGTCTAGTGTAACACTAGGGATCCGTGGGACGCTCCTCTTTGCCCATGGGTTTTTTGGTTATGGGTCATGGGTCATGGGTTATGGGTTGGTCCATGGGTATTTCATTAGATACAATGTATCTAATAGATGCAATGCATCTAGTCAAATGGATATGGGTCAATACCATTGGTTATGGATATGCTCCATGGGTTGTGATTTTTACCCATCCTAATAAACTATTACAACAAATGATTTATTACAACAATTTGTATTAAATGACTATATGTAAATGCTTTGCAAAAATAACATGTATCCTTATAATTTTACTTATGATAACATTATATTTATTATCAACAAAACACAAAGAGATCGCTAAATATTAATAAATGTTTTTATGGTTTATTTGTATTAACAGTTACGTATAAACCCTAAATTTCAAAACCATTCAATTGATGTTTCTGGGCACGATTGAGTATAAGAAACTTGTTTAGAATGTTATTAACATCATTTCCCAACAAAAATCTTTAACCAAAAAACTTTGAATCAAAATTACCCAAATCGGTTAAGAACTAGGGTTTTCAAAATCAAATTTTGGTAAATCTAACCGTTGGATTGTGATAAAATCAAAAACCAATGTTTGTAATCATCATAAGAACATAGTTACACTTACGGATTTTTGAAAAACATGACTGGATTAGAAGGATGATTTTGAATCGTTGATTAGGGTAGATGAAAATTAAATGTAAGGTAGTTGTGGTATTGAATGCATTTAAATTTGTATTTTTGACTAAAATGACTTTTAAAGATTGACAATTTTGGTCCTTTAACCACACACCTTTTAAAACTTAGTCCTTTAACTCGCAACATGGTTAAGATAAGATCATTTTGGCAAGAAACTTTTAAATACAACCCCTCGACTTTTGACTTAATGAATTTTATACATTTTGAAGAAACATTTAAGTTTGAGGAGGCTATTGAACCATGAAACATATCCAACACATTTGAGAAAACAACATCTTTTTGGTAAAATGCAAGTACAAATTTTTATTAAACTTGTAAAAAATTTTCATTCTCCCGCTCAACACTTGTTCGGGAAAATTGTTGAAATGTTAAAGAGAACAAAGTGTTGATGAAAATTTTGTACTTGCATTGTTTTATTTTTTATTTTATTTTTTTACAAAAAGAAAGATGAAAATATTTTTGGTTTTTATAGGTTTTCTATTTTTTTTATTTTGTTTTTGATAAGAATTTACAAAAAATGGTTTTGGTGTTTTACTTTTTCAAGATTGTTGTAAAAAAATTTCCAGCTCTTCTGGAGTCAAACACCGCATACCAATTCAATGAACCAAGTCAACAAATCTTGCGGGTGGCAAGGCTTTGGTGAAAAGGTCCGCCAATTAGTGTTCAGTACCTACAAAGTATAGTTCCACCGTTCCCTTCTCGACATGCACTTTGATGAAATGGTAGCAAAGAGCAATGTGCTTTGACTTTGAACGTTGAAAAGTATTGCACGAGATCGTAATTGTACTTTTTGAGTCGCAATATACCGGAATCTTATCGAATACGTAACCATAATCCATGAGTTGTGTCCTCATTCAAATGACTTGAGCACAACACGCAGGCATGGCTACATATTCTGCTTCAGTAGACGATAACGATGTACAGTCTTGATTCTTCGATTGCCATGACACCAATTTATCACCAAGGAATTGTAGACCACCAGAAGTACTTTTTCGCGTATCTAAACACCCTGCATGATCAATATCACGCCCGAGGGGCTTGTTTGAGACCGTAGAGAGCATTGTTCAGTTTATAGACATGATTGGGGAACTCTGGATCAACAAATCCCTCTGATTGGCTAGCATACAACGTCTCCCATAGTTGTCCATTTAGAAATTCAGTTTTCACGTCCATTTGGTAGACGATGATGTTCATGTGAGCCGCAAATGCCAGAAAAATCCGAACAACCTCAAGTCTAGCAACCGGTGCGAATGATTCTTCAAAGTCAATACCTTCTTCCTGACGATAACCTTTAGCCACCAGACATGACTTGTTACGAATGACCGTTCCTTTAGCATCTACCTTATTCTTCCAAATCTATTTCAGACTAATGACGTAGACCCCTGTTGGTAGTTCAACCAATTCCCATACTTCTAGACGTTTGAACTGATTTAGCTCTTCTTGCATGGATTCTATCCAGTTGTCATGAGTTATTGCTTCTTTAATGTTTTTGGGTTCGGTATTGCTGACGGTGAGAGCATAAATGCAGTTTTCATCGTCGCTGTGAAGGCGTTGTCTTGTTATGACTGGTTGTTTAGGGTTGCCAATAATGTTTACAAGAGGACGATCTTTGGTCCATATATGTATCGACGGTTGGTGTTGGTATACATTGTGTAGATTTGGTGGATCCAGATGGCTAGTTGATGATTCAGCCACATCTGGATTGGTTGTTTCTGATGCAAAAGGGTTAAAAAATGCATTTCTATCATAATATGCAGGTGCAGTTACATTTTGGTTTAAAGGATCATCAGCTTGGTCATTGTCATTGGAAGCGATTTGTTCTGCTGTTGCTAAAGATTCGACCGGAGGTGCATCAGCAACAATTATTGTTTCAGGTGTATCAGGTATTGGAATTTGATCAGGTTGAGCAGTGGAAACATTTGATACATCTGGAGCACGTTGATCAAAGTCTTCATTAAACAGAGGATCAAACAAAGTTTCCATTTGAAGACACGTGTGTTGAAATTGTTGGTCAGCTGATGATTCTGGAAAGTTAAGACGGTTATGCCCGGGTTCCAAGTTGTTTTGCTCACAAGCCATCTCTGTGAGCTCATCAAAATTAGCATGAATTGTCTCAATAATCTCTCTTGTACGACGGTTCCGGGATTGGTCTTCTTTAGAGTTTTCACAGTATCCGACAAACACTATAATATCTGCTTTAGCTTTGAGCCTGCCAAAGTCATCACGATCATTATTTGGATAACAAAGAGCACCAAATACATGAAAGTGTTTGAGGTTGGGTTTCTAGTTATGTATAAGTGATGTGCTATTTCATCCTGCTTTTAATATTTATAAAACTTAGACAAACTTAGGATAAACACATACTAACGGGCAGACAACCCGATCAGATGAAGTAAAGCCTTAGGTAAATCCGAGTGTTGTCCCAAGAGAGCTGTGACCTAGAAAGAACTAAGATGATTAGAAATGATATTGATATTGTTGAAACTGTAGACCTTGATAGATCTTGAGCACTCGCAAATCATTAGTATTACTTATGTAATCACAAGCAAACTAATAGACAATCTCTACGACTTATATTCTTAGCGGAAATCAAATATAAGCACAAACACAATAACTAAGAACACGTTGATCCTCTATGGATCTTTATATAAAAAAACTCTGTTTTCAATTCGTTACATTAATCATACTATTGTGTTCCTTTTATAAGCAAGGAACCCTAACTTGTTTCCTAAGAAACGTATAATCATAAAACTAAATAAGATATACATTATCACTTCCTAATAAAGCTCATGCATATCCTAACTAACTATAGAAAATACGGAATAACTATTTCCGCTTAAACAAACTACGTACTATACTACTTGGATTCGTTCTTCACAGAAACAATGAACTTTAGCAGAATCTCTTGGCAGTAAAGCAGAGAATTCCAACTTAGCAGAATTCCCAACAATCCTCCCCTAAACTGGAATTTGACTTGGTTAAGTTCCAGTTTCTTGATAGATCTTCAACGCGTCAGAGGATTGTACTCGAACATTAGCAACAAAAACACAAAACATTGACACCTCGATGATGACAAAACTTGAAAGTTCCAGGTCTTTGCAGCAACAAATGACATAATGTACATCAAAACATTTTAGTTTCATACTATTCTCATCACATCCAGGTGTGTTAACTCCTGTGAGAGGTAAATCATCGAAAATAATGGATTTGATGTCTCTTTACCAATAGCCATCACTACTGGAGTAGCCAAATGTTTAAGTTCGAAAACTATGGTACACTGATAACCATCTGATTTATTAGCAAATCAGCAACCATGAACGGATTTGATATGTCTTTACCTGTAGCCGTTTGCTCAGGACTAGTCAATTCTTAGGATTGGTGAACTGATTACCAAATATGGTATTCCACTGCCTTTACCACAAGCCATATACATGTGGGCTAGTCAATTATTGGATTCCAAAAAGGAATAAACCATGGTGAATTGATGACCATACAACACTCAGCAATTAAGCATAGGTGGTTGCATACCCTATGATTTTGAGCAAACCATTACAGCTATCAACAGATTTGATGTGTCTTTACCAAAGTTGTACCCTTTGGACTAGCCAACTCTTTGAAATACACAAAGTACATCTGGTGAGTTAA
The DNA here is from genome assembly GCA_910596185.1 of Chrysanthemum makinoi. Taxonomy (NCBI): domain Eukaryota; kingdom Viridiplantae; phylum Streptophyta; class Magnoliopsida; order Asterales; family Asteraceae; genus Chrysanthemum; species Chrysanthemum makinoi. The sequence goes on from OU343224.1 coordinate 329,786,592, forward strand.
TAACCATCAATAATATACAACAAACATGCAAGAAAAGTTAATCAAACAAAGAATATACATAGTTTTTTTTTTTTTTTAAACTAAGAAACAAACAAACAAACAAAGATAACAAAGATTACAAAACATACAAAGTACCACAATCAAGATGAGGTTCGATGTTGCAGAAGCTGATTCTTAATAATTTCAACACATTGTTCAGCATGCAACTTATCATTCCCAATTGGATCTGGAGGAACTTCCAACTTCTGTCTAAGCATTCTTTCCATAAGCCTCTTAGATAATGGATAAGTTCTCTCAGCAAACATACAGACAGTAATTCCACCCTTTGTCTCCACCACATGCACACGAGGCAGAGGATAAAATCTCCAAGACTCAACCTGCCACAGATGAGAGTTCTTCCAAATAAAATGTCCTTTACCATTGGGAGATTGAGAATCAAACAGAACATGAAGATCTCCCAACAAGAATAGCCCCGAACCCTGTGGTGCATGATAATGGTAATGCTTAGTGACAAGGGTATACAGAGTAAGAAAATCTGCCCTATCTACCAAATGCAATATCTCCTTCAAAAAATTGAACTGCATATTGGATTGATCCAAGCGATAAATGATGTTAAGCTCATCATCTTTCAAAGACCAATTAATCAACACATCATGAGATCCCTCAGGAAAATCAGCAGCAGATCCTTCTTTGATAAAGGTTGACTCAGCAGCCGTTAGATCTACAGGAATATGCTTGCGAGATATCTCAACCCTAGCTGACTGAATCCTAGCTGATCTCACAGATTTCCTTAGAGAAGAGAATTTTCTTTTAGCCATCCTCTTCTTCTGCCTACCAGGTATATAGATGTCCAAAGATGGAACATCTTCAGATTCTTCATGAGCTTCTCTAGAAACACCACCACGTAATGCATTCATTCTGTCAAGCACCTTTCTCGCCTGTTTAGATTTGACAGCTAATGTTTCAGCTTCCTTAACCATATTACCTCCTTCTGTATCAACAGATGCCACAGATGGAATTGAAGCAGGCACATCAGGTGTTTCAGAAGAAACAACAGAAGGTTCAGCAGAAGAAACCTTGTCAGTTGAATGAGCAACTTCAGTAGTTGTGTCAGCAGAAACAATAGAAGGTACAGCAGAAGTAACCCTTGTAGGTGAATGAGTAGCTTCAGTAGTGGCTTCAGAAGGAATCACTGGAGACATCACCTTAGGTGGAATATCATCAAAATTTTCCACAATCTCAACAAACTTAGGTCTTTTGGCTGTAGGAGCAACTGCATTCTCAGCAATCCTTTTCAAGTTGGAAGAAGGTGTTGAAGAAGATGAAGAAAACTTCATGATCTGATTATACTTGCGAATCAGAACATGATCAAGCAAAGCCAAGACTTGTTTCATTGTTAAACCTGAGTTATACACTGAAGAACTCTGATTTTTCGCCATAATTCTCATATTTCCTTTCTTCTAAGCTTCAGTTAGTGGTCTCTCTCTCTTAGCTTTGTTCATTTGAGCAGTTATGGCTTTATTCTTTGCAGCTGATTCTTCCTTTCTTTGTTGTCCACGAGCCACCATTTGAGCCACAAAATTCTCACTATCAAAATCTGCACCCAAGATACTCTGAGCAAGTGTAGAATTAGAAATAGCTTGCTGAGTATAAGCATCCCAGTGTGAATCAGGGATCTGAGTAGCCATTGCATCCAATTATTTTCGTCTCTCAGGAGGCAATTTAGAAATAGACTCAGCTTCAATCTGTTCAGCCAATTCATCACTTTTCTTCAACTTTGCTCATTCAGCTAACAGACTGTCTTGTGCTAACCTTTCCTGTTCACTAACCAGATCTGGACCATGCTCATTGTCAACCATGTCTCCTTTCCCTTATCGTAGATTCAAAAACAACATGGTGAAGGAGTATCACTAAAAGGAACTTGAAGATTCATCCAGATGTGCATCGGAAGAAACATGTTGAGACAAATCTTCAACGGATGTTGAAAATACATCAGCTTCGGATTCAAATTAAAATTTCTTCCACAAAGAAAACTTGAAGTATCTGCTGAAGGTATAGAAGCAGGTTGTGCTTGCACAGATGAAGCTTGACCAACTTTAATAGCAATATCTATCATAGGAGTATCAGCAACAATATGTTCTTCAGTAGTTGAAACATCCTCACTTGGCAATGTATCCTTGCTCAAAGATTGCTTTCTCCTCCTTCTAGTAAACAAAATGGGCTCCTTTTGCTGTACAGATGTAGCAGCCATTGGAGTAGAAGCATTAGATTGTTGAGCCACATTAGCCAAAATATCGAGTGACTTAAATTGTGTGTCCACTTCCTCGTCATCAGAAGAAACATCCAATCTCCTTTTTCTACTATGACCCAGTTGTTCTTCCAAATCCTGAACCTTCCTTTTCAATTCAACAATCTCACCACCAAGATTAGATTTAGTCTCTGCAAGTTCCTTTTTGAGATCAGTAACTTCAGCTACATACCTGTTCACTAGAGCATATAAAGATGTAAGTGTAATAGAGTCCTCAGCTCCACCAGCAGATTGCTCTGTGGTAATGGGAGCATCATTGGGCCTTTCAGAAGAAATATCAACATGCTAAAAGAATGGAACACCATCATCAACTGAATCTCTAACAGGACTAGGAGTGGGCAGCCTATTAATCTCAGTCTCAAACTCATCATGAGTAGCTTGTGTAGGTGGTGGACTAGAACTAGGTCTAGGTGAAGGTGTGGATGAAGGTTGGTCAGGAGAAACAAGAGGTGCTTCAGCAGCATTAGAAGGGCCTTCATCCATTGTAACTGATGAATTACCATCAGCAGCAACAGTAGTAGAAGGTGGTGAACCAACAACATTCCCCTCATCAGCAGCCTCATTGCCTTGAGGCAACATAGCCGCTAGCAAAGGATGATGTTCCCCCTCATATTTAGTTCTCATTGAAGCAAATAGTTTAGAAGTTAACACTCCTATGGGACAAAACGCTTGGGCTTGTGTGGTAATGTCTAAAATCATCTGAAGAAACCTAGGGTACATCAAAAACTTATGCTTTTTCCTATCTATATTTTCAACCATATTATCAAAAATAAACTTAGAAAAATTATAAGTCAAACCTTAAGAAAGACAAACAATACCACATCCCAGCTACGTAGAAAATTGGTCCCATCCTCCTGATTTATTGCTTATACATTGAAGCAATGTGTGAACCAAAAACCTCCACATCGGACATAACTGATTTTTTAACCACATATCAGTTCTTGTACCCTGATATCCAATAACTCTTAACCCAGCAAGAATATCCACAGCATTAGAATGATAAACCCCATTAACATCATCTAAATGAAGCTTTTCTCTAATCAACTCCTCTGTCACAACATATTCTGTTCCGTCAACCATAGAAACGATCTCTGTATCACTCCTCTTTTCAGTAGTTGCCCAAAATTGTGTAACCAATGATTCATAAACCACTTCCGGAGAATGCGTTAAAGCATAATGAATCTTTGATCTCTTCAAGAATTCCACCATTGGCTTATACAGATCATCACCTTTTGCTTCTCCCAAAAAGGCAACTTTGTTATGATCCTTTTTCAATTGAAGCGCCATGAGTGAAATTGATAGTTAGGGTTATGATTCTTGCAAATGGAAGTGTTTTAGAAGTAAGTAAAGAGGGAATCGTTTTATTTGAAGTAAGGATATGAAAATAATGTGTTGGTATAAGTTGCCCAAATTATAGTCAAAAATATTGGAACTTGCGTTGACTATATCTTACGTGTATTTCAACTTAATCAAGAAGTAATACTTCAGCAGAAACACAGTCAATCTGCTGAAGTAATACGCTTCAGCAGAAACAACCCAAGATAAAAAGATATCCTCAGTAAATATCTGGATCGTTACTGTGCCACCAAACTCACATTAAATTACATTAAACCTCGAATCCGTCTATATAATGATCCCAATACTCACTTCACATACTTCATTTATCCCCAATTCTCATCAGAAAACCCTAATTTCATCACAAACCACAATCAACAACAATCAACCATGAATACCAAACCAGAGGTTATAGATCCAACCTCGTCTCCATCATCATCATCATTAAGTGATGATACTAACCTTTGGCGACTCTATATTCCTCCACAAACATCACGACCAAGAAAATCTCCCTTTCTCCCTTCTTCTGAAGATTACAGTGTAGTGGATCCAAGTGAATCTGGCGATGACTCGGATGACTCCACTAAGGAGATAACTTCACACCCTCAACCTCCACCACCTCAACCTAAAAAGGTGGTGTTCGCTCTTCTGCGCCATGGTGCGGTGCTTCATCTCATATCGTAAAAGGGAAGGGCAAAAGGAAGATGGATTGATTGCTTTTTGGTGAAACCAGCAGATGAAGCACAAAGGACACAATCATATCACACATCCATCTGCTGTATTCATCTTCATCATCTTCGGTTTCCTTAATCCATCCTTCCCATTTTGATCCTTAGCTCATCGTACTGGTCATGCATAACATCATACATATCCAACAGCTGAAGTAGATGATGTGAGCTAGTCGATGATAGAAGTTAGAATAGGTTTAGTAGATCATGTATAGTTATGAATCTTGTATTTCCTTTTGAAGTTGATTGTATGCAATGTAAGTTGTAAGCTGTAACTTGAATGAATGAGCATCTTTAACTTCAGTACTTGTCTTCAGTAGATACAATATGCTCTCTTCAGTCTCTTCAGTACTTTGCTTTCAGTAGAAACAAATGTTTAAGCTTACATGTCCATTTCTAAACTGAATAAACTTGATGAACTTGAACTTAACTATGCAACCTGCAAGACAGACACAGAGAAAACACACAAACTAAACCAAAACAAACTAAAAGAACATATGTTGGTTAGTGTTAGCTAATATATAAACTAATATACAAACTAATACACAACAGTTTACATCCAAAATCCTCCCCTGAGGCATATGCCTCCCCTGAGGCTTATGCCTCCCCTTAAACTTTGCAGTCAAGGGTTAAGCATACCAATATGAACCACAAGGTGTTGAAACCTTGGTCCATCAAAAGCCTTTGTTAACAGATCTGCCACATTATCATCAGTGTGAATTTTAACCACTTTTATCAAATGTTTTTCATATGCATCTCTTATAAAGTGGTGCCTGATTTCAATATGCTTAGTTCTACTGTGAAAACTGGATTTTTAACAATGCATGTGGTACTTTGATTATCAATAAAAATTGTTGTGTTCATGAAGTTATACCCATAATCCAACAATTGATTTTGTATCCAAAGAACCTGACCACAACAATTTGCAGACAACATACTCGCTTAGTAGATGACGTAGCCACAATAGTTTGTTTCTTGCACTGCCAAGAAATCAATCTCTTGCCAAGGAATTGGCAACCTCCAGTTGTGGATTTCCTATCCAGATTTGCACCAGCATAATCATTATCACTATATGCTTCCACCTTAAAAGGAGACTCTCTTGGGTACCAAAGGCCTAAATGAGGTTGACCTTTCAAATACTTAAAAATCTTCTTCACTGCATTGAGATGGGAAGCAAGTGGAGTGACTTGATGTCTAGAGCAAGCACTCACAGCAAAAGTGATGTCAGGCCTAGAAGCTGTTAGATACATCAATGAACCAATCATAGATCTGTATAAATGAACATTCACAGGTAGATCTGGTTCATTGTTTGTCTTTGACTTTGGAGCTTCATAAGGTGTTGTGGCAGTCATGACACTCTCCATACCAAACTTTTTCAAAATGTCCCTCACATATTTGTCCTGACTAATAAAGATACCATCATGTTTCTGCTGAACTTGAAGACCCAAAAAGAAAGTAAGTTCTCCCATAGCACTCATCTGAAACTCTCCCTTCATCAGCTCCTCAAACTCCCTGCATCGAGCTTCTTTAGTGGACCCAAATATGATATCGTCCACATAAACTTGCACAAGAATAATGTCTGTGGAATTCTTCTTCAGGAAAAGTGTTTTATCAATGGCACCTCTTCTATAGCCATGCTTCAGCAGAAATGATGAAAGCCTAGCATACCATGCTCATAGAGAGCTTTAACTACTTTGTAAACATGATGTGGATGATCTGGATCTTCAAATCCTTTAGGTTGAGTGACATAAACCTCCTCTTCTATTTCACCATACAAAAACGCACCTTTAACATCCATTTGATATACCATGAAACCCATGTAAGATGCATACGCCAAGAATATCCGTATGGCCTCTACTCTAGCAACAGGTGCAAACACTTCATCATAATCAATCCCCTCCTCTTGTCTATACCCACGAGCTACTAATCTTGCTTTGTTTTTAATGACAACACCCCTTACATCTCTCTTATTTTTAATATCCATTTTGTCCCAATAGCATATTTCCCTTCAGGTAGTGGAACCAATATCCAAACCTGATTTTGGCTGTTGCATCTCTTCTTGCATTGCTTCAAGCCAACTTGAATCTTCCAAGGCTTGAGTAACACTGGTTGGTTCCACTTGAGAGAGAAAGCAGGCAAACAGACAATGATCAAAGTCTGTGTGATTGTCTCTTTGCTGGTTTGAGACATAAGAGATAAAAGCTACTTGACCATATTTAGAACTTGTTACTGTGCCTCTAGTTCTAACAGGTGCATGAGGATCACCAATAATGTTGGACTGTGGATGAGCAAGGTTGATCCTTTTAGTAGCAGTGGTGTTTACATCAATGGAAGTATCAAGATTAGTCACAGTTGGTTCAAAATCAGTATCATAGGAAGGTGAGGTGAAGACTCCAGCTTTGGGTTGATGATTACCAAGATCTGAGGGTCTTGGAAAACATGTATAAGGATCTCCAAAGTCTGTGGACACTCTAGTAGAAATAGGAGTAGAAACAGCATCACCTTCAGCAGATTTGGTGATGATAGGATAAACAGGATTACTTTCAGCAGAAATGTGATTTCCACTGATTGCTTCTCTTGCACTCTCCTCATAATTCCTCTCAGCTTCTAGATTAGCTGCATACTCATGTTTCTTAAGTCTAGCAAGGTCCTCTGCATAGTTGGACTCATCTTCACTCTCATCAGAAGTAACTTTGGAAGTGTCACCTGCAAAACTGTTAGGGGAGAAAGAAGGTACAATAATAGGATGCTCATCATCCTCAAACTCACTATCAGAATCAGCATTCATGGTAGCAGATGTCGATGGGAGATACTTGTGAACCTGCATTTTGGTTAGCCACATGTCTAGAATAACCCAAATAATCGGTTAAGTAATCAAGGTCAAATGACCAAACATGACCTTGTCCTTGAACATTAGGCTTGTCTTCTAGATATCTCCGGTTCAAAGTCTCCTCAATCTTCTTAGCATTCAAATTGTATACCCTATATGCCTTACTATGGGCCGAATAACCCACAATATATCCCTCATCAGCCTTTTCATCAAATTTACCCAATGGATCACTAGTATTCAAAATAGTCACTTGGCAGCCAAAAGGTTTAAGGTAATGAATGACAGGAACTTTCCCATAGAGAAGTTCATAAGGTGTCTTAAAGTGAGGTCTAGTGATAGATACCCTGTTTAGAACATAATAAGCTATGCCAACTGCTTCAGTCCAAAACATAGTGGGTAACTTAGAGTCTGCAAGCATAGATCTTGCTGCCTCTATCAGGGTCCTATTCTTTCTTTCAGCCACCCCGTTTTGTTGAGGTGTTCTTGGAGTGCTATAGTCCCTTTTGATTCCTTTAGACTTACAGAGTTCTAGCAAAATAGCATTTTTGAACTCTGTCCCATTATCACACCGGATACCTTTAACCTTTTTGTTCAGCTGGTTTTCAACAAGAGTAATGTACTCTTTTAAAACTGAAGAGGTTTCATCTTTAGTCCTCAAAAAGAATACCCAACAAAACCTGCTAAAGTCATTAGTAATAACCAGACAAAAATACTTGTGATCTATGCTTCTGACTTGAGTTGGACCAAAAAGATCCATGTGAAGCAACTGAAGAGGTTCTGAAATAAGGCTTACTGCATTAATAGTTTTGTATGAGGCTCTGTGTTGCTTTCCTTTGTTGCAGGCAACACAGTTATGTTCATTGGTGAAAATTTAAGAAGGAAGTCCTTCAACAAGACCCCGTTTAGATAACTTGTTAATGGTCTTGAAATTCACATGTGCCATCCTTCTATGCCATTTTGTAGATTCATCTAGGGATGCTTTAGCCACCAAACAAGTTAAGTCACCTTCTGGTTGTACATCATTTAAGTTGAATGTGTATAGATTGTGAGTACGAGGAACTCTCAGCAAAATAGATGTATCTTCTGAAAGTTTGAAGTCTTTAGACAGCACAAGACATTCATCCTCATAGAAGAGTACTTTGTTCTTTGTATCAGATTTGTGAGACGAGAACAAGTTGAAGTGTTGTAGTTCCTTGACATAGTACACATTCTCAAAGTCCAGTTGAGGTGTCTTGATGGTCCCTTTCCCAGTGATTCTACCATCACTTCCACCAAATGTCACATTGCCTTCTCCTTCAAGGGTACAAAATCATGCATCATATCTCTGTTTCCTGACATGCTTCTAGAGCAACCACTATCAACAATGCCAACTTCCTTGTGCTTAAGAGGATGATCCTACAACAACAACAAAAATATATACAAAATGTTCGTACACAATTGAGGCTCAAGTCATTACTGACTTGAACCTGCCTTGTGGATCTTTAGATTGATGCCATGCAGATTTATAAGATCCACCATTGTTCTTGGGTTTTCATTGAAATTTAGGTCCCCTTTGTGTCCAAGAACAACCTGCTGAGGGCTTCACAGCAGTATCCCTATAACTTTTCCCATCATTCAAAGAGTCAACATATCCAGGCCAATAACCATTTTTAAAGTATGAACTAGTTGGTTGCACATATGGTCTAGCTACAGATCTTCTCCAAGGAGAAGGTTTATGTGTAGCTTGTGGAATATAAGGTGGTATAGCATTAACATTAGTCCACAATGGTCTAGATTTCCCAGCACAAACACCCATTCTTTGCTCATGATAATCACAATCCTTAATTAAATGAAATTTACTTCCACTCACAAAACATGTCTTCTGTTTAGAAGATTTATTCAAACCAAAAGATGTTCTATTACAAGCAGAAGTATTCAAACCAAAAACATGAACAGAATTATTTTTAACAGTATTATTCAAAGAATGAAAAGACAAGTCTTCAGAGGAAACTGTCTTGGAAGATGATTCCTTAGCAACAACTCTAATAGGCTTGTAAGTAGGCTTGGGTGCAGGCATGGGTGAGGTCTTGGGTAGGTCGACTTATCACTTGAATCACAGCTGGCATAAGAAGTAGACCCTTGATCAGAAGATTTGTCACTGTCAGAGCAAGAGACAAAATTATTAGATGAAGAATCGGGTGCAGCAAGTCTTTGACTTTTGCCATAAAGATGGTGTGATCCATCAAAGTCAACAGTAATGGAAAGGTCAACAGGCATAGGTATTTCTCTAATAGATCCACGTCGACATGTAGGTCACCTTCTTTGACATAATTAGCTAAGCCTGCTGGTGTAGTTTTACGCCCATCATGTCTAGCTTCTAATCCTACATACTTTTTAAAACCTAAACCTATAGCAGAGGTCTCAGATTGACTACCATAGATCTCTCTAGCTAGATTATCACCAGATATTAACCATTGTTTATGTCTAGCTATTTCTGCATCTAGTTTTTCTTTCAACACACTGTTTTCAGACACCACATTAGCTCTCAATTTCTCAGACCTTTTTAATTCATTTTGTGTACATTCTAGATCACATTCTAACACCCTAATCTTCTCATCATAAGCTATCTGATTCTTTTGAAACCAAACCTTTTGTCTTTCTAATGTTTTTAAACTATGTTTATAAGCTTCAACTTCAACATAGCATTCATTATATTTAGGTTTCAAAATATCATATGCTTCCTTAAGTTCATTATAACGTTCACTACAACCAAACAAATAATTTTGTACCTGAGAGATGCCCATCAAGGCAATCTGATCATGCCTATCTTCTGAAGTACGGCTTGCTAGCAACCCAATATTATCACCACCAGGACCATCATCATTCTCAGACTCATGTGACTTCCAATCGACATTGGCATCCAAAGTGACCATAGCAACTGAGGATCTAGGCTTTGAAGTTCCAGCATCCCTTTGATTCTGCTGATATGAAGAGTATCTTACCTCATCTCCAGCCTTCCTATCTTTGCATTCTCTGGAGAAGTGACCCATGTGATGACATGTAAAGCACTTGACCTTCTTCTTGTCAAACCTTGTTGGATCTCTTCCCTGGAAACCAAACTTCCTCCTAGCCTTACGATCAAATTTCTTGATGTCCATGGAGAGCATCCCCACTTGCCACTTCAACTTCATCTCTTCCATCTCTAGTGGATCTACCTGATCAAAATCTTCATATGCAAGTTCCTGCTAAGGATCATAATCAACAAAGAAGGATCCAAGCACATCTTCCATTATACCACTAGTTGTAGATTGAGAACTTGAAAGAGTGGGAGTGTAAGATGATGATGAATAAGTTGGACTTGGAGCATGTATCATCTTTGGAGTGGAGGCTCCAGCAAAGGCTGTGTGAGTAGCAGTAGATGATGAACGGAAGGGACTTCTGACATCATGCTCAAGAGCTTTAAGTTTGTTGTACAGCTCATCAAAGGTAATCATATCAAGCCCACCTTTAGTTTTAAAGGCATTGCTTACTTGTAACCATGATTGAGGTAAAGATCGCAAAAACTTGGAGTTGCAATCTTCATTATCTGGCTTTGCCTTAAGCTGATTCAACTGACTTAAGATCTTGTGAAACCTGTCATAGCCTTTGTGAATTCCTTCCTCTTCAGAGACTTGAAAATCTTCAAACTGTTGTCTTAGCATCGATTTTCTCATTCTCCTAGACTCCTCATTCCCTCCAAACTTAGCTTTGATAGCCAACCAAATATCCTTAGCATCATTCATGAAGTGAAAATCACTCAAGTGATCCTCAGGAATAGCTTGAAGAAGAATTGTTTTCACCTTTGTTTCTCTCTGAACCACTAATAATTCTTCAGCAGATTTGGGAGGTACATGAATGAGATTACCATCAGGATCTGTGGTAGTTCTCTTCAAGCTGTTTCCCTTCCTGACAACTTCCCACATATTCCAATCAATTTTGGAAATCCAGTTTGCATCTTCATTGCCCATAAATCATATTCCTCCTTCTTTAGATAAGGAAACTTGGCGTTACTGTTCGAGAGACTTCAAGATCATCATGTGATCCAGGCATGGTGAATGATGTGTTGGTTGTATGAGTGTTTATAAAATACTGTTCTTAGTATCGTAGAGACTCTCTCGAGGCTCTGATACCACTTGTTGAAACTGTAGACCTTGATAGATCTTGAGCACTCGCAGATCGTTAGTATTACTTATGTAATCACAAGCAAACTAATAGACAATCTCTAAGACTTATATTCTTTAGAGGAAATCAAATATAAGCACAAACACAATAACTAAGAACACGTTGATCCTCTATGGATCTTTATATAAAAAAACTATGTTTTCAATCCGTTACATTAATCATACTATTGTGTTCCTTTTAGAAGCAAGGAACCCTAACTTGTTTCCTAAGAAACGTATAATCATAAAACTAAATAAGATATACATTATCACTTCCTAATAAAGCTCATGCATATCCTAACTAACTATAGAAAATACGGAATAACTATTTCCGCAGAAAAAAACTCTGTACTATACTACTTCAGCAGATTTTGTTCTTCAGCAGAAACAATGAACTTCAGCAGAATCTCTTCGGCAGAAACAACAGCAGAATTCTAACTTAGCAGAATTCCCAACAGATATGATATTGATAATCCATTGATATGATATAATTATTCCAATCACACAGACACAAGAATTTAGGAGAAAGAGATAGAAAAGAAAAGCTTAATAAAGAATACAAATAAGAATTGATTCTCGATATAAGGGTTCAATATAGTGGTTAATTATCTCCAGACTCCTTTGGTCAATTCGTCATGGCCTATGGTTCTTAGATTCCTCACCAAGATGAACAGGTCACCCGGGATCATTCGGCAACCTAATAGCAGTCATTAAGGGCCAAATCTACTAGATCTAGTCTATAGAAACCCGACCGTTAGGAACTTAGATTTCCCTAGCCTCTTAAATACCTCCACTTGATAGGTGATCAATTGGTCAGTTCGCACACAAAACGTGGTTGTACTATGGCCATTTCCTTCCATACTTCGCAACCTATTAGGTGAGGTCGGTTGGTCAAGTCTCCCAGCCCTTTAGATACTAACAAGCTTATAATATTACCAAGTCTAGCGATCTATGATAAGACTAGTAAATGTCTATAAAGAAATAAAGAGAAGATCAATGACATAAATGCAAACTTAAATTAATAACATGAATTCATAATATAAACCCTAGAAAAATATAAAAGGAATTCAAACTCGACTACAACGAAAATCGTAGACGAGAACTTCGTTATTAATACTCCCAAACAATGATTCTTCTTCTGTGTTTGATCTCCCTAAACCCTAGAAAGGTTTTGGAAAGGAGAGATGCCTATAACTGATGAAAACTTCGTCTATTTATAGGCTCTGATACCAGTTACGGCGTAACATTTATTAATTAGTTACGCCGTAACTCTTCAAAATCTTGTATTTATCCATGGTTATAGCGTAACCTTAGCTGAGGGTTACGCCGTAGTCTTTGTAAATCGGATGCTTATCTTACGCTGACGTAACTTTGGTGAGGGTTACGCCGTATCCTTTGTAAAGTGGATGTTTATATGTTATTTCGGCGTACCTGAGCTGAGGGTTACGTCGTATCCATTGTAAAGTGGGTTGCTTCATGTTCAGTAGTCTTGTTACGGCGTAACTATACTCCATTGTTACGCCGTATTCATCATGATCATTATTACGGCGTAACTCCATCACTTTTTTACGCCGTAGTTGAGAGAAAAATCATCCTTGGGCTTAGAAATGTCCATTTACTGCTTCCTTGCATGAAATACATCCTGAAATGAAATAATAAGGAATAAGGATGTTTCTACTAGCATTTTACTCATAATGTGATGATAAAGGGGGAAATTAACGCTTAAAATATCAGAATTATTTGATGTTTTCAAATATCCCCCCACTTGAACTCTACTTGCCCTCAAGTAGACTTTTTTAGATTGCAAAAGATATATCCCCGGAGTAAACCAAGGAATGTGCAGTTAAGAGTTCCATACTAGAATATTTATACGAGCCGAACACCTCATGAAATGGGAACGAAAAAACTCTCACACTCATCCTAATCTAAGTGTTAATTTCGGGGTGATCACTCAATTGCACGGGCATAGCAAGTATTCTATCATAAGCTTGGCAATTACACACATCTCCACCACTAGAGCTAAGGTCAAGACAATCTTAGAAAGCAATGTTGGGTTGATAGTGATTCAAAAGTTATGGGGGTAGTGTCATTACTAACGTGTCACGGCGAAGTGGACAAAATCAATGATATATGACCAAATCCATGACCAAGACATCAAGGATTGCTCGCTGCATCACCTAGACATGCTTCATGACAAAAAGGGTTAGGTAAGGCATGAGATATTTTAATGGGTGTAAAGAAAAATAAAACAAATAGTCTTAGCTTAAAATCAAGTTGCCATCGCCTCACCGTTCATTCAAGGTTCAATTTCATGATACAGAAACAGGATCATAATACGTCACGGGAATGCACCACTTGAATATTTTTCCTTTTCCGAGAACCGATGGTGTCTTGACTAACTTTCCAATCTTCGAATGTAATCGAGGTGTTATTCTCGATGCTAATTTATTTTAATCTCATAGTGCTACAATAATATTCACTTTTATCAACAAGGACCAAACTTTCATTATAATTTTTTTTTTAAACATAATTATCCCCCCACTTAAGATGAGCATAAGGAGAATATTGGGGGATCTTCAATAGGATGTCTTCGATTTAGCACGTTTTTCGAAACTTTCATTCAAACCTCGAACTAAGGCGAACAATGACTTCAAAATCAAAAGATAAGACTACACGGTAGGCTAAGGTGTAACGAAAATAAGGGTAAGAAAATGAAAGGATAGGCTCAAATAGGTGTAACTAGGGGTATCTTGCACTAAAGGTGAGTGCAACAAAAAGGGTAAACACGGGGGTCGAAAAGTCAATGCGACTAATCGATAAACACACACAAGTAAACACATATGGGCTATTTGGGTTTAATCCTAAAACATTTGCCTTTTTCAAATTGCCTTTTCCAAATACACCAAGGTAACTTGATACACTACTCGTCTATGGTCTCGAAGTGATGTAAAAGCCAAGTTCTAAAGTCTACAATACTGTTAATACAAATAAATCGTAAAAACGTTTATTAATATTTAGCGATCTCTTTGTGTTTGTTGATAACAAATATAATGTTATCATAAGTAAAATTATAAGGATACATGTTATTTTTGTAAAGCATTTACATATAGTCATTTAATACAAATTGTTGTAATAAATCATTTGTTGTAATAGTTTATTAGGATGGGTAAAAACCATAACCCATGAACCATACCCATGGAGCATATCCATGACCCATGGTATTAACCCATGATCCATTGACTACATGCATTGCATCTATTAGATACATTGTATCTAAATAAATAACCATGGACCAACCCATAACCCATGACCCATGACCCATAACCCAAAAACCCATGCGCAAAGAGGAGCGTCCCACGGATCCCTGGAGTTACACTAGACGGATCCCTTAAGCAAGGGATCCGTGGGATCCGTGCAACAGTGGCAAGATTTTGCCAATAAATAGAGAGCCATTTCTTGATTTTTACTCACCCCTCTTATTACTAACTCTCTCATATATTCTTACACTCTTCTAATAAAAGATCACTTGATCTAGAGAGTTGTTCTTCTTTCTTCTATTGTGATTCTCATATAGGTCCTTCTCTAAGGCGAGATCACGAGGATTCTACAAGTCATCCAAGCAAGGGGTCCTTGATTGATTTGTTCTTCCACAAGATTTCTGTAGCAAAGATCTTGTACTTGATATTTCACATATTTGTTGTGTAATAGTCGTGTTGGTTTGGTCCTCCGTGTTACGTACTCGGTATTTAGCTTTGTACCGGAAAAAGGTGTAAGCAACATTGTGATGGCTTCTCCGCCAAGTTGAAGGAGTTTGTTGACATAGTGCTTGAACTCTCGAGTAGGTGAATCGGGGAGTGGAGTAGGGCAAGGAAGGTGTCCTTGTATCTGAACCACTATAAATCGGTTGTGTCATTTCTATCCCTTACTTTACTTTCTTTATTTGCATTACTCTTAGATCTATACTTTCTCTTCATCCATACGATTTCACACATCATCGAATCTAAAGTTTTTGAAAACTAATTTAAAATCTGCAAAACTATTCAACCCCCTTTCTAGTTTTCCACAATTGGCATCAAGAGCTAAGTTTATAAAAGTTTTAAAGTAAACTGTATTTTAAAAACTTTTCGATCACTATGGGTTCTGAAAATTACATGGAAGGGCAATCCATGCAACGACCTCCACTACTTGAAACTAATGGTTTTATATACTGGAAAAATAGATTCAAAACGTATGTGAAGTCTAAAGATATTGATCTTTGGTACATCATTATTGAAGGCGATTTTGAAGCCACTGCAAAAGATGAAAATGGAATTTTAGTTAACATACCTCATGATAAACTCACCGATGAAATTAAGAAAAAGCTTTCCACTTTATATAATGCTTTACCCAAAAAGGAATTCAAAAGAATCTCTATACTTAAAACCTCTAAAGAAATTTGGAATTCTTTAATTGTAACTCATCAAGTCAATCAACAAGTGAAAAACAATAAAATGGATCTATTTGTTCAACAATATGAACAATTTTGAATATCGGATGAGGAAACTATAGATCATTCTTTTGCTAACTTTAATGCTATAATTACATCTTTACAAGCACTTGATGAATCTTTCTCTAGCCGTAATCATGTTAGGAAATATCTAAGGGCACTTCCGTCCAAGTGGATATCTAAGGTTACGCAATTGAAGAATCAAAAGACTTAACAATCCTCACCCTTGATGAACTCATAGGCAACTTAAAGGTCTATGAGCTTGTCCTTGCTAAAGATTCTGAAGCCTCAAAAGTGAAAGAGAAGCATAAATCTCTTGCCCTTAAAGCCAAGAAGGTCTCAAGCGATGAAGAGAACTCCTTTTCGGATAGTGATGACGAGGAGTATGCCATGGTGGTAAGGGACTTCAAAAAGTTCTTTAGAAGAAAGGGAAGATACGTCAAACAACCATATGACGACAAGAAAGGATTCCGGAAAAGCAAAGAGGACAAGAAGGAAAGGGATGATCGCGCTTGCTTTAAATGTGGGGACCCAAACCACTTTATTAGTAAGTGTCCCAAACGCGATGATCAAAAAGCATTCGTGGGGAATGAGCGAGGAGGAGGACGAAGAAATTTGTCTCATGGCAAATGACGAGGTATGTCACGAATACTATAGTAGCTCATCATTAGATGATGACTCATTGCATAATGAATATGATAAACTTTGCAAAATTAGTTTAAAAGTAATCAACAAAAACACGTTTTTGAAAAACCAAAACCAACATCTAGAAAAGGAAGTCATAGAGTTAAAGGCAAAATTAAAACGTCTAGAAAACGGGAAGATAGCAAGTGGTGAATGTTAACTTTGCGTTCAACTTCAAACACTAGTTGATCATCTAGACTCTTAGATTGCTAGAATGAACACTAATACCTTAGATATGATATTGGATAGTGTTAAAACAGGAAACAACCAAAAAGGTCTAGGTTTTCAGGAACTTAATGCATCAACTAGTGAAAACAAAGAAACACAATTCGTAAAGGCACTAGAAAAACAAACCACTGTAGTCACGGATCCCATAAAAAGGGAACCGGCTAGTGTATAGCCAGGGATCCGTGGGTCTGCTGAAGCAAACAGTGGTAATAATATAGCTTCCTCGTCTAGAACTGATTTTTTTATTGTTAATAAGAAGAAACCAACCCATGTTACTATTAGACAACCACCTCCAAGACAAAATCAAAGTTTCTGAAGAAACGAAGGTCCATCATTTTCAAAACCGAACACATCTAGGAGGACTAAAAATGTTTATCCGAGAAGTGACCATCAAATGGGATGAAATCCAAATATGCGAAATGGCTTTCCATTTCAAAACTTTGCACCATGGAACACATTCTCACCTTATCCATATATGTCTAACATGAATGGAATGTTTAACACTAATGGACCCATGAACAAATGGGGACCAAACTTTTGAGTTAATTATTTTCTTAGGTGTGCTTAATGGTCGACCTAGATCTGGATGAATGGATCAAGGATAGCGGGTGCACGAGGCACATGACCGGCAATAAGGATTTATTCTCCACATATGAATCCTTCAATGGAGGAAATGTGGTATTTGGAAATAGCAAAAGTAAAATCATCGGTAAAGGTACGATTTCTAACAAATCTCTAACCATCAACGATGTGTGTCACGTAGAAAACCTAAACTTTAACCTCTTAAGAATAGGACAAATATGTGACAAAAAGTGCAACGTACTTTTTAACGAAACCAATAGTAAAATATTGAAAAATGATATCACCATAGGTAGAGGAATTAGGAAACATGGAGTCTATGTCATTAAAATTGGTAATGAACCTAAAGACAAACTTTGTCTTACTTCTATAGATGATACTTCGACCTTATGGCATCAAGGATTGGGTCATGCCAACATGCGACTTGTTCAATCGCTATCATCCAAAGATCTAGTAAGAGATCTACCTAAATTAGAATATGAACATGACTTTTGTGATGCTTGTAACATAGGAAAACAAGTCCATGCTAGTCACAAAGCTAAAAATATAGTCACTACAACTAAGTGTCTAGAATTACTACACATGGATTTATTTGGTCCATCCGCTATCCAAAGTTATGGAGGTAACTACTACAATTTGGTTATAGTGGATGATCACTCTAGGTACACATGGACTAAATTCTTAAAGAACAAAATTAAAACGTTCAATCACTTTGAAATATTAAGTAAGAAAATCCAAAGATAATTAGGAAGTCCTATAGCGTCTATTAGAACGGATCATGGTAGGGAATTCGATAATGAAGTGCAATTTGGAGCCTTTTTTGACGCTAATGGTATTACTCACAACTTCTCGGCTCCTCGTACTCCACAATTGAATGGGGTAGTTGAAAGAAAGAATAGAACCCTACAAGAAATGAGTCGCACCATGCTAAATGAGCAATCCATACGTCAAAAGTTTTGGTGCAATGCCGTTGATACCTCAAGGTACATACTTAATCGAGTCTTAATTAGACTTTTTTTAGGTAAAATTCCATACGAGTTACTTCGAGGCAAAAAGCCTACGTTAGACCACTTTGGAGTCTTTGGTAGCAAATGTTTTCTACTTAACACTAAAGATTACCTTACAAAATTTGATCCTAAATCAACCGAAGGTATCTTTTTAGGTTACTCTCCTAATAGCAAAGCTTACGTCATATTAAATAAAGAAACAATTAAGGTTGAAGAGTCATTAAACGTAAAATTTGATGAGAGTCCACCAACACCTATTAAAAAGGTTGATTATTCGGGTAATAAAAAGGATTTTATGTCTACATCTTCTACTAAAAGGGTTAACCCATTCTCTAAATGGGAGAGATTTTTGATTCTGATAGTGATGAAGAGGAGGTTGTGAACACTTTTGATAAGTCAACAAACCTATTTGGTGGTGGTCATGACCGTGAAGATGATTATGATGATTATGATTATGATAACTATGCGGATCAGGTCTACGATCTTCCAGGGAATTTGGATGCTTATTATGACACTTATGGTATCAAGCTCCAAGGCCTTGGTAGGAAGTAATCTTGTTTTCATAGTAGTCTAATGTTATCTTTTGAGTAGTGGTTTATTTTCTTGTTTAGAGAATAGGAAGTATCTTGTTATGTAAGCTTTTCCGCCTATGTAACGGGCTGAGATATGGGATTCACCCATATCCTTTGTACTTAAACGTTTTTTGGAGTAATATATTTACCGGGTCTTTGACCTTTTACCTAAAAAACCTCTTGTCGATGACGAGATTGTCGAGAGTGAAGCCATTGTAATAAAGAAAAAGATAAACGAAGAAGAAGAAACTTTAAATGATGAAATCATAAATATTAAAGAGTCCAAAGATCACCCCATAGATAAGGTCATAGGAAAGTTAAACGAAAGAACCTTAAGGTCTCAAGTACAAAACCAAAGTAGCCTATTTTGTTTTGTCTCAACCATAGAACCTAAGAATACACAAGAAGCCATAAAAGATGAAAGTTGGGTAATGGCTATGCAAGAAGAATTAAATCAATTTGTTTCTAATGGTGTGTGGACACTCGTCCCTCCAACTAGTAATCAAACCATAAAAGGAACCAAATGAGTATATAAACATAAGTTTGATGCAAACGGTGTAGTGTCTAGAAACAAAGCTAGACTCGTTGCCCAAGGATATAATCAACAAGAAGGAATAGACTTTGATGAGATCTATGCCCCCGTGGCTAGATTTGAGTCTATAAGAATACTTCTTGCTTATGCTTGTGCTAATGATCTTAAGGTTTATCAAATGGATGTCAAAAGTGCTTTTCTAAATGGTTTTATTAATGAAGAATTATATGTAGCTCAACCTCCGGGCTTCATCGATTTTGAAAAACCTAAACATGTGTATAAGTTAAAAAATCCCTTTACGGTCTTAAACAAGCTCTAAAAGCTTGGTATGATAGACTCAAGTCATTTATAATCAAACACAACTACACCATGGGGTTAGTTGATAACACACTTTTTGCTTAGAAAAGAGAGTCACATATAATCATTGTTCAAATATATGTAGATGATATTATATTCGGATCTACTTGTCAAGGCATGTGTGATGATTTCTCTAAAATCATGGATGACGAGTTCGAGATGAGTATGATGGGAGAACTTAGCTTCTTTCTTGGTATACAAATCAAACAAGTAGAAGATAGTATCTTCTTTAATCAATCTAAATGCATTAAGGAGATGTTTAAGAAATTTGGTTTAGAAGAGTCAAAACCCATAAGAACACCAATGTCATCCGACACTAAACTCACAAAAGAAGAAGACGGAGAATCCGTTGATAACACAAAATATCGTGGCACGATTGGTAGTCTTCTCTACCTCACGGCTAGTCGGCCGGATATCATGTTTAGTGTTTGTCTATGTGCTAGGTTTCAAGAAGATCTTAAAACATCACATCTAGAAGCCGTCAAAAGAATTTTTAGGTACATTAATGGTATGACTCAATTAGGATTGTGGTATCCTAAGGGTACGGGGGAAGAAACAATTATATATGCAGATTCTGACCATGCAGGTTATTAAGTTGACCGAAAAACTACTAGTGGGGTATGTACTTTTATGGGATGTTGTTTAACATCTTGGTTCTCAAAGAAACAAACGGCATTGGCCATATCAACAACCGAAGCCGAATATGTCTCCGCCGGCAAAGCATGCCAACAATCACTATGGATGAAACAAGCGTTCGTTGACTACGACATTCATCTAAGTGACATAGCCATTCTATGTGACAACAAAGGTGCCATCGACTTAAGCAAGAATCCGGTATTGCATTCTCGCACCAAGCATATAGAGATTCATCATCACTTCTTAAGAGACAATGTTTAAAAGGGGAACATCTCTATTGAGAAGGTAGCGTCCGAAGACAACATAGCCGACGTTCTCACCAAACCGTTGAAGCGGGAACAATTCAACCTACTTCGTCTTGGTCTTGGTCTCATGGAACAATCGTCATAATTAGCTTTTAAACTCTACAAGGTATGTAAACACTAGCCTTCTTCTTTCAGAGTCTAGGATCTCTATTTCACGCACAACTCACAAGCAATACGGGAATTTTAAAACCAAAGATAAGTTTTTACTTATAACTCGTACTTTCATAGTCTTCTCTTATTTTTCAAGAAAATTACCTCTTGCAAACACGTAATTGCATACCTATTTTTTTTAAGGAATAAACATTTTATTCACGCAAAGAAATCTCTTTTCAAAGTGTTTTCTAAAAGAATACCTCTTCCCGTATCACTTTCATAAAAGCCATTTCTCACGTTTAGGATAAATCGCTTTTTCATTATTAATACAAAGTTAAAACCCGTTTTCATTGCATCTCATGTCTTTTGAATGCTAAAGAGGACACATAACTAATATGTGTTTTCGGGTACATTCATTTAAGCAACAATGAATTAGGAGCACTCGGGTTATCTCACATAATAATGTGATCTTTTCACTTCTAGTTTATTTTTCCTTTCTTTTTAGGAGTCGAGATAATCGCAATTCCAAATGGTTTGCATATAGGCACACACTAGGCACAAATGTTTCCAAAAAGGAAAATTTTGAGCTGCCTGAGTCACCAGTACCACGGATCCCAGCCTTAATTCTGGACGGTTCCCTCAAGGGAAGGATCTGTGGGATCCGTGAGACAGAAGCTAATTTTATCTTCTATATTTCTCACTTTGGATGAAAACTTCAATATTTTCATCATTTTATTTTTATTTTTTTTGGAGTATGTTACTTAATACTTGTGTTCTCATGATCACATTCCTTAAATTCATATCTAATGATTAGATTTTAATCCACATTTTGGGTCAAGCATTCAATGCATTATTTTTCTATAAATAGGATTCCCAAAATGCTTGCATATTCATCACTCTCAACCTCACAAACAAACATCATCATGTCACCCAAAAGATCTTCCAACATAGATGAATCACCTAGTGCAATCAATCCCTTTCAAGAACTCCAAAATTTTTCCTCCTACCTTCCAAAATACCACAACCAAAATCTAGGAAATCCGCACAGATTAGCATCCGGCCTTGTTGCTTAACAAAACCATCATCAAATGGTTCATCACCAACCACTCACTCACCACAAAATGCTTCCATTATAGCACCTCCTTCATCACCAACAAGTACACCAACTTCATCACCCATCAAATCACCACCTAAGGTCACTCTTTTGGAACTCCCTAAGACTCCAACAAGATCTCAACAAACCAAGAAAAAAGAACTAGTTTTTTTGACACCTCCTACTTCTCCATACACAATCTTCAAAGACCTTGAAACCTCACCATCATTAGCTCCCATTGTGTTACAAGAACATCTAGGTTCTTTTCCACCACCACTTCCAAACATTCCGGATTTTGATCCGTATTTTCCAACTTTTCCACCACAACTTCCGCATCTCACAAATCAAAATAGCCTGGAAAACTTCCGCACTCATTACCCACATCACTTACATTGTGAACATTGCCAATCCACTAGGGATCTCGCAATAGAAATTCGGGAAGAAATGTGAGTCATGCTTAACCTCATCTTTGATCGCATCGACATCATCACTCCCCAAAACTTCCATCCATAACCTTATGCAAGCATGGAAGGAATCATTTTTTACTTTTAGTATTTCTATTTTGAGTCATTTTTAAGAACAAGTATTGTTCTTACTTTTACATCCTTGTATGTGGCATAAATACCACTCCATTTTGTTGTTTAGTTACAAGGCCTTGTTTACATACCTTGGCTCCCAATCTTGATTCTCGTCAATCACAAGATTATTTATGCATGTTACTACTAACCCTTTCTTTGTAGGATATTTTTTTTCTCTCACTTGACGCCCCATTCTAGGGGGAGCTACCGTCAAGGGGGAGTTTGAGTTACGTGGACTATTTTTCCACTTTTTATTTCTTCGTTAGGGTAACTTTTTGTTTCGACAAAAAGGGGGAGAAGAAGTAAAATTAGGCTTTCAAAACATACATCTAATCTTAAGTTTTACTCATCATAACATTATGTTTTGTCATCAACAAAAAGGGGGAGATTGTTAATACAAATAAACCGTAAAAACGTTTATTAATATTTAGCGATCTCTTTGTGTTTTGTTAATAACAAATATAATGTTATCATAAGTAAAATTATAAGGATAGATGCTATTTTTGTAAAGCATTTACATATAGTCATTTAATACAAATTGTTGTAATAAATCATTTGTTGTAATAGTTTATTCGGATGGGTAAAAACCACAACCCATGAACCATACCCATGGAGCATATCCATGACCCATGGTATTAACCCATGATCCATTGACTAGATGCATTGCATCTACTAGATACATTGTGTCTAAATAAATAACCATGGACCAACCCATAACCCATGACCCGTGACCCATAACCCAAAAACACATGGGCAAAGAGGAACGTCCCACGGATCCACAGTTTCACTAGATGGATCCCTTAAGCAAGGGATCCATGGGATCCGTGCAACAGTGGCAAGATTTTGCCTATAAATAGAGAGCTATTTCTTCATTTTTACTCACCCCTCTTCTTACTAACTCTCTCATATATTCTTACACTCTTCTAACAAAAGATCACTTGATCTAGAGAGTTGTTCTTCTTTCTTCTATTGTGATTCTCATATAGGTCCTTATCTAAGGCGAGATCATGAGCATTCTATAAGTCATCCAAGCAAGGGGTCCTTGATTGATTTTTTCCTCCAAAAGATTTATGTAGCAAAGATCTTGTACTTGATATTTCACATATTTGTTGTGTAATAGTCGTGTTGGTTTGGTCCTCCGTGTTACGCACTCGGTATTTAGCTTTGTACTGGAAAAAGGTGTAAGCAACGTTGTGAAGGCTTCTCCGCCAAGTTGAAGGAGTTTGTTGACATAGTGCTTGAACTCTCGAGTAGGTGACTTGGGGAGTGGAGTAGGGTAAGGAAAGTGTCCTTGTAGCTGAACCACTATAAATCGGTTGTGTCATTTCTATCCCTTACTTTACTTTCTTTATTTGCATTACTCTTAGATCTATACTCTCTCTTCATCGATTTCACACAACATCGAATCTAAAGTTTTTGAAAACTAACTTAAAATCGGCAAAACTATTCAACCCCCTCTTCTAGTTTTCCACAAATACTATCGACACACTCAATATTTGGTAGATTTGGGTAAAATAGGGGAAACGAAAAGGCTAAATCTCACCAATGACAATAAAGGTTATAGGGTGCTCGGCTATATGTAATTCTAGATTGGTTTAAAAATATGACAAATGTTTTTCAAAAGGGCTAAATTTTTTTTTAAAACCAACTAGAAAATTAGGGCAAGTTGGCTAAGTAATCATACACTTCATTTCTATTCCTATCCCCCCCCCCCCCCACTTGAAGTGTACAAAGTCCCATTTAAACGAAATAAAAAGGAAAAAGAAAATAGAAATGAAAAATAACCGAGAAAGAAATAAACTCCCCTTTCAAATGCTTGCCCAAGATGTCTCGCTAAAGGTTGAAGGTGGGACAGAAGGTTGCTAATGCGTATCTTATCCGGTGACTACGCCTTAACTATAATGCCTTCAACAAATTCATCACGCCCCTTTAGTTCTGTAACTAACCTAAATGGTTACGCGTAATGCGCATCACGATTCAAAACCGCGCATAAAATACTAGGAAAATTTTGTACCTATTGGTACAATTGATTATCCGCAAGACAAATATCCTAGTTTAATAGTTATTACAGACATAAGTTTTGAAATTGTTTTGAAAATTTTCAAATAACAAGGGAATCAATCGTCCCTGTGGTGGTCATGTTCCATGGAATGGAATGGAGTCTGGCCATAAGGGGTGCTCGTGGTGCTACCAGGAGTTGGCTCTGCTTGCATAAACGCCACTCCTTGCTGGATGCCGATATCAGGGATGTCGGGCTGGGTAACGTAAGTTGGTCCATGCCATCGTGGATGGTTCAGGTTCATTCCCTGAAGCATTTGGCTTGTACGATCCGCACTCCAGCTAAAAAAGTCTTGTTGCAGCTGCTGCACCTGATCAAGTGTACCTGAAAAACCCTCAAACTGGTTACTCAATCCATATAAACCCACAGTAAGGCTATCAATCTCCTCATTGAAGTCGGTTGCCATCCCTTCGAGCCTCTCATCAATCACCTGTAACCTATCCCCTACATTCATGTGTGCCCTACGTCGACCCCTAGGCATACGTTCCTCAGCCTCCTCTTAGACACCACTCGGTCCAGAACCGCTAGCTTCCCCAACTTCTCTCCTCGGGGCTATCCCCATCAACTCAACCACACCAAGCACATTTTGGGTACAAATCCCAAACTCTAGTGATACGCGTACATTGCGCGTTCGGGGTCAAAGGAAACTTCATTTTCTTCGAGCAAGTTTTTCAACCACCTAGGCAGTGTACCTAATCATTGTCGTGTAGTATTAGGGTAAGCCTCGGGGATTGATATCGTTCTCTAGGGGAATAGGAATGCTAGTGAGAAATTTACTACGCTAAGGTTGAGGTTGAGGAAGATTATTTTTTTTCTTTTTTTATATTTTTTAGAAACTAAAGGTAAAATCTCGGGGTATTGGATTTAGGGGGTGGTACTTCTACGGATTACTCTACTATTCTAATTATCTAATCTAAGGGTAGTCTATGTCTTTTTGAAGTGTGCTCGTATGACGATTAAAGATGTGTCTACCTAGATACTATTACTCCCTAGTTATCTTTTATTGATGGTTGAATTGTCACGTCCTTATTCTTAACGCGTTGTGTTTTCTAAGGTCGTAGGGTGTGCTTTTATCCCTAAATCTTTGAAGCTACCTTAAGGTTAATGACTCTGAAATCTCTAGGATTCATAAACTTAACACTAAGGTTATCTTTGGATGTTTAGCCTACAATTCCACTAGTAACTATAAACTAATGTTCAACAAAGATTAATCAAGCATTAAAAACATAATGATGGCTTTAAGCACTCCTAATCCAATTACAATTAAGATAAGAGACAACCAATCAATATTTAATAACTAGGTTTCATAGATCTAAGCAAACACACAAGTAAATTAGCCGGACATGTTAAACATGCAAGCATACACACATTCATATGAAGACATAATGAAATCAAGGGAATAAATAACTTATCTCGATGTAAAATAGGGTATGAGAACCCTAAAATACTGTCCAAACCGGACTACAATCGTTTTAGGGTTTTACTCCACAAGTCTACCTCTCAAAAAGTCTGCAAATCGAATTCTATATATAGACTTACAACTGCAAAGGCGTCACCTTGTAATTGTGACGCTGTCGGATCGCCGTCATTAGGGTTTTGTCTTGGCCAAGTCAACTTTGGGACGGCTTCACGTTATGGTTGTGAGCCGTCGACCCACTCGGCGTCGTGCGAATCTGATGTAGGTAGCCGTCTGAGGAGCAAAGTCTTCATGACACCCTACTCTTCAAAGCCTGATGCCGTTAGGTGTAAAATAGCAATTTTACTACTGTGTCATCACAAAATTAGGGACGGCATCGCCCTTTGTGTGGGACGCCGTCAGGTACATTTCCAGCAGCTTGAGTGTCTTGATCTTGACTTTAGCCATTTTCTTCACATATTCACTCTTTTTTGTCCAAATAAGCATCATTCCAGCATTTTGCCTTCAAGAGACCTTAAAAGTGAAAAGGAACGAAATTAATCAATCACGGATATAAAAGTTGGCAATTAAGGGCTTAAATGACCACTTAAAAGTGTACGTTTTAAATCTTTATCAAATATCCCTACACTTGGTATTTGCTTGTCCTCAAGCAAATGTGCTTTTGGCCAATCAATTTATAAGTTAGGGGGCATAAAGCAATGGTTTAACATCATTCATAACAAGTATAAGCCCCTCAATAGTCATAAAAAGCACGGAAATTATATACTAGCACCTCACAAGTGGTGTTTGGATAATCTCATCTCTCGGGTGTATATGAAATATATCAAATGGAAATGGAAGATAAACACTCACTAACCAGTTATAGTACATAGATTACCATACGCTTGAGACTAGATCAAACCTCCACCGCTTTGGCATAAGCACCTAGGAGCAACTATCTAAGAGGTCTTTAAAGGGTTGTAACGTTAGGCTTACGGTAGGGAAAACAAATGGTTTGGTTGGATAAGCAATTTAGTGGTGGCAAGTCAAAAATCTTTATGTTACAAGCATGAGAAGAATGGCGTTGCTAAGCCAAGACTCGACTCTCTAAACTCTAGATAACTTTGAAACAAACAAACATAAAATTAAAGATAGATGTAGGATGATAGCCCGTATGTTTTTTTTTTTTTTTTGCATACACTTTTACTCTACCATCCTCTATAATAACATCAAAATATAAGGGATTTATAGGCACATCCCTACACTTGAGTTTTTATTACTCTAACACTAATTTGAACAGAATTGAAAAGATCAAAACACTTAGAGTACATTATTAGGTAAATAAAGGGAATTTGAATTTAACATTTTTTCCCGTCACTTCATAAAATTTAACTTTACCCATGAGTCCCAATCATCCCAAAACTGTGTACAAAAGATATGACTCGACTTAGCAACCATGCAAGTAACTAGATAATTGAACTAACGGTTTTGTATGATAACAATAATGCACTAAAAGTTAGTGCATACAAGGTAGGCTAAGGCAATTTGGGTGTACATTTGGGGGTGGATTGTAAACAATGCTCTTCATTGATATTCCAGAAAACCGAAACATCACGAGAACCGCGAAAAGGATAGGCTCTGAGGGGTTAACTAGGGGTATCGTGTACTAAAGATTAGTACAATACAAGGGTGTAGGGGAATTACTCAACCGATGTGGAAGAAGTAATTATAATACAGGTATCAAACAAGGGTTATGCTAACGCCTCTTATTATTTAGTTATTCCTAATTACACAAGTGTAGTCTCACTAGCGATCTCGGGATGCATCACAAAAAAAGTTCTAGAATCTATTATACTACCGGTACACTCTCGAAGCATTAAAGGTGAATGCTTTAATTCCTACAAATATAGGGGCGAACCTCACATTTTTGGGGTGGAATTTAAGTGGTAAAGGGTTTTTGTGCTAATCATATAACTCCTATCCATGAGACGCTTTATTAAGACTAAAGACCCACTCGTACATGTCATGAAATTTTTTAAATTTGGTGCTGAAATTACCCTAACCGATATTTCTCATAGCTTATTACACAAATGAAATAGGACAAGACAAATGATCAAGGATAAGCATAGTTTCAAAGTTCCCGTTTTATTCTCCCTCCCTACACTTAAACTGAACATTGTCCCTAATGTTCCCTGAAAGTATCAAAAGTTATGATAACGGAAGGTAATTAAAAGAGAAAGAAACTAATACTCCCCTGATTAGCTCGGTAGGATCCGTGTGAAGTAGTGGTTAAATTCTTTCCAAGAAGAATGTATGCGTGAAAAGCTCCATCCAATCTTATGTTTCTTCTTCTTGTTAAATAAAACCTGCACATTTTAAGAAAACAAACGAAACCTTCACATAAAATCGGCGGTAAAAATACATATGACTTTACTACACTAGGATATAATGCTTGTAGAATGGATGTTTGCAGATTTTCTAAAAATTAAGACCTGAGAAATTCCAAAATTTTATAAGTAGCATAGAAAACGAGAGAAAGTTAGATAAGTTGTTTCTGCTCCTCCTGATGTCGTCAGGTTGCAATCTTGACGTCGTCAGGTTATCCTGACATGTAAATTTCTTTGCATTTTTGGAAAAATTACACCTTTAAAATCTGGAAAAGTTCCCGCAAAACATCCATTATGACTCGATACAAGCATTTGACTCTAACAAACACACATATATATCTTTTCAATAATCGTAATTCTCATGTTCACGTTCTTTTAAAAACGTGTGTAATCTTCCCAACACTTATCCTTTTTGTAAAATACCTTTATATGTAATTAAGACGAGGTTAAAGACAAAATAAAGCATTTTCACAAATTCAAACATGAGAATAAACAATCAATGAAAAGATATATGACACACAAACAAGCAAACAATTAAGCATGGGTTGCCTCTCACAAAGCGCTTTGCTTTATTTATGAGTCTTGTAGATAGAATCGAAGTCGTGCCCCTACGTGACTTCATCTCCGTCACCTTCTTCCTCTTGATAGTCTCTATTGGGGTTTTCCATGTTATAGTAGTCCCTATTATGCACCTTTCTAAAAAGTCATCTTCTACCCAATCGGTTCTATATTCCGGTCCTAGTTTCAAGCAATCTTTATAGAACCCGAAATTCTTATCCATCACATAATCTACTCCCTTCTCCTTATCCTCCTCATTCCTATAGTAGACCGATAGCTTAAGTTTTTTTTCATCATTGGATAATGATGAAAATTTCTCAATCTTAAACGGCATTTGTTAAGCTATGTCATCGGTCTCATCTTTAAAGCTCACTATTCCTAACGATGGATCATAAGTCATCCCGGTGTTCTCTATGAAAGGATTTCCTAGAATTACGTGGGACAAGCTAGGATCTATGGCCGTACTAATATCATCCACAATTATGAAATCCGTAGGATACGTGAAACTACCTACATAGACAGGCAATCCCTTAACTTTACCAAGGTAATTACAACTAACTCTAAGATTATCGGGATCTTGCCTAGTTGGGATAGGATTTTTCATCACTCAATTATAGTAGGTGCTAGTCATGATGTTTATCGGGGACTTGCGATCAATGTAAGCCTTTGCCACGAAAAGATGTCCTATGCAACATGGTATGTTAAGATTCCAAGGGTTCCCAAACTTGATCCTAGGGCTTTTCCTAACATACATGTGACGGAGGTCGCGCACTAAGTGTGGGTGGCGAGAGAGTTCCTCTTCCGTAGGAAACTTATTGAAATAGTCATCACCTACTTCATTTACTTCATCGGTAGATTCATTCTTAGGAGTCTCACGAACCTCAAGTATCGTCTCATGGTTCGCTTCGTCATTAGTCCTATTAGGTTTCACTAAGGTGATGGTAGACGAATTGAACGTGCTTGGCTAACTTACTTGGGTCCTTAATTTCCACACCGGAAGCTTCAGGAGAATGAGTCGAGATGGCATTAACCTTTTCGGTGGTCTTCCTATCACTATTGGTCATGGCTTTCAAAAGGTTATCTATCTTCCTATCCATCTCGGCTTGTTGTTGGTTAAAGTGGTCCGAAACCTTGGCTATTTTAGCTTCTTGGGATGTAACTAGGTGTTGCAACATCCCTTCTATGTTTTGTTGGCTAGGGCCATGAGAAATCATTAGACGTGAATTCTTTGTTTTGTCCCAAATAGAAGTCGGGTTTGCCCCTCCATGATTCTCGGGCATCATTGAAAGTCCTAGGTCCAGGTGTTGTAGGGAATCTTCCTCCCATTCCATTGGTACGTGAGGATGCGTAGTCAATGGAAGCTTGTTCAGGGAGTCTTGTACATGTACGAATGTCATGGGGACCACTATGTAGCTCACAGAAGGAAGAGAGTTTGTTCACTTGGTGTGAAGACTTAGGATTTTCGTAGGAGCTCATTAGGTATTTGACTTGATCTTCAAGGAGATTGCCTTTGGTTTTAAGACAACTCGGGGTCATTCCAACTTCGTTGTCAAAGAGCAAGGTCCTCTATTGTACCCTCCTCTGATTCTTCAGCGGTGAGATCACTAAGTTTGCCACGGTGCGGCAGTGATGGACCGCTTAGTTGGGAAGTTGACATGATCGTAAAAGATTTGGACTTGAAGCCAAAGATCAATGCCGTGATGAGGGACTTTATGGGCGTGTCCTTGAATCGAGTCCATCCTCGTAGAGATTCACCTTGACATTGTTGGAACATCAAGATTTCATTCCTAAGCTTAGTAGTTCTCCCGGTGGGAAAAATTGGGCAAGGAAACGAGTAGTGAGATCATCCCAACTTGAGATGGAAGTGGGAAGTCGGTCATGTCAATTACTAGCTTGGTCTCGTAGAGAGAATTAGAAGAGGCCTTAGTAGCGTGGTCTCAGTAGTAGTGCATCGAGGTCGATGGAATCGAAAATTTTAAGGAAATCCTTAAGATGCGGATTAGGATCTTGAAGCGAACTCCTTGGAATGTACATCCTTTTTGCACCAACCGGATGGTGGCCATTACTGGGGCCATAGTTTGAGCTTGTCGGGAGCTCAATGGTGTTCCTATAGCCTCGGTGGCTTGGTCTAGAGTATTCACCAAGAGTACGGGGCACTTGGCGGGTCATTGATTGGTGGATTGATGAGTGGTGGCGGATTATCACCTTACATGATGAAAAGTGATGGGATTCCGAACAAAGTCACGAAAAAGGGGGATAGACTACGAGGAAGCTAAAAATTAGAAAAAATCATACTTGATAGGAATCAAGCAAAGGAACCTAAATGAGATAGAATCCTAACTAGCTATTCTATTCCCCGTGGCTAAAACTTTCGATCGTGTACAACACGCGTTGTAGGAGTCAAAGGAAACTTCCTTTTCTTGAGCAAGTTTTCCAACCACCTAGCAAATGAACCTAATCGTTGTAGTGTAGTATTAGAGTAAGCCTGAGGGATTGATATCGTTCTAGGGAATAAGAATGCTAGTGAGAAATTTACTACGCTAAGGTTGAGGTTGAGGAAGATTATTTTTTTTCTTTTTTTATATTTTTTAGAAACTAAAGGTAAAATCTCAGGGTATTGGATTTGGGGGGGTGGTACTTCTAACGATTACTCTACTATTCTAATTATCTAGTCTAAGGGTAGTCTATGTCTTTTTGAAGTGTGCTCGTTTGATGATTAAAGATGTGTCTACCTAGATACTATTACTCCCTAGTTATCTTTTATTGATGGTTGAATTGTCACGTCCTTATTCTTAACGCGTTGTGTTTCTAAGGTCGTAGGGTGTGCTTTTATACCTAACTCTTTGAAGCTACCTTAAGGTTAATGACTACGAAATCTCTAGGATTCATAAACTTAACACTAAGGTTATCTTTGGATGTTTAGCCTACAATTCCACTAGTAACTATAAACTAATGTTCAACAAAGATTAATCAAGCATTAAAAACACAATGATGGCTTTAAGCACTCCTAAGCCTATTACAATTAAGATAAAACCAACCAATCAATATATAATAACTAGGTTTCATAGATCTAAGCAAACACACAAGTAAATTAGCCGGACATGTTTAACATGCAAGCATACACACATTCAATCCAAGACATAATGAAATCAAGGGAATAAATAACTTATCTCGATGTAAAATAGGTATGAGAATCCTAAAATATTGTCCAAACGGACTACAATCATTTTAGGTTTTACTCCACAAGTCTACCTCTCAAAAGTCTCAAATCAATTCTATATATAGACTTACTGGCTGCGGCGTCACCTTGTAATTGTGACGCTGTCGGATCGCCGTCATTAGGGTTTTGTCTTGGCCAAGTCAACTTTGGGACGGCGTCACGTTGTGGTTGTAAGGGTGAAAATTTAAGATTCATCAATTTAGCTTTTAAGGTTGAAAATTTAAGATGTTTGACAATATCCAATGATTTTCTTGCATGATTAACATTTCAAAACACCTCACGAAAAAGGAACGACATATAATTCACTCAATCATTCAATTTTTAGTGGAGTAACAAGATAAATCACACTCATTGCTCAGTCATGATTAGATTATTACCATAGGCTTGCATACGAAAACAAACTCCACCGACGTGGCATGAGCACCAAGTGAAAACATCTAAAGAGGACTTTTATTCGGGTTGAAATGTTAGGCTTAGGGTCAAGGGTATGGATAAGGCATGTGAATGTTAATGAAATTGGTGTTAAAATAAAAATAGAATCAAGTCTAATACCCATGTTGCTAGTTACCAAACAATCCGCAAACCAATAAATGCTCATAGCTTAATTTTCTTTTTTTCGGATTTCCACAATTCTTCGCTTTGATTCGCCATAACAAATTTTCTTCGAGCATAGCACATTGGCTAATACATATATCATTTTTTTTAAACATAAACTTTCTTTGAAATGGCAGGTGCAGTCACTCATAATCATCTAGACAATCTTCTCATACCAGGTGACTAGCAACCAACCGTTTAGACATTGACAAGGGTTAGGCTAAGGCTTAAAGTGTAAAATATTTTTGTATTTTCTGGATTTATCAAAAACTAAAAGGATGGCTCAGAGGGTGTAACTATGGGTATCTAGCGCTAAAGATGAGTGCTACAAATGGGTCCATATGGGTGGTTAACTAACCGATGTGGCTAGTTAATATATCATATTATGAAAAATGGAAGGCCATTTGGGTTAAAATACTAAGTGCCTCTTTATCCACGAATTCACTTATATTGCACGAGTCGCGATCTCCTCTGATCCGGTAATGATTTACAAGTACAAGTTCTAGAATAAATAAAATCACCGGCACACTCATAGCAAAATATTCAAGCATAAAAGATGTATGCGTTATATAGAGACAAAGCTCAAATCCTCACAATTTTAGTGGAAAGGGCTATAATATGTGCTAGCAAATGTTATTGATCGGAATGGATTGCAATATTAATCGAAACACATCTCAAATTTTCAAATATTACGGTTTACCGGTTGATTGATCCAGTTATTCTATATTATCCTAAAAGCGTGAAAATAACTAGATCACAAAATGAGCAAATTTAAATTTAATCTTAAAACTCTAATTTTCCTATTCACCCCCCAAGACTTAAGTTAAACATTGTCCTCAATGTGAAAAACGAACTTCAAAGTATAGCAATAGGGAAATAAAGATTAACCCAGATATTCAAATGAGTTTGTCAGCTTAAATTCCTTTAATCCAAGCGTTCACTGGCTTAATCATTACATGCATAAAATCTTATATACAAACAAAAAGAGTTTTATTAAGATGTAGCCCCCTACAATTAAGTTCAACCAAAGGTTTAAACTTTGGCGTAATACGAAAATCAACTGAAACACACGGTTGCTTGCCTCCGAGAAGCGCTTGTTTCATTAACGAGTCATCACTGACTCAAATCTTCCCGAATTACTGCTTGGCTGCGGTTGCGTGAACATCTTGAAAAGTTCTGGAGACATACATGAATTCTTCACGGTTGCATCAATATCTCTCGGATGAATTAGGTAGATGGTTTCCAAGGAACGCTTTGTGATTCTTCCCGAAAAGGTGCTACGAAGGTGATGGTTTCAAATTCATTTTCGGTAGAAACTCTCAATTTGAAATTTCATTCATTTGCTTCTTATCGTAGTATAATTTGATTCGATGCCCGTTAACAATAAAACTTCCACCCCGCTTGTCATAAAGTTCGGCATATGGATGGATATCCACGTTTAACGATATATGGTCCAAACCATTTCAGTTTGCGACAGGAGCTTTGAATTTGAATTCCATGTTGGCGAGAACTTTATCTCGATTTTGAATTCTTTTCAATTAAGCATCTTTTTTGTCATGATAAGCTTTGGTTACGGCTTTATGCAGTTTTGAATTTTCATAAGCTTGGAGTCTCAATTAAATCGAGTTCGCAATTGCAAAAATCCCTTTTCTCAAATTTTTTTGAGATCGATTATTACAGACTTCTAAGAGCCCAGTGGCCGCACGATGTTCAACCGAACGGCAAATGACAAGTTTTCCTCTGAGTCTGTATGAGTTGTGCCCTAGGAGTTTTGTAAGCCGTACTAAATGCCCGAGCATCGTCAAATTTCTTCGACCACCTTTGAAGGATTGTCCTTCGCTTTTTCTAGTATTCTTTTAAGAGCTCTGTTGGTGTTTTCAACTTGGCCATTGGTTTGGTAGGTGATAAGTTTGCATGCTTGATGATGAACTCCATATCTTTTCATGGTTTTCTCCATTTGTCTATTACAAAAATGGGTTCCTCAATCGCTTATCAATGCTTTGGGAATTCCATACTTGGTGAAAAGCTTTTAGAGAAAATTAACGACAACACGAGCATGGTTTGTTGGTAAAGCTTACGCCCATTTGGACACATAATCGATATAAACGAGAATGTATTCGTATTTGTGAGATTTAGGAAATGGTCCCATGAAATCAATTCCCCAAATATCGAAGATTTCACACTTGAATGCTTGTCAATGGCCTTTCGTCTCTGCGTGAAAGGTTTGTGGATCTTTGGCAAGCATCACAGTTTTGGACAAGTGTATGTGCTTCTTTGAATATAGTTGGCCAATAGAATCCAGCATCAAAAACTTTTAGCTGTGGTGGAAGGACCATAATGTCCTCAGAGGGCCATGATGATATTCATCAAGATTTTTGGGTTTGAACCGAAACACATCTTGGATCATTCCATCGGGCACATTTTGAAAGATAAGGTTCTTCCCAAAAGTAGTGTTTAAGTTCGAAAAGAATTTGCTTGTTGAGCGTAAGATAATCCTTTTAGAAATTCCTCCAATGAGATAGTTCGAAAGTCAAAGAAAACCAAGGATCTTTGTTTTGATCGGCCGTCATAGAGGATTTCATCGAGGAAGTAATCATCGATTTCTTCTTCCTTTAACTCCTAGATCGTGATTTTCAAGGCGTGACAAATGATTAGCGGCAAGATTCTCCTTTCTTATCTTTGATTGATGTCAAATTCTTGGAGTAGCGTAATCCATCTGATGAGACGCGTTTAGCATCTTGCTTGGTGAGCAGATATTTGAGTGCCAAATGATGACGGTGAACACACTATTTTTGAAAGCGAGGTAAGATCGAGAATTTGTCGAGCAAAACTACGGGCAAATAATTCTTATCGTTATTTGTATAATTTTTGAGACACCATTCGATGTCTTGCTAGAAAAATATATGGGCGAAAGTGTTTTCCTTCTTTTGCCTAAGAAGGCTCCAACGGACAAAATCACGCATATGAGCTCGAAGGGTGACCAATCGGTGAAACCATGATGTGAGCAGTGGTCGGTTGAGATTTCAGCGTTTTGAATGCTTTTATGCAATCGGCATTAAAAAGTCGAAGCGAATCCTTCTCGAGAAGTTTTGTCATCGGACGGGATATTTTTGAAAAATCTTTGATAAAGCGGTGGTAGAAACCGCATGTCTAAAAACTTTTATTTCGCGTTAGTTGGTGGTGGAAGTTTCGTTGATAGCGTCAATTTTTGCTTTATCTACTTCCGGGAGATTTTGTGGCCAAGCACAATTTGATTACCATAAAGTGACATTTTTTCGATTAAGGACAAGATGTGCCACATCTTTCAAGCATTTTATCAAGATTGAAAAGACAAGCGGAATGAGTTTTCGAGCACGAAAAGTCATCCATGAAAACTTCCATGGAGGTTTCAAGCATGTCTTGGAATATGGCTATCATATACCTTTGAAAATTTGCAGGTGCATTACAAAGACCAAAAGGCATAGCCGATATCGTAGAGTTCCAAAAGGGCAAGTGAAGGTGGTCTTTTCTTGGTCATTAGGATCGATTGGAATTTGAAAGTATCCCGAAAATCCATCGAGGAAACAAAATTTATTCCTGCTAGTCTTTCAAGCATTTGATCCATGAAGCGAGTGAAAATGATCTTTCTGGTGGCTTTGTTTAATTTCACGATAGTCAATACAAGCAGCGCCAACCCGTGGCGATTCTAGTAGGAACTAGTTCATTACGTTAGATAGTCACAACCATCATTCCTCCTTTCTTGGGGACGGTGGCAAGGACCACTCAAGGATTTGTCCTCGATTAGGTAAATGATACGGCATCAAGAAGTTTGATGATTTCCTTTTTGACAACTACTTTCATGTTGGGGTTGAATCGGCGTTGGCGTTCCACAACAGTTTAATCCCATCTTCAAATTGATTTTTGTTTTCTGAAATTGGGACTAATTCACCGGATATCGGATGTTTTCCAATGAGAAAGCTCATTTATGATTTTTGAGGGCCGAAACTAAACTTTCTTTCTCCTTGTCCTCGGTAATGAAGATATACTCTAGGAAGAGTGAGTTTTCCTCCGTAAGCATATTCAAGATGATCGGGGAGGGTTTGAGTATGAGATCTGTTGGTGGTTCTTGAAGAGAAGATTTTGTTCTCATCTCTTCATCGAAATTTATTTCTTCAAAATTCTCTTCCTTCATTTCTTCCTCTTCCGTGTTACCTCCTTCGAACTCTACTTTCATAAAATCAGCAAACTCTTTGTCAAGGTCTGTTTCATTTATTTTTGAGTAGTCATAAATGGATCGGTCGTTAAGTAATGCATCTAATTCTTCGTCATAACCTCATCGATAACATCGATGTTGAAACAGTGTCATCTTTGGAACGTGGATAGCGCATTGCTTTATCGATTAGAAAGGTGATTGATCTTCTCCAACTCAAGGTTGATTTCTTTACCCTTTACTTTGATGATCGCGCCAGTATATTTCTGAAAGGTCTACCTAAGATGAGTGGGACTTTACTATCTTCTTCTATTTCCATGATTACAAAGTCCACGGGAAATATGAATTTACCAACTTATGAGCATATTCTCGAATTCCAACGGATATTGATAAGAATGATTTGATAATCGAATGCTCATCTTTGTCCGACTTAAGGCTATTGATGGATAATTTGGAATCGCGAATAAGGCATCAAATTGATACCTTGGCGCCTAGGTCGGCTAAAGCATTGCATTGAATATTATTCGAAGTGCATGGAATAAGAGAAATCCCGGGATCTCGAGAGATTTGGAAGAATTTTGTTTTGAGCGATGGTTGAGCATTCTTCGTTAAGGAAGGTAGCTGATATTTGTTCTAGCTTGCTCTTGTTGTTAAGAAGTTCTTTCAAAATTTCCCGAATTGGGCATTCATTTCTAAGACATCAACGAGGGACAGAGTCTTACCTCTTTGATAATTTCAATGAACTTCTTATATCGTTCTTCCATTTTTTTTCTTTCTTAAGGCATTGAGGATATGGAATTTTTGGTGTATATGCCGTGATGTGGTGAACGGTTTTTCTTTGGTGGTTTGCATTAGGTCGCTTTTCTGACTTCATCCTCATTATCTTGGTGGTGGATCGTCTGAGAGAGACCACTTCTTGAATCTGACATTGATATGCTCATTTTCTTGTTTGTGGTGGGCAGTGCGTTTTATCGTTTGATGGTTTTGGGTTGGATTAGGTGTTACTTGGTAATGAACGGATGGTGAGAGGAATGTTGGTCAGAAAATCTACCAAATTTGTTTTCGAGATCTTGGATAGATACTTGATGATTTTTCCGTCCCAAACTTTGGCTTTGAGATTGAAAAGCGATTTTGGTGAAATCATTCGTTGATTTTGAAGTCACGAATTCTCTCATGTTTTTCAATTGAGTTCTTCCATCTTTTTTCATAGTTTTGGTAGCTTAATGCGGTTCGGGGTTGATCACGATTGTTATCCTTTGGTTGTGGTCTTGCCAATTTCCGAATTTCTACATAATAACTACCACGATATCCTCATCTGGTATCCTCCTTGGACATAATTCACTTAGCCGTTAGGTCCACCCATGGGTTTATCGTCCTTTTCGAATGATGGGTGATTTCCTCCACAATTGTTGCATCTATCGCATTTCTTTCATTTCTCCTTTTGATATCTTTGTATTTCGAGTGCGATTTTTTGTCAAGGCTTCCATTTTCTCCATGAGTTTCGAGGTATCGGATTTTTCACAAAAGCAACGGTTTTGAAGGGGCTTGGTTTTTGAATCTTTAGACCAATCGAAGTTAAAATTACTCGATCTTGAGTAATTGATGTGCATCATTAGGAGTCTTATAGAGAAAAATTCCTTTGGCATCAAGGATACCTTGAGAGATTTCGTCTAGTCCATGGTAAAAGATTTGGATAATGGTTCCTTTGGATAGTCCATGTCCATGACAACTACGAAGCAAATCTTTCATCCAGCCAAGCCTTACAAGTAGTGATTCGCGGGGTTTTGTGTAAAGCTACGAATTTCTCCCATTAATCGATAAAACATGGCAAGTGGAAAGAATCGTCTTACAAAGGCTTGCCTCATTTCCTCCCAGTATTGATAATTCACAGGGTCAATTCATTGTACCATGCTTTTGCATCTCGTGATGATGGAAAAAGTTTGAGTATGATGACATTGACATCGGTGTCGCCATACCGGAACATGCCGCAAATTTCGATGAATTAGGCAAAGTGCTTATCGCGGATCGGTCCGTAGCGACCATCAATTGGCGGTCTTTGATCATAGAAAGATGATGACCCTTCGGTGAAGTTGTCACCAAGGTTGGCAATAACAATAGCACTCCCGGGAGTTGGTGCTACGGCTCGGGATGGTTCCCCATGGGTTGATTGTTTGCCATGGGAAAAGGCAAATTGGTGAAAGGGTTGTAAAGACTTTGGCTTCTAAAGGTTATCAAATGGTGGGTTT
>OU343224.1:329825869-329839675 GCA_910596185.1 Chrysanthemum makinoi
GATCTTTACACCCTCTCTAAAGAGGTTTTTCTTCAATCTTTTTTGTAGAAAACTAGAAGGGGGGTTGAATAGTTTACCGATTAAAAACTTTGTTTTGAAACTTATTGAAAGATCAATTGATATTGATCTTGAGTATGTTAATGAAATATGCAAGCAATATGTAATGAGTAAATAAGGAAAGAAATGATCAAACCACAACAAGTTGTTTATAGTGGTTCGGCCTACAAGGACTCTTTTTCCTTGCCCTACTCCACTCCCCGAGTCTCACTCTCGAGAGTTTAACTTCACTAGTCAACAAGCTCCTTTCACCGGCGGAGAAAACCTTTACACTTCGCACTATTTCCGACACTAAGCTAGATGTCGAGTTCTTTCCAAGGGTACAACTACTCCCACACACAATGTATTTTGAGGACTAAAATACTAACCACTCACACTCACAAGATTATGATGGTTTGATACAACAATGATATGAATCAACACTAGATAATACAACACTAAACAAACAAGACTTCCAACTTCGTGTTTGAAGCTTGAATGTGACTTGATCTTCTTTGCTACAAAAGAGATCACTAATATGATATGGCCGAGTTAGAAGGGTTAGAGAGAAGATATGTATGAGAGTATGTTAGAAAGGGATGAGAAACTACTTGGCTTGGCATTGCTATTTATAGCCAAATTGGACAGGAGCGTCCACGGACGAGGACCTAAAAAGGGTTCATAGTGTACCAAAATAGTACCTTGATCGGATCAAGATATCAAATCTGGTCTAAAGTCAACTCTATCTAAGTAAGATTGTGCAAGATATGAAGAGTACAAATCTTCACAAAATATCTAATGGAATCTTCCAATGATCTCCATGATGTAATACATGATGTCAAATGTCATATTACTATTAATAGAAATATGCAAATGCTTAAGTAGTGTTTGGTTTTAAGAACCTAACACATTCTACAAACTATTATCATACATAATGATTAGAGTCATATCAAGATGTTACTAATCATAAATGTAAATGCTTGAATGATGAATATATTGTTTAAGAAAGCTTGTTTTAATATCTAATAAACTTGACAAGCTTTAAGCTTTTATAAATTAAATTTACTTTTGTCGTTAACAAAACTTAGGCAAAGATCAAAAATATAAATAACGTTTAATGACGATATTTGTATTAACATTTTTATCAAAGAGTTGTCCTAATACATAAGACCTAAGTTCCTTTTATAGACAAGGAACACTATTCCCTTTATTGGGAAAAGTACAAGCATGCAACTAAAGTACAAGCATGCAACTAAATAATAAATGTAAAGCCCATACGCATGCCCATGCTAACCTTGGGCAGTACACTAAAAGCTATCCTCGGCAATGCAATAATAAAAGATGGGCTAGCATTAAATATCTGCGCCTCCCATCCTACGTGGATTCACTCTATTAGCATAGTCACGCGATTTACGCTACTACTTGGTAGAAATGTAACCAGCGAGATCCACTTGTGCTTGGCCGAAACCACGGCTTCACTACTTCAGGTAGATTCCACGGCCGGTACTTCAAGCGTTTCACTACTTCCGATAGATTCCGACGCCCGATTCTATTTGTTTCACTACTTGATTACTTCAAGCTGTTTCACTACTAAGTAGATTCCACGACTTAAGTACTTCAACTGTTTCACTACTTGATAGAATAACTTCGGCATAGTTCCTACTTTGTATGTTTATTTTACTTGTGAAAACTCTTCTTTGGCCAGAATCCATTGTTTCTCGACAGCAGAATCACATTTTTCACAGAATTCCCAACAATCCTCCCTAAACTGGAATTTAAATGAGACGATTGTAGAAGCCAAGAGGATTGTATCATTTAAGTTCGGTTCCGGATCTTTAATAATTTCGCTAGAGGATTTTTTTTTACCAACAAAGCTTCCCAACAATCCTTCCCAACAATCTTTAACACTCGAACGGAGGATTGTACTTTCGAACATCAACGAAACAAAATAATTTCATCTCTATGATGACCAAACTTTGAAAGCGAGGTCTTTGCGACAACAAATGACATAAGGTACATCAATACATATCGGTTTCATACTATTCTCATCACATCCGAGTGTGTTAACTCTGTGAGAGAGGTGAATCATTGAAAGCGATGGATTTGATGTCTCTTTACCAATAGCCATCACTCTTGGAGTAGCCAAATGTTTAAGTTGAAAACTATGGTACGATAACCATCGATTTATTGGCAAACCAAAGCAACCATATAACGGATTTGATATGTCTTTACGGAGCCGTTTGCTCGGGACTAGCCAACCCTTTGATGGAATGCCGTCATCATCATGGTGAATTGATTACCATTTATGGATTTCGTGACCTTTACCACAAGCCATAATCTTGTGGGCTGTATCTTGTGTCGAGAAAAGACATGGTGAGATGAAAACCATGAGTGGTGGGGTAATGAACCAACACCAAAACACGCAATCAAGAATGAGTAGAATGAACACATGCGAGGTTAGAGGGTTTTTTTTAACTAAGAAAGAATAAAAAATAACCAAAACATGTACAAGATACCAACAAGCAAATGTGAGAAACCAAGACAAATGTAGTGTCGTGAAACACTAAGCCTCCCTGGTATGAGGATCCAAACAAATTGCAAAAATGGTTAGACTAAAAAAATTACAACAATAAGCCTCCCAGGCTTATGCCTCCCTCAATCAATCACGCTGACCGCGGACTTTTGTTCTTGGGTACCCAGAATGAACGTTTTCTTTGAGTTTTCCAAGAATAACATGTTGAGGGCTTAACAACATTTGCCACACTAACTCCACCATGTGCCTTGGTCATATGAGATACATAAGGTGTATATGATTGAAAATAAGAACTTTTAGGTCTATAGGGCATAAGCCTAGCCTTCGTTCCACAACGGTAGTCACGGTGAAGAATATCCTCCACCGAGGGCTGGAAAGGCTTATGAGCACGGTAGCGGCTTGAATGCATACACCTTTGGTTTACCCGGTAGGAGCTGGTTTACTGCTCTCACATATGCTGATTTGGGAACAAATGGAGGAATACTAGCAACATTAGTCCATGTGGGTCTAGAAGTCTTATGGCCGGAGGAAACACTCATCTTTTTCTCATGATAATCACAGTCTATAATAAGATGGAGTTTACTACCACACACAAACAAGATTTCTTCTTAAATGACTTATTCTTAACACACCTTTGTTTATTACATTTAAACTTATCGGAAAAAGTAGAAGCAAATTTGTGTTTAATAGCATAAGCAAGCCGGCTTTGTTTGAGCTCATCATCAGCTACTATGGACTTGGGTGTGGTCATGGATGTGCTACTAGCATTCGAGTTTTCACTTGAATCACATGAGGTATAGTCGGTGGACTTTAGATCACGATGACTCGTCAAACAGTAGAACAAAGAGCGGCGTCGATGGTTTGCTACTAAGGTGCGTAAGTCACTTGACTTTTGCCATATAAATGGTGTGATCCATCAAAGTCAGCAGTAATTAAGTCGGTGGGCATGAATTCACCTCTAATAGGTCCAGGGGCGGCATGTAAATCACCTTCCTTTTTAAAATTAGCTAAGCTTCACCGGTGTGGATTTACGACCATCATTCATAGCTTCCAATCCTACATACTTTTGAAAACCTAAACCTAGGCGATTCTGATTATTTGTTATAGATTTCTCTAGCCGTTGTCACACGAGATTAACCATTGTTTATGCCTAGCTATTTCCTCGGCCGTTTTTCTTTAAGCTCTAGGTTCTCGAGACAAAGCTTGACCTTTGCTTTCTCTCGGATATTTTCAAATAATCATTTGCAACTTCTAGATCACTTTCTAGCATTCTAATCTTTTCCTCATAAGCCACTTGATTCTTTTGAAACCATACCTTTTGTCTTTCTAGTGTTTTTAATGCTAGTTTATGAGCTTCATTATCAACGTAGCATTCATTATACTTAGGTTTCATATCATCGTGAGCTGCTTTTAGTTCATTATATCTCTCTTTACAACTATAATCACAAGTATGTACACGAGAGATGCCCATAAAAGCAAATGGCGGACTAGCAAATCCTTCAACATAACCTTCACATCAACTTCCTTGCTCATCTTCTTGAAATCAGCCTTTTCACCAAACCTTGCTTTGATAGCATTCCATATAAGATTTCCATCATCCATATGGCGAAAATCGCTATGATCGGCAGGAATAGATTTAAGCAAGATAGTTGCGGCCTTTGACTCTCTTTTATGCGGCAATGTGTTCATCTGCTTGATCGTTGGAGGACCGAATAATGAAGTTACCATCACGATCATTTCCAACCCTTTTAAAAGCTGTTGCCATTTTGGATCACCTTCGGATATTCATATCATTATTCATGATCCAGTGTTTCATCTTTTAGCCCAACTGTACTCATCATCCATCAAATAAGGAAATATAACATCATCCCTATGATTATCAAATTACGCCATGTTGAGGAGAAAAGATTTCGCAATTTGAATGTAGCAATAAAATTCCAGGCAACAACCTTATGAACTAAGTGAAACAATAAAATAGTGGGGACCAAATTTTGTTTAACCTTACGTAAACCTCCGGCGAAGCGGTGAGAGAAAAATTTGACTACGCGTGTGATCTCATGTGATAGACCTCTACACTTTGTAACCCACGTGATAACCCAATGACCAATGATTAATGATCCACACCATAACCATCATACATCACCCATATTGAATTTAGCGAAATGAATAAAAATTCTGTCGACCCAATCGGTAACCCTTTTCCCGTCAACCATCAAAACCCTCGTGGGTTACGAACCACGATCCAGCGTGTTTATATCATACCACAGAATATGGAAATCAAATCAGCCAATAGGTATAAAGGCGACACTTTTGGTCTTTAGTGACACTTTTGGTGTTACTAAAACTTGAAAAATTTAACTTACATGATGGTTTGCCGGTGATTTTACTACGGCGTGTATCTTTTGACTGAGACCTCAGATCAACAATCCCTTCGGTGGAAACCTTCCTTGATATACCAAGAGCTTCCAGTCCAAATTTTATGCCGATCCAACGGTTAACGACCAAGTTATGACTATTTCAAAACAGTCTTTGAAGTATCCTTACGGATCTTTTTCGTAGACTTCTGGTGATAACTTTTATTGGAAGCTCGATTGACAATCCCTCGGTGAAGCTTTAGATTACTATACGAGATGCACCGGAATAAATTGTAGCTTCGATCCAGCGGTTCAAGACAAAGTTATCGCTGTTTTAAAAGCGGCCAATGATAGAACTACGAAAATTACTAACAACTTGAGTTTTGAATCTTTTCTTGAAAAACCTTGTAAACTCAAGATCAAGAGCCAACAGCTCACGATACCAATTATAAAATCCTAGATCGGACTCAACTAGAGTGTATAATAACAATGATTGGTGCCGTGGAATAATAAGAACACAATCAAAGTTACCAACAAGGTTTTTCTTATAAAAACAATGATCCTCTATGGATCTTTACACCCTCTCTAAAGTGGTT
This sequence comes from Chrysanthemum makinoi, assembly GCA_910596185.1. Classification (NCBI taxonomy): domain Eukaryota; kingdom Viridiplantae; phylum Streptophyta; class Magnoliopsida; order Asterales; family Asteraceae; genus Chrysanthemum; species Chrysanthemum makinoi. The sequence goes on from OU343224.1 coordinate 329,831,389, forward strand.
TTTCTTCAATCTTTTTATCAAAGAGTTGTCCTAATACATAAGACCTAAGTTCCTTTTATAGACAAGGAACACTATTCCCTTTATTGGGAAAAGTACAAGCATGCAACTAAAGTACAAGCATGCAACTAAATAATAAATGTAAAGCCCAATGCATGCCGCTAACTAACAGCATGCGTACAAAAAGCTATCTCAGGCGTTACAATAATAAAGATGGGCTAGCATTAAATATCTGCGCCTCCCATCCTCGTGGATTCACTCTATTAGCATAGTCGCGATTTACGCTACTACTTCATGAAAATGTAACCGGAGAATCCACATTAGCCAGCGAAACCCGCGGCTTCACTACTTCAATAGATTCCACGGCTTGATGCTTCCATTTGTTTCACTACTTGTAGATTCCACGGCCCGATTACTTCACTACTTGATACTTCAAGCGTTTCACTACTTGGTAGATTCCACGGCTTGATACTTAATTGTTCACTACTTCATTAGAATAACTTCAGTATAGTTCCTACTTTGTATGTTTTATTTTACCAGTGACTCTTCTTCGTGAGAATCCATTGTTTCTCGTCCCAGAATCCTTTGTTTCACAGAATTCCCAACAATAAACCATATAATGAATTCTACAGGTGCTGCTTAATTCTTGTACTTGCTCAAAACCGTTGTCGTTATGTTCATGCGCTCATGAATCGGATAGAGTAGTGCGGCTAACCTAGATATGAACCTACCGTTTCGGTAGGCGTCCAAAAAAGCTCAAAGATCTTCGTAAAGATTATGCCTTATTCCTTTTATATAATATCCAATTCGCGGTCTCGTGACGGTTGTTTGTTCATGGTTGTTGTTATTGTAGGTATAATTATAGTACCGGATCACGGGTTGTAGTAATTTACATGGAAAGCCTGAGCCTCGAAGCTATCAACCATTGAGGTTAGTTCACTATTAACATTTTATGTATTGTAAATATTTTGGTCCGTCTATATCTTTGAATTCCTATTTGGTTATTCTTTATTTTAGCCATGTTAAATTTTTCCTCTCTATTATTCTTACAATTGAAAACGATAGATAAAATAACTCATGATCATTCCCAATTAGTCTCACATTCAAATATTTTTGTCACATGCAGGCTGGAAGTGACATGTGGTGTTTTGACATGGTCTTTAGGTGAATGGGCTATTTTTGCTATTGGGCATCGGTTTGCGACTAAGTTTACGGATAAGTGATCCGGATGGGTATGTTCATAAACTAGAAGAATGCGATTCACGAGTGTGAAGGGTGTGTTCTTATACTTGTTGGTGATGTTCTTGATAATAAGTATAGGCAATATGTTACTACTGCGTACGGTATCAAGAAATTACGATTACTAGCTTGCCATAAAAACACAAATTTATATTTCATTTTCTCATAAAGATATTTGTGTCTTTCTTACATTTAAAGACAGACTATTTTGAATATCATATGCGAAAAGCCCAAGTACACTGCACTTGCAAGTTATGAATGATTGTTAAACTTTAATCTTTGGGGTATTTCACGGGTTGTAGTAACCCGGTTTTAATCTTTGATTATTGTGGAGATGAAATCGAGAAGCACTCAAGACTTTAATTGGTCAAGGTGGAGGTTAGAGATGGTCTTTGAAGTGAGACTAAAATTGTTTGGACATCAAAGAAGAGGCGACATGCGTGAGTAAGCGCTTAACCATCAACTTTAAGCAACTAGCAAACTAAGCATAAATTTTTTGATTTTTTCTTTATATAGAACAACTAGATAAGCTAATGAAATTACTGTTTTTAATTTTTAAAAATTTTTATAACCCTTAAAAATGACTTAAAATAGCTTTGAAACCCAGACTAAAATAAGTCTTAGGAATGAAATGGTGTAATGACTGAACCAAAATGGCCAAACTAGGGTCACTTTAAGCACAAATTAAGCTACATAACCGATGATATGTTACGTAGGGAGATACTCGGTGAACGGATCTCACAAGTTATACCATGGTGATGGTGGATGATGCGCATGAACGGATTTTATCAACCAACATTGTGCTTTCGGTTTGGTTAAGGATATTCTTTGGGTTCGTTCTAACCTCAAGGTGCTTATATCAAGTGCGACAATGGATGCTCAGAAATTTAGTGAATATTTTGACTCTTCACCGATCATTGACATTCGAAGGCGATTTCGGTATAAATACACTACACCAAAGCACCAGCGGATTACATGGATCTTTGCTATTATCGGGGCTCTTGATTCATATTCTTGAATCACAAGAGGAGATGGTGACATATTGATCTTTTTCCTTTGGACAAGAGGAAATAAAGCTTGACCAAAGTGATCCTTAAACATTGAATGAGGGGATTTGGTAGTAAAATACTAGAGCAAATTATATGACCTATTCGCCATTATTCCCAGCGAGCCGAGGATAAATATTTCTACCAACTCTGAAGGGCTGAAGGTGGTCCCGCCACTAATATTGCGAGAAAACATCATTGACCATCGATGGTATCAAGTGCGTGATAGATCCCGGATTCAACTACTACATAAAAGAAAAGTGCACTTTGAGATTCAATGGTGGAATGGTGCCCAATTTTAAATAGGGCAATTTCTTCACTTCGTTCTTTAAATGAAAAAAATTATTTGTCTTTTCTTTCTTTACTAATGTTCTTTTCTAAGCGATTATTGTGAGAAGAAAAGGGTGCATTCCCACATGCGATTTCACCATTAACAAATGGAATGACAAGGCTTCTTTTTAAGGTAGCTCCCTTGGGACTATTGGTCAAGAATGATGAAGTTTAGATAAGTGGCGGGACATGTTTGGAGCCATCTAATGGACGTGAGCTGTTTGCATGAGGATTTGTTCCACATCATTTATATTGTTATTTATGCTCTTGTGGCTTTCTTACTTTACTTGGAGCTTGGGGCGGTCTTGGTAAAGGTAAAGTTAACATCACATTTTCGGTATTAGTTTGATATTTATCATATTTCAATTAACTAATAATGTCATAATATGTTTGTTTTTATCTTTATCACGGTCGATGGCCATTTATTGATTTATCTTGCTTTTTAATGGTTTTTTGAGGTTGCTATATATCATAGTTTATGTTCTTGATTAGATGGATTGTATATGTTTAGGTATATTACGACATGTTCTTTTAAATCGGTTGGAGTTGATGGGTTGTAAGCTTGACATTCTTTTAGGTTTGCTCATCACCTTAATCCTTTTCTTGTGATTAAATCAAAATTTTTCATGCATGTTAGCGATTATAAGTACTTATGAGAGTTGGGCATGGCTTTCATTTTTCTACTAGGTTTAAATTTTGTAATTCATGCATTTTATACGATGAAAAATAAGTGTGTTTATTCAAGAGTGACGAATATCAATACCGTTAATGCGTCATTCCATTTATGTACAACAAGCAAATAGGATACCCAGGCGAGTAGGACTATTTTAAACATACATTTTATTTTATTTGAAATAGGCTTTGATGCGGTTTTGACATTTTTCTTTATTTTCTTTAGGATGTTCATCACTTCAAGTGCGGTTTTTACGACAGAAGAATCTAGCAATGAGATCTCTTGCAAAACTTGTCTATCAAGCACGAATCTATGTGGCACGCTTGAGTCAACACACATTCTATGTATTAGCAACAACATAGGCCAATGGTAAGAGCTGTACAATCTTGTGTACACTATTATTTCTTACATATTGTAGCCAATCTCCCGCGTCCACAAATGCTATCCAGTGCGCATGTATAATGTTTAGTTAAACTAAATAAAGAAACCAAAAGTACATTAGTTTGGCGGTTTACTTTTGCCCATCCGAGCTTCCGCCATCATTTTTTGATTACATTGGATTTGGTTTCTTCACTCAATTATGTGCAATAATAAAGTGAAACCATGTTATTTGTAGGTTCCATCTTATCGGATGCTTTGGGATCAGAAACATGAAAAATTACTTGACCACACCCACTTACTGCTCCATTGGGAGATGCATGTTAAAGGTTGGATCGGATTCCCATCGAGGTGAGAAGCTGCGGTTGTAGAAAAGTGAGTGAGCGGTCCGGTAGATCCGAACCGGTAACCCATCACCAGAATAACACGCATGTATCGAGTGCATACATGAGGCAAAAACCAGCGAATCAAGGAAAAAAGTCAATCGTATCTCCATACGAAGTTGATAGCATCACGATATCGAGCTTTGAGATGCCTAATTGGGAACATAGGGGTTCGAGATGACTGATATTTATTTGCTAAAGCTGGATTAAGTAGGCGTCGGTACATGTAATTATAATTATAGATAGGTTATTAGCGACATTAAGTTTGAGTTATTTAATTATGGCCATTGATTAGCTTTCCTATGAATCGTACCCTTTTAAACTCCACCTATATAAATGGGATTTGATGATGTTTAATGCCTACGTACCTAAAGGGGTAGAGGAGCATTACATAGCATCCATACTTAGCGATACATTTTTTTTAAATCTGGAAGGATCTTTGCATTATTGTATTTTTTGTGGGTTTAAGTTGCACTAATAAGGTACCAACTTAGTCTCAGTTAGCATCTTTTAAGCTTATTTCGGTAAAATCACGGATAGAAGATTTTGGGAGTGTAAAAGATCATCACAATCATTAGTTTTGGTAAAATGTAAGCTTATCATGTTATGACCTACGTATCTGATTTTGGAACTTAAATAAGAAGCGGCAGGGAAGGTTATCTTGACGTATGGAAGTGGTTTTAAAGGTAATTCTTATTTCAAAATGTTTTTAACATAATGTTGAATATGAGATATATTTTATTTAAGGTAATGTTTCCTCAAAGCGTATGGAAGTGGCAAGGGTACTCATTAGTCAAAATTCAAGTCAAAGATGGTCCCAAGCTTTTATTTGATGTGTTGCACTTAACTCATATGAAATATAGGTGTTCTTTGGTGATGACACGGTGACGAGGAGCCGACCAGCAACGGCAACTATAAAGCGACCATCAATGGCCACGTCACCAAAAGATCTATCCGAATCCGAAAAGATTGATATTATAAATGATGGCTTTTCGATGGTGCAAGAGTATGAAATTAGTGAAAGGAATCTAATCCAAGGTACATAACTAAAGTTCTTATCTTTAGTATAAGAAGATTCAAACTAACCCTGATGTTTTAGAATGGGATCTTTGATCTTACATATTGAACTTATCTCTTAAAGCATACAATTATTGGAAACTTTTATCCATCCATGTTTGCTAGGATTTCAAGATTTTTTGAAACTTTAAAGGCATTGTAACATGACATCAATCTTTATTAAGTATGTTGTATACATTTCAGGTCTTGAGAGAGTCCATGGGTTCACTTTTGTAGATACTTGGATGAGGATAAAAGAAGAAGATGGTTTGGACTTGAGAGAAAGACTTCGTCAAGGTATGAATTTTGTAGCTACTTTGTTTATGTGGGAAGGGGAAATTACCATGTGGGTTTGCCATTGAGCGTTCCCATGGATTCAAGATGCACACACCTAAACTATATGTGTTGATTATTTGCGGCTTAGAGCATAGAAGAACCTTGGACGATCTTAGATGATGATGCTCGGCGAACTCTTTCATTGCACCGTGACATGATATTAAAGAAGACCGTCGGTTAATATGTAACACTTTCAATCAATAATTTATGTTTGTTAAAAATTAGGGGCGTGTCAAGTGTGAACAAAATGTTTACTTATGATCATAGTGGTTTTAGCTAGCGATATAGTAAATTCTAGAAATGACTGAACCGAGAGCATAGCGGTGATGGACCAGATTTGTCGGTTCTTGATTTTGCCATTACGGACGAGCTTTGCAAATCTCTATTATTATTGAATAAAGGATTATTTATCGAAATCAACTAACTCCACGAAGGATGTACTTATGCAACATGGCCTTTAACGGGTTTGAAATTTGAGTTGATGAATACGAGAGATCATGGGAGCAAAATGAAGAATTGGTTTGAAAAATGGTGAATACAACTTATGAAGGGCGTCATGATCATGATATGCCGCAACGGTCGGGACCGATTACACCAAATATGTCGAGAAGCTGGGCGGCACCACATCTATTGACAATGATGGATCAAGACCTCACCGAGTGCGGTGCTATGGATATGGTTCTTTACGTTAGTGCTAGAAGTACACCACGGTTTATCTATTTTACCTTGCCTATTGTTCTACCCTTAGGTTTCAACGGTAGTGTTACATAGTGTTGTTATATACCCATAAATCGTTTATGATTGTTAGATTCAAGATTGGAATATTTGGATGAGCTATAGATATCATAAACAAATTTTAATATTTGATTTTGTTAACTTTAAATATTTGAGGAGCACAAGTTGCTCATGTTTAATGACATGGACCATGGTGGTTGCGGCTCTGTACACTTGACTTGTGTGAAATCAACCACAAGTACTTTCATGTTCATTGTGGAGTATATCGGTTCATATCTCATGTCTTTGAAGCTCTTTTATCCACATCTTTTTTATAAAAATAATGGGATGAAAAGTGTCACCAATACATCACCAATGTTTCTAAAGTTCGAAAAGCGATCAATGATTTAAGTAGTTTGAGTTTTGAGTAACTCGACATCTCAGGTACTTTGCATTGCCAATTCGTACATGACAATATAGCGACCTCGATTTGTAAATAATGTACGGCCTGCATTAATTTAATTGATGTGTAGGCGTTTTTGAAAGTACATAACCAAATGCACCAAGTCAGCTATAGCTCTGAACGTTTACACTTTATGGAGAAAACCTCACCATCGGTAGCCCAAAGTATTTTCAATCTTCGTCACGTTTGTGTTACGTCATTTATATGCAGAACATATATAATGGTTCATGATGATGCACATTAAAGTATGTACGCGGTTTATTATCACAACTTTATCCATATCTTCCAGGCACTGTAAGAAGATTTAATATCAATCTTATATTCTTTGCTTATTTAAAGCAGTAAAAATGAAGTGCGTGCCACTAATATGCGTTTTTTTGTATGAAAAACAGGATATTGCAACTCTTCGTGTCGTCAATGTTAGGTATCATTGTGTGTTTGCATTTTCATATAAATTATATATGGAGTTGTCTCTAAATTTTTTGCAGTTTGCAGACTAATTAGTCAAAAAGCAGATAATGGAACTCACCACAGTTAGTTGTGAAACTTTCGCTAACTCAGTTGCAGCTAATATTGAAGATGTTGCGTGGACGCCTTTATAACGATATTTATAAGGCTTGCTCGCCCATCAAACGAGCTATGCTTTGGTACTTTGTTCTTGCGTACCACTTTTATTCTTTTTTTCTCTCATATTCGATAACCGTTTATTTCTTTTCGTTCTTAATGCCTTCAATAAAAAATTTGGTATGTGTATATCTTATTTTCCGTTAACTTATTTTTTCAAAACGATAATTTTGCTATAGCAAATTATGTCAACGATAATTATAAGACATGCCCGCCCATTGGGCAGGCTTCGAAAACTAGTATATATATATATATATATATATATATATATATATATATATATATATATATATATATATATATATATATATATATATATATATATATATATATATATACCTTTTGAACAGATGAGGTAACTTTGTGCTCATGTCCGCTTTTGTTTTTGAGTAATATTACTGCATCACAAAGTATTTTGCAAAACATGATAATTAGACATTAGTTAAATTGGGTATACTGACAAAAGGGTTTGTGTCAAGACTAACATGAATAATAGTCTCCAGTTTGTAGACACATTCTTTCAAACTCTTGATCTCTTTAGGTAGAATCAACAAACTCTCGCATAAACGCTCCAAAGCCTTAACCCGAAGCATACAACTCTGCCTAAGTGGATGTGCCTCTCTATCTTTGTCCTTAGTTGTGCGAGCTGATGATAATTTTTTTAGATAATCACTAACCCCCCCCCCCGTATTCAATAGGATGAGGTGCTCTCGGTGTATACCACTGTTAGGAATTGGAAATTCCATAGTGAAGTGTCGGTCACCCCAAATATAATTTAGCATAAGTTAGCTCGTAGACATATCGTTATTAAGTAGTTTATTAGTTAGTTTGTAGCGTAGTTTAGTTTAGTGCAACACCGTGGAGGAAGGACGGGTCTTTACCCACTGTATGCCTGATCCACAGTCCGAAGGAGGACGTTTAGTTTGTAACTATAAATACCCTCTACCTCCCAAGCTAGAGGGTTGGACCTTTCACTCAATCTAACCTTTCTTTCTTTGTTTACTTTCTCTCTCTAGAAAGGCTCCCACCTTCTACTTTCTCTCTCTAA
>OU343224.1:329839775-329906660 GCA_910596185.1 Chrysanthemum makinoi
TATATATATATATATATATATATATATATATATATATATATATATATATATATATATGGTGGTTAATGTAAGAGATTTTTAAAGTTGTTAAAACTTATTTGGACTTTCAACTAGATTAGATAATTTAATTGATGATGATACGAAATACTTTTTTTTATTTTAAAATCTTTCTAGTTCCATAATTTTGTGATCCACGAAATATTTTTTATAAAACCTTTTTAGTGATACCAATGTTTCCAACTCAAAAAATAATATTTGGTACACAATTTTAATAACACCAATACATCATCACTTTGAATACTGACACACAAGTACACAACATATTCATACCTACACACAAGTACATATATTACAACATGGTACACTATTAAAACCTTGAAATCCAAATCAAACTCATAAACAAGAGTGTTGAACTCTTAATCTTAAACGACATGCATCACCTTAAACGGTGTATCATCTTCAAACGTTTGAGTTCGAAATAGTCTAGTAACCCATCGACACACAACTTTGATATACCCGATTTACGATCACTAACAAGAGTTTCATGTTTTTTTTTTATTATTCTTTGCTTTCATAGGTTGATGCCAACTACATTAAAAACAATCAAACATTCGTTGAAGAACGTCATGATCACTAAATTCTCAAAAGAAGGCATCATGCTTCTTGGACAATTCTTGTGGCAAAAACATGTACTCCCTCCGTCCCAAATTAATTAACCTCATTTGACTTTTTGAAGTCTTAATTTCTCAACTTTGATCTTAAATATTTTTATTTATGTTATATAATAATTTATATAAAATATATGAATGGATTGTCTTTTTAATGTTTTTTCATTGGTGTAATTTTCATTAAGTATTACATAACACATACAAATATATTAAAGATCAAAGTTGAGAAATTAAGACTTCAAAAAGTCAAATGAGGCCAATTATTTTGGGACGGATGGAGTATCTATCGCTAAAAGTCAAAGTTTACAAAAATATATACATACATGATACATGTCGCTAAAAGTAAAATGTATCTATTCTTGATTTTTATATATTATTGTCACATACTAAAATAACAAGTCAACGGGGCACAAAAATGTTTTTAACCAATCATCTCTCGTTGGAATCTTGGTTAATTATTTTATTTTGGGGCATTTACATACATCCTCACCCAAACTTCAATAATTTCATATTTTCTCAAAGCATGGTTTAATAGCATTGTACATCATGCATTAGAAACTTGTGTTTTAGGGAAATATGTAATTTTTGAAGTTTCATTGGGTATATATAAATTCCCCCTTTTATTTTTGTTTTTACTTATTGAGCGTCCAGAAGTCTTATTTCGAACTAATAAACGAGCAAAATCTAATACAAAACCGACTAGTTCTTTATGGAAACCAAGCGATGCTTGAGATTCGGTACGGATATATAGGTGGTTGGGTATCACCTTCTCCACAAATCGAAACCAAACAAAAGCAGATTCCGGCACATCGAGTATATCGTGGTTGGGTATCACCGGCTACACAAATCAAAACCAAATTGCACCAGATTCCGGTACATTGGAAATACTATGGATTTGAGTATCACATGCTACACTTAATATATCGTCACGACGGTGACTAGATCTGACGGTTCGGCGACTATATCTGACAGTTGGACAAAAAACGCGATTTAATATCCGAGAACATGGTCGTTGTGGTTTGGAATCCAACAGTGATTCCGATAGCGATTTAACTAGATCGAACAGCGCTGATGGTGTTTGACGGTGAATCCGACTAAATAAATAAAACCAACAATAAAATCGTTGGCCATAAAAAAAGGAAAAATAAAGGTTGTGCCGAATTTGTTTTAATGGTAGATCGTTTGTATGGAGGTTGATGGGAGTTATCTAGGTATGGAGTTTATGTTTTTTTGGATGAGAGAAGCCTTTTGAAATTATTGTTGAGAGTAAATTACGTTCAGAGGTTTAGCATAAATTGAGGATGGGTCAAATGTCAATACTACTCTTATTTGCATATTAATGATTTTAGAGTTATTAATTAACCAACTTCCACTTGTCACATCACTATTGGTTCTCACTTTAATAATTTTAAAAAAGTTCTTACTTGATTTCAATTATATATATATATATATATATATATATATATATATATATATATATATATATATATATATATATATATATATATATAGAGTGGCATTTTTGTAGTGTACACCTTAAAATAGAAAATAATAGGCATTAATATAGACCGTTGGATGCATCATTGTAGATGTGACTTTGACTTTTATTAAATAATTATTAATAATGGCTTTTTTGTAAATTAGTGCAATGTTAGTGGCATTTAAACATATTATGCTTGTTTTAATCAACATTAAAGTGTATCTATTCTTGATTTTTATATATTATTGTCACATACTAAAATAACAAGTCATTGGGGGCACAAAAATGTTTTTAACCAATCATCTCTCGTTGGAATCTTAGTTAATTATTTTATTTTGGGGCATTTACATACATCCTCACCCAAACTTCAATAATTTCATATTTCCTCAAAGCATGGTTTAATAGCATTGTACATCATGCATTAGAAACTTGTGTTTTAGGGAAATATGTAATTTTTGAAGTTTAAATATATATATATGAAATTCCCCCTTTTATTTTTGTTTTTACTTATTGAGCGTCCAGAAGTCTTATTTCGAACTAATAAACGAGCAAAATCTAATACAAAACCGACTAGTTTTTTATGGAAACCAAATAGTAGCAGATTCCGGTACACCGGATATATCGTGGTTGGGTATCACCTTCTCCACAAATCGAAACCAAACAAAAGCAGATTCCGGCACATCGAGTATATCGTGGTTGGGTATCACCGGCTACACAAATCAAAACCAAATTGCACCAGATTCCAGTACATCGGAAATACTATGGATTTGAGTATCACATGTTACACTTAATATATTGTCACGACGGTGACTAGATCTGACGGTTCGGCGACTATATCTGACAGTTGGACAAAAAACGCGATTTAATATCCGAGAACATGGTCGTTGTGGTTTGGAATCCAACGGATTAGATAGCGATTTAACTAGATCGAGCAATGGCCGATGGTGTTTGGGTGAATCCGACTAAATAAATAAAACCAACAATAAAATCGTTGGCCATAAAAAAAGGAAAAATAAAGGTTATGCCGAATTTGTTTTAATGGTAGATCGTTTGTATGGAGGTTGATGGGAGTTATCTAGGTATGAAGTTTATGTTTTTTTGGATGAGAGAAGCCTTTTGAAATTATTGTTGAGAGTAAATTACGTTCAGAGGTTTAGCATAAATTGAGGATGGGTCAAATGTCAATACTACCCTTATTTGCATATTAATGATTTTAGAGTTATTAATTAACCAACTTCCACTTGTCACATCACTATTGGTTCTCACTTTAATAATTTTAAAAAAGTTTTTACTTGATTTCAATTTATATATATATATATATATATATATATATATATATATATATATATATATATATATATATATATATATATATATATATATAGAATTAAGCGTTATTGTGGTGCACACCTTAAAATAGAAAATAATAGGCATTAATATAGACCGTTGGATGCATCATTGTAGATGTGACTTTGACTTTTATTAAATAATTATTAATAATGGCAGTTTTGTAAATTAGTGCAATGTTAGTGGCATTTGAACATATTATGCTTGTTTTTTAATCAACATTAAAGTGTATCTATTCTAGATTTTTATATATTATTGTCACATACTAAAATAACAAGTCAACGGAGCACAAAAATGTTTTTAACCAATCATCTCTCGTTGGAATCTTGGTTAATTATTTTATTTTGGGGCATTTACATACATCCTCACCCAAACTTCAATAATTACATATTTCCTCAAAGCATGGTTTAATAGCATTGTACATCATGCATTAGAAACTTGTGTTTTAGGGAAATATGTAATTTTTGAAGTTTCATTGGTTATATATGAAATTCCCCCTTTTATTTTTGTTTTTACTTATTGAGCGTCCAGAAGTCTTATTTCGAACTAATAAACGAGCAAAATCTAATACAAAACCGACTAGTTCTTTATGGAAACCAAACAGTAGCAGGTTCCGGTACACCGGATATATCGTGGTTGGGTATCACCTTCTCCATAAATCGAAATCAAACTAAAGCAGATTCCGGCACATCGAGTATATCGTGGTTGGGTATCACCGGCTACACAAATCAAAACCAAATTGCACCAGATTCTGGTACATCGGAAATACTATGGATTTGAGTATCACATGCTACACTTAATATATCGTCACGACGGTGACTAGATCTGACGGTTCGGCGACTATATCTGACAGTTGGACAAAAAACGCGATTTAATATCCGAGAACATGGTCGTTGTGGTTTGGAATCCAACAGTGATTCCGATAGCGATTTAACTAGATCGAACAGCGCCGATGGTGTTTGACGGTGAATCCGACTAAATAAATAAAACCAACAATAAAATCGTTGGCCATAAAAAAAGGAAAAATAAAGGTTGTGCCGAATTTGTTTTAATGGTAGATCGTTTGTATGGAGGTTGATGGGAGTTATCTAGGTATGGAGTTTATGTTTTTTTGGATGAGAGAAGCCTTTTGAAATTATTGTTGAGAGTAAATTACGTTCAGAGGTTTAGCATAAATTGAGGATGGGTCAAATGTCAATACTACCCTTATTTGCATATTAATGATTTTAGAGTTATTAATTAACCAACTTCCACTTGTCACATCACTATTGGTTCTCACTTTAATAATTTTAAAAAAGTTCTTACTTGATCTCAATTTTATATATATGTATATATATATATATATATATATATATATATATATATATATATATATATATATATATATATATCGTAAAAAGAATAAAAATAATTTTTTTTAAACAAAATTCTCCAAAAATTCTAAAAAAATTCCACAAGATCGTGTATGTTGGTGCACAAAACTTTTGCGAAAACTTTTTTTTTATAGTTTTGAGTTTTGATACGTTTTTTTTAATGCACAAAAAGCGAATTTTGATCTTGTAAAATTTTGATGCACAAAATTTCGTCTTGTTTTAGTTAGATCTGTAATGTTATTTTGATGAAAAAAGTCCAAAGAAGTTGGGTGCAAAAACAAATTTTTGATGCACAAAAAAAGCGATTTATCTTATGGCTTGTATTTTTTCATAATTTTTTGAGGAAAAGTATCCTTTTGAAAAGCGTTTTCACAACTTTTCATGCACCGTCATACCCAATCTTGTGGCATTTTTTGGAATTTTTGAGAACTTTTTGAAAAAAAATCTTTTATTTTTTTTCACGGATATTTGTCTTTTTATTTGATCTTTACCCTATATATATATATATATATATATATATATATATATATATATATATATATATATATATATATATATATATATAACAGGAGGCATTTGGCATTAATGCCACCTGATATGACACCTCAATGCCAAATAATCAAATTTCATGCCACATAAGCATTTGTTGTCCAACTAAGCAATTAATTGTTAATTTTGGTTTTTTTTAATTTTGGATTTTTTTAAGATTTTTGAAAATTGTTTTATAAAAAGGTTCCTGAGATTGAACCTTGGTTGTTTTGATAAATAACTTGTGTGTTTACCACTTGAGCAACAAGTTATTTTGATAATTATGTTGCATATTATAATCTATAAATGCAATTATGTAGGAGAATCCCTACAACTTAGGTTACCCTAATAAAACATATACGAAATTTTTTTTTAAGTTCATTCATAATATCTTTTTTTCTCAGAACCCTAATATCATATTTTTTTCACACATCTCATCTGCACTGAATCAATCACAAACTCATAATTGTAAGCCTAAGCTTAAAAAATTGGATTTAATATAATGCTATCAAGTGCATGCATGTGATCATGTAACCGATTTAATATGTATGTAGGATGAGTCTTGATTCAAAAAGCAACTATGAATCAAAACAAGTTACCACCGTTGTTTGACGAAGATCACGATTGAGGTGTAGGTACGAATGTCTTCTTAGATCGAAGCACCCTAATGTTGATCAATACTTTTATTTATTTATTTTTCTGTTTGATGTAATTTTTGCAAGTTTGTTCCTAACAAGATGTCTTTTAGCCGAGTTACATTCATTAAACATATATGATTTTGTGACTCCACAATGGTTGCATTTCGAGTATGCATGGTTGGCACTCCCAGTCTCTTAGGTTTGGTAAGGTTAGTAAGATAATCATTAGGTTTTATTGACACTTATTTCTATTTATCACGCTCCTTCAATTGAGTTCAACATAAGTTTGACACACATCTATTAGCTCAAAGAAAGTGTTTCGATTATTTATCAAAACCTTAATATGTGAAGTGGAGCATTCTGTAAGCTTCTGAACCGAAATATCTAAGCGATAAGGCTCAAAGTGCTGGAACTAATCAACCAAGACATCGAGGAGAAGTGGATGAACAATCAACCAAGACATGGAACTAATGGCTTTAGTAATGGATCATATGGAGAGGTAATCATGATCCGATATAATTGTTCGCATTTGTGTTGACAATATCAAAGTGTGAGGACTTCTTGATTTTAGTGTTGATATATAAGCTACTTACCGATCCGTAATTTTTATTTGAAAAGTAAATGTTTGACTATTAGTAAATTTAATGCCAACAGGATAAATTCGAGTTTCTCATTTTAAATGATTTCCGACGCTTTTTGCTCTAATGGGAGTCTTCTTCACAACCCATACATGTCGAACTTTGATGTAAGCGAATACATATGTTTATAATATTATTATTTTATGAAGTAATACCTTTATCCGTAATATCATTTGGTCTCTAAATGTTGCATGATCCTACTTGGCCAACTCATGCCACTGTTATTACATGCATTCTTGCAAAAGTTAGGAAAATTAATTCTTGGACAACCATTGGAGGTTAGAGACTTTCTTTGCCAACCGTGTTGCCAATATAATGTGTGATGTGGATGCATCTTTATAATGAATTTGAAGCCGTCAAGTAACTTATGTGTTTATCATTTGTAGGAAGACTAAAGAAGTTGTTGCGTCTTTGGAATGCTCTCAATTTGGACTTTAGAAGCTTTGTTACATAAGCCAAAGTTATACTAACAATCTTGCTCTCTCATGTCCTTTTGAAGAATAAAATTCCAACAAGAGCCATTGCGAACTAGCATGAGTCATATCGGCTCCTAGGCGAATCAGTTGACTTTTACACGTTATGCTTATCGTTGTACCAGGTGACTATGTATCCTCACGATCAAGTTTATGTGGTAGATGGTGGTTAGTGAAGTTTTATTGGTCATCTTATTACTTTTTGGCTAATGACAACTATGTGTTTCCCTGCAGGATATGGTGATTTAGCGTCGGAAAAGAGGCGAAGTCTGCAATTACCAATTGGATGATTTTTTGATCATGAAGTACATGGTCAATAATTTAAGAGTATACTATTAATGTGAAGTTTGCTTATATTTCAGAGTAAAATCGTGACACTTTCGTAAAGGCGTATATTCATAAACAACAATACTAGATTTTTTAAGACTAATATAATAGGTGGTTCATATTGAGGACATGGTGGATAGCAGTCTAATTGTGGACATGTGTGCAATAAGAGGCAAGTGTGATGTAGAGGACCAACATCGGTGAAAGAAAAAGGAAATGAAACAATGAAGACAAAAGCAAATGATTCTATTTGCCTTGATCTTTCGGTTGAAAATAGATTTTGAATTATCTGGACAAAACATAAACCGGATAAGGAATTCTACGTGTACAACCGTTAATGTATACTTTCAAAACCCGCTTGTTGTTATGTGCATCGCTCATGAATCGGATAGAGTAGTGCAACCCACCTAGATATGAACCTACGTTTCCGAGCTCGAACGTCCAAAAAGCTCAAAGATCTTCGTAAAGATTATATGCCTTATTCCCTTTATAAATATCCATTCGCGGTCTACGTGACGTTTGTTCATGGTTGTTGTTATTGTAGGTATAATTATAGTACCGGTGCGAGGTTGTAGTCATTTACATGGAAACGCGAGCCTCACGTGTATCAACCATTCGAGGTTAGTTCACTATTAACATTTTACGTATTGTAAATATTTTGGTCGGCTACATATCTTTGAATTCCTATTTGGCTATTCTTTTATTTTTAGCCATGTTAAATTTTCCCTCTCTATTATTCTTACAGGTGAAAACGATAGATAAAATAACTCATGATCTGTTTAATTAGTCTCACATTCAAATATTTTTGTCACATGCAGAAATGGAAGTGACATGTGGTGTTTCGGCGTGGTCTTTAGGTGAATGGGGCATTTTTTGCTATTGGGCATCGGTTCGCGACTAAGTTTCGGATAAGTAATTGATCCGGATGGGTATGTTCTCACTAAACCGAGATGCGATTCTGTTGATGTGAAAAGTGTTCTTACTGTTGGTGATGTTCTTGATAATAAGTATAGGCAATATGTTCTTTAACGGCTCGGTATCAAGAAATTGATTACTAGCTTGCCATAAAAACACAAATTTATATTTCATTTCTCATAAAGATATTGTGTCTCTTTCTTACATTTAAAGAGCATACTATTTTTGAATATCATATGGAAAAGCCAAAGTACACGCACTTGCAAGTTATGAATGATTGTTAAACTTTAATCTTGAGGTATTTCACGGTTGTAGTAACCGGTTTAATCTTCGATTATTGTGGAGATGAAATCGAAGCCCTCAAGACTTTAATTGGTCAAGGTAAGGTTAGAGATGGTCTTGAAGTGAGACTAAAATTTGTTTGGACATCAAAAGAGAAACGATATCTGTGAGTAAAACGGTGAACCATCAACTTTAAACATACGGATTAAGCATAATTTTTTTGATTTTTTTCCTTATGGGAACAACTAGATAAGCTAATGAAATTCTTGTTTTCATTTTTAAAATTTTTATATAACCCTTAAAATAGCTTTGAAGCCGACTAAAATAAGTCTTAGGGCGAAATGGTGTGGTTGACAGACCAAAATGGCCAAACTAGGGTCACTTTAAGTACAAATTAAGCTACATAACCGATGATATGTTACGTGAGGAGATACTTTCGGTGAACGGATCTCACAAGTTATACCATGGTGATGGTGGATGATGCGCATGAACGGATTTTATCAACCAACATTGTGCTCGGTTGGTTAAGGATATTGGAGGTTGCGTTAACCTCAAGGTGCTTATATCAAGTGTGACAATGGATGCTCAGAAATTTAGTGAATATTTCGACTCTTCATCGATCATTGACATTCGGGAAGGCGATTTCAGTATAAATACACTACACCAAAGCACGGCGGATTACATGGATCTTTGCTATTATCGAGGGCTCTTGATTCATGTTCTTGAATCACAAGGAGATGGTGACATATTGATCTTTTTCTTGGACAAGAGGAAATAGAAAACGCCAAAGAGATCCTTAAACATTGAATGAGGGGATTTGGTAGTAAAATACTAGAGCAAATTATATGCCCTATTTACGCCATTATTCCCACGACGAGGATAAAATATTTCTACCAACTCACGAAGGAGGCGGAAGGTGGTCACGGCCACTAATATTGCGAAAAACATCGTTGACGATCGATGGTATCAAGTGCGTGATAGATCACGGATTCAACTACTACATAAAAGAAAAGTGCACTTTGAGATTCAATGGTGGAATGGTGCCCGATTTTAAATAGGGCAATTTCTTCACTTCGTTCTTTAAATGAAAAAAGTTATTTGTCTTTTCTTTCTTTACTAATCTTCTTTTCTAAGATTATTGTGAAAAAAGGGTGTATTCCCACATGCGTTTCACCATTAACAAATGGAATGACAAGGCTTCTTTTTAAGGTAGCTCCCTTGGGACTATTGGTCAAGAATGATGAAGTTTACATAAGTGGCCGGACATGTTTGGAGCCATCTAATGGACGTGAGCTGTTTGCATGAGGATTTGTTCCACATCATTTATATTGTTATTTATGCTCTTGTGGCTTTCTTACTTGGAGCTTGGGACGGTCTTGGTAAGGTAAAGTTAACATCACATATTTATCGGTATTAGTTTGATATTTATCATATTTCAATTAACTAATAATGTCATAATATGTTTGTTTTTATCTTTATGCAGATTCTGATGGCCATTTATTGATTTATCTTGCTTTTTAATGGTTTTTTGAGGTTGCTATATATCATAGTTTATGTTCTTGATTAGATGGATTGTATATGTTTAGGTATACACGACATGTTCTTTAAATCAGTTTGGAGTTGATGGGTTGTAAAGCTTGACATTCTTTTAAGGTTTGCTCATCACCTTAATCCTTTTCTTGTGATTAAATCAAGAATTTTTCATGCATGTTACTGATTATAAGTACTTATGATAGTTGGGCATGGCTTTCATTTTTCTACTAGGTTTAAATTTTGTAATTCATGCATTTTATACGATGAAAAATAAGTGTGTTTATTCAAGAGTGACGAATATCAATACCGTGTACGTCATTCCATTTATGTACAACAAGCAAATAGGATACCGCGGGGCGGACTATTTTAAACATACGTTTTATTTCATTTGAAATAGGCTTTGATGCGGTTTTGACATTTTTCTTTATTTTCTTTAGGATGTTCATCACTTCAACTGCGGTTTCAGCAACAGAATCTAGCAATGAGATCTCTTGCAAAACTTGTCTATCAAGCACGAATCTATGTGGCACGCCTGAGTCAACACACATTCTATGTATTAGCAACAACATAGGCCAATGGTAAGAGCTGTACAATCTTGTGTACACTATTATTTCTTACATATTGTAGCCAATCTCCCGCGTCCACAAATGCTATCCAACTGGTACGCATGTATAATGTTTAGTTAAACTAAATAAAGAAACCAAAAGCTGTTAGTTTGACGGTTACTTTGCCCATCTGACGCGCTCGCCACATCTTTTTCAGTTACATTGGATTTGGTTTCTTCAGCTCAATTATGTGCAATAATAAAGTGAAAACCATGTTATTTGTAGGTTCCATCTTATCAGATGCTCGGGATCCTGAAACATGAAAAAGTGCCAGCCACACCCACTGTCTCCACTGGGAGATGCATGTTAAAGGTTGGATCTGATTCCCATCGGGGTGAGCTGCAGTTGTAGGAAAAGTGAGTCGAACAGCGGTCCGGTAGATCTGAACCAGTAACCCATCACCGATAACACCGCATGTCAGAGTGCATACATCAGGGCAAAAACCAACCGAATCAAGGAAAAAGTCAATCAGGTATCTCCATACGAAGTTGATAGCATATACAGTATCTGAGCCTGAGATGCCTAAGTGGGAACATAGGGGGTTCAGATGACCTGATATTTGACTGCTAAAGACTGGATTAAGTAGACGTCGGTACATGTAATTATAATTATAGATAGGTTATTGACGACATTAAGTTTGAGTTATTTAATTATGGCCATTCGATTAGCTTTCCTATGAATCGTACCCTTTTAAACTCCACCTATATAAATGGGATTTGATGATGTTTAATGCCTACGTACCTAAAGGGGTAGAGGAGCATTACATAGCATCCATAACGCGTACATTTTTTTAGCAAAATACAGAGGGATGCTGCGTTATTGTATTTTTTGTGGGTTTAAGTTGCACTAATAAGGTACCAACTTAGTCTCAGTTAGCATCTTTTAAGCTTATTTCCCAGTAAAATCTGGATAGAAGATTTTGGGAGTGTAAAAGATGCGCATCCTGTCATTAGTTTCGGTAAAATAAAATGTAAGCTTATCATGTTATGACTACTGTATACAGATTTTGGAACTTAAATAAGAAGCCGCAGGGAAGGTTATACTGACTGTATGGAGGTGGTTTTAAAGGTAATTCTTATTTCAACTGTTTTTAACATAATGTTGAATATGAGATATATTTTATTTAAGGTGATGTTTCCTCAAACTGTATGGAAGTGGCACGGGTACTTGGTAGTCAACATTCAAGTCAAAGATGGTCCCAAGCTTTTATTTGATGTGTTGTGCACTTTAACTCATATGAAATATGTCGTGTTGCTGGTGATGACCTGGTGACAGAGAACCAGCAAGCAGCAACTATAAGGCGACCATCAATGGCCCTGTCACCAAAAGATCTATCTAAATCCGAGTGCAGTTGATATTATAAATGATGGCTTTCGATGGTGCAAGTATGGGCAGAAATTAGTGAAAGGGAATCCTAATCCAAGGTACATAACTAAAGTTCTTATCTTTAGTATAAGAAGATTCAAACTAACCCTGATGTTTTAGAATGGGATGCTGATCTTACATATTGAACTTATCTCTTAAAACGTACAATTATTGGAAACTTTTATTCATCCATGTTTGCTAGGATTTCAAGATTTTTTGAGACTTTAAAGGCATTGTCACATGACATCAATCTTTATTAAGTATGTTGTATACATTGCAGGTCTTGAGAGAGTCCATGGGTTCACTTTTGTAGATAGCCTGGATGAGGATAAAAGAAGAAGATGGCTGGACTTCAGAGAAAGACTCGTCAAGGTATGAATTTTGTAGCTACTTTGTTTATGTGGGAAGGGGAAATTGCCATGTGGGTTTGCCCTTGAGGGTTCCCATGGATTCAAGATGCACACACCTAAACTATATGTGTTGATTATTTGCAGCTTCTGAGCATAGAAGAACCTTGGACACTGATCTTAGATGATGCTCTGGCGAACTCTTTCATTGCACCAGTGACTGATGATATTAAAGAAGACCGTCAGTTAATATGTAAGCACTTTCCAATCAATAATTTATGTTTCTGTTAAAATTAGGACATGTCAAGTGTGAACAAAATGTTTACTTATGATCATAGTGGTTTTCGCGAGCTAACTGATATAGTAAATTCTAGAAATGAGAACTGAACTGAGCATAGCGGTGATGGACCAGATTTGTCTGGTTCTTCAGTTTTGCCATTCTGGACCGAGCTTTGCAAATCTCTATTATTATTGAATAAAGGATTATTTACTGAAATCAACTAACTCCACCTGAAGGATGTACTTATGCAACATGGCCTTTAACCGGGTTTTGAAATTTCAGTTGATGAATACGAGAGATCATGGGAGCAAAATGAAGAATTGGGTTTGAAAAAATGGTGAATACAACTTATGAAGGGCGTCATGATCATGATATGCCAGCAGCCGGTCGGACCGTTACACCAAATATGTCAGGAACTGGAACTGGCACCACATCTATTGACAATGATGGATCAAGACCTACTGAGTCTGGTGCTATGGATATGGTTCTTTACGTTAGTGCTAGAAGTACACCACGGTTTATCTATTTTACCTTGCCTATTGTTCTACCCTTAGGTTTCAACGGTAGTGTTACATAGTGTTGTTATATACCCATAAATCGTTTATGATTGTTAGATTCAAGATTGGAATATTTGGATGAGCTATAGATATCATAAACAAATTTTAATATTTGATTTTGTTAACTTTAAATATTTGAGGAGCACAAGTTGCTCATGTTTAATGACATGGACCATGGTGGTTGCAGCTCCTGTTACACTTGACTTGTGTGAAATCAACCACAAGTACTTTCATGTTCATTGTGGAGGTATATCAGTTCATATCTCATGTGCTGAAGCTCTTTTTATCCACATCTTTTTTATAAAAATAATGGGATGAAAAGTGTCACCAATACATCACCAATGTTTCTAAAGTTCACTGAAAACTGATCAATGATTTCTGTAGTGCAAGGTTTTGAGTAACTCTCGACATCTCAAGGTACTTTGCATTGCCAATTGCTGTACATGACAATATAGCGACCTCAGTTTGTAAATAATGTACAGCCTGCATTAATTTTAATTGATGTAGGCGTTTTTGAAAGTACATAACCAAATGCACCAAGTCAGCTATGGCTACTGAACGTTTACACTTTATGGAGAAAACCTCACCATCGGTAGCCCAAAGTATTTTCAATCTTCGTCACGTTTGTGTTACGTCATTTATATGCAGAACATATATAATGGTTCATGATGATGCACATTAAAGTATGTAACGGTTTATTATCACAGCTTTATCCATATCTTCCAGGCACTGTAAGAAGATTTAATATCAATCTTATATTCTTTGCTTATTTAAAACAGTAAAAATGAAGTGCGTGCCACTAATATGCGTTTTTTTGTATGAAAAACAGGATATTGCAACTCTTGGTGTCGTCAATGTTAGGTATCATTGTGTGTTTGCATTTTCATATAAATTATATATGGAGTTGTCTCTAAATTTTTTGCAGTTTGCAGACTAATTAGTCAAAAAGCAGATAATGGAACTCACCCCAGTTAGTTGTAAAACTTTCGCTAACTCAGTTGCAGCTAATATTGAAGATATTAGCGTGCAGCGTCGTCATTTATAACAATATTTATAAGGCTTGCTGCCCATCAAGCGAGCTATGCTTTGGTCTTTGTTAACTGTACGTCTTTTAATCTTTTTTTCTCTCATATTCTATAACCGTTTATTTCTTTTCGTTCTTAATGCATTCAATAAAAATTTGATGCGTGTATATCTTATTTTCCGTTAACTTATTTTTCAAAGCGATAATTTTCTATAGCAAATTATATCGCGATAATTATAAGACATGCCTATGCCCATTGGTAGGTGAACTAGTATATATATATGTGTGTGTGTGTGTATATATATATATATATATATATATATATATATATATATATATATATCTCGGTTTCATTGAGAAGGTTTTTATTTTGAGAAGATTGAGAAATCTTCGTTTGAGCAAATTGATTCATGTTTTTTATTTGATTCACAAGTAAACATCATTTTATAGTGAATCGAATCTATAAATCACAAATTTGATTCACAAATCATTGTTAAAATCGAGTTATGATGATGATTCATTAAATTTGTACAGATGATTATGTATTCTACATATATTGCAAAATCGAGAAATTTTTAACGTTAATTCAAGTTTTTTTTTACACATTTTGAATTTTAATCACATTAAAATGAGTTTTACGCTTGAATCCGGAGCCTAAAATATATCGTTTTACGCTTGAAAAACATGAATCAAAATTAAAAATCTATCGTTTCTCAATCGATCCGGATTATATATATATATATGTATATGTATATGTATATGTATATGTATATGTATATGTATATGTATATGTATAGGGTAAAATTAAAATAAAAAGACAGATATCCGTAAAAAAGAATAAAAGAAATTTTTTTAATAAAAGTTCTTAAAAATTCCCAAAAAAATCCACAAGATCGGGTATGTTGGTGCATAAAACTTTTGTGAAAAAAGTTTTTAATTTTGAGTTTTATCGTTTTTTTAATGCATAAAAACAAATTTTGATGCACAAAAAAATTTTGATGCACAAAATTTTCAACTTGTTTTAGTTTGATGCGCAATGTTATTTTGATGCAAAAAATCAAAAGAAGTTGGGTGCACAAAGCAATTTTTGATGCACAAAAAAGCGATTTAATGCACAAACATATTTTTTCATAAATTTTTTTCGGAAAAAGTATTCACTTTTAGAAAAACTTCCTTCACAACTTTTTCATGCACCAACATACCTGATCTTGTGGGATTTTTTAAATTTTTTAAGAACATTTAAAAAAAATCTTTTTTATTCTTTTAGGATATTTGTCTTTTATTGATCTTTATCATATATATATATATATATATATATATATATATATATATATATATATATATATATGGGGATAGCTTGGCTACAATTTTTGTAGCCAATTATTCTAGAACCCACAGAAAAGAATCAGGACACACAAAAATAATCAGGGACCCATATATATATATAGTGTTGTATTTTATGCAATACTCATATTAGATGTAGTACTTTACACTACTCTTTTAGACCAATATCAACCATTAGATTGTTTGACTTTGACTTAATCTACAATCCAGGATACATGTGGCAGTTACGTACATAACTTGAGTTTTGAAAGTTTAAATAATTATGCTTGAAGGATGTATGAGTAATTTTACATTCTACATTAAATAATATATGCTTGAAGGGGCTGTTTCTTTTTTCCCTTAGCTAATGGATCGTGTGGGTCCTACGTCTGTTAATGCATCTTATTAGGGAGGATAGCATATTTCTTTCCCTGTGGGTATAGACCAAATAAGGAATTTAAATGAACCATACTTAAAAAAGTAATAATATTAAATGATAAGTGAGTCCAATTCCTTATCTAAATGAAAAAAGAAACATCCCCTAACTTTCTTATTTCATTTTCTCTCCTTTTAATACTCAACAATTACCAGGTTCATTAATAAAAAAGAATGATAATAATAAATCATCTTTACCAGATCTCATTTCATTCACAATATCATTCGCGTTTTTTTTTTTTTTTTTTTTTTGATTAATTATTATCATTCTTTTACTTCAATTTACTATGTTCATTTGTCCACTTTTTCTAAAATTCGTTTAAAGGTTTTTACAGAAAAGATGATCGATGATATTGAAAACGATGGTTCAAGGCTTCAAGCTGGTGGTTTGGGCGGTGGTTATTCACATCCTCTTTTCTTGTTCGTTGTTTCCTCTTTTTTTAAATAATTCTTTTTTTTTTGTTTTATTGGGTAGTCTTGTGGTGGGATTCAGATATGATCATTTTGTTGTTCGAGTGTCAAGTTTTGATTAGAGGTTGTGGTCGTATTTTCGGATCTGGTCATAGTTGTCATCATTTCGGAAGTCGAGATGTAGGTAAAATTATCCAAGTACAGAGACGCACTGGCGCGGATGATTGTATAAATATCCATTAGTTAAGAGATTTAAGTGAGTTCTCATTCTTTTTAATAAACGTTAGTATTTTTTCTCTTAAATAATTTTCTAGTATTTTTTTTATTATATGATGCGATTGTTTGCTATTACCATTTTTTTTTAATTTTTTTTTTGTACAACTTGTAATTATTTCACTTTAAAAAGTTAAAGTTTGGGGTAGGGTGGTTCATGGGTATTCACATATACCCATCCTCCTTATATAATTTTGACATTTGTTCATTCATCTCATGTGCTTTCACATGCTTAGTCAAGTTATAATAGGAAATCAATTATTTTGTTGTTAGGATACAAGTGCCTTATGTGGCAATGCATATCAAACTCTTTTATACACTAGTGAAACTTAATAGGTAATTTGGAATTCAATAAGCATCTAGTACGCATCATCCATACACAACTAGAAATCCTAGTTTGCATATTATTTCTTCTTTATATGCCAATTTTCTTCTAGTGCGTATTTGCTTGGCATTAGTTTGTACATGTGGTAATCTATCTTTTCTGCTTACTTACGTCTCGTTGCCCATTTTTATCATTAATTAATTAGCGTATGTAATCACTTTTAAAAAGTCCATGGTCACTATATGAATTATATCCGTTTTTTAATGCTTTGTTGATTTATTTTTTTAGCTAACATGATTAACTATTTAATTTTTAGTTTTTGTTTTGAACAGGGATTGTATTTTTTGTGCTTTAATTATGAAGTTTATTTGGTCACTACAAACATACATTTTTTTGGAAGGCGTGTACATATGTTCTAATAATTTTGATGAGAAAGCTCCGCGTGCACCTATGTTCTTGGAAGGCGTGCACATATGTATAATAAATTTGATGAGAAAGCCCCACGTGCACCTATGTTCTTGGAAGGCGTGCAAATATGTTCTAATGAATTTGATGAGAAAGTAAAGAATGCACACATGTTTTTGAGTGGCGTGCACATTTATATTTAATAAGATACTTGTACTTGAATTGTATTGTATTTGATGAATTGTATTGTATTAGATGAACTGTATTTTATTTGATATCGGATTTTGTGTATACTATTTATGTTTTTGGTTTGCTATTAATTTTTAGAGGTTACATGTATATGGTTTTGTTTTTGATCATAAATTTCAAAGATCAAAAAATGTACAATAGAAACATATGTACAATTATCATTTTAAGAAAAATAAGTGACAAAACACATATGCACTTTCAGAAAACATATCTGTTTAAAAATATAAAAAATATAATTTTTTTCTAGTTCCGAAAATTAAAGGGCTTAGAAAAACGTTTTTTAATTAAAATATTCAGAAAGAAAAAACTATGTTTTACTATTTTACCCTTTTGAATTAATTAAAAAAATTTAATAATACTCAATTCTTATTGGTCCAAATGAGTGCATGTAAGTCTGCATCTAATATAGATCTTTAGAAATGCGCCCTATATATATATATATCTATATATATATATATATATATATATATATATATATATATATATATATATATATATATATATATATATATATATATATATATGATATATGTATATATATATATATAGTAGGGATCCAGTGAGAAGTAAATTAAAATAAGAAGTGGTGAGAAGTGACCAATACCACGCATTTGAGATGCAACGACTTGCATTAGATGCATTTTTATTCATATAGATGCAACATCTTGAGTTTGAAAGTTAATTTGATGTATAAATGGTGCAAATTGATTTTCATGATTTAAAACGCGTGTCGAGGAACAAAAACAAGATAAATCATGAAATATCGATATAATATATGCATCGATTAAAAGCTATAAAACACACTATGGTGCGTTATAATGCATCTAAGATTATAAGGATGCATTTAATTTAGATAAAAAATGCGGTGCATCTCGGTTTTGCGGTTATAGTTCTTCTTATTCCTTCTTATTTTAAGTAATTTTCTTATTTGATCCTAACTATATATATATATATATATATATATATATATATATATATATATATATATATATATAGCTATATATATATATATTTATATATATATATATATATATATATATATATATATATATATATATATATATATATATGATGAGTGGGGTATAACACATATATAAACCTCCTGCCACCATCATCATAAAAGACAACACAAGATATCGTCAAAGATCCGGCCAACACCCATCGTCAAGATCCGGTGTCAATATCTACATATTCGGCCAAATCCGGTGTCGAGATCTACAGATCCGGCCATCGGAATTATGAGCAAAAACAAGCTACAGATCCGGCCTTCGAGATCTACATATCCGGCGGTGTCGACATCGTGAAAACTAATATGTTTTTCATTGTGTTGATTTTTCTTGAAATTCGAAGTATATAAATGAATAGGGGACGTCATTGTGCAAAATGGGCAGCTGTAGTCGAGCAGATGAGTAGTGGTAGTCGAGCAGATGAGCAGCTGTAGTCGAGCAGATGAGCAGCGGTGGTGGTGATGGTTATGGACCGGTAAGGTGGTAAGGTAGGTGGATGGAGTTAAGTGAGGGTAGGTGAGATCATTAATAAAGAAATATAATAAGGGTAAACTTGTCATTTAAGTTAAAAGTAAAAAATATCTTTACCTAACACTTGACACATGTCATAAAAATAATGGAGTCGAGCAGTTGAGCATGGCCTAAATAGAAAAAGGATGCTAAAAGTGTCTAAAAAATGGACCAACATTAGATATTTGGCCTATTTTGGTAATTTTCTCATATATATATATATATATATATATATATATATATATATATATATATATATATATATATATATATATATATATATATATATATATATATATATATAACAATCTAAATATAATACAAATATTAAATAATAACTAAAAGGTCTCATCGTTTTTTATTCGAAACGTCTAGTGATCTTCAACCAATTATGAGCTTTAATATAATTACCAGGAGTAAGTGCAATAGCCTGTTTCCAATACTCAGCGGCTTGGTAGAACCAAGCCTCCTCAATGTCAGAATCCCCGCCCGAATGGCCTGTTCTTCCCGATCGGAATACGTGGGTTAATTCCTTCCCTTAGAACCGTACTTGAGAGCTTCCTACCTCATACGGCTCGGCAGTCAACTCTTTTTGTATCACATTTGAATCTACCATATCTAACTAAATAAGATTTCTCGTAGATCTATCCCGTTTTTAGAGTTAATGAAAAGAAGTAAATAAAATGAGTTTCAAACTTAAATCTTAAGTTTGGATTAAAAATCCGGTTTATTTTAGTTTTATCTTTTCTCCCACCTTCAGAAGAATAAAACATAGGCTTTTCGCCTATCATTAGAATTTTTTGAAAGGTAACTATCTCAGTTTCATATCATATAGAAATTTATATAGAATTTTTGAAAAAGACTCTCGAAAGGAAGACTTACTATCTTTGAACTTAAATTATGTTTTTTCTTAATCAATTCTGGGATGATGACGATGATAACGGAGGATTTAAAACGTCCTTGAGCTCGAGGGAAAGAAGAGCTAGAAGAAAAGCAGGAAAACAAAATAAGTAATGTTTTCTAGAACAAGAGCACAAATGGCTGTTGCCATTGTTTTTAATTTATTCTTCAGATTTTATTATTTGTAGAATTGAATTATTTAATGACATGAATGTCTCAAATCCAAATAAACAAACAATATGATGTATTATTTTGTTGTTTTTCATTCTATGATTCTGTTTTGAATATTTAGTAAATTAACGGATATTCACCATTTTTTCTGAGGCTAATGACCATCACAGCACCAACTACTACATAAGGACCAAAAGCCCATCATGAAACTGCCGTTATCCCTGTATTTCGAGTCTGGTGCTAGCTATAACCACCTCAGAGGCATCAAAGTTAGTTACTGTTTCAGCAGTTAGCACTTACAAACAAATCCTTTGATGCCACAAAATATTTTCTTTCTAATTAAGTTGAATATTGTGCATGTAATGACAATTACTATAATTAATTGAGGACATACAAGTTACATATACATGCTGTGGTCGCAAAAGTATACTTAGGTGAGAAGCGCATGTTCATAAGATTGTTTTTTACTTAGATATCAACATCTCAATTAACTGTAACTTCAAAAATCATGCCTAGAATTTTTGGCATTTTTTAAAGTTGTTTGAACCATACGAAAACCCAAAAGGAACGTCCGACCCCTTTGTCTGGTAACAAGGTTATACTACAATAGCAAGATTAGAAGTGGAAAAATATGCGGGTCAGACGGATTGGATCACATGTATAATGGGATTTGGGTTCATAACTCTTGATCTTTCTAGACAATAAGCGACTCATTTAGTCCAACCAGACCCGTTTTGACCCTCAACCCAAATTATCGTTTTGACCCTTCCATTTTCTTGCCTCTACTCATCATCTACTTGAGGTATAGAAAATTAGCAGACTTATAGCCAAAGCTAAAGTTCAACTCTGTTATGAAAAACAGAAGTATAATTAGGTTAAGGTTTTGAGCTCTAAAGTAAATATCCTTAAAATATGCTCTAAAGTAGATATGCTTTTTAGAAGGTACCTTGGAACCATTTTGAAACATCATCGCCAATTCCATTGGTCACTAACTGAATTAGTGACAGAGCTTTAGTGACGACTGGTGACGACTCTAGTTTTGGTCACTAACAGATTTAGTGACGACTTTTAATACTGTTAGTGACGAAATCTGTTTTTATCACTAAAGGTGGTTTTTCTTGTAGTGAGATCTGTCTCATATACAGCCACACGTTGTTCCTAATGAGAATCGTGTGTGCCACGCGTTGTTGCAGCCTTGCAGGTGCATGAATCTTCTATGTTCTGTTTATGAAAAAAAATTTGCAAACTTAACAATCAAGACCATTCTGCAGGGATCATTATTAGAACATTAAAACCCGTAGGTATAACTTTATTGATGACCATTATTTATAATGGTAAAACCCTGATTCCCAAAACCCACAAATCGGGCTTGAGCCTAATTATCCACTAATACTTTCATGATTCGGCTGGCGAAATCAGAAAGCTCAAACTGGAGTAGTAATCTAAGAAAGCAAAATAAAACAATAACCAAAATAAAACGGGATAACCCAAAGTATCCCCTATTCTAATTTTTTGTTTACGGATAACCAAAGTATCCGAAGGATAAACCAAAGTATCCCAAGCGATGTCTGGGAATAAGAACCTTAGATTCTACACCAACAAAAGTCGTCTCGTGAATAAGAACCTTAGATTCGACACCAACAAAAGTCGTCTCGGGCAAGGGCGGATCTACATGAAACACAGGGTATGCACGCGCATACCCTGTGTAAAATTTCGACAGTGTAAAAAAAATTGGTTTTTCTTAAAAGGCACTACAAAAGACACCAAGAAGTTAAGAGTGCACACATTTTGGAACATAGAAAACATATGAGTGCATACCCAGATCTAACTTGAGATTTTTTAATTCTTCAATGTGATAAAATAGATGGATGTTGTGTAAAAAAGATGCAGTAGGAGATCTTGGTTAGCACTTGAAGAAGAAAAAGAAGAGGTAGGTCAAATAGTCAATAAGTTTTGTTTTTATCCTTACCCATTTAAGTCCACTATTTCTCTTCCTCAAAACCCATCACTCAAATTCACAATTACATGGTAACATGATATTACAATTAAATTTAATAATATAACTTAATCCATTTTAATATTATTTTTTCTTTCGTATATCCAGTAAGTTTACATGGGAAATATATCTTTTTAGCTTTTAACTTTTAAGGTTTTTGTTTTAGACGTTTGACTTTGAGTTATGAAATTATCGCCACTGTTCTTTTATACGTTAACCATTATTCAATAAATATACTCAAATGTGAGTAGTAGGAAACGAGCGAACAGAGCACAGGCTTGGCTTCGGTTCGTTTAAGTTTTAAGAGCTCGAGCTCGTTTAGGCTCGGCTTCGTTCGAGCTTTTCCGATCCGATCCCAAGCTTTTCTGAGCGGCTCGGCTCATTTCCACCCCTAAATGTGAGTAAATAATTAATAACCCAAGCTTGATATATTATTTTAACTTACAAAAAACGGATTGAGAAAATGAGACACTCGCGCCTAACTAGAATTCCAAATAACCCGACCCGAAAAACCCGAACCGAAAAATTAACCAAATTTACTAGTAAGTCTATTACTAAAGTGCATACCCTCTTCAAAAATTCTAGATCCGCCACTGGTCTCGGGAATAAAAACCTTAGATTCGACACAAAAAAAATCGTCTCGAGAATTAATACCCATCCAATTCATATATATCTTTTTTTCTTTTTCTTCTTTCTTTGCGCGCAGATCCAAAGCAAGGACGAACAAATTGATGGCATGCAAACTTGTATGTTACTCGTAATAACAATTCAAGCTAAGCAATCAATTCATCACCCAAAAGTCAACAATTGTTAGGCTGGAAAAAAAAATAGTGGTGGTTTAGATGGTGAAAGAGACGAAAAACAATTGTGGTAAAGCCAATTGATAATGACGTGAAGGGTTTTTGTTTTGATGTAAACTGACGGCAGTTTAGTTGTGATTTTAGGATTTGACGGGGTGGTTTTGAGGAGGCGGCATTGATGACCATTATTTATAATGGTAAAACCTTAATTTCCAAAACTCACAAATCAGGCTTGAGCCTAATTATCCACTAATAATCATATGTCCAAACAAGCGCTAGAGCTATTTCCCACAGATAGTAAGATACCAATCAAATTAGTAAGTGTAATAAATATATAGACACATTAAAAAAAATAACCGTGGCTAACTCTCACATTGGACTTATATGACCTCAACTTATTTATAAAAGGGTTTTTTTACATCTTTATCAACACGCTTACAGGGGCGTGATAAGAAGGAAAAAGAATGCATAAAAAAAATCTTCGGGGCCTCACAAAAGACACACTCACTTATAAAAATGTATTTTTGTGAGTCCTAAAATCTTTTTATGTCTTTTCTCTTATCTCGTCATCAATCTTTTCATGCCCGCAACACTAGATAGAAAAACCCTTTATAAAAAGAGTCAAATTAACCAAAGTCTAAGGCATATAACTAGTCAATAACACTTTAACTGAGACGGTAAATAATATACATGAAATAAGTGGTATTATTATAAGCAAACTAAGCAACGTTATCTAATGCAAAGGCTTCAAAATCAGGAAATGGAAAAAGGAAGAAAGCAACACGCACCTTTTAGGTTCGCCAAGTTGTGCCTCATGGTTCAAAGTTATTTGTAGGTTACCTCATTATTGTTTTGGCAAAAGTACAATGTTAGTGATCAAGCAAAAGTAGCGTTTGCATGTAGCCTGTAGGGACTCACAAAGAATGAACATAAACCTCCAGCAATCCCAGTAAACCTGAATTGTTGCGAATTGGATTCATAAACAAAAGGTTCATCCTCTTCATTATCTTTATTCTTTTTAGTTAGAGGCTCGCCATTCTGTCTAAAACCAAGTACCTTTGTTATTGATGCATCTGGTATGTTGATGGTGAATATCTTTCTAAACGATTTTGAATCACCATTATATTCTGCATCATCCACATATATAGGCACATTATTGGACCCATCAGCTTACCGATATCCTAGCAAGATTTAGTACTTGAACTATCAGGGAGGTAGGACTTTTGTAAATTCTTCACTAGTTATATCAAACGACATAATGAGGTTGCCTCCATTGATCATTAAACTCTCGATCATAAGCACGCCAATAAATAAATTCATCTGTAACTACACAAATATGTGGACTTCTCCAAACCCCCCGAACTCATTGTAAAAACCTCAACGCGAGTTTCAAATTTCATCGGCATTCTACGATTAGATGCAATCTTGACAAGTTTAGGGTCAATGGTACGAGGGAAAACATCAAAACCAACACCAGTTTCGTATATATGTGGATCTAACACATTAGGGATGATACTATCAACTGATCGACTTTTGAATCGTAGGATTCCAAAGAACAGCCATCAGCTTCGAGAATAATGTTTCGTTCCAATAAGGTCGTAAAAACATAACAACCCTCGAGAGCTACCTAATACTGATGGTACGTTAAGTAGTTTAATGGACATGGGAGCTGAAGTATATTCTTACTAGGATTAGGTATCATCAACGTAATGTACTTTTCCAAAATACTCCTTAATTAGCTTTCCCTCATCTGTAAGTACGTACGTGCATGAAACTTAGTTGTATATAGCTTAGATTTAAGTTTGCTTGTAATTTAACTAAACTCAGGATATGCTAATTGGATATCGACTAGGATTAGGCTAGGATCGATTTTTCTGTTGCTTATATGTACCTTATCTAGGTTTTCTAATTTATACGCAACATATTTGTTTGGAGTTATTCAGTACCCTTTTACATTATATTTATTTTTGTACAAATATCATACATGTGCATTTAAAAAAACTAAACAAGACTATAAACACAATGTTTGTAGACCAAGTGAATTCAGAAGAAAACGACGTTTTCTACAAATGTTAACACTACGTTGCAAAAAATCATGGGTGTCCAGTGACTTTCCTAGTTTCCGAGACTCACTCTGGTTCCATCCATGTACCGCTAGAAATTTATGCTCATATAAAGTTACTTTTTCATGTTTAAAAATGAAGTGTACAAATCACGGACCAATTGAATGGAAGATAGCAGACCTGGGCTTAAACAAAAAGAAAACAAATTACAACCCAATAATCGAATTTCCAGGCCCATACAAAAACATAAATACACAAATAATTATGCACTTATCTATATGTCTCAATTAAATTTGAACCCGTAAACTGTTTGTTATATGATTACTAAATGTAATTGTGTTGCCGATGGAAAGATAATTGGACCGAAACATCAATACATAATGATATATCATGCCGATATGGATCAACACAAAGTATGGCAACAACTTGTGTTCATTTATTGTGAACGTAAAAGGGTCGTGAGTCGTGACTAAAGCCTAATGTAGAGGCGTATACATATAGCATAACTCTTGACAGTTTACTAGACATGATATATCTTGGTTATACATTGTCATTCGTGTTTTTGACTAGACATTGTCTCTGTAACGTCCATATCATGTCATTATCCCTATCGAAAACCAATTGTTAGATTCATTTTCTCTAGTCAATAGAATTTAAAGTACATACCAATGGCTAATCATACGTTGTATGAAAGATCAATTCAGAAATTTTCAAGATCCAATTTTTTTTTGCCATAGCCCATGAGACAAGGTCCTACCAAAAAAACATTAGGAAAACCATTCATGTGCACGCCATTTATCGAAGATGACAAATAACACGACCAATAATTTTATATTTTTCGAACTTGATTACCCACCGAATATATTTTAGTATTTTGTTTCGAAATGTGCTAGAAAAATGAGAAAATGATATTTGTAGGTTGTAGTTTATAAGTATGTTGATGTAGAAAGCCAGATAGATAATGATCGATTACAATTATTGTAGATGGTAATTTCCTATTTACCGTACAAATTATTTATAGTCTAGAAAATAATTTATTTTAATAACATTTATTAATGACTCTTAACATAAATGCTATAGCACAGATTCCTGATTGAGAGAAAAAATATATATTATTGGCATTGATGAAAAAGTTTTTACTGCTAATATAAGTAAGACAAATATTGTCATTTTAATTAGTAGTAACTTATTGTACTATGGATCTTGATAGATATTAAATGATTTTAAACATAGCTTGTAAAATTACGTTTAGAATGACACTTTTAAGCAGAACACAGTATATAACCATTTGATTGAATAGTTTTAAGCAGAATATCACAAATCGATCTCACATATCTTAAGCAGAACTTGATGAATGCATAACCATGTGATTGAATAGTTTCTCACACAACACAAGATACCATTAAAACACAACTTTTGATTTAACTTTTTCTTTTTTACAAAATAATAGTTTATAAGTGAAAGAAATTCCACATATGCACATCAGAATTGCTTTTCCTTTTTCTTGATTTCAAAGGGTTGAAAACAAAACCGGAAATTTTGAACCAACGAACCTAACATCAAAGTAGTAATTCTAGATGACTAGATGCTTTAAAAATAAGTTTTCCAATGGCTTCATATCGGGTGAGAAGATTTTCCAAAATGTTAAGTCTCTCGGTTTCTTGTGGTATAGGAATAGATCTAAAGGAAGTTCGATTAGTTAGAAAGAATGGTGTAATTTTGATCGATTGTAAGGTTTTGTTTGCCGTCCGCTATTTGGTGGTTCGTGCGTTGTGAATAATATTAAACTTTCAAAAAAAAAAGATGCTTTAAAAAATGTGTATTTCACGTGCCAAAAAACAAAT
Organism: Chrysanthemum makinoi; assembly: GCA_910596185.1. NCBI lineage: Eukaryota > Viridiplantae > Streptophyta > Magnoliopsida > Asterales > Asteraceae > Chrysanthemum > Chrysanthemum makinoi. The sequence goes on from OU343224.1 coordinate 329,866,868, forward strand.
GTGTAGCCTTTCAAAATTTAATTACATGTGTGGACCTGACATTGCTTCTTTAATGTAAAGTGCCACCAATGAATAACTCACACCAAATAAAAAGATTTTTTATTTTCGTAGTTCAACGTGAATGTCATTAACTCTAGTCTAATAACGCGATAATAGCGTTAGTAAATGTGATGAGATGAATTAATACAAGAGTTTATTTACATTGTTTTAAAAATAATTAGGGTTAGAGTAAACTACAAAAGTTATATAAGTGGTTTGTCAAAAATTGATATTGACCATTTTCCTTGTTAGTGCCACTTGTATGTGGCATCTCTATGAAAGCAAACTTTTAGCCCCATATACATCTTTATAGAAGTTCATATGGTCATTTAAAAAAATGCTTAGGCCGTTATGTAAGTCATGCACTCACTATCGACCTGATGATTATTTAGTTTACACAAATTTTACCATAAATTAAACCTTGTCGGGTCAATTTCATATTTATCTGACTTAAACATCAAAATGTCATATATTTACTTAAAACAAAATTTTAGGTATATATGTGACGGATTTAAAACTAGTGTTTTTGGTTCGTTTTGATGTTTAATTTGAATAATTATAGAATTTTGCCTTTATAAAAAGATATATGACAAAAAAGTATAGTGAGTGATGAAAGTCTATGCAATGGCAGGTTGGAATAATAAGCAAAGTCTATTTATTATGTACTATAGAGTTTATCTTTAGGGCAAAAAGATATGTACTATTCAGTCAGTTTATCTTTACAAGTTATAACTTCCGGGTCCTATGAGGTCCATCATTGTTATTGTTCTTACTTGTCTCATAAGTCATAAATGACTTAATTATCTTTGTTTAATTTTTGCTAAAAATTATATTAGGAATAATTGTACTTTGAGAGTTTGTAATGTACATGTAAAATGTGATTGCATTATTGAGTTATTATTGTTTGGTAAGGTTTTAATTGTGTTCAAATTCCATTAGATATCGTTGATTTGAATCATTCGGTGTTAAAGCACAAGAGTACTATGTTATTAACATACAATTAAGCCGTTACTTTTATAGTTTTATTTAGTCTTGTTGGTTTGTTGGAGTTTAAAACACGCGTAAAAACTAAAAGTGTGTGAGCCTATGGGGCACACACGATAAACACGAAAGTACGTGTCGAACGTATTAAATACTTGAATATATACCCGATATACATGCATGCTTACCCGATCATTATACACGATCCATGGGCTTGTCCAAATTGTTAAATGGGTCGTTTTAGTTGGTGCCTTGGGCCTGTCCAACATCTGATCGGGCAGAAAAGGGGGTGTGGGTTTTCTTGCTTGTCGAGCAAGTTAAAAACCCATATGTGGGTTGATTCTTGACCCTATATAAACTACACACCTCACATGCATTCTGTGATGATAACTCACGACATATGCAATCCCTAAAACAAAACAATCGATCTATTCACCTTGTCTTGTGCCTGATCGGTTTTCACACAAACCGATTATGGTTTGCTTGGTTTTGATTAAACCTTTTTCACTTGCGAGTTCCTTTGATCCAAGTCGTGATAAAGATTTGTTTTGGTTGATTTCTTTCTTAGTTCCTTGCGACCAGATTACAAGAAAGGTTTTGTTCTACCTGTTCATTGATCGACATCGGACAGAAGGGTCATGTATATATAGGACATATGTTGTCCGATATCGGGTAATACTTAAACTGTCCTTGGACAGTTTTGCGATCTCGGGCAGAAGGAGAAAGAAGTGTTCGTGGTTTTCTTTTGTTCGTGGTATTCATGTATGTTATCAAGGGATTGATTGGTTTATACGTTCTCGACTAGCTCTTATTGAATGTATTCGTTTTACGTGTTGTATGTGATACTCGTAGAGGTATCTATCTTAGATACTTTGGGTTTCTTTGGTTTCTTTGTTAGTTCACTTGCGTACAATATTCGCCAAAGGTTAGTTTTCAATTTACCTTTTATTATTAATTGTTTGTTAAATACGTGTTAACCTAATTGCATAAACTAGATCCTAATTCCGTTGCGTACTCATATACGTTACTTGGCTAACGTAGTTCTAAAATCCCAACAAGTCTACAATTTTTTTTACAAGAATCTTGTGTTTAAGTTAAAATATTTGTTACTACAAAATTGAAGTGTTGCAAAAATCAGTTTAGGCGGTCGATTAATCGGGGTTTAATCGTCCCGATTTTCACTAATCGGCCTTATTAATAGTTTGGTAAAACAATCGGTCAACATATCGATTAATCGGATAAAAATCAGGTATAAATTGGCCAAATCGAAAAAAATCGGATAAATTAGCCAACTCGGTTACGAATAGAAATCAGCCAAATCAGGCATAAGCCAAATCCGAAATAATCGGCAAGAGTAACCAAATCGAGCATATAGTTTCAAAATTTTATAATTGTATATATAAAATATCCAATCCGATTAATCCCCGCAAACTGATTAATCGCTAGGCAATACCCAACCGCTCAACTACCGCCTAGTGATTTTTGCAACCTTGCAAAGCTGTCACATTTTTTTTACACTTCGTAGTGTTTGGGTGAGGTCTATTCATTATTGATAGAACTAGAAGCTTTGTACGTAATGAAAAACTGATCAACTAAAAGAAACTATCCTAATGATAGATGTTTGATTATATGTAAATGCACACTTCCCTCAATGCACGTCAAACGACTTAGAGTAAATTAATGTTCCCTTTAACGTATAAAAGAAAACTTATCTATTTATGGATATTAGATTGGTTAGAAAAAGTTTCGCCTTTCTGTTATTCCTTTGTTTCGAACCCTAAATATAGATCCACACTACTTAACAAGTCCATATACGCATATATCCTTTGAAACGTCTGTCTAGATAAGATAAATTTTAAAAATCGTCCATTAAGTTACATGAATTATGTATTTATTAAAAATCCGCGCATTTGTCAGAGGTTTCTCTGAAAGCAGTCCCTTTGCCCTCGAGTAGGTGTGTGTCTACATCTCACCTCCCTCATATCTTGCTCCGGTGGGATTGTGCGTTGTTTTTGTTGTTGTTATTATGTATTTATTATAACACACTAAATCCGTTAGTTCTTATTCTTCTCATACTCTTGTTAAGATGGATGACCACTTCATTTAGACAAATAGTTGTAATCTTACTTTTGGAATAAATGCACAAAATTTCCTCAAAAAGTCAAAAGTTTGGGCGAGAAGTGCTCTCGTACGCCAACTTAGGTATGCAACTACTACACATTCAAGCCATCTAACTTCAAACCTAATTTTTTAAATATAAATCATGTATTAACTTAACAAATGTATGTGTTTATGGCTGGCTAAATAGACGTTACCATTTACCCTTGGTGATTGCAAAACAGAAATTATCTCAGTACCGCAATCAGACCTAATAGACTTGTCATACAAACAACTTAAAGGTAAATAGTATTAGAAATTAAAAGTAAATAAACTTGAAAAATAACAATATATTTCTACTTTGCATTTATCACTTTCTATATATTATACTAAAAAATGACATACATCATATTCATGGTCCTCATGGGGTAGATACTACATTCCCATCAAGAATTTGCTCACAAATCAAACTCTACAATATAAAATGACCAAAAGAGACTTTTGGTTTTCATCCCAATCTTTTTGAATATGTAAATACCAAAAAATAAAAGGTGTGTAAAAATAAAGAAAAAAAAAATGAGAATTTTTTCTTAAAAAATAAAAAAATCTACAAGATGGATTAGTTGATAACTTAACTCTTGTTGGCATAGATTAACAAAGAAAATTCCTTCTTATCATCTTTCTTCTTCACTTTTTCTTCCAACCATAATCTACTATCCAATCCATTTCTTGTCCTAAACAAGAAAACCGCCTGACCCGAACCGTAACCCGACCCGGCTCCATTCCCGGAACCCGACCCGGAACTAAAAAACCAATCATGAACATCCCACATTAGATCCACAGACAAACCATCAACAAAAATAGTTTGGTTGCCTCTAAAATTCCATTGCAACCTTTTAACCCGAATCACGACCCGTTTATCAATACATACCAATAAACTCGGGATTTTCGACCCGTTGCCCTCGCCCGTACATTGTATCAAAACATCATGACAATTTCCAACATCAGAAAATTGTGCCCTAGTAGCATAAACTGTATTACCTGAAAAATGTTCCTTGCGAGATATTAACGAGAAACTGGCGAGATGACTCCCGGGTTTGACTTTTTTAACCGCAGACATATCTCCTAGGTACAAACCTAGTTCTGAGTCTACCATGATTAAAACATAGTACCCTTCAACTGGTTCTGCTCCACTGTCATATATAGCACCAGACAAATCATAAAAAACCTCGTACTTTGTACTATTTATCTCAAAACCCTTATTTCCTCGTTTTTTTCGAAACAACCTAGAATTTGTGTTCAATCTGAAAGCTGTAGTGGGGTCATCACCTGAGTTTATTTGCAACCCTTGTGCAGCGGCGCTACGGACCCACGTGACACTGATCACGTGTTCAGCGCCGCTACACAACGTTGTTTTGTATAGATTTGTGACGGCTGTTTGAGTTGATGGTACTAGCTTTGGTGCAACAACTGAATTTGTAACATGTTTGTAATTTGAACATGATGTTGTCTCTGAAACTTGTATAGCTAACTCACTATAACAAGAAACCAAGCCCATCATTTTTTTTTTGTTTATTTTCCGGTGAGGTTTTATGATGTTTATGTGTGTGTAAAGTGTGTGTGTGTGTGTGTTTTAGGTGTGTGTGTAATGAATGTGATTTTGGGTCATAAGTTTTAAAACACTTGTTTACATGTAATAATAAGGAAAAACAAATGGCAGGCTATGAGCGTATATATTTGGAAAAACTTGCTGGAAATAATGTATTTTTGGAATAAAATAATGCTAGTATTACTTTAGTTTGTAAAGTTGTTTTTTTTAATCATGTCTTCGCCAGTTCATCTGAGATATTTGGAATAAAATAAGGAAGGTGGAGTTTCAGGTTTAGTTTGCTTTTCTGTTTAAAGTTAGACAAAGTGTGAATTTGGATAATAATAAATAATAATGATTAATAATATTGATATAATATTATTATATGTTTTTTATTAATGAAATTGTGTCGGTTATTACTTTTTTTTTGAACGGTGACTTTCATTTTTAGGATTAAAATCACACCCACCAAATAATAGGCCTTAATCCACCACATACCCAGACTATGTTGTCTAAACGGTTCAGCGTTAGTAGTGGGGATTTAAACGGTTAAGCAGAAACCATACCGCCTCCACACGATTATAAATCGTTTGGAGTAGCAATTTGGAAGAAAATCGGGGCGGCTTGGATTCGAACTAGCAACTAGTGGCATCTGGACTCTCCTCTTCATTGCCTAATATCAGCGAGACTGCGGTCACAAATGAGGACTTCCAGGAAGGTCACTCATCCGGTACTACTTTCACTCGTGGCTCGCTTAATTGCTTAAGCTTCAACCACTAGACCACAAGTCCCAGTGTCGGTTATTACTTAAATGATGATTTAGATGTCTGGGTAGCTTAACAATATTTGAAATGTATTAGAATAGAGAATCCAAATGTTTGTTACATAGATTTTAAGAGTAAAAGTACGTAAAATAGATTGTGATAGAAAATGACTTATACTCTTTCTCTCGCTCTCTCAATCGACATGACGATTAAAAAAAACCTTAAACCAAATCGTTTTCTTCCTCAACTCTCTAATCGTTTGCTGCTAATTTCTAAAACGTTTCTCTTCATCAACCGTGTGAGTACTCCTCGGATTCACTACTTGCTGGTAGAATCATTAGTCTTGTTTTTTAGGGTTTGCGATCGTTTTAGGGATTAATCGTTGAGTTTTAGAGCGGTGCTTTAACATTGTTACTTTATTATTATTATTATTATTATTTTATAAAAATCATCACTTCATTAGAATACCAACAGGATATTACAAAAAGTTGGTGGGAAGCCGAGACACTAGTTGGGCTCTCACTCATTTCTGGATGCAAAAAGTTAATCTATGAAAAATAAAAGCACCACTCTTGATATTATTTGAGTGGCTAACAACAATGGTCTTGATGCGTGAAATTGTATATAAAGCCTCCGCGTCAAGCTCCACGAATGTGAAAAAAGCAAATGGTATGAACTTGTAACCGTTGTTGTTATTATTATTATTATTATTATTATTATTATTATTATTATTATTATTATCCAACATTACTTTATTAAAAACTCATAGGATTTTAGAGGAAGTTAGTGAAAAGCCGAGATACTAATCGGGCTCCCACTCCTCTACCTATAGAAAAGCTAATCCTACAAAAAATATATGCAGCAACACGTACCCCAATGTCTTGAGTCACCGAGAACTTTCGGATCTGCTTCAATAAGGTCAATGCATCCTTCTCAAGTTCCCCAAAAGAAGAAAATGAAAAGGGGAGAAACCCGTATCCAATATCCACGTACTTAGCCTCATACTTGACGCGTTTACGTTGTGCGGCCTCAATCACCGCATGACCAGGCACAAAATCAACCATACCAGTCTGCGTCAAGAGCGATGACCCTGTCAGATCAACACATACATCAAGCCCTCCGTCCCACAAGTAGAGCAACATATCAGCCGGACGTAAGGGTTTATCCGCTTCTCCACTAAGCCCAATATCGACTTCTTTACGAGCCGAAATCCTATACTGAGAACATATGTCAACAAGAGTATCGCGCACCACGTTATGCCGATGTTTAATACCAATAATACCAGCGCACGATATAGCATGGTCCCCATAAATATTCCCAGTAAAGACCCTGGAACAAGCTGAACACGACATCTGAACTGAGAATAAAGGAACACCTAGCCGATAGCATAACATACATTTGTAGGTCCTAGCATTCGTAGTCTGTCCCAACCCGGATATTGGAACCACCCTAAGCCAGTCCGAAGTGTAGTCCTCCATTTGAGACCTCCATAGTGCCACTTGTCGAGTAGATAAAGAAAATGTGGATTCAACCGTTTGGGTAACACATGTGAAATAAATATCTGCCAATTTCTTCATGAGTTAGGGGGCAACGATCTCACTTGGATTACTCAAAAGATCAATCTCCATTTTCACATTAAAAGCACACAAGGCATCATCAAAGGAAGACCCATAAATTACAATACCAGTTCGGAAGAGCTTAGTTTGTAAGCTAACAGATTGGAGTCTAGATGCAAGGAATGCATGGTGCAAGACATCACCAGCAGAGTATACCAGAATTATTATTATTGTTGTTGTTGTTGTTGTTGTTGTTGTTGTTGTTGTTGTTATTATTCTCGGTTTGTTATTGGATCTTCAAGCATATTAAACTTTAACTATCGTTTAGGGTTTGTTTTCATTGTTGAATTTCTGAATGTGTGGTGATTAATTTCAAATAAACATACATGCTAGGGTTGTTGTGTGGTGGGTATGGTTTGCTTGGTTTCTGCTGATTTAGTGACGAACGTTCGCATGAAAAGTGGGTTGTTGGACTCGGGAGGGAGAGGGGTGGAAGGAAAAAGGCAAGACGAAGGAGACCAATCTCTCAAATCCTGGTACTAGTTCAACTGTTTGAAAGAGAAGAAAATATTATGGATTGAGATCGTTCCCTAGCTTGTCAGAGGCTTTTGGTAGTCCTTCTCTTACTTCATTAGCTGTAAAGATTCGTGCTTTAGAGTGTCAAATGCTTGAATGAAATCTTGTGTTAGTAGGAGAGAATGGAAACCATTAAAAGCTTCTAACAAAGCTTCGAACATTGTATGTACTGATGTGGTGAGGGAGGAAAGTATCATGGCTGATGAGGTTGGTGTTACTTCGATTCTTTGCTTACAAAGTAACTATTTTTTAGAGTAATAAAATTTACCGAGTGTCACAACCTTTACCCCAAAAAAGTGGATATTGGGGAAAAAGCTAATGGTAATACTTTGAGTTCATTTGCTGATGTGCTTAATGTTGATAGAAACAAAACTCTAGTTAACTTTCGTGTTCTTATTACGAATGCTTCTACTGAATGTGAAGTAGTGATACCTTGATCATCCGTGGAGGAGGTAAGTGGTAGATTGGCTAGTTCATTATACAGTTATTCATCGGTAAACGTGTGGAACCATGTTGATCTTGAATATAGCAGTTTTGCCATGAACACATGGCAGCCCAGATAGCGGCCACATTCTATAAGTACAGGTCCTTTTAGATACTTCCACTTTAAAGGCTTTACTTCCTGATCTTACCTCAAATGCATTACCGCCAGCTGGAATAACATGCCAGAATCTAATGTAAAGAATTACTCCCTCCGTCCCAAAATAATTGTCCGATTTGACTTTTTTGAGTCTTTCTTGTTCAACTTTGACCATAAATACTTTTATTTGTGTCATATAATACTTGATGAAAATTATACCAATGAAAATATATTTTAAACCTCATTCCATTCATATATTTTGCATCAAATATTATATAACACAAATAAAGTTATTTATGGTCAAAGTTAAACTAGAAAGACTAAAAAAAGTCAAACTGGACAATTATTTTGGGACGGAGGTAGTAATATTTAACATTGTTAACTAATCACAGAGTATAAAGTTTAAGGAATTAAATCATACCTTGTATCATTCTTTAGTAAGTCAATTCTCTTCTTGATTGATGGAAATATGTCATCAGTGCATTTTGTAGAAATCTTCCTCATAGTGTTCCTTCTTTCAAGCACTATCACCATCATAGCTTCCAACATAGTAAGTAATGGTTTATCTCTCACACTCACCAAGACTGCATTAAAGCACTCACTAAACCCACTTTCAACAACTACACACCTTTTGTCTAACTTAAAAAATGCCATGGACCAGGTTTTTGGGTCTTTATACATCAAGTATTGGTACGCCTTAAGGTTTGCAGATTAAATTTTTTTTTCATGATATTGTTGAACAAATGAGGATAAGATGCTTTAGAGGCTGCCCAAAACAAATTCCTAAACTCTAGACCACTAAATTTCTTCCTAAAGTTTACCTAGATATGTCTAGCACAATGCCTATGCTCAGCATCTGGCATTACTTACTTGACAGTCTCTATTAGTCGTTTATGTTGGTTCATACATGGTAAGACCTTGACAAGTTGGCATATCCAAGTCATCTCCTAGCAATTCTAAAAACCAAGTCTAGTCATCTTTGTTTTCTACACTGGCCATAACCCAAGCAATATGGAAATTGTGATTGTTCCCATCTCTTTCTTTGGGAGTTAAAATCTCACCATGATTAGGACTCTATAAGAAATACTCATCTAATGCAATGACCCTGATACGCGTACAACGCGCATTCGGGGTCAAAGGAACTTCCTTTTCTTTGAGCAAGTTTTTCAACACCCTATGCAGTGAATCTAATCGTTGTAGTGTCTAGGGGAATAGTGTCGTTAGGCTGAAGTGTATGTCGATTTAAGTCTAAAGGTGAGGGATGATTATTTTGTATTTTTATATTTTATGAATTAAAATATCTCGGTTTTTGAAGGGGATGGTGGAATTAGTTGCTAGTCAACTATCCCAAAAGATACTAACTAAATTATGGGTATACCAGGAACGTGACGCGTATCTACTTATGATGCATTACTCCTTGCTAGCTATCCAATTCTACCTACTGAATTGTCACGTCCTTATTCTTAACGTGTTGTGTCTTCTAAGGTCGTAGGGTATGCGTTTTTCCCTAACTCTTTTAGACTACCTTAAGGTTATTGCCTACGAAATCTCCAGGATTCATAAACTACCTCTAAGGTTATCTTTAGATGTTTAGACTACAATAACTCTAGGGGGATGTTTGGTACGGATGAATGGAAAGCTGAGAAAAGGAAAAGAGGTTGATTCTCATGTTTGTTTGACATAAGAATGGAAACAGGGAATTAAATTACCATTCTCATTCTCCAATTTTGTTTCTTTTAAAAAAGAGGGGAAAGGTGGAGAATGAGAATTTTAGAAGGGCTCTTTCTCTCTAGTAGATGAAAAAATCACGGACTAAAATTCACGTTTTTTATTTTATTCACGTTTTTTTTTTTTTTTTTTTTTTTTAATTCGCGTTTTTTTAATTCACGTTTTTTTAATTCGCGTTTTTTTCTTCGCTTCATTTGTTTTCGTTTGTTTTTATACGTTTTCATCTGTCTTCGTTCGTTTTCATACGTCTTCGCCCGTATTCATACGTTCTCGTCTGTTTTCATACATTTTCGTTCGTTTTCATACGTTTTCGCCCGCTTTCATTAGTTTTCTTTCATTTCCGTCCATTTTCATACGTTTTTGTCCATTTTCAGACGTGTTTTTACGCTTTCATAAAAAAATGTGAATAAAAAAGAAAGACAAAAAGACAAGAAAAATGTTTTAATTGCTTATCCTCTACGTGTATATACTAGTTCGATCATGATATTATACAGTATCCATCTTTTTTATTAGTTGTGTTTAGTGCAATGTGTAAGTTGTAGAAATATGTTTTTTGTCATTTTGTTTCATCGTAGAGATGATATAATATATTTTTATATGACAAAAACTTGAATTATGTTTGCATAATTGTAATTATGTGACCTGATAGCGTCAAATAATCAACGTAACTAAAAAACCTGAAAATATATATATATTCATTCTTTTACGTACCACACAAATGAATTGATTTTTTAATCGATTCTGACACTCTATTCTCTATTTTTGCCAAACACTAGAATCCATTCTCTTATATCATACTCATTCTCTTTCTATGTCATTCCATTCTCCAATACATTTCCATTCTTTGTGATTCAGTCGTACCAAACGTCCCCTAGGTGATTATAAACTAATGTTCACAAAGATTACTCAAGCATTAAAAACACAACGAATAACCTATCTCAATACTAGGTCAATCACAATTAAGATAAGAGACAGTAGGATGCAAGAATTATAAACTAAACCAATTACACTCATTGAAATTGTCACACCCCTAATGTTGAAGATAGACACAAACATCACTAAGAAATAAATAAGATCTAATTAATTATATACAAGTTTCATACAATCATAAGCAAACACTAGGTGAATTAGCCAAGCATAATTAATGAAGAGCAAGCAACAATTATGATAATTGAAGACATACCATAGGATTGAATTAACAAACAAACTATTACACGATGTTTATAGAGTGTTTGAAACCTTTAAGTTCTTTGGAAAACACCTACCTAAAACCTAGAATCGGACTTAGGGTTTGGGGCTTACAAAAAGTGAAGTTATAATGTTATATTTATAGGCTGATTTTTACGTAGGCAAAGGGTGGCGTCACATCTATAGAGTGGCGTCATGACGACTTTTCACCAGCGTATATTTTCTTGTTTTGTCGCGTGGGCTTTTGAATTACCCAAATCGAGTTAGGTATGCAAAGTTATGGCCAATTATCGGTTAATGGCGTATTGCAGCTTGTGGCGTCACCTTGCGGTTGTGACGCCGTCGGCTTCATCTTCGGCGCCGTGGGATCCAAATCTAGGTAATGCGGTTTGTGGCATACTCTTTAAAACTGATGCCGTCAAGTGTAAAATAACAATTTGCTCTGAGTCGTCACGGCGTGTCGCGACGGCGTCGCCATTTTTGTGGCCCGTCGACACTCAGCGGCTTGAGTGTCTTGATTCTTGACTTTGGCCATTTTCTTCATATATTCGCCTTTTCGTCGAATAAGTGTCATTCCAATAATTTGCCTTCAAGAGACCTAAAAAGTGAAAAGGAACGAAATTAAGTAGTAACGGATACAAAAGTGATCAATTAAGGGCTTAAATGACCCCTCAAAAGTGTACCTTTTAAATCCTTATCAAATATCCCTACGTTTGGTATTTGTTTGTCCTCAAGAAAATGTGCTTTTAGCCAATTAATTTATAAGTTAGGGGTCATGAAGCATTAGTTTAGAACAATTCACAACACGTATAAGCCCCGCAAAAGTGATAACAAGCACGGAAATTATATACTAGCACCTCACAAGTGGTGTTTGGATACTCTCATCTCTCGGGTGTATATGAAATATATCAAGTTGGAAATGGAAGATAAACACTCACCGGTCCTAGTACATAGATTACCATAGGCTTGAGACTAGATCAAACATCCATCGCTTTTGGCGTAAGCACCTAGGAAAAACTATCCAAGAGGTCTTTAAAAGGGTTGTAACGTTAGGATTTCGGTAGGGAAACAAAGGGTTTGGTGGGATAGGCGATTTAGTGGTGGCAAGTCAAAAATATTTATGTTACAAGCATGAGAAAAATGGCGTTGCTAAGCCAAGACTCGACACTCTAAACACTAGATAAATTGAAACAAACAAACATAAATTTAAAGATAGATGTAGGATGGTAGGCACTTTTTTTATTTTTTTTTATTTTTTATTTTATTTTATTTTTTACACTCAATTTTTTTTTCTCATTTTTCTATTTTTTTTTCGATTTTTTTTTCTATACACTTTTACTCTACAATCCTCTACGATAACATCAAAATAATAGGGATTTATAGGCACATCCCTACACTTGAGTTTTTATTACTCTAACACTAATTTGACCGAATTGAAAAGATCAAAACACTTAGAGTACATTATTACGTAAATAAAGGGAATTTGAATTTAACGTTCCTTCCCGTCATTTCATAAAATTTAACTTTTCCCATGAGTCCTAAACGTCCCAAAACTGTGTACAAAGGATATGACTCGACTTAGCAACTTATGCAAGCAACTAGATAATTGAACTAAGGGTTTAGTATGATAACAATAATGCTCTAAAAGTGAGTGCATACAAGGTAGGCTAAGGCGATTTGGGTGTACATTTAGGGGTGGATTGTAAACAATGCTCTTCATTGATATTCCGGAAAACCGAAACATCACGAGAACCGCGAAAAGGATAGGCTCTGAGGGGTTAACTAGGGGTATCGTGTACTAAAGACGAGTACAACGCAAGGGTGTGGGGGAATTACTCAACCGATGTGGAAGAAGTAATTATAATACGGGTATCAAACAAGGGTTATCCTAATGCCTCTTATCATTTAGTTATTCCTAACTACACAAGTGTAGTCTCACTAGCGATCTCGGAATGCATCACAAAACAAGTTTTAGAATCTATTATACTACCGTTACACTCTCAAAGCATTAAAGTGGAATGCTTTAATTCCTACAAATCTAAGGGCGATCCTCACATTTTGGGTAGAATTTAAGTGGTAAAGGGTTTTGTGCTAGTCATATAACTTCCTATCCATTAGACGCATTATTAAGACTAATGGCCCACTCCTACATGTCATAAAAAATTTTAAATTTTGTGCCAAAATTACCCTAACCGATATTTCTCATGGTTTATTACACAAATGAAATCGGACAAGGCAAATAGTCAAGGATAAGCATAGTTTCAAAGTTCCCGTTTTATTTTCCCTCCCTACATTTAAACTGAACATTGTCCCCAATATTCCCCGAAAGTATCAAAGTTATGATAATGGAAGGTAATTAAAAACGAAAGAAACTAATACTCCCCTGATTAGCTCGGTAGGATCCGTGTGAAGTAGTGGTTAAATTCTTCTTCAAGAAGAATGTATGCGTGAAAAGCTCCTTCCAAACTTTTGTATTTTCTTCTTGATAAATAAAACCTGCATATTTTAAGACAACAGACAACCCAAAGCATCAAACCGAACAAAGAAAAATCACAACAAGATGTAATTCCAGACTTAAATAAGATATAATGCTTGTGGAATAGATGTTTGCAGATTTTCTGGAAAATTAAGACATGGAAAATTCCAAAAATTTATAAGTAGCACAGAAAACGAGAGAAAGTAAGATAAGTGTTTCTGCTCCTCGGCCGTCGGTTGCAATCTGACGGCGTCAGGTTATCCTGACAGAAACTGGTTTGCGATTTTCTGAAAAAAATTCTGAAAAATTTATATCTTTAGAATCTGGAAAAATTCCTGCAAAACATCCATTGTGACTCGATACAAACATTTGACTCTAACAAACACATATATATATATTTTTTCAATAATCGTAATTCTCATGTTCACATTCTTTTAAAAACGTGTGTAATCCTCCCTACACTTATCCCTTTTGTAAAATACATTTATATGTAATTAAGACTAGGTTAAAGACAAAATAAAGCATTATCACAAATTCAAACATGAGAACATACAATAATGAAAAGATATATGACACACAAATAAAAATAAAAAATAAATACACATGGGTTGCCTCCCAAGAAGCGCTTGTTTTTGTTCGAGTCACGAGCTTGACTCTACCCTTATTTAACGGAGAAAGGGGAAGTTTTTCCTACACTTAAGCTTAAGTGCGGGTGATAGTAGCGATACACACCCTTAGGGTGGCGATTTGCCACGTGAGGTGAAGGGGTGTGTGAATGGCTTCCTTCATCCTAAAACTACCCCGACTAAATTGGTTGATGGGTGGGTCGGTTCCTCTTTTGTCTCCTAGATGTATATCTAAGGATGGAAAATTATGTAAAGATTGAGGTTCCGGTTCATTAACATTAGGAAATTCCCTAGAACTAAGAGTAAGACTGAGACTACAAGTATTCAAACCTATATTCTCTAGTTGCGTTTGGTTCAAATGTTCTACCTCCATCGGGATTCCTAAAGTCTCTTCTACTACTTCCGGGTAAGTCACGTGCGGTGTGTATGCCTTAAATGATGGTGGGACTTGTGGGATACCTTGTGGGTATAGACTTTTCACCTTATCCTCAATCACATCTACATCATCTATATGCTCGTCATGTGTTATTTCCTTAGGTCGTGATGAAACCAAACCTAGTAATTGATCCAACTTATGGTTTAATTCTTGGTTGCTTACCATAATATTTTCACAGATTTGGTCAGTTCTCCTAAGGGCCTCACTAAAAATAGTTTCTAAACATGGAGGTTGTTCACGAAAGTCTATCCTAGGTGAAGGCTAATACGAAGGATAGGTTTCACTAGATGAGGTGTTTTGTGGGCTTGATGGAATGGTGAAACCCTCAAAAGGTTTATGGACTTGGTTACTTTCTTCCCACCATCTTGAATAATCCGCTTCAGTAATATCATAATTTTTTATGAAAAAACCTAATCGTGGATATAGTGGATTCGCGTTCTCCATAATGGAGAACGGAAGAGTCAATGGACAAGTTTTGCGAACAAAGGCACAAAGAAAGGGGATAGACTACAAGGAAGCTAATAAAAGAAAAAAAATCTCACTTGATAGGAATCTTGTGAGTAGACCTAAGCGAGATATAAATCAAGCCTAAGCAATAACTATTCCCCGGCGTGGCGTAAAAACTTGATCGCATACAGCGGCGTTCGGGGTCAAAGGAACTTCCTTTTCGTTGAGCAAGTTTTTCAACACCCTAGGTTGTGAACCTAATCGTTATACTGTAGTATTAGGGTAAGCCATGGGTATTGTACTGTAGTATTAGGGTAAGCCACGGGTATTGATATCGTTCTCTAGGGGAATAGTGTCGTTAGGCTGAAGTGTATGTCGATTTAAGTCTAAATGCGAGGGATGATTATTTTTGTATTTTTATATTTTATGAATTAAAATATCTCGGTTTTGAAGGGGAGGGTGGAATTAGTTGCTAGTCAACAATCCCAAAAGATACTAACTAAATTATGGGTCTACCAGGAATGTGAAGCGTATCTACTTATGATGCATTACTCTTTGCTAGCTATCCAATTCTACGTACTGAATTGCCACGTCCTTATTCTTAACGCTTTGTGTCTTCTAAGGTCGTAGGGTATGCGGTTTTCCCTAGCTCTTTGATACTACCTTAATGTTATTGCCTACGAAATCTCTAGGATTCATAAACTAACTCTAAGGTTATCTTTGGATGTTTAGACTACAATAACTTTAGGTGATTATAAACAAATGTTCACAAAGATTACTCAAGCATTAAAAATACAATGAACGACCTATCGCAATACTAGGTCAATCACAATTAAGATAAGAGACAGTAGGATGCAAGAATTATAAACTAAACCAATTAGACTCATTGAAATTGTCACACCCCTAATGATGAAGATAGACACAAGCATCACTAAGAAATCCATAAGATCTAATTAATTATATACAAGTTTCATACAATCATAAGCAAACACTAGGTGAATTAGCCAAGCATAATTAATGAAGAGCAAGCAACAATTATGATAATTTAAGACATACCATAGGATTGGATTAACAAACAAACCATTACACGATGTTTATAGAGTGTTTGAAACCCTTTAAGTTCTTTGGAAAAACACCTACCAAAACCCTAGAATCTGACTTAGGGTTTGGGGCTTACAAAAAGTGAAGTTATAATGTTATATTTATAGGCAGATTTTCTGTCGGCAAAGGGTGACGGCGTCACATCTATAGAGTGACGGCATCATTATGAATTTTTCACCAAACTGTAGATTTTCTCATTCCGTTCGCGTGGGCTTTTGAATCACCTAAATCCGAGTTCGTATGCAAAACTTATGGCCAAAACAGTATCACCTGCTTCGCGCATGTTGCAGCTTGTGACGGCGTCACCTTACGGTTGTGACGCCGTCGGCTTCGTCTTCTAACGCAGTCGGGATCCAAATCTAGGCCGTCTGAGTTGTGAAGCCCTACTCTTTAAAACCTGATGCCGTAAAGTGTAAAATAGCAATTTGCTCTCTGAGTCGTCTCGAAACGCCGTGTGGCTGTGACGCCGTCGTACTTCTGCTCCAGCAGCTTAAGTGTCTCGATTCTTGACTTTGGCCATTTTCTTCATATATTCGCGCCTTTTTGTCTGAATAAGTGTCATTCCAGCTATTTGCCTTCAAGAGACCTAAAAAGTGAAAAAGAACGAAATTAAGTAGTAACGGATACAAACGTGATCAATTAAGGGCTTAAATGACCCCTCAAAAGTGTACCTTTTAAACCCTTATCAGACCCTTCTACAACCATTCTTAAACCCTTCTTTTAACCTACCAAAATAGACATAAAACCTATTAAAAAATTTCTTGTCACCGCTATTTGTAGCTCCTAGTTTAACAGTAGACCGTGGGTTACCATCTAACAACTCTTTGCCATATGATCTACTTAAGGCATAGTGTTCATCAAGAGTTTTCTCATATTCTATCAATGCCCACCACTTTGCACTTTTACATTGATTAGCACTGACAGTACATTTATACTTCTTCATGACTAACTCTCTATATCTTTCAGCTTAATTTCAAGATTCTTCCTAATTTTATCACCAAATTTTTTAGCAATCCACTTATAGTCCACTAATGACTCAAACTAAAAATTTCTAACACATGTATGTTTAGGTTTTAAAGAGATAATTTGAAAGGTTTTTTCATCATTCATCCATCTAGCATATAACCTGAAACTACACTTTGGGGCATCTTCTTTACACACACTAGGATACCTGATATGTTTCCTTTGTTTTCCTAAATTATGATCTTTCAGATATGGTGGTCTTTGGCCACAAACTACAATTATCTTTTTCTAATTAACTCCTTTCACACCAGATTGAATATCCATTGGCTAGAATATGTTATGCATTCTTTTAACTCTACAGCACTTTCAAACTTTTCTCCAAGCTGTAACATTAACATAGTATATAACAAATTACTAGCATATTCACTGCATACATAATTTGTGACATTAATATATTATAAATAAGTACCTTTGGGTTATTTATCCTTCAATGTGTGCTTTCATCATGTGTAGGATACTTGTCTTCCATTGCTTCAACACCAACAAAAGGGTCTTGCAAGTTTTCATCAGTATCTTCACCTTTCAATTAACTTACCAATTCAGCAAGGAAATCTTCAAGCTCAACCAACACTTTACTTTTTCTTAGAAGTTCCATCACTTAATGTACTAGGTTCAGTTAGAGATAAATACTGGGATAGGTCAATGTTACAATAGCCGATGTAAATTTCTATTCCACCATACAATTAGACAGATCATACATGTGAATTAAGTCATTGTCATTCTTTAATTTGACTAAACCATTTTCTAGATCACTTTGTGGAATTCTATAGTACATATCATACAAGTTTTTTGGGTAAAAGGTCAAAGACCCGGTAAATATATTACTCCAAAAAAATGTTTAAGTACAAAGGATATGGGTGGATCCCATATCTCAGCCCGTTACAGAGGCAGAAAGCTTACATAACAATATACTTCCTATTCTCTATATAAGAAAATAAACCACTACTCAAAAGATAACATTTGACTCCTATGAAAACAAAATTACCTCCTACCAAGGCCTTGGAGCTTGATATCATACGTGTCATAATAAGCATCCAAATTCCCTAGAAGATTGTAAACATGATCCGCATAGTCATCATAATCATAGTCATCATAATCATCTTCACGATCATGACCACCACTAAAGAGGTTCATTGACTCATCAAAAGTGTTCACAAAATCCTCTTCATCACTATGGGAGTCAACAATATCTCCCACCTTAGAGAATGGGTTAACCCTCTTAATAGAAGAGGTAGACGAAAAATCCTTTTATTACCTGTATAATCAACCTTTTTAATAGGATTACCAACATCATCAAAAAGAGTAGCTTTTCCATCAATAAGAAGCTTTTCAAACTCCTCAATTTTCTCAACAATATGGGTAGGGCCAACCTCGTTAGCTTCCATTGAATCACTCACAAGCGGTTCTTGTGATACATTCCCGGTCTTAAGAACCCCAACCTCCTTAGCTTTCATTGAACTACCAGAATCCACTACATCAGTAAGCGTGACACATTCATCAGTATCGATCATATTAAGTGCATCAAACGGGTTAGATGTAGCAATCTTCGTCCCACTCGTACTAGCCACTTCAGTGGCTTTCTTCTTAGAATTATCCACCTGCTTGGGGTTAGGAGGAGGCGCTTTAGGTTGATACCGAAACTTAGGCCCCACACCAAGTTTAGTAAAACCTCCCTTACCAGGAGCACTTGGACCACCATTCCTACCCTTATTCTTGTTATTGACAGTTTGAAAACCATCAATAACACTCTGTTTAAATCTGAGTAGGCGGTGGAACAGATTTAGGACAATCAAACAGCGATATGACCAAACCGTTTACACGTATCACACCTTGGCGGTTTCCATTCATATTCAACCCATATCTTTTTAATAGTAGAACCCGATCCATCTAGTAAGGGTATCTCAACAGTGAGGCTTTCCCGAAGAACCTTATCCGCCCGAACTTCAATCAAGCACCTAGCAAAACTACTGCGGCCCCAGAAATCCAAGCACATTTGACTAGTGTAAGAATCTAGCATTTTCGACGTACCAATCAATGTATCAAGGAGACTGAGACCATCATTAGAGAACATAGCAAGAGGAACATCATGAAATTTAACCCACACCGGAATGTTAGTCAAATCCTCTTTAAGCAGATTAGTATTCAACGTCCAAGTTTTAAGAATAATTGGCACATTCCAAATCATCCACGGTCCGTTTTCAAGAACATCATCAACATCTTTACGAGTGGAAAACTTAAAGAAAAAGAACCCCTTAGCATTCATCATAACCTTTTGAATACCATACTTGGCCCACGTATTACGAACATAATAATTAACGACCGGAAAAGCAATACGTTTACCAAGAAAATAACCATAAAGGGTATTCTCAAATTTAGAGTTTACCTCCTCCATGAATTTCATAGGAACAGAGAGATCCACCTCAGTAGACTTGTTACTACATTCCAACCTACGAAAATTAGGCTTGTGCTTCGTAGAATCCTTTGGACGTAGCACCCGCATATGAAACTGGCTTTGCAATTTGAACCTTGGGAGACGAAATAGAAGCAACATTAGCATCATTGACCACATTCTTCGCATTCTTTAATTTAACACCACACATAGCCTCTTCAAAAGTCTTACACGCCTCCAAAACAATCGGATCAAGACTCGACTCAGCTTCATTCCCACTGTCACCAGGATATTCATTTAAAGTTGTTCCAAAATTTTGTGATTGACAAGCAACATTGAAGCTCGAAACTTGTGGAACAACAGGCTCGTTAGTAACTTTACTATGCATACTAGTAACCCCAGAATTGGAAGTAAAGTCAGAAGACTTGTTATTCACATCATGACCAGTATCACGACCAGTAGTACCAAGTGGATCGATGTTCCTAAATTTAGAACCCTTTAAACGTGGCAATCGTGTGTTCAATTCATCATCATTCACCACAGGATGTGGCAAGGAAGTGTTCTCCTCTCCCACCATCGACATCACAACACCCTTAACACGTAATCGCAGCGAGAAACAAGAAGAAAACAACGACAGATCTTCAAAACCAAACGAAGGTTTATAAGCGATGAAGCACATTAATTCAACCCATAGTAATCTGTTCCAATGATTGATAAAGATTGAGTATTAAAACAATATGGAACCGGCTAGAAAATCCTAACCAGCGATTAGTGGAAAAAGAAACCCTAACAAATTAAGCCTAAACGATCGCTAATGAACACAGAAGCAACACTCGATTCAATGTAATGATTAACAGAAGTAGAATCAGAACACAAGAAACCAGAATTGTTAATGATTTGATCAGAGATCGATTAAGAAAAAAACGATTAGGGTTATAGAGGAAAGTCGCCAAAATTACATATCATACAAGTTCTGACACATAGTAATTGATTTCATGACCAACCTTCTAAGATCTTTAAATGAAATCCTAGCAACATACATCTTCAAAAGCACAAAATTGTCATATCTTAATGGTTCATGCATGAAAACCCCATCATATTACACGTCCAAATTAATATCATCAGGTCCAACTGTCCAAGTATAGTTATTCTGCAAAATAAAATTTGAAAATTATGGCTAAATATAAATTGTACTTAGGGCAAAATTAAGAGATATAGAAGTGATATAAGAGCTAAACATACCTTAAAATGCATTCAAATGAAAAAATGATGGTTATTTTTAGCTTGATTGAAACTGTAAATTTGTTATTAGTGTTTGAGAGAGGATAATTGGGGATCAATAAGTGTTAATATGTAATAAGAGTTTTTAAGGGGGGATAAAGTGATTTATGTGAAGTGATTACATTGGAAATAACCAAACACTGTACCTGTATGGGTTTGGGGGAATATAATAACTAATTCAAAATTATAACGGGGTCAAATGTGTCAACTCAGCAAAAAACAGGGACAAGCTTAAGTAGTATTGAGATTGGTAGGATTAGCAAGTTTTGCACCTTTGTTAGAGAAAAAAAAATGATACACAACTCAGTAAAAAATTGCAACTTGGATACATTTAAAAACAATTATCCCCAAAAGATATGCATGAGTTTGAGATATAATAAATCTTATCTTGATTTTAAGCTAATCTCAAAGTTATTTTACTAATCAATTGGTTTGAAGTGTTACATTTACTGAAGTTCATACTCATTATTGACAATTTTTCAGTCTTGCATAATTATACATGATGGAGTAGTAGTCCCAAAGAAAATGAACATAATGGTATTTGAGTTAATTGTCACTTTGAATTTACTAGCAACTGATTGAAAATGTTACTTGATCGGGCATGGATGTAAACATAAAAGCCAAACAAACATAATACTTTGCTTTTCCAAAAAAACAAACATAATACTTTTTATATACAATTGTATATGTGGTCTTTCAAGACACATGTTAAAAGGGTCATATAGTGTATTAGTGTGTAGTGAATGCATAATTTTATTTTATTAAAAAGTTTGAGTTTGTTTATTGGGAGATTTTCATATATCATGTATTATATTTCGCGTGATGTAGTTAAAACAAGTTTGGAAAAATATGTAAATATGAATGTGTTTGTGGGGATATATGTTTGTTTATTTAATACTAGTACATCCCTTCAAAAATTATTACAACATGCAAGATATGTTTTCCCCGATAGTACTTTCTTTTTCAAGAGTCAAGAGTCATGTCAAATGTATTTACATTTGACCAAGGACGGCAAAGGAATTCTGTAACTTGTTAAGAACGAATTAAAATGGTTCCAAATTTCCAATTAAAGAAACACAACGATGAGCAATATTTTTTTTCTTTTGGAAAGGAAATTAAAAATATATTAATAATATATTAGCAAAGGTTACAATGACGTTAAAACCACAATATCTAACAAACGACCCTACACAATTTACAACAACACAAACGACCCTATAAAGTACTCGTAATAATGTTTTGGTTATAAAAATAATACTTATTATTTTGTAAAAAAATAAAAATACTAGAATTTACCTTTTTATTAATTTACTTAATTGGCATTGTTTGTGCGTAACTGGTTACATGTTTTTATTTATTATTATTGTTTTAAAGCAATTTTGTTTTCACACCGATAATGATTAAAAAAAAAAAAATGTAACTTTTTATCGTTCTATGTAACCCTACTAATATTTTCGAACTTTATGTGTACCATATTTTTTAATTTCAACATATATGTATATTTTGTGATAACTAGTTATAAGTCCCGTGCACGCACGGGGTTTACACATAAATCAAATTTGTTTTAAAATTTTAGTTTACTATATGGACATATAAGAATTTACCCGAAAAAATTGTGATATAAGTACAATTTAATAAATATTCATGAGATTTTCATTTTGTATTAATATCTATTAATATTTTGTAAAAACTTTTTTTGGATGAAAGATTTAACTTTGTTTAGATGACACACGTTAAGGTTGAGGTTGATGTTGTTTAACTTTAACTATTGATATCGTGTTGTACAAAATGTACGAGTTTAGTACTCCCTCCGTCTGGAAATAATTGTCCATATTTCCTTTTTTGGGTGTCTCAAAATAATTGTCCACCTTTTATTTTAGGTAAAAAAAAGAGAATTTAGTGGAGGAATATTCTATTTGAGTGGTTGAAATTTGTAGGGGTCTCACTTTTATTAAATTATGTGCTTCTTGTCTCCTGACAATAATTTTGAGATGGAGGGAGTAGTACATAATTAGCGTTGATGAAATTACAATATACAACGTAACGTTTTTTAAAAATGTTTTTCCAGATATCCACATATAAACTTTAAATAATTGTGTATATTATTTTCATATCGCTGTAACTCGTGCTTACCATTTGATATGTATATTACCGTTAATAATAATTTAGCCGTATTTAATATTCAAACCCGTTTACGCATAGTTAAACTTTTAAGTAGGATAGAATGCAATCTGTGGTACGTATCTATTTAATGACGAACAAATATTTTTGTGAGATTTCTGTGTCAGGTTTGAATGTGTGTTTTTGTGTTGAGTATTTTTCAACTGAGTCTTTTATATTAAGTGGGTTTGGGCTGTTACAAGAATGACTTTAATGGGTTGTTACAATATTGTAATGGTTTAAATAAGTTGTTACAGTATTGTATTACATTACAAATATAGATATAAAGACATAAATTTTTATAGATATAAAGACACTTAAATTTTAAATGTATGACTGTTACAAATATAGATATACAGTATTGTATGGTTTACAAATATATGTATGCTCAAATTTTTTTACTTGGCAAAGTATCTTCCTTTTAATAGAAATGTTTTTGGTCTTAAAAATTTTAAGATTTCTTTATTTAGAATGTCCTAAATCCTTTATAAATGAGTATAGATAACATGAGTCTTTATTTAACGTCTATAGTAAAATAATATTTTAATAAATGAAAGTTTAAAACTAATATTTATTTTAAAAATATTTAAAGTATATTTACAAAATTTTATATTTTTAATGGATGAAAGTCTCAAAGTAATACTAATACTTATGTAATTGTAAATAAAGTTCATATTATAAAGTCTAGGGTATAAAGTGTACGGGGTTATTTGTTTATTATTTAAAGTTATTAAAAAATATGGAAACTTATAATTTTATACTTAACTCTATATGATACATTTAAAATTTAACCACTAAAGTTTTATTAATTACATCATCTTTTTCTTAAGTTTTTGTTTTCATAAATTTGACACTTATATTTTTATGTGTTTTTTTCCTCAGCCAAATTCTCCATCAAATTTATTAAATTTTGACCAAAATCAATTCAATTTTGACTTTTTATTGGCCAATCATATTGCTTGATTCCGCATATGTGTCAAAATCGAGCTCTCCTACTGGTTCAATTTTTTTTAATAAGAATGATTTTATAAAATTACTCCGAAATTGTAATTCTTTTATTATATAAAAGATTTTTACTTTTTCGTTTATCAATAACGAAGGGGTAAAATCATCAAAGGAATTTAAATAATACACACCAAGGTCGAAATTAAAAATTAGAATACACATAAAGGTCGGAATTTTAGTAGGGTACATTCAATCATAATATTTGACAAGTTAGTTAGACTACCCAAAGCAATCACCCTCAATTTTCACACCACATCAGCATCCTCTCCTACAACTTCTGAGATGACCTTTTATGCACAGTAAGACGACCGACATCTATTTTTTTAAACCATCTTTTTTACACTATATATATCCTCTACATTTTCATTTTCAATACACACTACTTTCAATTTCACAACATAAAAATTGTAACATTTCTTATGGCTTGTTCTCTCGCGCATACCGTCGAAGAAATCAAAGTGTATGTTCAGAAACAATGTGATGAAGATGATGTCGCTCGTTTGAAAGCTACTATCGGCGTAACTAAGCTGTTTGACCAAGCATACGTGGCTAAACAATGCAAAGACATTCCGTAAGAAAGATATGATGTGATTAACAAATTTTTGAAATTCAACGCCTCGAAAGACTACGAGATTGAACAAAAGTTGTAGAAATGTGTGCAAAAAATAAAAGATAATATCAGTCACAAAATCGTTGGATGCACAAAGACAATAAATAGGATGATTTGTGTTTTCGTATCGCATCGTAATTTGTATTTTAATTTCAATGTTGTATTCTACTTTGTATTTCAATGAATAAAATTTCGAATTCTACTTTGTATCTTCCTCGCTGTAGATAAATTTTCATTCATTTAAATAAAAATAGAAATTACATTACGAAATTTTAAAACAATACAGAAACACAATACTCTTATTTGTTGTTTAAATGCATCCAAACAAATTTAGTATGCATTAGATGTTCTATTTTCCCCCTTTTTTTAAATAAAACATTATGCATCTCGTAATCTTTATTAGATTCTTGTTTAAAAAAAGTGTCGTTCAAAGCACGTTTCTCTTGTGGAATGTCACTGCATTCATCGTATGTGTTCCTCAGGGCATCTTTATCTATGCTTGCATTCCCAAATTCTACGGCTATGTTCATAATAACTAGCTGACAAACTTTATCCTTCTCGATTTGTTTCTAAACCAGAGATTGATTTCATCGACGTTGTGTGAAAGCGAACAAGTCATTTAAGTTTTTTTGGTAGAGATTAAAAGTGTATAAAATACGAAAGAGTTGATGAAAATGTATAACGTGTATATAAATTATGTATAAAATAATTAAACAAATGGGTTATTTATAAAGTAAAGGGTTAAATTTATAAAGTCTAAAAAAGAAGTTTTTTTTTTCTTTTTCTTTTTTTAACAAAGGGCTAATAACATATTAAAGCACTATACTTGTCAAGAATGTCAGTTCTGTGTAGTGAATTAAAAAAATAACTCTTTTAGAAATTAATGTTGACATTTTTGTCTTTCTTTAAGTATTACGACCATTTTACCATTCGAAAAATATTAAAAAAAAAAGAATTTCGAAAAAAAATTCAGAATTTTTTTTTAATCTAAAAAAAAAAAAAAAAAAAAATCGCATGTCACAAAAAAAATTCTAAAAAAAATTATTTCAGAAAAAAATTTCAAAAAAAAAATTCAGAAATTTTTTTTAATCTAAAAAATAAATCGCATGTCACAAAAAAAATTCTAAAAAAAATTATTTCAGAATAAAATTCAAAAAAAAAAAAACCATAAAATTCTTTTATACATTTTTCTCCGTTTTTATACGTTTTCACCAGTTTTTTATTCACTTTTGATTATTCTTTTGGGGCATTTACATACACCCCCAACCAAACTTCGATAATTACATATTTTCCCAAAGCATGCTTTAATAGCATTGTACATCATGCATTAATAACTTGTGTTTTGGGGAAATATGTAATTTTTGAAGTTTCCTTGGGTATATATGAAATCCCCCCTATTTTTTTTTTGTCACAAGTGAATATTTTTATCGAAAATTTTATCAAAATATTAGAAGAAAATCAAATTTTTTAAAAAAAAATCTAAAAAAACAACGCTTGAAAAAAAAAAAAAAAATTGAAAAAAGTATTTAGAAAAAAAAATTCAGAAAAAAAAATTGGAACAAAAATTTCGAAAAAAAGGTATTTCGAAAAAAAAATTCAAAAAATATATTTTGGAAAAAACATTTCGAAAAAAAAAGTATTTCGAAAAAATTTTCAGAAAGGGTAAAATGGTCATAATATGGTCACAATACTTAAAGAAAGACAAAAATGTCAACATTACTGTTTAAAAAAGTTATTTTTTTAGTTCGCTACGCAGAACTGCCATTCTTGACAAGTATAGTGCTTTAAAAGGTTATTAGCCCTTTAACAAACAAACGGCAGTTATTTTTTTTAACTTTCCTCTTGACATAGGTCGAGTCCTCGACCAAGTTCTCTTTCGACCCTCAGCGTTCGAGACCTCTGCAGCAAGGATGACCGGTGCTGACCGAATGAAATCGAAGGTCGACTGACTTTATTGTGGGTAGCCTTACATGTTTTTTTTTTTACCATTATCCTTATAATGAACAATTCATGTATGTTATTTGAAAGAGTAAAACTGAAAATATCTATGTTTGATATCCTTGTATACGATATTTAGAAAGGAAAGTAATAGGTATATGAATACGAGAGGTAACACGTAAATTAGGAGTGCCTAGCTTGCTGAGTTTTCTTTATTTCTTGGTCTATGTAATGGTGTATCTAAAGTCGCAAATCTAATTCATTACTTTTGTTAGATTTTGTGATATGTATAGTTTTATTTAGTCGAATAAAATGCAAAAGAACACACTTACATACAAATGAAATGAATAATTTTTTTTCGTAGAGCATGTTAGACGATTGAATATTTTCACATTTGGCTAGTTTTCCCATAACAGAATGCCCCAAATAAATTGTTTAATTAATTGATTTGGCAACTTGCCCATACTCTATCCAAGTTACAAATATGGTCCATATATATATGATCGATCATCATATCTCAATTTATTTTCGTTATCGCCATAAACACATGTACATACTAAGGTTAAATGTATATAGATATGTTGAAACGATTGACATTCAAATCATTCTATGGTGGCATATTGAATTCTAAATTGTACCCAAAAGATGCTTTAGCTAATTAAATATTAAGATTGGTTTGTTTTGGCCAATAAAATACACACCATGAAAGCTAATTTGAACAAACATGTAACATATTTATATATACTCATGTAATTCATTTGTCCTTGTTTTTATACCAAGAGTATCAACTACCAAAGTTCAACGAGGATATGCCAAAAATAATACTTAATAAAAAAAACATGTGGAATTTGTAGGAGTAAATATATTTAGAAATCAAAATAAAATGGCATTCTCGAGAATGAATAATGTTTACTTTTTTAGGTCAATGAACCAAAAATCAAAATAATAGTCCATGTTTGAGAAAATATTAAATGCTTAATTTATAAATACTACAGAGCCTATGGGAAATTTCGTTTATGTCAAGCAAATAAAATAATCAAGAGCACATGTTTTACAAGTTGTAACATTATATATGTGTAAGCTGTTTGCATAAACTTTCATCATCAGTTAATTACTTCAATTATACACAAGATAATTGTATTATGTCAGTAAAAGATGTTAATGCTTTGAATATTACTCATAGAATACAAGTTGCAAACAAACTTGAAGTAGTCACGCTAAGCTCCTGAAAAAATAGAACTTTACTTGGTTTGTGTCTATGTAACGGTAGATTCAAACCCTGTTGATAAGTCGAACAAAAAGTTCAAAAACCATGGTTAAAATTTAAAATTTTATTATAGATGAATTGAGCAGCCTTATGAGAATGTTGTATTATGGGCAGCTAGCAGCTTGTATTCTAATGAATGAATTTGAATTTGAAATGCATATACTACAAGTAACAAAGATATAAAAAATGAAACTATGATGGTCACAACTCACAAATCAAAACTCATTCTTTACAACGAACATTCTTTTTCTTCTTTTTTTATAAACCTAAAAAGCTGTAAAATGCATAGAATTGAGCTAATATATCACGATTTACTAAATCCAACTTTACGCCCAACGTCCTAGATCACATGTTGATCTACAACACAAAACAAAAAAGTAATAATTTACGTTTTATACTAGAAAAGCATATTTGTACAAACTTTGAGTATTATGTATTTTATTTGTAGATTATGTAAACCTTTCCGAGTTGTCTGAATGGCTAACACACCAAGACGTCCTTGTGATGTTCACCTTCCGAAAAAGGAGAAATGTGTATGATTTATATGGAGGTGCATAATAAACTCGATTAGTCAATTAGGAGCCACAGAGAAGTCCTTGGAGACGTACGTATTTGTGGTCGTGATGACTTACTTGGTACATGATCATTATTAGGGTTACGATCGATGTACATACGTGTACCATACTAACATGACTATATGGGAGGTAAAAGTTGACAGTTTTGCTTCCATGTTGATCCCTCTAAGATGGTATTATAATCAAAAGACTTAAACTCATGGCCATGAATTTAATGGTAAAAATAATTATTGGTATCATTGAGTAAAACACCAATTGGTGTAGAACACGATTCATGTAGTTACATTGATGATATTCTTTACAAAGAAGAAAAAGAAGTTTGGTAATAGTTAGATATAAGTCTCCTTTTAGGGAGTGTGTGTTTGCACCTAATAACAATATGTTTTTGACATTATTACAATTATGGAGATGTTCCAAACATGTCCCAATGAGAAGTGTCTCTTTTACTAAAGAAATATTGGTAAAGCCACAAGTCTTATGTTGGTTGCAACAACACAAGATCCCAATTAGGCCATTTTCATTAGGCTATAAGCAATATACAAGTCAACTTTAGATAGATCTAGTGTCATTTTCATATCATTTGATATCATTTGAAGTGTTTAATCACCTTAACTTCTAGGTACCTTCTAACCCTATTCTTAGACAAATGGCTCAACTATATATTTATTTACTTGAGTAAAGTACTGTACCATTCAAGATTATAGCCATCTATATGTACTTATTTAATGTACGTCTACAAACCCTTATTTTTTGTAAAAGATCTTGAGTTTACACGTTTGCACTTGCTAGAAGTCTCTCTGAAACAGTTCTCTTTAATTTCTGGTTTATCCTAAAGTAAGGGTAATATATGTCTACGTTCTACCTCCTCGCTCTAACGGGATCTGATATGTTGTTGTTGTATCTTAAGTTTACACGTCGATGTTCAAACTTTGACAAACAATATAACTTTAGTACTTTTTTAAGTTATATACATGGAGTAAATTAAACTTTTAATATAATTAAGTCGACTAGACAAGACCACTACATCTATAGAGTGGAAGAAAAAAGTATAAAGTTAGATGACCAAATTAAACTGACTTGACCCAGTCTAAGGTCTAGGCCAAAGTGGGCTAATCAACGAACGAATTGACCTGCAAATTCGAATGAAGAACGGATTTACGACCATGTAAACACCAACATTTGAAAGCCTAACGTGTTGCTTTATGCATATATCAAAGAGTAATTAAAACTTGAGAGTAAGTGGACGCTTAACTTTTAAAAAGAAGTGAGTTTAACTTGTAAGAAAAAGAAAGTAAATCAACTTTAACAAAAGATTCAAGATTGTTTTGCAAGTACGTGAGTTAAAGTAAAGGCGAATTTTTGTGCATGTATAATTATATTGCTAGGGTATTATTTCGTTGAAACATTCTCGAAAATTACATGGGGTTGTGTTTATAAAGTTGATGGTGTTTCGTTGAAAGGAAGATATGACACATTAAGGTTTCATGTTCCAACTTGTTCGTAAAATAAATACTCTATATTATGGTTAACATGCATAACTAAATCATAAACTATTTAATATATAAATGTTGATGGATGAACTGTATCTACACATTTTTTTTAGAGAATGATACTTGTTTTTTCTCAGCACATGGTTTTTACATCCTCAATACTAATTTTGGGTATTGTAAAGTTTTTTTTTTTTTTTTTTTTTCTCTCTTCTTTTTAGGTAAAAGATTTTTATATCCGGTGAATATATTACTTCAAAAATCATTTAAATACATAGGATATGTATCATAAAGATCGATATGAATAAAAATGCTTATAGCAAATATTTGAGAACATTCTTTAATATATAATAGCATTGCGGATCAGAGGCTCCATCATGTTCATATTGTAGGGAATTCATATTGATTAAACCATCAATACCACGAATACGCAGCGGATGAATCTATATTTAATATTATGAATTAAAATACATAAAACACATAATAAATACCAAACTCGAATCTATTGAAAAATAGATAACCACTAAGTCTTGATCTTGATCACGAACTCTTCAATGGATCTCGTACCACCACGAAACCATAATCAACTATAGTAAGTTGATCTCTAACGTAAACATACACTACACGTGCAACGAGAGCGTTAGGATGCTAGTGCTTAATCCACAAGCTACGACCTAAACATGAATGCTAGTCGTAGAGAAGAAATGTTTCCAACTTCTTAAACAAGAGGCGTTGTACTAGAGAGAGCAAGAGAGAAATCAAAGAATGCTTTGATCTTATGAGAGGTGTGTATAAATGAAGACCTATAGGCCCTCTTATATACTAAATACCCAGCTTAGGAAAAAAGCTACTTCCCTTGCCCTAGCCCATGGTATGGCCGGCCACCATGGGGTGTTCACGGGCCTCCATGTTGCTTTTGATCCTTGTAAAATTAACATGTTCAAATCATGCCAATTTTCGGACTTAACGACCGTTAACCGTTACACTAACGGACTAACGACCGTTATGTTCAATTCGTGGATTATAATATTATAATTAATAGTACATTAAACATATTAATTAGATTTAATAAACGCTTAAATGTATACGTGTGGCCTTCGATAGGCTCACGTAATTCCCGGCCGATAACTGTTGATTTTTCACGAGTGCATAACCAATGACTCCCATTTGCGATCGTAACAATCAATAATGTATACTAACAATGCTAAGTGTCTAGCAACACCACATTGCTCTCGAAATACCGAGTGTGGTTTCATAAAACAACTAGGTAAATGGTTTACAATTTTAAATTATCCTTTTGTTTCATATACTTGTTGAACTATGGATATGGATCAAAGTCATTCCATATTGTTCAATTATTATTTCTTGTTTTAGAAATTAATCAAGATTACCAAACGTAAAACAAGTATCATCTTGATTTACACTTTGGGCACGGCCATGCAAACATCTAATTAATTGAGGGGCCCAAGTAGTATCATACTCCAAAAACAAGTGGAGGAACAAATTCTATTTGACTACACGCGTTCTCATGCGCGCTTCAACCAACTTCGGAGAATAACCTTTATAACCACCTTGTTCGGATAACGTTTAACTATACAAGCAAGAAAAGATCCACACACGCAGACTGTTTGCATCTCGTCAGAGAACAAATAAAATAACCATTTGCGAGATATCACTTAATGACGCCGATCCATAAAGTGATGACTGTAGTTTGGGGAAATCCAATATCCATAGCATGTGGATAACATGAGTTTGGCGATTACCATCCTTATTATTCATAGAATATAACCAATCTCTCACATTTGCCTTAATTCAACGATACTATCATATCAATTTATCGACAATGGACAATTTAAAGTAATAAATTACTTAACGATTAAACATGCAAATATAGGACACAATTAATATATGAATGAATAACTCAAGTACCACGTATATTAATCATCAAAATAATAAATGTTTTACATATCCCATTATCCAAATACTAAAATCAAAATAGATTTACATGAGACTACTAACTGAACAAAGTTTAATACCACTAGCATGCTCAACATGCTTGTTCAAAGGCAACGCCTTTAGTAAACGGATCTAAGTTGTCATCTCATAAGTGAACTTTATTAAGTACTACTTCATTATTCATGATAACTCACCTGAGATAGTGAACCTTATAATGCTTGATACAAGACAACGCTAGCTGTCGGTCAAAGAACTTCCTTTTCGTCGAGCAAGTTTTTCAACACCCTAGGCAGTGAACCTAATCATTGTAGTGTAGTATTATGGTAAGCCTCGGGAATTGATATCGTTCTCTAGGGGAATAGGAATGCTAGTGAGAAATTACTACGCTAAGGTTGGGGTTGAGGAAGATTATTTTTTATCCTTTTTATGTTTTTTTAGAAAATGGAAAGGTACGAATCTCGAGGTTTGGATTTGGGGGTTGGTATTTCTACCAATTACTCTACTTATCTAATTATCTAAACTAAGGTGAGTGTAGTCTATGTCTATTGTTGCGTGCTCTTATGATGATTAAAAATGTGTTTACTTAGATGTTATTACTCCCTAGTTATCTCTCCTATTGATGGTTGAATTGTCACGTCCTTATTCTTAACGCGTTGTGTTTCTAAGGTCGTAGGTATGCTTTATCCTAACTCTTTGAAGCTACCTAAGGTTAATGACTACGAAATCTCTAGGATTCATAAACTTAATACTAAGGTTATCTTTGGATATTTAGCCTACAATTCCACTATTAACTATAAGCTAAGGTTCAACAAAGACTAATCAAGCATTAATAACACAACGAATGACCTATCGCAATACTAGGTCAATCATAATTAAGATAAGAGACAACCAATCAATATTCAATAACTAGGTTTCATATTATCTAAGCAAACACACAAGTAAATTAGCCGAACATGGAGAACATGCAAGCATACACACAAACAATTGAAGACATGATTGAATCAATGAAGTAAAACACTTATGTTGTAAAATAGTATGGAACCCTAAGATACACGCCCAAGACAGCCTTCTTTGTTCTTTTTAGGTTTTACTCCACAAAAACTACCTCCCTTAAAACTGAAAAATTCGATTCTATATATGTTATTAAAAATCGCTGGCCTCTTTAATTGTGACGCCGGCCGTCACGCCATTGGGGTTTCGTCTTTGCCACGTCAATTCTAGACGGTGTCACCTTATGCTCGGGACGCCGCTTCTGCCAACCCTTCGACGCCTGGATCCAAATCTAGGCCGTCTAAGCGCACCTACTCTTTAAACCTCGATGCCGTCACTTGTAAATTAGCAATTTGGCTACCGAGTCGCCTCAAGATGTGTCGCGACGCATGCCGTGATTAAGCAAAGGACACCGTCCCTTCAATTCCAAAGACTTGAGTGTCTCGATTCTTGACTTTGGCCATTTTCTTCAGATATTCGCGCTTTTCATCCACAAGCGTCATTCCAAAGAATTGGCCTTCAAGAGACCTAAAAAGTGAAAAGGAACGAAATTAAGTAGTAACGGATACAAAAGTGATCAATTAAGGGCTTAAATGACCCCTCAAAAGTGTACCTTTTAAATCCTTATCATTTGGCGCCTTTCTGAGCTCCAGGCTCGTTGGCAATGGTTAATGCTCCAGTGTTGTCACATAGCATTTCCATAGGTTCTTTATTGGTGGGGACTAGTCCGAGCTCATCAATAAACTTCCTTATCCAAATAGCTTCCATCGCAGCTTCTCGGCAAAGAAGTATTCAACCTCTTAGAAGACATCGCAGTGATGCTTTGCTTGGCACTCTTTCCGTACTCACAAATACCCGTTTAGAACAAAAACGTATCCGGTTTGCGACTTGGTGTCATCTTTGCTCTGCCTACCACCCAACATCGCTGTAAAAGGTAACTCGAAGCTCTCCGTTTGGGTTCCAACGAACAAGAAAAATATCTTTAAAGGTCGAGATACTTCAAGATAAAATTCTTTTCTCACAGCAGACGAAAGTGACACTCACCCGATCTACTTGAAATCGACTTTGTTAATACAAATAAGCCGTAAAAACGTTTATTTATATTTTACGATCTTCTAATATTTTGTCGATAACAAACGTAAAATCATTTTAACGAAACAAATAAAATGCGTAAATGGTTTGAACTAATAGTTTTTAACATATTCACATTTTCACATAAAACACTAAAACAAGTATAAGTGATTTTATGATTTAATATTACATATGTACAACAACTAGTGTTTACATATTTGGGTAAAATATACACATAACTAGTATGTAGTATATTGGGTAATATAAATGGGTAGAAACTTAAGTATCATAACCCATTTGGCAAATACATTGAATGTAGTTGGGTACAACCCAAAGCCCATGACCCATGGAGCTTGACCCATAACCCATTGCATGACATCATGCTTATATCATATATGGATAATATCCATAACCCATGGTTTGACCCATACCCATGTGACTAGGTGCATTGCACTCAAGAGATACATTGTATCTAGCTAAAGACCTATGGATCAACCCATGACCCATGACCCATAACCAAAATACCCATGGGTAAAGGGGAGCGTCCCACGGATCCCTAGCTTTACGCTAGACGAATCCCTGTGGAAGGATCCGTGGGATCCAATGTAAGAGAATTTTTCTCTATAAATAGTGAGCCATTTCTTCATTGTTGTCTCACCCCTTTCTAAACACACTT
The DNA here is from genome assembly GCA_910596185.1 of Chrysanthemum makinoi. Classification (NCBI taxonomy): domain Eukaryota; kingdom Viridiplantae; phylum Streptophyta; class Magnoliopsida; order Asterales; family Asteraceae; genus Chrysanthemum; species Chrysanthemum makinoi. The sequence continues at coordinate 329,901,479 of OU343224.1, forward strand.
TCTCCCTGAGTTTAAAACTCACTAACCTCAGATCCAAGAGATCTATGTTTGTAGTTTTGTTTTGTGTGATCTTCTAGGTTCCTCTTAAAGGCAAGATCACCACCTTTGAAGTCGAAAGCTCAAGTCTATGATGCGATGCTTCCTCATCATCAAGACTCATGAAGTCTTCTTGTTGATGATTGTTTTTCTTTCTAAGAAGTGTTGAATACATTTGTGAAAGGTGTTTCAAGTGTCAAGGAGAATATATTAGTGAAGGGTATCTTTCATCCATTTCATAAGCACTTGTGATAAGTGCTTAGAAGTCAAGACTAGAAGCATTAGTGAAGGGTGCTAAGTCTAAAACACAAGACATTAGTGAAGGGTGTCTTGAAGATCTAGTTAAAGGCATTAGTGAAAGGCCTTAGATGTACATTCGATATGGTGTGTTTCGATGTACAAGATAGATTAGTATAGGATCCAAGGATATTGATATCCTTGATGATGTTGTAAAAAGGAGTTGGTCTCCTTTGGGATTAGTCATTGGTGTAGTGTTGGGTAGTAGTTTCTCCATTGCAATGGAACTAGGTGCTTAGCCTAGTACCTAATAAAGGGTAGGCGACGTTGTGTAGGTGTGGTTCACCTTGGTGTGAAAGAACCTGTAGCCTTAGCCTAGCAACCGTATAAAGGGTGGTAGGCGACGTGTAGGTGTGGTTCACCTTAGAGTGAAAGAACCCTGGTTAGCCTAGCACTGGAAAAGGGTAGGCGACGTTGTAAGGCTTCTCTCGCCATAAGGACATTGGTGTAGTGTTTACGAACTCTCGTAGGTGACTCTGAGTGGAGTAGGGCAAGGAAGGTGTCCTTGTAGCCGAACCACTATAAATACCCGTGTTGTGGTTTTGTGCTTCTTAATCTTATCTTTCATTACATACCTTTATATGTTTGTTTATCAACATCCAACACACACATCCAAATAGATTGACATAAGTCGATCTAAATTGCTTAAAAGGAAGTTTTAATTGGCAAAACTATTCAACCCCCCTTCTAGTTTTCCACATTGGCATCAGAGCTTCGTTACCAAGTTTCTTGAAGTATATTGTACTTTAAAAACTTGATACTATCCATGGTTAATTGAAAACTACAAAGAAGGTTTTTCATAAAAACAAACACCATGTCTTTTAAAACTATATGTTTGGATGTTGATTTATAACAACATTTTTCTTATTTACTTTTTCATTTAATTGCACTAATCCTCTTTGTCATGTTGATTAGTCAAAGCTCACATCTATCAAGCCATAGGATTTGCTTGATAATAAAGATTACCTTCCCTAAGAAGGTATCTTAAGCACAAAGGAGCTGGAATTGTCTTCTGACATTTGTTGTATCATTTGTAAAGACATTCCTAAGTGCATTCGAGGTATGACTTTCCACTCATCTCTAAATAATATTAGCTTGATAGATAAGTATGCTTACTAAGGTATTTATTTGATTAATTTTTGTGCATATACATGCTTTACATGTAGCTTCATTAGGAGCTTTTCTTACATACTGTCACTCTTTCGCCTAAAAATCATGGTTTATAAAACTTGTGTTTTGTTTTACTTAATTCAAAAATCATATCTTTCTAATAATAAAACAAAACACAAATATCAAAAATTCCTCTTTCTATAAATAATCCCACCGTCGACCACCTCTATCAAACCCTCACTTTTCAAATCTTCCAATTTCAAAATTTCTCTCTCACTCAAAACTTCATCCTCCTCTCCATTTCATCTCAACCGAAACCAAGAAGAATCATCTTCAACATGGTTTCATCGCCGTGGTCATCGCCTTAACACTCATCGCACTTGTGTTCCCTATGATGAAGTTCACATACTGAGACATTTACTTTGTGTTGTTAATCTACATTGGGGTTATATACCCAATCCTTTGTATCATTCTTAGTATTGAAATGAAATATTACTAGTAGTCTAGTTATCTAGGTTATTGTTATCACAATGTGTTTACATTTCTCTTTTGTTTTATCATTCTCTCGTGATACATTAGAAGACATGTATGCATGTTAAAAAAAATGTAGGCTAAAACACATATCTTGATATAAAACTATGAGATATAAAAACCTATACTTTTTCATCATAAAACTGTTCTCGAACTACGATCTACGGATCCCGAAGATATACTAGTCGGATCCCCTTTGTAAAGGAACCGTGGATCCATTCCCATGGAAAAAAGCTTTTTTCATACAAATTAAAAACCACTTTTCTTCTAAAAGTAATACTCCACTAGAATGTCAAAACCATAAGTGAGTTAAATGTAATTGTTGTTAAAAACCATTGTTAATAAAAATCTAGTAAAAACATTAGATAATCATGTTGACCCAACATCACTTTCTATTAACTCATCTCTTCTGTAGGTTCAACTATGACGCATGAATATGAGTTTGATTTTTCACTCACTAGCGTCTACTCTCCGAACATCTCCCTTGAACCCAACACACCGCATTCATGTCCGGTTCAATAACCTCAAAACCGTCACTTCCACGAAGGACGATCGTAGACACCTTCTACAATTCGAAGAAGGTATCAATACCTCCTTCGAGCCATAGGACTAGAATGTCTTCTTGAAATCAACGAGAAGATATGTCCAAGGTTCATAATGGAATTCTTCCGTCAAGTTGAACTCGTTCAGAACGAGGATCGCTCTCTATCTCTGGTTTTATATCAAAACCAAAAGTTTACTTTAAACCCCATTTGCTCACATCCTCAGAATTCCAAATCATGGACAATGTGCCTTCACCAAAGATTGGTCTCTTGATTCTCTCTTCAACTTTCGTGAAGAAAATAGTCCATATTGTTCACACATACCTCCCCGGAAGATTTACATCGCATAATATGCAAACCTCGACCATATTACTCCGATCCAAACATTATCTTTCACGGACATCCGGAAGAGTACAAGCCCTCTGACTCATCCCACGTGAAAATATTTGAGTCTTAGGGGAAATCGAGAAATCCTTCCGCTTGTTGTGCTCACATAATGTATTGTTTGCTAACACAACAACCATAAAATCTCGCCTACTTCTTCGCAAGGCTAATTGTAAATCTTCAAGGCTCCAAGAATAAACTCATCCCTTATGGAATGTTCTTGACGCTCTATCATAACGTTATGCACTCATCCTCAATTTCAAAGTCCGTTGTAATGCATTTGTAACAAGATGATGGAACCGCTAAACATATCTCTCATGAAATTTCTTCATTCTGATTCCACCAACACTCGTCAACAACGTGATGATCCTCCTAGCGAAAACACTCAAGGAACCTAGTAGTATTTCAAATAGGATCAATCCTCTTGTACTCGTGCTTTATCAATGTAATCCTATTTCCTTCATGAAATGAAAGTTCTTACATTTGATATCTTAGTGTTAGAACCCCTTGAAACCAACCTTAGAATATAATGCATTGTCACGATCATTGCATACTTTAGTAAAGGTTCTCACTGAAAGCGATGGATCATCCCAAAGAATGCTAGACGATCCCTACACTTAGAGAAACCGGATCCGCAACAGAAAATGCAATTGCAAGCATTGTATTTTAAACATATCCTTAGAACACCTCACTCTAAGCTAAACATAGTGTCTTAAGGCAAATTAAGTCCTTATCAAGTTAAGTAAAACCTTCCCACTCACACATGAACTCACCTAGATCACACTCAAAGACGCTTGTAGATCTATCGTTTCATTTTAATCCATTACTCTTCCGCTTCTTAAGTCACATCATCATTTTTCACATGATCCCTCATGTCTAAACACTCGAAACCTCTTATAGAAAAATCGATCATAATCATCCTTGCGACAAAATTGGTCAAAATTGATCAAATCCTAGTTTTTCCATCTTAAAGCCCCTAGGATATTTTCCAAAGGATTAATCTAAGTCACTATCTGATCTCTAGGATCATTTAGCTTCACTTGACACTCTCAAAATCTTTAGTGTCATTCTTGTTCATTCATTGGTACTTATGAAAGTTCCAATTTCTTCCATAAAAGGCAATCATTAGCTACATCACTCATTACCTTCAAGTACTTAAGCACCCCTTTATTTAAGACACTTAGGAGGACTGAAACACTCAAGATGATATAGATCTTAGACCTTAGAAACATCATTTCTATTCTTTCATAGCTGTGAGAAGCTGGATCCCTAGGATTAGCCTACGGATCCTCAAGGAGGGAACCGTGGGATCCGGATGACAGATTTTGTCAAACCTTGCTAAAACAATCATTTCAACTTATCTTTCTAACTCAAACACTCCATCTCATCTTAAATGAGTTCCTAGATCAGTACAAACTATGAAGTTGACTCTTGTGCATGTTAATCAGCACATTCTAATGAATTCTAGTGGCTTAAGGCTTAAATGCACTTGCCAATTCTCTTGCTTTATAAACCACATTGTTAGGACTTCCATAGTCATCACCTTCATCTTAATTTTCAGCACTTTAGAAACCCTTACAAACTTCTTGAAATCATCTCATCATGAGGAAAACTCCAAGTAGTAACTTATCCACCAAAGAACCACCCAAGAAAATTGCTCGTGTTATACACGAAATTTCTTCAACCGAATCATCTCCGGTCAAGCCAACTAATGCAAGGACCTCTTCTCAACTAATCAAACCAATTCCTAAAAGGATAGTACCCACAAAACTACCTATGCCAAACATCACCATACCTCCTAGGCCAAACAATATCATCTTCACTAAACCATTACCATTGGTTCCTAGAGCTATTTCTTTTACATCTCCACTATCATCACCACACCTCTACAATTTAGAGGATTTGCCTCCTAGGCCGTCTCATCCTCCTCCGCCGACAACATTCTCCTCATTAGAAGGAATAATGGTACAAAATCAAGGTGTTGAGTCAACACTAGCTCCCATTCCTTTTCACAAGCGTTTCCATCATATAATCCCATTTGGATTATGAGAAATCATCAAAGTCAACCACCACACCATATGGAAGTTGACACTTCTCTACCACCACCATCATTCTTGGTCGAGCCATTCTCAAATGCCCTCCACCAATTCTCCATCGTTTGAAGCTCCTCAAGCCGCTTCACTTGATCCTTTGCATCAAGCCATTTCATTTCTTCCACCACCACTACCTAGCCATGACAAAGATTGCTATCATTGTCAACATGTTGAAAGTTTGATACATGA
>OU343224.1:329906760-330061595 GCA_910596185.1 Chrysanthemum makinoi
CTGTGACTGACTTATGACTTAAATGAAATGGACAAAAATAAAAGCCAAGAGCAGGCTTATTAATTAAGCTACAAATTGGAAAATAAGCATTGGACTAGAGACAAAGCTAGGTGGGCTATTCAAAAAGCTAAATTGCAAAAGCTAAAAACCACTAATAAGCTCTCTGTGAGCTTGTTAGATGGACTTGCAACACTTGTGGCGGGGAGCTTTGGAACAAGGGTCCAAAAGAAGCTACAAAATAAGCTATCTATGAGCTAATTTTATTAAAACTAGTATTTTTATATTTTTATTTAGCAGCTAAATATTATTTTCCCAAAAGGAATTAAGCTAAAACTTAGTATTAAACACACAATAAAATTCTAAGTTTTATTCAAAAATGGGTATTTGGAAAATTTGACTTTTTAAGAAAACTACAAGTTTGACTTTATTGAACTTTGGACTGATTTTACTGACTAATTATGTTATTATAAGCTATGATAAAGTGAAATTAAGCTATTGTATCAAGTTTTATGCTACTTTGATGAAAATTGCCATTTGAAATCTCAACAGTGGGCTGCAAATTGAGATTAGAAGCTATGTTGACTTTTTATTAAACTAGAACTAGATTTTATGCTTAAACTAAACTATGATGAACTAATGTAACAAGTATCAACCTCAAATAACAACTCAAACAACCTTAGATCACATAAACAAAGCAAATCCAAGCAGTACATAAAAGAGAATTTTAACTTACAAATGATCAAGCTCATGTGCTGCAAAACTTATCACAGAACCAAACCAACCTATTCTAAACCCATATCCACCCATGAAACAGCTCTGCATCAACCCAAATCATTTCCAACCTGTTTGACCAATTTTGTCTCCACAGTTGACTTTTGTTGACCTTGTACCAAAATTTGCTTGAAACTGTTCCCAAAGCTTGTCAAAAGCTATAATAAGCTCAAATAAACATGTTTGAGCTTAGAGTTAAGCTATTAGAAGCTTTATCACAAGACTTTGAAACTTAATTTTTCAACAGTAAACCTGAGATTTTGAAACTGAAGTAAAACCTTAAATTAGTACTTGAAATGAGTTTATAAAGATTGAGTGGCATATGTTTATTACATTGAAGCTTAAATTTTACATCTTAAAACATTAATTAAGCTAACTACATAAAAACGACATACAAAGGAATTTTAAAAACTAACTACTGCCTTCTACTCTGTCTTTCTTCTTCTTTTATGCACCAATTGAGCTCCACGTGGCCTTCTAAGATAATCCCACCTCTTTTTGTGGCCAATGGGAGAGTTTAGAGTGTATTGGCCATTTTTTCCATTTTGGCGGGAAGTGGAGATTTGACTTATAGGGCCTTTGTTTTATCAACTAGGGGGTGGCATTAATGTGGGGGTTGAGTGGGGAGGTGATGATGATGGGGTGGAAAAGGTGATGGGATGGAGCAGGGTGGAGTTGCGATGGCTAGTGGGGAAGAAGCATGAGGTGGAGGGAAAAGCGGTCATTAAGCTGCTTGTTTGACCAAGGGTTCAAAAAGGTAATGTGAGGGTCAAAGGGGGTTAAAGCAGGGGTCCATAATTAGTTATGATAGGGTCCAAAGGTGATAAAAGGTTTAATACTTCAAGGACTAATGTTGCAATTTCTGAAATACCAAGGACCTTTGCTGCCAATTCATCAACTTGTTCCAAGGGCTGAAAATGACAAGTTCCAAAAGTACAAGGACCAAAGCTGACATTTTGCAATTTTTCAGGGGCCATTTTTGCCAATTTTCAAAGTTGAAGGACTAAACTTGTAATTTTCTCAAACTTTTTATATTTTTCACCAAAGGACTAAATTTGACAACTTATGATTTTAAAAGGACCTTTGGTGATTTTTCTTTTGAAATTTTGACTCAGGGACTAGTTTTGACAAATTTTGAAAGTTGAGGGACTAAAACTGCAATTTTTGCAAATTTGATATGTTTTTCATCTGATTTTGATATTTTTGCATTTAAAACACATAAAACACTGATTTGTGATATTTTCATCATTTTGATGCATTTTTGAGTGTTTTCAGATGATTTTGCAGTTTATATTGTACAAAAATGATGAGTATTTACACACTCATCAATCCCCCACACTAAACTATTGCTAGTCCCTAGCAATCTTTTGAGAAAAAACTTAATGGATTTGAAACTCTTTACCAAAAGCCATTACTTCTGGAGTAGCCAATTGTTCCAGTTCAAGTAAGAACCATGGTACACCGATAACCATGTGATTTTGAGCAAACCACCCGCTTTCAACGGATTTGATTTGTCTTTACAGAAGCGTACCCATCGGACTAGCCAACTCTTAGATAAATTATCAATATTATCTTTGGTGAGCTGATTACCAATTATGGATTTTCCACTGCCTTTACCACAAGCCATAAACTTGCGGGCTAGCCAACTCTTCACTTTTTAGCATATGGTGAGTTGAGAACCATACAATTTTGGGCAAATTGCAAGCCATATAAACGGATTTGAGAAATCTTTACCAAGAGCCGTTTGCTCCTGGATTAGCCAATCCTTTTGTTTATTAGACAAGGCGGACTGATAACCAATTGAGTAAGTGTAAAACACTTACTCCAAAAAAATTTGGCCAAAAACGGGGGAATTGGTATAATTATATGATAAAATTCGTGAGAATTCCCCCACACTTAGAAATGAATATTGCCCTCAATATTCAAAGTACCGGCGGTTATGCCCAAACAAAGAACGTAAAAGGGAAATACTACGACCATTATTTGAAAGGTTTTTTTAGAGAAAACTATATATATAACATGTGGGAAACTCCCCACACTTAGGTGGTAGAAAGGGGTAAGAAGTCGAAATACGGTGAAAACCCATATAATGTGTGCTATTTTTTTTGGTTGCAGAGTCGCTAGCTTGACTCGACCCCGAATTAATTGGTTCATGGGGAAGCAAAGTGGAAGAAACAATCACCATCGGACTTTCATTCAAGATGTTTGGACAAACATTTGAAGCACGTGAAAGTTCCACACCGATGAGATATACATAGAACCGGCTCACAAATGGTAAATAAAAATGCCGGGGTCAAAGATAGTGTCCTCACTCCCGAAGGAGTGAAGAAGAGAGGAAGTCACATCATATGTGAGGAATGGAAGGAAGATGTTTATAACAATTAGGATCCATTCGTCATCCTCAAATGTAGACATATCGGGAGGAAGGGTGAGGGTAGTATCAACAATAAGCAAACTCTTATGATAGAGTACACCTTCCTCAATATCATCCTCAAGATCAAAATAGAAATGATCATGTTCGGAGGAGGATATGTCATGAGAGAGTTCACCGGAGAACTCTTTATGAAGAGAATCATTCACATGAGGTGAATTTGTGAACTTTTGTTCCATTGTGGACTCATCACTATCCTCAATCACGAGTGTCAAAGGAGTGGATTCTCGAAGGTGGAAGTGAATTGGTCGAATTCAAATAGAGGATTGGTGAAAGTAGCTTTGAATGTTTCGAGAACAAAGTGATCAACATTCTCTATTGGGCTGTTGGGATAAGAAGTGAGTGAACGATCATTATCAATGAGACTTTCAGTCTCTCCTAGATCGGCCCGAAATCAAGAGTGGATTGATGTGAGTGAGTTCACGGGAGAACTCCTCAGAAGGGGATCGGCATCAGTTGTGGAAGTGATGCCTCAACATACTCGATGTTTCCAAAGGAAGCACAATCGTCGCTAAAATGAGACAAGTTTCCAAATGATCATTGGAACACTCCAAGGGGAAAGAGAATCACACATATGATCATAAGTTCCCTGTGACTCTCTCGGGATTGGGACAAGGTCCTCAACACTAGACTTTATAAATTCGTCTGATTCCTTTTTAGGAACAGTGTCAAGATGCTCATCCCCCCATGTTTAGAGAGTGAGTGGGAGCTTCGGGTGTGATAACAACGGTGAGGAGTTTAGAAGGACTAGCATACATATGTTTTATACTTTCCATTTGTTCTTATGCTAGTAATTCCATCATAGTCTTTTCTCCCTGATTGTTCATGGAAGGAGTTCAATGATGAACTTGAAGAACCGTTATAAAATTGTAGAATATCAAGGATATCTTTATCATCATCGTCATCAGGGAATGAACGGAATCGAGAGCTAGATTTGAATGCTTTTTGTAGTCTAATTGATTCCTTAACAGTGTTTTCAATGGCAATCTGGGAATCTAATTTAGCAGCCGTTCCTCGCTAACAATTCTTCCATGGATTTCTCGTGTGACATAGCCGACTCCTCCTTAAGTTCTTTTAATAACTCAAGACTCTTGATAGAAGGTCGTCGTAGTTTCATGAGGAGTTGCTTGAATCAATTGGTATTGTGGAGGTTGGTCTTGATCTGAAAAGAGTCGTAATTGTTACAAGGAAATGGATTCCTGTTTGACAATCCGGAGCTAGAGTGAGGACCTCCACAATACTCACAGCGATGGCTGATGTGGTACGTGAGTCATATGTATTGTAGTCATAATTGTTATCGGGAACCGCTCATAGACAAGCGTGTTTCCGATTGACAATCGAAGCTGGAATGTGAACCATCCACGGTACTCAAACTTGATGCTCTCTGAGTCTCACGTGTGGTAGGTGATGGAATAAATCAGTTGTGTTATGGTAGGAATAGGGATCCTGGTTATAGACAGGACCCGTTTCCGATTCCACCATGCTACAACTGGGGCAATTGCCACCATTATAAGGACCACCACACCATTGACAACCAAGAGGGTGAGGATAAGACATTGAAAGAATCAAATGGTTCTAGAGGGTAAGAAATGAAGAATCAAAAGGGTAAGAGGGTAAAGAGGAATATTTTTGGTATTTTTGAAAAACATTATGTAAAGACAAAGAATGAAAATATTTTTGGCGTTGTTAACACTTTAGAAAAAGTGTTAATGAACTTTTTGATTTTTTTTTTTTTTTTTTTTTAAATTGTTTACAAAAAGGTGGTATATGTGCAAGAATGGATCTGGAAATGCTTAAAACAACTTACGGCCTCCCGGCAGCGTAAAAATTTGATCTGTCTGAACCGTCAAGCTAAATCACTCAAACTGCCACTTGTGAATGGCCGACGTGTCGGCTTAAAACTGCTCAAGCACGAATGCAATTTAGATCAGGAGAATACAGTGGATTCCCGGGTCGTTAAGTCCCACGGAGGATGACTGGTGTTTAACACAATCAGATTGTCGAATAACCACTAAGGATAGTGGTCAGTAGGTATTTTGAGTTTTTTTTTTTATAAACTACAGAAGATTAAAGGAGATTAAAAAGTTAAACTATCTTAAATAAACGCTATCACTAATTTTATAATGATGTTTTTGTGATTTTATAAAATAAAATCACTTAAGTAAACTATTTTAACTAAAACATAAACTCAAATTATCTAAAAACGTTACTTAAAACTAAAACGAGCGTTACGTTTAAAAATTACGCTGGAGCGCAAGCAAAAACGTAAAATTTATAAAATAAAAGGCCTATGAATGTAAAACTAATTTTATTACGTACTATATGATAAAAGAAAATTTTAGAAAAAGATTTGTATTTTTTTGACTTTTATATTATTTATTATGAATTAAATAAGATTTTATACTAATTAAATGTTAAAAATACTAAAATAACGAGAAAAATCATGAAACTTTTGTAAAAATACTTTATACTATTACAAATTTATAAAAATACAAATCTGAAAAAGCTACTTTAAATAAGCTCGAAATAAGCTAACTATACTTAATAAGCTAAACTAATAAAACGTGTATAAGAGAGTAACTTGTGCAAACTCTAGATCAAGGCAAAGGGAGATGGTTCCGGTACACTCACTATCACCCTCACAAAGGGGGAGGTCTCAGGTTCGAGCCTGCCTACCCCCTTTTTGCAAAATATTTTTTTTTTCGAATTTTATTTTACAAACTCATTAAGCACATGAAGATAAGCACTTTTCTCAACTACACCTTTTTAAGAAAACTACCAATAAGCTGAGAAATAGCTTATGATTTCTAAACAGTAGGTTTTAAAATTGAATAAGCAAAAGATTAAAGCCAAATGGCTTTAAAGCTACTTAATAAGCAAAAGGGAAATGGGAATAAGCTAATAAACTATTAATAAGCTAATATTAATACTGAAAAAGCAATATTACTTAAAATTAAGCACCAAATAAGCTTCAAATAAGCTCAACTGTCAACTGTATGCACAGGACACCTGTTTAAGGTACTAGGTACTTTTAAGCTAGAAATAAGAATTGAAATAAGCTAGAAAATAAAAATGATCACTGAAAACATCAAGCTCACCAGTTAAGCTTTCCAAAAAGCTAAAAAGCTAACTATAGAATTCACTAATGAGCTTATGAGGAGCTTTGGAAAAAGCTGGAAAACACTGTGACTGACTTATGACTTAAATGAAATGGACAAAAATAAAAGCCAAGAGCATGCTTATTAATTAAGCTACAAATTGGAAAATAAGCATTGGACTAGAGACAAAGCTAGGTGGGCTATTCAAAAAGCTAAATTGCAAAAGCTAAAAACCACTAATAAGCTCTCTGTGAGCTTGTTAGATGGACTTGCAACACTGTGAGCAGGGGAGCTTTTGGACAAGGGGTTCAAAAGAAGCTACAAAATAAGCTATCTATGAGCTAATTTTATTAAAGCTAGTATTTTTATATTTTTATTTAGCAGCTAAATATTATTTTCCCAAAAGGAATTAAGCTAAAACTTAGTATTAAACACACAATAAAATTCTAAGTTTTATTCAAAAATGGGTATTTGGAAAATTTGACTTTTTAAGAAAACTACAAGTTTGACTTTATTGAACTTTGGACTGATTTTTTGACTAATTATGTTATTATAAGCTATGATAAAGTGAAATTAAGCTATTGTATCAAGTTTTATGCTACTTTGATGAAAATTGCCATTTGAAATCTCAACGATTGAACGCAAATTGAGATTAAGCTATGTTGACTATTTATTAAACTAGAACTAGATTTTATGCTTAAACTAAACTATGATGAACTAATGTAACAAGTATCAACCTCAAATAACAACTCAAACAACCTTAGATGCAGTAAACAAAGCAAATCCAAACAGTACATAAAAAGATAATTTTAACTTACAAATGATCAAGCTCATGTGCAGCTTATCACAGAACCAAACCAACCTATTCTAAACCCATATCCACCCATGAAACAGCTCTGCATCAACCCAAATCATTTCCAACCTGTTTGACCAATTTTGTCTCCACAGTTGACTTTTGTTGACCTTGTACCAAAATTGCTTGAAACTGTTCCCAAAGCTTGTCAAAAGCTATAATAAGCTCAAATAAACATGTTTGAGCTTAGAGTTAAGCTATTAGAAGCTTTATCACAAGACTTTGAAACTTAATTTTTCAACAAGAAGCACGAGATTTTGGCCGAAGTAAAACCTTAAATTAGTACTTGAAATGAGTTTATAAAGATTGAGTGGCATATGTTTATTACATTGAAGCTTAAATTTTACATCTTAAAACATTAATTAAGCTAACTACATAAAAACGACATACAAAGGAATTTTAAAAACTAACTACTGCCTTCTACTCTGTCTTTCTTCTTCTTTTATGCACCAATTGAGCTCCACGTGGCCTTCTAAGATAATCCCACCTCTTTTTGTGGCCAATGGGAGAGTTTAGAGTGTATTGGCCATTTTTTCCATTTTGGCGGGAAGTGGAGATTTGACTTATAGGGCACTGTTTTATCAACTAGGGGGGGGGGTGGCATTAATTGTGGGGGGTTGAGTGGGGAGGTGATGATGATGGGGTGGAAAAGGTGATGGGATGGAGCAGGTGGAGTTGCAGGTAACTGGTCGGGGAAGAAGCATGAGGTGGAGGGAAAGAGCAGTCAAACTGCTTGTTTGACCAAGGGGTTCAAAAAGGTAATGACAGGGGTCAAAGGGGTTAAAGGCAGGGGTCCATAATTAGTTATGATAGGGTCCAAAGGTGATAAAAGGTTTAATACTTCAAGGACTAATGTTGCAATTTCTGAAATACCAAGGACCTTTGCTGCCAATTCATCAACTTGTTCCAAGGGCTGAAAATGACAAGTTCCAAAAGTACAAGGACCAAAGGCGACATTTTGCAATTTTTAGGGGCCATTGCCAATTTTCAAAGTTGAAGGACTAAACTTGTAATTTTCTCAAACTTTTGACATTTTTCACCCAAGGACTAAATTTGACAACTTATGATTTTAAAAGGACCTTTGGTGATTTTTCTTTTGAAATTTTGACTCAGGGACTAGTTTTGACAAATTTTGAAAGTTGAGGGACTAAAACTGCAATTTTTGCAAATTTGATATGTTTTTCATCCGATTTTGATATTTTTGCATTTAAAACACATAAAACACTGATTTGTGATATTTTCATCATTTTGATGCATTTTTGAGTGTTTTCAGATGATTTTGCAGTTTATATTGTACAAAAATGATGAGTATTTACACACTCATCATTTACTGGTTTTCGTCCGTGTTTGCACGTTTTCGCTGGTTTTTTCATCTTTTAGTCCGTTTGTATAACTTTTTATACACATTCGGCCGATTCCATTTTGTTTTGCACGTTTTAAATCGATTTACCTCGTTTTCATCCGCTTTTACCCATTTTCGTTATGTTTTTTAAGAATTTTTCAACCTTTTCATAGGTTTTCTTACACTTTACACAAATTCGTGCGTTTATACACGTTTTAGTCTGTTTTAATACGTTTTAGATCTGTTTTCTTAAGTCTTTGTCCTTTTAATCGGTTTTATACGTTCCGTTTTTGTTTACAGGTTTTGTCCATGTTTACCCGCGTTTTCGTGTTTCTTTCATCTTTTAGTCCGTTTGTATAAGTTTTATACACATTCGTGCATTTCAGCTGTTTTGCGTTTTCATCCCATTTACCCGTTTTTCATCCATTTTACCCATTTTAGAGTATGTTTTAAGAATTTTTCAACCGTTTTCAAAGGTTTTCTTACACTTTTACACAGATTCGTACGTTTATACGCGTTTTCGTCTGTTTTAATATGTTTTCGTTCTGTTTTCTTCGTCTTTGTCCCTTTTAATCGGTTTTTATACGTTCCTGTTTTTGTTTACAGGTTTTCGTTCGTGTTTGCACGTTTTATTTGGTTTTTCATCTTTTAGTCCGTTTGTATAAGTTTTTACACATTCGTCCGTTTCATTGTTTTGCACGTTTTCGTCCCATTTACTCAAACATTATGTTTGTAGGTTGCTAATTATGGAAGCCATGGCTTAAAATCTAAATAATTTTGTGTCAACTCAAGAAGCGAACATAATTATCCATTTTCGGTTTAAAACCATATGTGTCAACCCAAGAATCGAGCTTAATTTTGGGTCAACCCAAGAAGCGAACTTAATTCATAATCGGTTTTCGGTTCGCTTTGGTTTAATTATAGTTCGATTCGTTTCGGTTTTCGTGTTGACCAAAATAAAAATATAATCGATTTAACGAAACAAAACCCGATAACCAAACGGATCAACACCCCTAATTTATAGTCATAGTTTAAAAGAAGGAGGACTTAGTTTGCGTTTTTTTTAAACATTAGGTCCTTAGAGATTGGTGGATCTTAGGATGATGTGAGGCTGCGAGGTCTAAGTTGCAGGGGTTGAATGATCTCATTACTCAATCTTAGGAGGAAATCGATACCAAGGAAGAACAAATTCAGGCGATGAATGGTTGAAGGGTTTCTCGCTATGGAATGGGATGTTTTCTTTTGCTCTAGTGTCATCTTTTTATGTCTAATGTCTAATGTCTTGGATTTTAATGGTGGTATGTAGATATATTAACAATGGAATATATGGATCTTTTGATGGTTTATCCATCTGAACGCTAAATATGTTTGTTAATATAAAGTAATGTGTTAAGCTAGTTTGTTTCATCTTTTTTTTTTCATGTTGTTTTGAATTTAGGAATTGGTTGTGGTGTTTAAGTTCATATTCGAATTGGTAGAATGTATTATTGTAGGATTAGGATGTTCAATTTTAGATTGTTGTCAATTTTTATGGCTGATTATGAAGTTTAGAACTGGGCGTTTGTTCATGAAACTATTTTTGATTGAACCACTAGATTTAGGGTGTTTTGTTGTTGTTGTTTTTAGTTAATTGCATTTACATGTTTTCTTGATTTTTTTTTATTGCTTGAGGATGTTAGAGCTTATCTAATTGCTTATAAATAGCTTATTTATAGGCATAAAGTAAGGTCTTAGAAATTTGATGTATCGGCAGTTCTTGGTTTGATTTGCCTATTTTTGTGCTTAATTGTTTATGCAGGCCTTATTAGTTATAGTTGCTTAATTAGTTGCTTTAAGTCCATTTTTAGCTTTTGATTGTTTCTTTTGTATGCGCCATGTGGTGATTTTAGTGTATCTGCGATTATATGTGTCTTTGACACATTTGGTTTAAGTAATATGGGTGTTTGGGACTTGGGGTAAGCACCATTTTGTCAAGGGTGTTTTGGTTTCAAAAATTGTTTGATTTTTCAAAAATTAGATTTTCTAATTCATATTTAAATTACGGCCAAAAATTAAATATTTAAATGTTATATTATAAATTTGGAGCCACATTTTAAAATTATCAAATTTGGAGCCAAATTTTAGCCAAAATTTATAAAATTACTTTGAAATTGGTTTCCTTATTGAAAAACTGCCCCATCATTAGCCCTATTTTTACTCCATTAAATCGCTAAGCAAAACAACCAGAACTTCAATTTTCACACCATTATTTACCAATTAAGTTTACTAATTTTCTTTAACACATTACTTTTGACGAATCATGGCAAGCATTGAATCAATTATCGGATGATTTGGTTTAATTCGTGTGAAAATGAAAAAACTTTAGAATATGAATCAAGAGACGTATTCAGATGAGGGTGAGGATCTGGAAACAACCATTCAAATAGAATGTTGTTAAGAGGGGCATAACTAGGTTAGCTAAGTTTAGCAGGGAATATGGAAAAACAGACGGAATAAAGGTCAGTGTAACCTTCGATGCCTTTGGATAGGTTATCAGGAAAAACAGAGCATTGTTTTCTAGTTTTGGGTGATTTGGTTGAAGTGAGCATATAGGTGTCAGGATTCTAACCTAGAGGAAGGTTGATTCAGAAGCAAGAGATAAAATGTGGGATGAAATCACGGTACACATATACCTTTTTTAACTAGTAGTGGCGGTAGTATTAGATACAAGGTGTTAATAAGTTTATCTCGCATTTCAGATTATGTTCAACTAATTAACAACAATTTGTTAATCTTTGCGCGATATTTTGATGTTGACTTGGCCGATTGATAAATAGATAATGAACGTTACAACTAAAGTTTCAGAATGAATTGATACAAAACTACATATTGCCCAACCAAAACACCCTTTCAAAACTAAATGAAGTCCCGGCAAAGTATAGTGCAATTATAAAACCGAAGATTGGGTTAATTTTGTAACTTCTACACACCGTGAGGAATACAAGGTGTTAATTATTCATTTTTATTCAAGTTCAAATATCTTTCACCTTTTCATATGTTTCCATATGTATTAGTTGTATACTATAAGCATTACTACATCTAAACGCCGTATGATTTTGTGTTGCAAGGTAAGATCAGCAAAAGCTAAAGTGTCGCGTTCCAAGTCTCATTTATGATCATACAATGGGGCGGGTGGATACGCTTGTGTGATAGAAAAATGGTAACTTGATAAACATTTGCACATTTGCATTTAATAGCATCATACTTTCGTTTATATTAGTTTATCTTACATTTGTATGTATTTGATGTTTATAAGATCGAGAGTAAAGTGAACGGATGAAGAACCACCGCGTGGCCGCTGTGGTTAGAAAGGAAGAAAAAGACGGAGAATATCGATGATGATATCAGTCAGTTGGGAGAAAATTTGTAAGTTTGACTTCAAATTTTATTATTATGTTTGTTTAGTTATAAGTTAATCTTTGCTCTTGTATTACTTAAAATCGTTAGTTATAAGTTAATACAGGTAGTGTTTTGTTAATACTTTTAGTTAATCACGCTCTTGTATTAGTTAAAGCTGTTAGTTATAAGTTAATACAACTAGTGTTTTAGTTAATACTTAGTTACAAGTTATCTTTGGTAGAATTAAATAACTATTTCCCATATTATGTGTGTGCGAGAAAGAAATGGACGACAAGATCAAACAAGGAATCTTGAAGCTTGATCATGGCAACGATGCCATACAGTTGTATTAGGTAAGGAAAAGGGAGGATATGCGAGAGAGGTGGGAGGTGGGTAACCTACAAGAGGTATTTTGATATGCCTCGAATCAGACAAGCATCTGATGAAAGAGTGGTGTTACTTCAAAGTGAACTAGATGATGAGGAGCGTAACGTCAAGAAAAATGGTATATGAGTTTGATGAAACAATTGGCTTACAAAAGGGATTCTTGATCAACTTCAACTCCATTGACACAAACGGAAGTAAGACATAAGAAAGTAACATTCCATCTTTTTTTTTTTACCCTTTAAATCTGCTGCTGCAGTCTTCTTAAACAATTTATATTTGAGGTGTCTCGGTGAACATTAATCTTTTAAATAGCATCTTTGATGAGGATGCGGAACACGTGTTCTTTGGATGAGTGAAAATTGCGAGCATTGAGAAGTCTAATGGACTTGCAACTTTGGAAAAGAAAATGGAAATAAGTGTAAGTAATAAATCATCCCACTGTATTTTTGAATTCTACATACATATTATTTACGTGTATTATATATATAGGAAACTATTAAATCTGTGCATCAAGAAATCGACTAGATCAAAACGAAAGGATTTTTTTCACGTCAACTTTCGAATCACAAGAAAATGAGTCTCCATTAATAGTACTACCACAAGTATGTATTTAAACATTTTCATATGTTCTTTAGTTTAATTAATTCCTGATACATATATACATGCAACAAATTATCTTTTTGGTAATTAGTGCAGTTGTGGCATTAAAGAAATCAACTATTATGCGGAGGGTACGTGTACAAAGCGATGGAAACAAATGTTCATAACAAACCACTTGAGAGGATTGCTACAGTGTCTATGTTGAAATCTTTAGTGGTCGACATGCATACCGGATGTAGGAAATACGGTTTCAAAACCTTGTTAAGGATCACGTAGAGTGGTTTTTATGCATGGCCAAAGGATCAAGTGGTTTTTGATGAAAAGGTACATAAATGCATGTGTTTTATAAACCTACATATATCATTCTTCATATTTAATTAGTGTTTGATACCCGGCTTTTGTTCCTACAGGTAACACAAGTACCATAAAACTGATTGGTAGAAAGAACTGCACCTAAATTACAAACGAAATGCATTATCTAGTGATGCCATTGTTGGGAATTACGGTAAACTACTGGATCTGCTGAAGTATCTGCCGAAGAGTTTTCGCGAAGAAGAATGGATTCTGGAAGTTATACTTCACTGAAGTTAATCAGAGATCGTGATTCTGCTGACAGTGCTAATCCGTAGGAGATAAAGCGCCGTATGTAGGCCGTATGCGAGGAAAAGTGGCGCCGTTATGAAGTATAGGTTGGCGCCGTATTGGTTAGAGCTTACTCAGAATAAACAATATGATTAGTAAAACAATATGATTAGTTGCATGCTTGTCTAGATGCATGCGTTGTTTATGTTTGTATTAGGAGCATACGTTGCAAATGCTCGTGAGTGATTAGGGTTTCTTGCCTATAAAAGGAACCATAATAGTTTGTAATAAGAGAGGGTTTTTCTAAGTCTTTAAAGTCTTGAAAAATATCCGAAACATAGAGTTTCTATAATAAAAAAGATCCATAGAGGATCTAAGAGTTCTTAGTTATTATAACTTGTATTTTCATTCCGCTAAAGAATACGAGTTGTAGAGATCTTCTATTAGTTTGCTTGTGATTACATAGGCAACACTAACGATCTCCGAGTGCTTAAGATCTATCAAGGTCTTTGTGTTTTCAACAAGTGGTATCAGAGCCTCGGGAAAGTCTCTACGATACTAAGAACCATTCTCACCCTCATACAACCAAACATACCCTCACCATGCTTGGATCTGATAATGAAACTGAAGTCACCAACACAAACAACACCAACACCACTTCCATGCAACAACTTAGTCTTTCAAACAGTAATGGTAAATTTCCTTATTTAAAAAGGGAAGAATATGATCTTTGGACTATGAAGATGGAAAACTGGATTTCCAATATTGATTGGAATCTGTGGGAGGTAGTGAAGAAAGGAAACAGTCTAAAGAAAATGATTCTAGACAGGGATGGGAAGTTTATCATGGCTCCTCCCAAAGCTGAAGAGGTCTTTGCAGAGAGCACAAAGTAAAACTATTACTTCAAGCCATTCCTAAAGATCACCTTTGTGATTTTCACCATATGGATGATGCAAAGGACATATGGATGGCTCTCAAAGCAAGGTTCGGTGGAAATGAAGAATCGAAGAGAATGAGAAAGTCCATGCTGAGACAACAATTTCAAGACTTTAATATCTCCGAAGAAGAAGGTATCCACAAGGGATACGACAGGTTCCATAGGATTTTGAGTCGGCTAAACCAGTGAATGCAAAACCGATAATGATGATTGCAACTCAAAGTTCCTGCGATCTTTGCCTCCATCATGGTTACATGTAAGTATAGCCCTCAAGGCTAAAGGCGGGTTGGACATGCTCACCCTTGATGAGCTGTACAGAGACTCAGCTCTTGAACCGATGTCGGAACTCCCTACCGTACATCTTCTTACGGCCATGCGGCTTTTGTTGGGACATCTCACTCCAACATGATGGTACATGCTCCTAGTTCAAACTACTTTCCATCATCATCTTGCACTCCCACTCCACCACATACCACTCGTCCAACTCCACCATGTTCTCAAACTAAAACTAGCAGTGTGATGGAGGATGTTCTTCATTCATTTGTTCTTGATTATGATACTGGCAGTATCTTGCATATGAAGACTTTGATCAGCTGGACCCACTTGAAATGGAGGAGATGAAGCGAAAATGCGGTGGCATTGCTGTCAGTGGATATCAAAAGGTTTGAAGAAAGCGGAAGGAAGTTTGCTTTCAAGGGAAAGGAACCGCTTCGCTTTGAAGGGAGAAAAGTCAAGTGTTTCTCTTGCCACCAGATGGGGCATTTCTCAAGGGAATGAAAAGACAGGAAGAGTGGAGATGGAGCTAACTACATTTCCTATCGTGAAGCAGCGGAAGAATGGAGCTTGCAGCTCTTCTCACCATGGATGAACAGGTCAAGCTGGTGCACATGAACACGTGAATGAGGAAGCTCATGAATCTTGATAAGCTTGGATTCTTTGGCAAGGTGTACTTTGGATGAAAGGCATGATCAGTTTGCCTTGATGGGACTATCTCAGGTACACAACTGTATATTTGGTTGTAGTCTAAGATACAACGAACTTAAAGAAGAGTATGATGCTATGAAACCTAAATTCGATGAATGCTATGTTGAAAATGAAGCTCATAAACTAGCATTAAAAGCAGTAGAAAGACAAAAGGTATGGTTTCAAAAGAATCAAATAGCTTATGAAGAAAAGATAAAAGTATTACAGTTTGATCTAGAAGTTGCAAATATTTACTTAAAAGCTGCGAAAGCTAAGAAGGCTGTGTCTGAGAACCTAGAGCTTAAAGAAAAAGTAGCTGAGGAAATAGCTAGGAATAAAAAATGGTTAATTTCAGGGAGATAATCGGCTAGAAATCTATAGATCAATCAGTAACCTCTGGCTTAGGTTTAGGCTTTCAAAAGTATGTAGGAGTAGAAGCTAGGTATGATGGTCGTAAATCAACACCAGCAGGGTTAGCTAACTTTGTAAAAGAAGGTAACTTGCATGCTGTCCCTGGACCTATTAGAGGTGAATTTATGCCCATAGACCTATCCATCACTGATGACTTTGATGGATCACATCATCTATATGGCAAAAATTCAAAAGACTTGCCAGACCCCGATACCTCATCTAATGACTTTGTCTCTTGCTCGGCGGTGACAATTCATCGGATCAAGGGTCTACCTCCTATGAAAATGTGATTCAAATGAGAAGTCGACCTTAAGCCCTCACGAGCCTACACCCGAGCACACCCCAGTCTACTTACAAGCCTTCTAGGGAAGCTGCGAGGAATCATCTTCCAAGCAGGTTTCTTAGAAGATTTATCTTTTAAAACTTTGCATAATCAGTATGTTAAAACAATTCCTTGAATGTTTGATTTAAGTACTACGCATGTAATCAAACATCTCCTATTTGAATAAATCTTCCAAGAAGAAGACATGTTTTGTATGTGGAAGTAAATTTCATTTAATTAAGGATTGTAATTTTTATGAGCAAAGATTGGGTGCATGTGTTCCTCAGCAGAAACATAAATCAAAGTGGACCAATGTTAATAATATTCCACCTTATGTCCCACAAGCAACTATCTGACTCTCATTGGAGAGGTTCAGTTGCCAGACCTCATGTGCAACCAACCAACCCATTCTTTAATCATGGTTATTGGCCTACATATGTTGACTCTATGTATACTGGGAAGGGATATGGGAGTACTGCTGTGAAGCCCTCGTGAGGTTGTTCTTGGACTATCAAGGGACCCAATCATCAATGGAGGACCAAGAACAATGGTGGATCCTCTAGATCTTCATGTCCTAAAACTGTGATCCACAAGGCAGGTTCAAGTCAGTAATGACTTGAATCTCCTTTGATTTCTAACTGTATGTATATATTTTGTTGTTGTTTGTAGGATCATCCCTTTAAGCATAAAGATATTGGTATTGTTGATAGTGGCATTCTAGAAGCATGTCTGGGAACAGAGATATGATGCACAATTTTGTTCCTATAGAAGGAGGAGGCAATGTGACTTTTGGAGGAAGTGATGGGAGTATCACAGGGAAAGGCACCAAAAAGACACCTCATCTGGATTTTGAAAATGTGTACTATGTTAAGGAACTTCAGCATTTCAACTTGTTCTCCGTTTCACAAATCTGTGACACCAAGAACAAAGTACTCTTCTCTGAGAATGAATGTCTTGTGTTGTCTAAAGACTTCAAACTCCCAGAAGAAACTTCAATTCTGCTGAAAGTTCCTCGAACTCACAATTTATACACATTTAACCTTAATGAAGTTCAACCTGGTGGTGACCTCACTTGTTTGGTGGCTAAAGCATCCCTTGATGAGTCTACTAAATGGCATAGGAGGATGGCTCATGTGAATGTCAAGACCATAAACAAACTCTCAAAAATGGGTCTTGTTGAAGGTCTTCCCTCCAAAGTTTTCACCAATGATCATAATTGTGTTGCATGCAACAAAGGAAAACAATACAGAGCCTCCTACAAAGCTATCAATGCTATGAGCATCATTTCTGAACCTCTTCAGTTGCTCCACATGGATTTGTTTGGTCCAACTCAAGTCAGAAGCATTGATCATAAGTACTTATGTTTGGTTATCACTGATGGCTATAGCGATTTTGTTGGGTTTTCTTCTCGAACCAAAGATGAAACATCTCAAGTGCTGACTGAATTCATCACCCTCGTTGAAAATCAGTTGAACAAAAAGGTTAAGGGAATTCGGTGTGATAATGGGACAGAGTTCAAGAATGTTGTTCTTATAGAACTCTGTGGGTCAAAAGGTATAAAAAGGGACTACACTAATCCAAGAACCCCACAACAAAATGGGGTGGCTGAAAGAAAGAATAGGACCTTAATAGAGGCTGCAAGATCAATTCTTGCAGACTCTAAACTCCACTATGTTGCGGCTGAAGCTGTTGGCACAGCGTGCTATGTGCTAAACAGGGTCTCCATTACTAGACCTCAACTCAAAACACCATATGAACTTCTCTTTGGGAAGATTCCTGTCATTCACTACCTAAAACCTTTTGGTTGTCAAGTGACCATTCTAAACACCAGTGATCCGTTGGGAAAGTTTGATGAGAAGGCTGATGATGGTTATATTATGGGTTATTCAGCTCATAGTAAGGCATACAGGGTGTACAATTTGCAAGCCAAGAAGATATAGGAGACTTTGAACCTGAGATTTTTGGAAGATAAGCCTAATGTTCAAGGACAGGGTCATACGTGGTCCTTTGACCTTGACTACTTAGCGATTATTTGGGTTACACTAGACATCTAGCTAACCAAAATGCAGGTCCTCAAGTGTCTCCCACTAACAATGCAGGTACCTTGGATGATGACTCTGAAAATGAGTTTGAAGATGATGAACAACCCATACTTGTGCCTTCTTTCTCCCCTAACAATATTGCATGTACCACCTCCAAGGATATTGCTGATTCGAGTGATGAAGATGAATCACATTATCTTTGAGGACCTTGCTAGGCTGAGACTCAAGAATTTGCAGCTAAGCTTGAAGCAGAGAAGCTGAATGGAGAGGTTGCTAATGAAGGAGTCAGTAGAAACCATGTTTCTGCTGAAGTTGACTCTGTCACACCTACCATCCACAAATCCTGAAGGCTATCTGTTTCTTCTCATGTTCCTTCTCAAGTGTCTTCAGACTTTGGAGAACCTTATACCCGCTTTCCAAGACCCTCAGATCTTGGAAATCATCAACCCAAAGCTGGCATCTTCACCTCACCTTCTTATGATGCTGAGTTTGAACCAACTATCACTAATCTTGATTCATCCATTGAAGTCACACTTGCTACTCAGAGGATCAATATTGCTCATCCTCAATCCAACATTATAGGTGATCTTCTGGCACCTGTTAGAACTCGAAGGGCTATAACTAGTCCTCAGTTTGGACAGATTGCATTTCTCTCTTATGTCTCCAATCAACAAAGAGACAATCACACAGACTTCAAGCATTGTCTGTTTGCTTGTTTTCTTTCTCAAGTGGAACCAACAAGTGTTTCTCAAGCTCTTAACGATTCAAGCTGGCTAGAAGCAATGCAAGAAGAGATGAAACAATTTCACAATCGGCGAGGTTTGGATCTTGGTTCCACTCCCCGATGGCAAATATGCCATTGGGACAAAGTGGATTTTGAAGAATAAGAGAGATGCTCGGGGTGTTGTGATAAAAAACAAAGCAAGATTAGTGGCTCAAGGCTTCAGACAAGATGAGGGGATTGATTATGATGAAGTGTTTTCACCTGTTGCTAGAGTTGAAGCCATTAAGCATTTTTTGGCTTATGCTTCTTACATGGGTTTCATGGTGTATCAGATGGATGTTAAAGGTGCTTTTCTGTATGGTGAGATTGAAGAGGAGGTTTATGTCACTCAACCCAAGGGATTTGAAGACCCAGATAACCCAAATCATGTTTACAAGGTTGTCAAAGCTCTCTATGGTTTACATCAGGCACCTAGAGCTTGGTATGCTAGGCTGTCCTCCTTTCTGCTGAAGCATGGCTATAGGAGAGGTGCTATTGATAAAACTCTGTTCCTAAAGAAGAATTACTCAGACATCATTCTTGTGCAAGTTTATGTGGATGACATTATTTTGGATCCACAACGAAGCTTGGTGTAGGGAATTTGAGGAACTAATGAAGGGAGAATTTCAGATGAGTGCTATGGGAGAGCTTACTTTCTTTTTGGGTCTCCAAGTTCAGCAGAAACAAGATGGCATCTTTATCTGTCAAGATAAATATATGAGGGACATTTTGAAGAAGTTTGGTATGGAAGGTGTTAGGACTGCCACAACACCTTATGAAGCTCCAAAGACCAAAGCAAATAATGAACCAGATCTACCTGTGAATGTTCATCTGTACAGGTCCATGATTGGTTCATTGATGTATCTAACAGCTTCAAGACCTGATATTACTTTTGCTGTGAGTGTTTGTTCTCGACATCAAGTCACTCCACTTGCTTCCCATCTCAATTCTGTCAAGAAGATCTTTAAGTACCTCAAAGGCCAACCTCTTTTAGGCCTTTGGTACCCAAAAGAATCTCCTTTCAAGTTGGAAGCATTTAGTGACAGTGATTATCTGGTGCCAATCGGATAGAAGATCCACAACTGGAGGCTGCCAATTTCTTGGAAAGAGGTTGATTTCTTGGCAATGCAAGAAACAAACCATTGTGGCTACCTCAACTACTTGAAGCGAGTATGTTGCTGCTGCAAATTGCTGTGGACAGGTCCTTTGGATTCAAAACCAATTGCTGGACTATGGGTACAACTTCATGAACACAACAATTAATATAGATAATCAAAGTACCATTTGCATTGTCAAAAATCCGGTTTTCACAGTCGAACAAAACACATTGAAATCAGGCACCACTTTATAAGAGATGCATATGAAAAACATTTGATAAAAGTGGCTAAGATTCATACGGATGATAATGTGGCAGATTTGTTAACGAAAGCTTTTGATGGACCAAGGTTTCAACACCTTGTGGTCCATATTGGAATGCTAAACCCTTGACTGCAAAGTTTAAGGGGAGGCATAGGCCTCAGGGGAGGTATATGCCTCAGGGGAGGATTTGTGCAAACTCTGCATAATTTTTGTGTATATTTTTGTGTGTTATTTTGTTTACTAACACTAACTTTCTAATAATTCTTTAGTTTGTTTGTCTTTGTGTTGTTCTTGTGTGTTTTTGTGTCTGTTTTGCAGTTGTCTGTATTGCATTTTGTCTATTCCATGATCTTAATAGACTACCCACACCAAGTCCTGTTAGGGATCCTCTCAATGAAGATCTTCCTCACTTTGAGCATGACCATGATTCTACTGAAAGGTCCAATGACGCTCCCTTTACCACAGAGCAATCTGCTGGTGGAGCTGAGGACTATGCTGCTGAGGTGTCTAGTCTGAAAAAGGAGCTTGCAGAGACCAAGTCTTCTCTTGGTAGTAAGATTGAAGAACTGCAGAATCAAGTCAAGGAATTAGAGAATAAACTTAAAGGGGGCTCCAAAAGGAAGCTTGTGGTTTCTTCTGATGAAGAACAAGAAGTACCTCAGTTTGGATCTCTTGATATGTTGGCTGATGTGTCTCTCAATGATCCTTCATCATTAGTTGCTGCTTCCTCAAAGGAGAAGGAACCCTGATTCTTTACAAAAGAAGAAAGAGATCTTATTTAAGTAAGGTTTCTTCGAGCTTCCACAGGAACCAGGTGTTGACAAGGCTGAATCTACTGATGTGCAAACGGAGGATGTATCGTTGGATCATGGTCAATCTTCATCTGTTCAAGAACCAACAGGCCCTTCACCTTCAGCAGATCATTCTGATGATGTTGTCACAACCACTTCAGTTGATAATCTGCATCAACATGTTACTCCTACAGTTGACTTGGGTATTTCTTCTGAGGTTCCCTTCGTTGATGTAACTGAAGATGAGCATGCTAAGAAGCCTGATGATAAAGGGAAAGATGTAATAACTAAAGATGAGCTTGGTCCAGACCTGGTAAGTGAGGAGGAAAGACTAAGACAAGCAAGTAGATTGGCTGAGTTTGAAAAGTCAAATAAAAGTGCATTATTGGCTCAACAACTTGAAACAGAGGACTTTTCATCTTTAACTCCTGAGAGAAGAAGAGAACTGGATGCAATGCGGGTTCAGATGCTGCTGAACACTTTGGGATGTTCTAACTCAGCAAGTCATTTCAAGACCTTCTCTTGCTCAAAGTATACTAGGTGGAGATTTCCACAGTGACAATTATGTGGAGCAAATGATGGCTCAGGGAAGACAAAGGAAGCAAGAAGCTATTGCACAAAGGAGAGCCATCAAAGCTCAGAAGAACAAAGAGAAACCTCCTACTAAATCTGAAATGAGAATGGTGGTGAAAAATCAATGCTCGATGTACAACTCTGGCTTGACAATGGAACAAGTCAAGGCTTTTCTGATCATGTCCGGTTCGCAAATATAAACAGATCATGGGGGACAAATCATCATCTTCAGCACCTTCTACCAACTTGAAAAGGATTGCTGGGATTAAAGTTGCTCAAGAAACCAAAAGACTCAAGTCTGATGATGCTCCACCCAAGGAGCGTCTCCAGTCATTCCTGCTGAAGCAACTTCGAAGTTGCTTCCTCTCTGACAAGGTCCATCTGCTGAACCAGCTACCAATTCTCCTGAAGCACCTGATGTATCAGCTCCCACTTCATCTGTGGCAATCGTTGACACGCAAGAAGACTCTAAAGTTAAGGAAGCTGATCTCGCTGAAAGAAAAACAAAAAGGGCGATAAAGATGCTTCACAGGATGAATGCACTTCGTGAAGGTGTTCCAACTAAGTCTCCCTCTACCTCTTCAAGTCTTACCACAAATGTTCAAACTGCAAATGCTCCCTCTGGAGAAATCTATAAGCCTGGTAGGAGGAAGAAGAGAATGGCCAAAAGATCTCCCTTGGATCTTGAAGCTGATGACTCAACTTTCATAATAGAGGGTTCTGCTGCTGATTTTCCTGAAGGAGATCAAAATGTGTTGGTCGATTGGAAACTGAAGGATGATGAGATGAATGTCATTCATCGAAGGGACTACACTTCAATGGAATTCACCTTTCTGAAGGAAATTCTACACTTGGTAGACAGGGCAGATTTGCTTTCTCTGTACACTCGTGTTACCACCCATTACTGCAACAAGGAACCACAAGGTTCTGGGATGTTTTTACCGGGAGATCTTCAAGTCCTGTTAAACTCTCATTCTCCCAATAGTAAAGCACATTCCATTTGGGAGAACTCACATCGGTGGAAGGTTGCGTCCTGGAGATTCTATCCTCTCCCTCGTGTGCATGTGCTTGAGACTAAGGGTGGAATCACTGTCTGTATGCTTGCTGAAAGAAAGTATCCATTGCCCAAGAGACTTATGGAAAGGATGCTTAGTTAGAAACTGGAGATTCCTCCAGAACCAGTGGGCAATGAAAGACTGTCTGCTTCAACATTGGTGGGTTTAATCAAGACTCAACTTCTACAACAGCAACAGGCCTCATCCTCATCCTAATCATGGTACTTGGTACTCTCTGCACTACCTTGTTTTGTTACATTTAGTTTGTGTTATTTGTGTTATTTGTCAATTTCTGTGTTATTTTTCAATTTCTTAGTTAAAAAAAAAAAAAAAAAAAAAAAAAAAAAAAAAAACACTAACTTTTATGCAGGTTTGTTTGTTGTACAATCCTGATGGTTTTTAACTCACCAGATATACCTTGTGTATGTCAAAGAGTTGGCTAGTCCAAAGGGTACAGCTTTGGTAAAGACACAACAAATCTGTTGATAGCTATAATGGTTTGCTCAAAATCATAGGGTCTACAACCACCCATGCTTCACTGCTGAGGGTTGTATGGTCATCAATTCACCATGGTCTATTCCTTTTTGGAATCCAAGAATTGGCTAGCCCACATGTATATGGCATGTGGTAAAGGCAACTGAATCCATATTTGGTTCTCAATTCACCAATACTAAGAATTGACTAGTCCTGAGCAAACGGCTACAGGTAAATACAAGTCAAATCCGTTTATATGGTTGCTGGTTTGCCAATAAATCAGATGGTTATCAATGTACCATAGTTTTCGAACTCAAACATATGACTACTCCAGTAGTGATGGCTATTGGTAAAGAGACATCAAACCCATTATTTTCAATGATTCACCTCTCACAGGAGTTAACACACCCGGAAGTGATGAGAATAGTATGAAACTTATATGTTTTGATGTACATGATGTCATATGTTGCTGCAAAGATCTGGTGTATAACAGTTCAGTCATCATAGAGATGTCCTTCTTCTGAATCTTGCTGCTGATGTTCGAATGCAATCCTCTTAATGAGAAGTTTTTGTGCTCAAGAATATGGACCTTCCTAGCTCAGAAGTATTTACAGAATGGGGAGGATATTGTTTGGAACTTTTCTCATAAGATGGTACAATCCTCAACAGTATTAACGATCTATCAAGGAAACTGGAACTTAACCTAGTCAAATTCCAGTTTAGGGGAGGATTGTTGGGAATTACGATAAACTACTGGATCTGCTGAAGTATCTGCCGAAGAGTTTCTGCCGAAGAAGAATGGATTCTGCTGAAGTTATACTTCAGCTGAAGTGTTAATGCAGAGATCGTGATTCTGCTGACAGTGCTAATCCACGTAGGAGAGATAAGCGCCGTATGTAGGCCGTATGCAGGAAAAGTCAGCGCCGTATGAAGTATAGGTTGGCGCCGTATTGGTTAGAGCTTACTCAGAATAAACAATATGATTAGTAAAACAATATGATTAGTTGCATGCTTGTCTAGATGCATGCATTGTTTATGTTTGTATTAGGAGCATACGTTGCAAATGCTCGTGAGTGATTAGGGTTTCTTGCCTATAAAAGGAACCATAATAGTTTGTAATAAGAGAGGGTTTTTCTAAGTCTTTAAAGTCTTGAAAAATATCCGAAACATAGAGTTTCTATAATCAAAAGATCCATAGAGGATCTAAGAGTTCTTAGTTATTATAACTTGTATTTTCA
This sequence comes from Chrysanthemum makinoi, assembly GCA_910596185.1. Taxonomy (NCBI): domain Eukaryota; kingdom Viridiplantae; phylum Streptophyta; class Magnoliopsida; order Asterales; family Asteraceae; genus Chrysanthemum; species Chrysanthemum makinoi. Next base: position 329,931,131 of record OU343224.1, read on the forward strand.
TTCCGCTAAAGAATACGAGTTGTAGAGATCTTCTATTAGTTTGCTTGTGATTACATAGGCAACACTAACGATCTCCGAGTGCTTAAGATCTTTCAAGGTCTTTGTGTTTTCAACAGCCATGCAAAAGGAAGCTAAGAAGATCAAGAGTCAGAAGTCGTTAAATTATTGAGAATTTTATTATGTACGACATTACAATTTTATGTACATTCCAATTTTATTGTATTTGAATATATTTTGAATATATTTTTATATATTTGAATTTGTTTTGATATATATTGATTTCTTATATGTGACTAAAACATTCATATAGTCACAATTATTAACACTTTTTTGTCACAGTTTGCTTAATTCGATGCGTGACTAAATGTTAGAAAGGGCCACACAAAAGTAAAATTAATGTGGCCATTGGATGAGCAATAGTCACACAAAACACACATTTCTTCACTTAAAACACCATATGGTCACACTTATTAACACTTTTGGCCACTTTATGCTTAATTGTATGTGACTAAATACCCAAAACAAACATGCTTTGTGTGACTAAATGTTAGAAAAGGCCACACAAACATAAAATTCATGTGGCCATTGGATGATCAATAGTCACACAAAACACACATTTCTTCACTTAAAACACCATATGGTCACACTTATTAACACTTTTGGTCACTTTATGATTAATTGTATGTGACTAAATACCCAAAACAAACATGCTTTGTGTGACTAAATGTTAGAAAATGCCACACAAACATAAAATTCAAGTGGCCATTGGATGATCAATAGTCACACAAAACACACATTTCTTCACTTTAAACACCATATGGTCACACTTATTAACACTTTTAGCCACTTTATGGTTAATTGCATGTGACTAAATACCCAAAACAAACATGCTTTGTGTGACTAAATGTTAGAAAAGGCCACACAAACATAAATTTAATGTGGCCATTGGATGAGCAATTGTCACACAAAACACACATTTCTTCACTTAAAACACCATATAGTCACACTTATTAACACTTTTGGCCACTTTATGATTAATTGTATGTGACTAAATACCCAAAAGAAACGTGCTTTGTGTGCCTAAATGTTAGAAAAGGCCACACAAACATAAAATTCAAGTGGCCATTGGATGATCAATAGTCACACAAAACACACATTTCTTCACTTTAAACACCATATGGTCACACTTATTTACACTTTTAGCCACTTTATGGTTAATTGTATGTGACTAAATACCCAAAACAAACATGATTTGTGTAACTAAATGTTAGAAAAGGCCACACAAACATAAAATTCATGTGGCCATTGGATGATCAATAGTCACACAAAATACACGTTTCTTCACTTTAAACACCATATGGTCACACTTATTAACACGTTTGGCCACTTTATGATTAATTGTATGTGACTAAATACACAAAACAAACATGCTTTGTGTGACTAAATGTTACAAAAGGCCACACAAACATAAAATTCAAGTGGCCATTGGATGATCAATAGTCACACAAAAGACATATTTCTTCACCTTAAACAACATATGGTCACACTTATTAACACTTTTGGCCACTTTATACTTAATTGTATGTGACTAAATACCCAAAAGAAACATGCTTTGTGTGACTATACAGTGTTTATGGTCACTAATACGGATTAATCCAACAAAATTTGTACCTAATTAGTCACACATGTTACGGTTTTGGTTACTCTTTTGCAATAGAGACTAAAAAAAAGTCAAACACGTGACCATAGAGTACCTATGGTCGCGGCACCTTTAGTCACACACACTCGCAAAATCATGTGTGACTATGTGTATATCGTCACACTTTTTCGATGTAGCCAAATCTACTTTTTGTTCTAGTGGATCCACTTACTTCCAACGACTTTAGCATTGGGAGGAAGGTCAACTTCAATCCAGACATCATTATCTTTCATGGATTGCATTTCCCCATTCATAGCAATCTGCCATTTATCCTTTTCAGGATCAGCCATGGCAGCCTTATAGTTGGCAGGTTCATTAAGATCCCTAACCATATTTTCCTCCACCTCTACGTTAAGACATAGACGGTCAGGTGCACGTATAGTCCTTTCAGACCTCTGAATGGGAACAACTTCAGGAGGAACGCCTAAGCTTTCAGGCTCTTCTTGAAGTTGACTAGTAGTTTCAGAAGGTGTTGTATCTTCTTGATCATATTCCAGATCATATACTCTCCCATCGAGTTCTTGAGATATGAGATTCCTTTCAAGGAAATCTCCATACCTAGCCACGATGACTTTGTTCTCAGCTGGGTAGTAAAAGTAGTAACCATAGTTTCCTTAGGGTATCCTACAAAGATACACTTAACAGATCTGGCTTGGAGCTTATCTGGTGTGTCACGTTTAACAAACACCTCACATCCCCAGACCTTTAAGTAAGAAAAGTTGGGAGCTTTTCCTGTCCATATTTCATATGGAGTTTTAACAACCTTCTTAGTTGGAACCATATTCAAAATGCGAATAGCACTTTCAAGGGCATAATCCCAAAAAGTAAAAGGAAGAGTCGTAAGTTCAAACATTGATCGTACCATGTCAAGTAAAGTACGATTTCTCCTTTCAGATACACCATTTTGTTGTGGAGTATAAGGAGATGTGAGTTGCTGGATAATTCCACACTTAGCTAAGTAATCTTTGAACTCTTGACTTATATACTCACCACCTCTATCGGATCGAAGAGCTTTAATCTTCTTACCGAGTTGTAATTCTACTTCACTTTTGAAAACCTTAAATGTTTCAAATACTTCATGTTTATGTTTAAGTAAATAAACATAACCATAACGACTGAAATCATCTGTAAAGGTTAAGAAGTAGGTAGCACCACGTTTTGACACATGTCTAAGTGGACCACACACATCAGTGTGTATTAATCCAAGTAGATCAGAAGCCCTTTCCACTTGTGGTGAAAAAGTTTTCCTTGTCATCTTCCCAGCTATGCAAGACTCGCATTTGTCAAATGATTCATCATCGACCGTTTGTAAAAGCCCATCGTGTTGCAGCTTTTCGATGCGTTTCTTGCCTATATGGGCAAGGCGACAATGCCAAAGATAAGAAGAGTCATAGTTCGACTTGCTCTTCTTATTGCTAATGATATACAACGAATTATTTTCATTGGATATACAACCATTCATATCAATTTCAAACACACCAAGCATAGGAATTGCATTAAAGTAAAAAACATTATTTAAAGAAATTGAAATACCAACTGGTAAAAGGTAAAAGTGTGCACAAACCAATATCTTTTAACAAAGAAACTGAAATAACACCCCTAACAATGGAGGGTGCATAATGACAATTATTTAGTTCCAAAATTAATCCCGAAGGCAACACTAAATCAAAAGTCCCTATGGCTTCGACAACTGCACGCTTTCCATTTCCAACGTACAAGTATCTTTCTCCACAGGTCAGCTTCCTTGCTCCTCTAAGTCCCTGCGACGTATTACAGATGTGAGTCAACATCCTGTATCATATATCCAGGAATTTTGCTTATGAGGAAAAGAAAATAATTCAAACATAAAAATACCTGATGAGCTAGGCACCATCTTATTTTTATTCTGAAGGCACTCATTCAGATAAACTAGACAGTTCCGCTTCCAGTGGCCTGGTGAGTTGCAGTGGTGGCAAGTTAAATCCTTCTTAGGATTCTCCCTTTTCTTTGCAGGGTTCTTCTTAGGAGCTGGTGGGATGACAACTTGTTTTCCCTTTCCTTTTCCTTTCCCTTTCTTATCTGCTTGCGGCTTTGGCTTATTCACCCTACCACCTTGTATTGCTAGTACAGCAGGTGTAGGAGCCTTCTTTGGCAATCTCTTCTCGAAATCTACAAGCATTGCATGTAACTCATTCACTGTCTTCCCCGTGCAATGCATGTTAAAATTTCGGACAAAATCACCAAATCGTTCCTGATTAAAGGAGTGATTGATGAGGCCGACACATACATCGTTCGAGTAACCACAGCCGAGCTTCTCCAATTGGTCCAAGTGATGTTTCATCTCAAGGACGTGGTCGGAGACAGATTTGCCAACCTCCTGCTTGCAGCTATGAACCTTTTCAATTAGTTCATATAGTTCAGCTGCAGGTGGCTTCTCAAACATACGTTTGAGTTCATCTAGCATGCTCATAGGCGGATAGTGCTCAAATTGTTTTTGCAATTGAGCAGACATCCCTGAAAGCATAAGACACGCCACATCATTGTGCTTCTCATATTCAACACGATATGCCTCTTGTTCAAGAGCAGTTGCCGTGTTGAGAGGAGCATCAGGCAGAGGTGTAGTCAAAATTTCAAGTCGTTTGGCAACACGAAGGATGATCCTAAGTGCACGATGCCAATCGTTGAAATTAGGGCCAGTCAGCTTGTCTCTTCCAATCATATCTTTGAAAGCAGAACTCATTAAGCTCATAGTGTTTTCAGGTTGATGAGCCATCTACAGAAAAATTTCAAAAAACCATAATTAGTATTTTGATAATTTTCCTATTCAATAAACAATTAAATACCCAAGGTTCATATTCATATAACCAATTAATTATTATTGAAAACTAGGATCCAAATTGTCATAATCTCATCACGTCAGTTGATCTGCTAGTAATGAACCTTATACAAAATGGTAGAGCTTTTGCTCAATTGCCAATTTCAATTGCAATTCCTAGATTTATGGGATTTACATATAGCCAATATCAATCGCCGTGTAAACATGTTTTATCCCATCTTATGCATTGAGTTTTCAGTTTTCACCGCCTAACTCAATTAAGTTGTCCAACTTAAGAAACTGCAAAATCATCCATGCCCGTTCTCACGTCACGTGGATATTTTACCCTTTGATTACGATCTAAGTCACGTTCTCACGCAAATAAAAGGTAATCTTAGGTGTTTTCGTTTCGTTGGATGGCATATAACTTAAATTAAAAGGTAATAATTTTGATGTCAAATCAAATATGTACAAAGATGTCATGCATTCATCTTCGTAGCATAGGTTTTTATTAAAACATTTATATCCTTGTTTTAATGATTTAAGCTTTTCATCATCAAACTTTAATCGAGGTATTGGATACCCTCATCTTTAAGGTCACAATTTCATGCGTACCAACCTTATACCCATCACACAGTTTGTCATTAATGGGTGAGCCGTTCTAACTATTTTGTGCAAAAAATCAATCAATTAAACGATTACGATTACTATGCTTAAAAATACATGTTTCACCATTGTTTAGGTCAGTTTATTTTTCTTGTAAAAATACCCTTGTTACACATAACAAACAAGCAAGTATTTAAAAAATAAACAAATAAACAATAAATGCATAACAAATAATAAGTCATGCATATCAAATAGCCACATGCAAGCCTTTTTGATAAATCCTATTAATAATCAATTCTAGATCTGTCAATATGTATATATTTAATTAAGACTTTTACCCCGTTTTCAGCTATGTACAAGGTGAGCCACATGCATCGATTCATCGATTGCGTAAGTCAAAATTAAACATATACCACATAGCATATAATTGATTAAATAATAATTATTGAGGTCTTCCCCAATTTTAGATCTATCATAATATATAGTGTATATCACTTAACCAAGTAGAACATACAATAAAACAGATCCATGATAAAACATGCACGTAATTATCATGGACATAAATTACACTTAACAATTAATGCAATTAAACAGAGTTATGCAATACACATAAAATTGCATGCATCCTAGGGTTTCTAATCCAATTAAAACTTAAGTTTACAAAACCCTAATTAGGGCACCAAAAAACGCCCCCCTAATAAATTAGGGTTTAGGTTTTGCAAACCCTAGATCTACGCATACAAATAATAACACAATCATGTTTATTTTATTTATGTGTTTCAGTAATTAATTACTTGTTATACAAGGCTCGTGATGCCACTGTTGAGTTTATAATACATGAATACAATAAAACCATGTAGACACCACAGAGTACACAGCGGAAGACTTAAGATCATAACAAATAAATAATTAACTGAAAGTAAGCGTAACGTACCTCTTGCAAATGTCAGATCTCTTGAACAAAAATAAAGAAGTGGTTTAAAGAGTTGTCCCTTACCGTTTTACAACTCAAACCAATTAGGTGTAAGAATAGTGTCTTACTACCATAGTTTTGTACACACGAATTAACCAATGAATCAAGCGATTGCTAGATCTAACACAAGTCCTTGTTTTATGAAAAAAACAAAAAACAAAACACCCTTGGAGGAGGGTTTCGGCCGAAGTTAAGCAAGAGAAAAGGAGAGGCAAGATCTAGGGTTAATTCAATGCACAAAGTTATGAAAAGAACCCCTAAGCCCTAGCCTTTTTTTGGGTAAAGGGGAGTAATCCTGCACCCTGGTAAATAAATTAACCAAAAAACGTTTAAGTACAATGGATATGGGTGAGTCCCATATCACAGCCCGTTACATAGACACTTAGAAACACAAAAGTCCCGTAGGACACTAACAAATAACCACTATATAAGAGTGACACACCACTCTTATAACTAGGGGTGTAAACGAGCCGAGCCGCTCGTGAAAAGCTCGGGATCGGATCGGTAAAAAGCTCGAACGAGCCGAGCTTAAACGAGCTCGAGCCCGAGCTCGAGCCTAATTTTGGGCTCATTTAATAATCGAGCTCGAGCCCGAGCTCTATACAAAAAGCTCGAGTAGGCTCGCGAGCCTAAACGAGCCATAGAATTATATACGTGTATATATCGTCTATACGTATAAACGAGCTTAAAAGTAGTAAACGAGCTCGAGCTTTATGTAATTAACGAGCCGAGCTCAAAACATCATAAAATTAGTCGAGCCCGAGCCGAGCTCGAGCTTGTGAAAATTTTCACGAGCCGAGCTCGAGCTCAAAGTATAAGGCTCGAAACGAGCTCGAGCCCGAGCTCGAGCTTTATATATATAAACGAGCCGAGCTCGAGCCTTAACGAGCTCGAGCTCGGCTCGGCTCGTTTCCACCCCTACTTATAACAAATAAATGAACATTAAACTACAACGACTATAAATTTACAAATTAAATACTCAAGACAAAAAAAACTTGATTCTCCAAAGTCGTCGTAGATGTCCATACTTATCAACGATGCAGCTTTATCCAATGGTAGAACTAGAGCAGCTCCAATCCACACCAAACAACTACACCAAACTTCCATTGATCAAAATGACCAAACCAATACTACAACTTGATCCAATACCTCATCTGCTACAAATTTTAATGGAGTAAAACTCTAGCTAAGAATGAAACCCTGTGTATCTTGATCAATCATAGACGAAAAATAGGGTTTAGAAACCCTAACTTACAGAAATAACAGAACATGGCTTACATGATCACAAGCAGGATTGAGATAGCAGCCACGCACAATGCCCACGAATAGGCAAACCAAATCGCTAGTATAGCAGACCACTAATCATGAAACGATTCCAGAAATTCTGATATACTGATAGCGAACAACTCATCACAAAACCAATCATCACCCAGGTAGCATGAAGACCAGTAAAGAGAACATAAATAGGGTAAACAAACCCTAACTTCCCATCAACATACTCATTAGCAGCTCCCATGATCGTCACCCCATGGTAGCAACAGTATAGTATATCGAGTACACACTCAATAACAGGGTATACCAAAACCCTAACTTCCAATATATTCGTATAGCATCCCAAGAAAAAAGAACACATCAGCAATCCACCAGGAATGATCTACGAATAGGTAATAGAACAAGGCCAAATAGAGGTAGATAAACCAAAGGGTTTACAAACCCTAGTCGCAACCCAGTTCCAACCTCCGATCACAGACCCAATAGTATGAATGAATGTAAATCTGTGATGGTTAAGGTTTTGAACAAGACCCCTAAAAACTTGACTTACCACTCTCTCCAAACCCACTTACATCGACAAACCACGGATAGAACATGCAGGTATCGATCAAAACCCTAACAAGGGTTAACTTGCAGTGATTCACAGCATATACAAATCATTATATAGGCGTTCAGCACACATAAACCCAATCGACCCCATATATATGAATCAGAGAACCGACTTAGAATCAAGGGACGATTATAAAATCGAAACCCTAATAAACATATCGTAAGAATTAGGGTTTCCAGCCATCAAACCAAAGAGAAATCCGAAAAGATAAAGAGAATAATGAACCAACCACCCTAAAAAAGAATATCTAATCCCAAAAATCGTATTGCATATCCTAGAAAAGGACAGAGAGGACGATTTGGTTTTGAATATGGCCGGAAAAACAGTTTAGGGTGGCGGCCGGATTTCTCCCAAGGGGAGAGAGAATTAGGTTCCTACGAGTTCTTTACTTTAGCCTTTGTATATATAGTTAATGGAAATCTTGGAAAAGAAGTTAGGGTTTAAGGCTTGGAGATAGCCCCTTGGCCGGCCACCCTAAGGGGAAAAAAGATATTCGAAATCTTTTTCCTTTTTCAAGATATTCACCATATATTTCTCCCCTTTACATTTAACGGTCGTTAATCATTTCCGTTAAATACTTAACGATCGTTAGACGGACTTTATGTGCAATAATTAATTGTAAACATTAACATTAATTATTTAACTTTAATTCTCATTCGCTAATGTGTGCAATCCCGTGATCACGAGTTCGAATCCGGACATTTACGTATTTGTAAATATATACATTTCCAACAGTTTCATCTCTTAGTATGCTGGAAGAGTCTTATATTTCTTTCATGTTGACACCAAGCTTTTTGTTAATTAATTGTTGCATAGCAGACCAAACTTTACTAGAAAATATTTATTTTTCTTAAGCACTGTATGCCCTTTTGGTTTACCTTTTTTAGGCTGAGGTGTGGGATTCATCCACATCCATTGTACTTAATTGTTCTTTTGAAGTAATAATATTTTACCGGGATAACCCTTTTACCTAAAAAAACTTTACTAGAAAATCCATATGTAAAGAAGAGGTGGTCATGAGAATAGCACACAAGTTGCACAATGGACACCATAATATTTCATTTAGTTTCCACTTAACTATTATCTTATCTTGAGTCATCAATCTATCTTGAATAGCCATCCAGATGACAAATGAGTTTCCTAAAGCACTTTCAGACTAGTTGGTTCAGGTGTAGGTGCATTAATGCTAGAGATGTGGGTGCATTAATGCTAGAGATGCGTGATCTCTACTTCTTACCAACCCTTTGTGTATCATCGACAATGTAACAATTGATGAATCACTCACAAAACAACCCGATATTGCATTCAGCCAACCTCCCCACTTGCTTATTTTTACACACAGACTTTTGTATTACTTAATAGTGTGTTTCACCCAAAAAGTTAATTAGGGTTTTTTCTCTCCCCTTGGGAGAGAAAAAGGAGATTCCGGCCACCATCAAATCCCTAAGCGTTCATTCTAATTCGATTTCTCTTGTTCACTACTCCTAGATCTATCATCTATGATCATTCTTAGGGGCTTAAACAATTGTGTTTTGAGTTTTATTGAGGATTTTATGGGTTTACAGTCGGAATGCTTTGTCTATCAATACCCTCTTTATCTTGTGGCTGATTTGTGTGGTGGGATGGCACGTCTTGCTGCTATTGGAACCCTATCACTTTTTGTTTTAGGGATTTGGATTGATTGATTTGTTTGATTAATCTATCCAATCATGTTTTCGAATCTTGTCTTATGGATTCGAATGGAGGCGCGGCTTGTTTCAGCCACTGTTATTATCACTTACTGCTGTTAGGGTTTCATGCGTGTTAGGGATTGGTTGGTGAGTTGCTGGAGGGTTGCGAAGGCTCTTTGGAATTGGCTTCAATGTTGGATTTAAGACTCAAGTGAATCGGAGTAATTGTTTGGCCTATTCATACCAGCTATGGGGATGGAATGGCTATTCAGTTGGTGAGTTCCTGGCCTGCTATTGTCTGTCTAGAAAGTTGGTTAATGCTTCTTTCTTTGTTAGTAATAAGAATGGTTGTGTCATTCTTAATTAGTGGTTTGGTTAGTAGCTTGTTGTAAGCTTATGTGTGAGTTTGGTTTTTCATTCTCATGCTGTTTGGTTTGTTGCACTACGGTGCATTCTTATTGCCCATGTAACGGGTTGAGTTGTAGGACTTCACCTACACCTTTTGTACTTTAACGATTTTTGGTGTAATACATTTACCGGGGAAACCCTTTACCCAAAAAAATAGTCTGTTTCACCCATAGTGCAAATTCTTATCTCAATCTAAATGAAAGAGATTAAAGTTTTAACAGAAAACGAAAATGTTCACATGGTCTTAGCATTTTGACTAGACTTCGACCTTCATTTTTTGGATATTCCGTTTAGAACATATATATTGTGGACACCTGTAGATTTTGTAACGTTTTGCACACTACTACAAAAAATCTCATAGAAACCGGTTAAAATGGCCCATGAAGAGTGGTTTTGGAACCAGTCTCTGAAGGGGGTATCTCCATGATCGAAACATATAGAAACCGGTTTGGCAACCTGTCTCTATTGGAAGCTATAACAACCCGCAAATTTTCAAGTCCTTACCCAACCTCAAACTCAAAATCTATTCTATTTTGAAAGATTTCACATTCACAATTACGTATAATTATTTAGTTGAATCGCATAAACAAGAAATCATCCTCTTGTACACTATGACTTTGGACTAAGATTTAGTCTGCATAGTTTTAGTACATTGCCACTTCTTCAATTCATAAATTAATTTCTAGGACAATTGCATTATAATTAATTAATTTAATAAACGTTTTTCACAATTTGCATGAATACGTAGTGTACCCAATACACTCACAAAATACATTTTATAAAATTTTATACTCTTTACTTATTTTATTCTAAGCATTCCACCCTCCCCTATTTAAATAGTGTGCTAATATATATTTTTTTAACACCTAAACCTAATATATACATAATATAACATTAGTACCATGTCTTCCTTGCTCCTTTCCTCCCTTTCTGCCGACAACACACAAGCAAACACACTCTTTAATTCTTTTTTTTATCACTACTTTATTTCCTAGCTTAATAAAAAAATTTGGAAGTACCACTGTATCATGCTTAAAATGGTTACTTTGATCTTGGACTTAATAAACCATCAAATAAACTCTACATTTTTGTGTAACAATATTTTGGTAGAAACATGATTTGACAAATCCTCTTTCCTTTTGCTTCTTGACCGACCATCCTAAAAACAAGCACACATTTCATATTTTTTTTTTACCTAGCTAGTAGGTAACACATTAAAGTAATCCAAGAACCATACTTAAGATGGCTATAAAAGGAAGGACTTGTGAACTCATTTTTGCACTAGAGAAAACTCAAAAACATTCAAACACTCACTCATATAATCGGCCATAAGAAGAAAGACAAGAAGGAAGTTTGGTTTTGCTAGTTCAAGTGCTTATTTGTGATTATTTGGGTGTTCTAGTTAGTAACAAAAGGCTTTGGAGTATTAACTTGGGTACATTAGTGTTCTTAGTTCTTCACATACACTTTCTAAGTTCAAGTAAGTCACTACACCATTTTTATAAACTTTACACGCTTTGCATTATGTAAATTTCATGACTTCTAATTTACATACACTATGATATCACCATGTACATGTTTGCGTAAATTTTATAACTATGATGGATTAAACTTTACATATTGATAACCAAGTTGTTAAATCACTATTTTTAATTATTGAAGAATTGGTGAAAGAGTTAGGATAGTTTTGGGATTGATTTGGAGTTGATTTTGGTATTAGGAACTAGGAAAAATACGGTTTTGGCAATAAAAGCTTAGAGGCTGTCCCATTCGACTCAATACAGAAAAATCAGTTGTTTATTAGTAATATTTGACTAAATAAATAGGAAATAGACTTAATGACGAAAACGTGGTCGCTTGAACGGGTTAAAACGGACTTATAACAAAGAAGTTATGCTAGTTTTAAGTTAGGTGACGAAAACTATTTTCCTGAAACAAATAGTTGATGTTAGAGTTTTTCAAGTGATAAAACTGGACATTAAAAGTTTGTTAGACTAGTCGGGACACTAAAAACTTGTTAGTATACTTGAATACGAAATACTTACTAGACGCATTAGAAGCTTTTCAAAATACAACTTGTTGAGTCAAGTATAGTATAATAACGACTAGATAAGTCTTATAAAAAGTGTATCGAACTTATAAACAAGCACATTAACGTAACTACATTTTTCACAACTAAACTTTCATGCAAACGTATACGGGTGATATAACATTTTATAAAAATTGCATACACGGCGTTTTTGTCGAACCTAAGACATACCATTACTTTAGGTTGCGGTTAAAGTAGCGCACCTCGAATTTCGTGCTCACATTTGATTTCATCGTATTACTCTGTTGAGGTGAGTTCTCGTAGCCTCACTTTTAACTTGTTTTTCTTGGGGGAAATGGTACTCAAATGATATTTTAAACTATTTTCATGCTGTGATTTACGGTTTTACTTGATTTTAGACATATATGTGATATGATGCGATTATATGCTGTAACAATATTTTGCTTGTGAGTACATAACTGCGTAACTGTTAACTATCTGCAAAAGGCCCATGTGATGATAGATCTATCGGGGTAGCTCCCCACATAGTTTTGGATATAAGGACATATTAGGCTCAGTTGACGCGATACTGTTTAGTTTTCTGACTAAGTGCATGTATATTGTCATCATTTTCACTATTGTCCTACATTATATTATTCACAGCTTCGTGGTTTAACTCTCAAACCTACGAGCTCACCAACTTTATGTTGACATTTTCAAGTAACCATTTCAGGTGTTATGAATGAAGTTCCACTAGGAGGTTGAGTGTTGGCCTGGCTTAGCAAGACTTAAATAAAGACCCTCCCGGGTTGTATCCGTGGAGTTGGATTAGGCTATTTTCTTATGATGTAGTTTGGCTTTGAAGACTATGTTTGGATTATCCCGGTTGTGGGAGTTTCATGACTTTATCTTTAATGTATTACATTCAGTACTTCTCAATTAGACACCTTGTGTTCTTTACTTTGAAGTCATACCTCGTAAATGCCATTCCGCTGCGCCATTTTTGGGGTGTGACAGAAGCATCGACACCGGTTTTCTCCTTAAATAGGTCTCCATTATAGAATGAACAAAAATATCTTTATTGGACATCAACACCGATTCTCCCACAACCTGTCTTTATAAAAACATCCAACCTATCTTTATATAGAGTAAAAATATATGTTTTTATCTTCAGAACCTGTCTTTTTTGTAAATCTATTTTATTAAAAAAAATCATTTCTAAAATTTTCCAATTTTTTTAGAAATTCTATAATCTACGATTGATTCACAAAAATAAAGAAATATACATGCAACAAATATATATATATAAAGTGTAAGCTTGTAGCTAAGAAATAACTTCATTAATAAGTATACAAGTCAAATTCGTTAGCTCGGAATGAAATGTATTGTATGTCTGTATCAAAGTGTAAGCTTGTAGCTAAGAAATAACTAAAACAAGTTACAGCTAAACCACCAAAAATTGTAAACACTCATTTAAGCACTTGTAGCCATTGATCTAAAATTCTAAATCTATAATAGTCTCTTTTCGCTGCACGAACAATATCCTCAATCTGCAGATATCATTGAAGGCAAGAACTTTAACAGCTAGTTTAAGAAGTTAGTGAATGAATATATCCCACCAAAACTACCATTTAAAGAGAATTCAATGACTTATGGCGTGAAGGAAAACAAACAATAAAACACTAAGAAAAATGACCTAAGGTTAAGCTAATATCTCTAGCTTGCGGCATATGGCGTAAGAAGATCAACCCCGATAATCCTCCCAAGGCTATTCATAAAGTTTTTCCTTTTCCAAAAATACATTGCAATTCTAATGAGTATGTAGTTTGTACGATAAAGCAAGTAATCAAGAAATAAAAATAATTATCAAGTATTTAGTACCTGATGATCCATAGCCCTGATTGCAGTGGAAGCAACCTCAGTGTCGACAAAAGTAACAAAGACTCTTGTCCCACTAGTTTCTTCGCTGGTGATGACCTCGGCTGTTGCATACCATAAAAAATGTATAAGTAATTAATCAAATATATCTTTAATTTAGACACAGGCGGTTCCGACATTGGTTAAAACCGCAAATAAATATAAAAAAAGAAATTATGTGGTGGTCAAACTGCTACAAATATTTACTTTGCCACTTATTTCTCAACGCCACTCAAACACCAAGTTATTATACATTCCAGGTACAATTAATCATAACAAAAAATACTTATAAATTGACAACATTACAGTACCTGTTAGACAGTAGTTCGCTATACCTTCTTGCTCTGGCCCCACCTAAAAATTTCCAAATAATTGCAGTGTCATGTAAACATAAACAATGGAACATGATACATTCCCCGAGCATATTAGCACACGAAAGCTACCTCAATAACATGTATAGCATCCCAACCACCCTCATTCAGGTAACCTCTTCTACCATGTGCATACTTTGATCCATCTTCATAGTTAAAATGTTTTGCAAATTAATTTCTTTTAAAACAAAAGGATAGTTAACTATGTTAGATAATGCTTACCTTTTTTAATCAAGAAGCAAGCCGAGAAGCCTTCTTGGTCATCATCCTCCCACAAGTAAACCGACGAAACACCTCCTTCATAATACCTAACAAGATACAATTCATCATCAATTGTTTCTCATAAATTAAAGCAAATATCAACATACAAAATTTGCATACCAAATGACACTTGAGGATTAATAAAATCAACAAACATGCAATAAATTGGAAAATACTAGGCACGTAAAGGACCTCACTGGTCACGATATGCTTTGAAGACTTCGTTTGCTTCAATTCAAGTTTTTTTAGCTCGAGAGATGGATGTAGCCCTTCTTTTAATGGAGGATGGTATTTAATTGACCAAGGTAACCTACAACAGAATTTTCATATAAGAAATTAGAAGTTAGTAACAAGATACTATTAAGGAGTAAAACAAATGTATGAAACTATGGAAGCAATAGACTGTGTACGTGCATTTTGGAGGCGATTATATGTTTAATGCGACATAAGTCACAATAATAATCTTTGGTCTGTTGACAGTCATATTAAATAGATTGCTAAATCAAATAATCATTATTTTGCCAAACACTTCAAAAAAGATCTATATGAGAATTGTAACATTCAGTTAAGAAAAAAAAAACTTTAACTTAAAAACAAACAAAATCACATCTATATACTATCTACTGAAACACAATTTATTTCAGCTGACTATCTATCATAATCTGATTATCGTATATCACATATATTATAACACATCTAAACACCCATAAATCAGCAAGGACATGGTCTTTACTCTTTATAAACTCCAAGGGTCTCACATTTATTACCAATATATGCAATAATGCTTATATATACCCATGAATGATATTTAATAATAATATAATGCAATTTATTCCCTATCACGTTGAAGTCCAAGGTACATCATTTGGTAAAAATGCAAGATCACACTTAATACGCCAAGACTTTGCATAATCATCAATAGCTGGTTGGTGGGTGGCCTAGTGGCTAAAGGCTTGTGACTATCATGACTAAAATGTAAGACGTCTGAAGTTCAATTCCTTCTAGGTGCAAACAATGCTAAAGTGACCACGCCAACCTCTTGAAAATGGTGGGCTTTACCCGGTTTGAGTCTATGTGGTGCTTAGCCAAAAGAGGTCGGAAACCATGTTACCCAAAAAAAAGAAACTTGTGAGATATGAATATGACGATTTCTTTTAGTACCTGTAATAGTCAGCATCTCTATTGTAGTCACACCAGACAAATTCTCTTGAATTATCCATATCACATAATACATGTTTTCATGGAATAAACTTTTTTTTAATTATCTTGTAGACTACAAATTCGGTAGAAGTATCATTAAAATGGCAAGATAAAAAGAAAGAAAAAACATAAAGCAACATTAAAATTCATGACTATTTGACGTTTACGTGGAACTTAATAATCTCCTTAAAACTCGGATAGTACACAAAGAGGCAAGCAAAGAGCTATGAATTAAAACATGGGTTTATTGAAGTGAGATTTAACAAAGTTTTTCACTAGATTTTCATGAAGTAATGAACTACTTTTTTTTACCCTGTTTTGTAACAAACTTAGATTACATTACCATTGCAGGAGTGATTATGGACTGAAGCAGAATATACATATATATGCATATTAACTTACCAATTACTTGTAAGAAAAACATGCAAAATAACTATATACGGATACTTAACATGTTCTCATATATCAATGGTTGTTAACTAATGGATCAACTACATCAGTAGTATTGTTTCACATGGATTATTTTAACAACTCAAATCCAGAAGTTACTTCATTTTTCTCATTATATATCATGCGCAATTTCATATCAATCATATACAAGTCGTGATGGCATATAACTAACAGCTAATGGCCAACTCTAGTGTCTAGAAAAAAACAAGCTCTAAGTACTTGAAATAGAACTCAAAACTAAAACTTCAATTACCATCTCTTATATAAAACTTCTTACTTTTTTGACTCGGTTACATTCTCATACCTACGTACAGTTAAAACTTGAAGTATTCATATTCGAGTAGAGCTCGCAACTGGATAATAAACCAAACTCATTTCATAACAAATAAAAATAACTATAAAACCCACAATGTTGTCAAGTATCTACAGCAATAACTTTTTTCCTCCATCTACTAAATGTATCTTTTATATTTACCTTACTATCTGCAATTCTATGTCAACCTCATTTAAACACCAACACACAACAGATAAAAATATGAATAAGTCAATAAAATCCCTTGCTGTTTATGTTAAGGATTATAGTGAATATAAAATGCTATATATATTATGTTATCAACTTAAATCTCCATCATTTAGATTGGATTCTCAGATTTAGACATAAAATAGATAAGGATTACACTATAAATTAAACAAAAATAATGAGATATCTGCGTTTACTTGCTCTATATTTAACCCAAACTTACATAAAAGACCCATTTCATTCAAGCATTCCATCGAGCACTTGGCGGGCATCATAAACCTGTAAGATCAAAATATGAGAAAATAATAATAGATATTCAATTGGTATAGTTAAAGTAGTTTATTTTAATCAATTTCATTGGTTAGACGACAATCTTATTGTACCTCATAGGAGGAACCAATGAAATTAATAGCTGATGGGAAGAATTGTTACAAACAAGAACAGATGAATAAATAAACCAATAATGAATCTAAGTTAGGCTGTAAGGCTTGTCGCATTCGTTGCCTTCAAATCGGTTGGTCGTCAAAATATACACCCCGACCGATCTTCAATCGGTTGTCACCATTGTGGCACTTGGGTCGCAACATCGGTTGAGCTTTCAAAAGTGAGATATCGTTGAAATCTCGCTCGATTTCAACCGTTGTATACCTTCTTAAATAAATAATAAAAAAAAAAACCTTTTTTTTAAACTTTACCACTTTTCACATCCTATAAATACCAATCTCAAACACACTTCTTAAAACACAATTTCAAACACAATTCAACCTCAAAATACTTCTCAACACGAGATTTAATATGGCTTGCCGTCTCCCCCATTCTGTTGAAGATATGCAAGTGTACGTTCAAAATCAATGCAATATCGACGATGAGGCTCGAAAACACGCTATTATAAGCGTCATCGAATTGTTTGACCAGGCGAAAGCGGAGAAGGAACAAATGAGACAAAACTACCAGAGTTGCAACGACATTACTCCTGAAAGAAAAGCTGTGATCGACAAATTTTTGAAAGATCAAGCCCGTAAAGATCGCGAGGTTGCTGACAAGTTGTGGCGGTGTGTGTTTCGATGATAACGAACAACATCAGCACCAAAATCAATTGGAGCTATCGGGAGAACAAAGACGATGGTGTAGACGAGGAAGATTTGGCTCGGTTCGAGGGATTTGCTCGTTCTCGTACTCCCTCGTATGACTCTGCATGCGGGGAGCATTCAGATTAGATTTATAATTATGTATTTCGTATTGTAATATTTTTTTTTAATTTCGTAATGTAATGCTTTTTTTAATTTGAATGAAATTTAAATTTAATGTTAAAAATGTTTGAATTAAAAAAAAAAATCCTTGGGTCTTCGACTGGGGCATCCGGGTTGTCCCAGGTCGCTGGAGAGAGAAAGCTGACGTGGGGCAGGTTGTCCCAGGTCGTCCCAGGTCGCGACTGGGACTAGCCTAATAACACAATAATCACACAAATATCTAAGCTATGATGACGGATTAGAGCTTAAACCCTAATCTCACACACCTTATCATTGGTGGATCCTGAAAAAACTTTAGAGGAAGAAAAATAGAAAAGGTTTGATGAAAGGAAAAAAGATAAATGGGGGAGGGAATGAATGGATGTAAAGTGTTACGATTTTGATTTTGGGGGAAAAAAGATTGGGGTCTTGAGCGGGAGATTGATTGTTTTTCGGGAAAAGATGGTTTTGTTTAAGTAAAATAACTAAGGATAGAATGGTGTAAATGATTTGAGCTTTTGTCGAGTAACTTGATTTCTTTCGAGCCGATTTTTATCGAGTTTAAGACACGAGTATTAGGACTGTCTCTTAAATGAAAGACATATGTCTTTGATATGAAACGGAGAGATCGGTCTTCTATGAAAAAAAAAATAGTGTCTTTGACTATATAACGACACCGGTTTAACTTACACAACCAGTTTGTATGCATCTCTTATTATAGAGACTGGTGTTTTCTTAAAAAACCGGTGGTTATGTTACCCATCCTCGCTATCTTTATTGTATAAAGACTTGTATTTTTATAACCGGTCTTTATTAAAGGGTGTTTATAGGCTTTTTTGTAGTAGTGGCAGTGTAAATCAACCTAGATAGTTAAAATAAATTACTTTAATGCTACCATACATTCGTTGATTTTCTAATTAAATCAGAAGCCTTTCTTAAGTAAAAATGAATCATAAAATTTGTAGACAAAATCATATAAAAACAAGATGAAAGCACAAACAAAAGGTGTACTTTTGGGCCAACCTAACCCGGCCAACCTTCTGCATACCAAAATTTACTTGTCTTTTTAAAAAAAATCCATTGAAACATGTAATCCAACACGTCCGATCCATCTATATGTTGGCAAGTCAATCACTAGGGAAGAAGAGAAGATCTAGCATGAAAGAGAAGAGCTAGTCAAGATAGCCAGGTTGACTGCAGAACCAATCAAATGATCCAAACACCGAAAGATATATAAAGATCACTCGTATTAGAGCTGGCAAGTCATCCTTGGCTACTAAACAAAAAGCTCTTTCTCTTCATGTAAGAACCTCCCGTCTCATAACAAACATCTTATTTGTGACTATCTACATTTTCAGACCTCTATTTATACCGATAATAAAACAATTATGGATTTTTTGTATGTGGGTCTAGTCATCTACAACCTCATTTTACATCTCTATCTGATTGTTAGAATATATTCTCCCAAAGTATATCCTCTTCTACCACCATTCCATTCAGACGTAAAGATATGGAATGTCAACCCCTGAAGTAGGGATGGCAAAAGCATCCGAAACCTATGAGGAAAACCGAAACCCGAACCGGTTGGGTCGGGTTCGGGGACGGGTTCGCGGGTTTGGATACGGGTTCGGGTAGATATATTCTTTTCATTTCGGGTACGGGTTCGGGTACGAGTTCTAGTAATACCCGCCCGTTTACCCGTGCCCGTATCCGTACCCGTATACCCGAATTTGTACCCATTTTTTTTACTAATTTATATAAGGTCCTAATAAGTTTTGAGCTTTTAACCTTGTACAATTTTTTTCTAGTCTTCTCCTTAATAGCATATATCTTAGTACTTACAAACTATTAAATTAACGCTTACGAATGACGCTTTAATTCTCACACTCATGACACATTAACTCTTTAATCTTCAAACATTAGTCGTTTTCTTTAACTTCTTAAAACTTTGAATATATTAGGGTGTTTTGGTTTTTTTTAAGATTGAGTTGTACAACGATGATTTTAATTGGGGATAACCGATACCCGCGGGGAAAACCGACAACCCGATGGATAATAATAATCGGGTACCCATCGGGTATTGGGGCGGGTTCGGGTTTGGATATTATAAACGGGTACGGGTACGGGTTCACTAAAACCCGCCCCGAACCCGACCCGTTGCCATCCCTACCCTGAAGAGTCAATCGGTCAAATACGATTGGAATTTCCCTATAAGAGAGATGTAAACGCTAGAAATTCTTGTTTTGGTATGAATATATCACTTCTATAATTAAGAGATCAAGTTTGATATAATTTTATGACACCTACATGGATACACTTATAATAATTTTATTAGCTCATGAAGCACGTACTAGTAAATGAAGTAATGAACCAATAAGAACTCGATCAATGAATATAAAGAAATCGCTTGTTATTAGAAAAACCAAATTTATATATTACCGAACTTCAAATAAGACTAAACGGTGAATATAATCATACAATTCATGGGTGTCTTAACTAGAAAAATCAAGCAACTAAAAACCTAACTAACATTTTGCATGCACGTGGCTTGTAGTTTACAAAGAAGCATTAAATCCAGAAAAGCTTTGTCTAGTGTTGGAGATAATTAAAAGTCAAACTTCAGGCTTAAAAATGTCAACTGCAGATGCTACCAAGTCCTTCATGAGAATATGAATGCAATTTTATTTCTTTATATGATGCTATTAAGATGAATCATTATCAGTCATATGGACTTTCGAAAATATACCAAATCGACTTCAGATAAACAAGAAAAGGACCGTGGACCCCTATGATTTTAGTTTACTATCAGGTTACCAAAGGCCAAGGCCAGATTGATAAAGTCAACGTACCATGATGCATGACTACCGCATTAACCGAATAAATTTTGTTCCTTGACTCTTCAATATATACTGTTTTTTGGTATGAGAGAGGTCCTGGCTTATTCTGACTTGTCTGTGAGATATGGTGTGCGATTCTTAGCTAAGTTGGCATTCTCTTGATGTTTGGTTTTATTCTATTTTCATTGTATGTTTGATGTAAAGAGTACGTGTCCACATGTATCATCATGTACCATTTAGTGAATAATACATTTCCTCCGATTTTAAATGATAAACCATAAGTGTCCATTCATTAGTTTTCATTTACCTATCGTTTACTTTAGATTACTTGACCAACAATACTAATTAGCAAACTTTTATGTATATTTACAGGATTTCACTTCTTCGATTCTATATTTTTTTTTTTGTGCAAAAGGTGAATTATATTAGTTTCCAACACTTACAATAAGGATAACAATCTGAATTTGGACAAATCCCAAATCAGAATCAAACAACAAACAACATACTGATATCTGATATACACTAAGGGACAAAGAAACATGTATGATATCTCCCAGTCTACTTCACATTCAGGAACCATCTTGATCCATCAACTCAAAGATTTATCAAATACTTCAATTCACCTTAGATGCACCTACCATCTAGCTACATTTCCATCTCTCTATTCTACTATACCACTCAACCTTCCACCACAGTAGCAATGGCAGAAATAGAGGATGGCTTCACTATGAACCATTACCAATCCATGGGGGGGCTCTTCCAAAACACCCTAGATTTCCCTCTCTTAGGAAGGCTTCAGATGTAGGGAAACACTCTCCCTCCATGATGACCACCATTACCTCCTGTGGGAGTGCAAAGAATGGACCATGAAGAGTCATCTTTCACCACTCTCAATTCCACACTACTTGCACTCCCCTCCAAGATCATTTACCCTCCACAAAATGAAGCCCTACTTTATGGTACATCCATACTATGATAGACCTCCTACATCAGCCAAACTTAGCTTTCTAGTTCCCTCCCAAGGCCAAACCAGAAGATACTAAGAGGCTATAGTAGGTACAGTCACACAGTTAGGACTCCAAGATACAAGGAACTTCACAATTGCAATGATCTGAAACAAGCATACTATATTCTTCCTTAGAAGCAACCTTAGTTCAGATTTCTTCCAAGAGATCACAGTCATTTCTCTTAATATTCATCATAACTTTCCATTTCTTGCCAATCTCCACAACTTGAGTAGAATTTTTGACTTGCAAACTGGCTAGCTTCAGTCTGATATAGTAAATCACTGTTGAGAGAAGGTCTTTAGTGCTCCTTTTTTCAGTAGTAAATAACCTTTTGTTCCTCTCATTCCAGATGTAATAGACACATGCTGCAAGAACTATTCAAACCGTTTTAAAAAACTTTATTTAACCGTTTTAATAAATAGTTTATCTACTAGTGCCATATATTTCATGATATCTTCCCATTTATTAGGAACATTCTCCTGATTAGACTTGATCTTTAAGTCTGACCATATTTCACTTGAATAGGGGCATTCAAAGAAAAGGTGATTTAAAGAATCAGGACATGTTTCACACAGAGAGCAACTCATTTGTTTCTCAGGGTACCATTTACTTAGCCTATCTTGTGTTGAAAGTCTTCCATTAACTGCAATCCACATTGTGAAGGAATGTTTTGGAGTACAGTTGGGGAACCATATAAGATCTCTCCATTCCACTTTAGGACTACTTGCTCTCAGGTCTTTCCATGCCCTATTGGTAGAGTAGTTGCCACTTTTACCATCATTGGTTTGCCATAGATACTTATCTTTAGTTTCCTCATTCAAGTTAGGCACAGGGATTGTTTGAAGAACAGGGAAAACATTACTCCAACCATCAGACCAACACCATTGTCCCTCTTTGATAATGTCTTTGACTTTTAAGGAATGATTTAAGCCTTCATGAGTTATAGCATCCATGGGAATATTTGTTTGTGCTAAGTAGCCCTCTTTCCAGTCGCATAACACACACAAAACTACTCTTTTTACAGTACGTGGTACCAACACCAAGGGCTCCTGATCAGATATACCCATACACATAATGTTAACTTGTGTAAAAAACTATGGTGGCCGGTACAAATTTCTGAGTGATTTTGTCGATCATTATTATTCAAGATGAACCATATAGATGTACAAAAAAAAATAATAAAAATAAAAATAAAAAAAATAAAAAATAAAAAATGATTTCACAGATGATCCATATAGATGTACAAGCTAAGCTTCTAAAGTAATGGTCGGGCTTTTGTAGATTGAACCTTGTGGTCTCCTTTGTTATCAATACATTTTCAACCCTAGTGAGAGTAACTGCTTCGGGTCTTATATTTCATCCCTTTCTTTTTACGTTCTCTTTCTTTTAGATTACGTTGATTAACAACCTCATCATAACTCTTTTCCTTCTATTCCTCTATGTACTATTGAGGAAACAAGTTTGGATATAGCATCGATAGAAGAGATTCACTGATTAGATGTACAAGCCTACAAATATATCATCTATTCTTCTAATATTCCTGGTACTGATTAACGATTATACACTTGTGTTGAATCTTGATCTACTACGAGGTTTGTTATTAGTTTACTTTTGAGTTGATTGGTTCTTGTGTTGTGTAGGGTTCTTGCGATCACAGATTAGGGTTTTGGTTTCGACCTTAATTGGACTTCTGTATTATCACGCAATCATTACGTAATCATTGGTCCAATTATTTTATTATGGGTTAATTATTACGCTTCAGTTTATATAAACCCTAGTTTCTAAACTAGGGTTTACTCGGTCTTGTTTGAAGATTAGACGTATGATTCTTCTTGATTCTGTTAAGTGTGATTTACTTGTCTAAGGGTTTACTGATTCTTGTGATGTCGAATTTGGGAGAGTCGAATGCTGAGCCTCTATGTTCAGTGGTTAAAGATATTGTGGGTAACATTGATTTAAGTGAACTTAATGCACATATTGATGGTGGTTCCTTTCCACCGTTGTCTGATGTGTATGGTAATTCTAATCATGGTTCATTGGCTAGTAAAATTCGTGACATTGAAAAGCAATTATTAGAGGGGAAACTCGTGTTAGTGGGTGAAGATGGGCTACCGTTAAAACCATCTAATGATGTTACTGGGATCTCTTCTCCTTTTGATGTTACTGGTGGAACAAGTAACTCTACTCCTGCTGGGATCTCCTCTCCTACTCCTCCTAGGAGTAAGGCTACTCAAGCTCATGCTTTGTTTTCTGAAGTTACTAGTACTCATAGTAATGTTACTACTTCTAGGAGTAACCCTACTCCTATTATGACTTATGTGATTACCGGTGATACAAGTAAGGGTAGTTTAAGTTCGACTGAACCTCCAAAGGATGTCACTGGTGTGGCATCCTCTATTATGAGTAAGCATGACTATATTGATGCTATGTTTGGTGTGTCGTTGAAAACAATTAAGGATATTGATGAATTCACTGCGGGGTGTGAAGCTGGTACTTATCCGTTGTGGAATGAATTGGAAAGTGATGTTCGTACGAAGGTTGTGGATGTTGTTTGTGGCTTGTGGGTGGCTTTTGAGGCTGACATGAATGCTAAAACTATGTCTCCAAAACCTACTCATGAGTCTCCTATTCTCCAAGCCGCGGATACCATTGTTAATGCTACATCCCATGCTGGAACTACGGGGTTTGAGGGATAATAACTTTCGTCCCCTTGTTGCCGAACCTGTATTTGAAGGTGTTAACATCTCTATTCCTCGTAAAGTGGTTAAAAAGATTAGTTCCCTGTTGGAACACACTTTATATGGCTACTTTATTGGAAAGAGGATTGCGTTTCCAGTCGTTGATTATTATGCTAGGAATAACTGGGCGAAACATGGGTTGAAAAGGATTATGATGAACTCCAAAGGCTTCTTTTTCTTTAAATTTGATACACAGGTTGGTTTAGAAGCTGTTTTGGAAGGTGGTCCTTGGATGATACGCAAATCTCCAATAATTCTTAAGAAATGGTCTACTGATACTAGTTTGAGTAAGGAAGAATTGACTAGCATCCCGGTATGGGTTAAATTGCATGATGTTCCTATTCAAGTTTTTGAAGAGGATGGGATTAGTTTGATTGCTACTTTTATTGGTAAACCTGTTATGCTTGATTCTTACACAAGCTCTATGTGTAAGGATTCGCGGGGTAGAAGTAGCTTTGCTAGGTGTCTTATTGAGGTCAATTCAGAGGCTGATCTCGTGGAGGTTGTTACTCACTTACTGGGGAGGGTTTCACTAAAGAAACTATCCGTGTTGAATATGAATGGAGGCCTCCTAGGTGTAATATATGCAATATTTTTGGTCACACTCATGATCAATGTCCTAAACAAGTGGCGAGTCCTCCTACTGTTGCTACTTCACATGTTGTTACTCCTACTGTGATGCAGAATAATGATGATTTCCAAACTGTGGGTAAGAAGAAGAAGAAGGAAATGCGAAGACTACTAACGGAAGTCAGTTTGTTGGTCCTTCGGTTAAACATAATTTCAGATATGTTCCAAAGGCGCAACTAGTGAACCTAAGAAGGGAGCTACTACATTTGGTAATGCATCTAAATCGTCAACTACGTTGAAGTCTATTGGCAATACCTCCAAGGAAGGTAATATTACTACATCTAATTCGTTTTCTGCATTGGAGATTGATGATCAAGAGATGAAGAACATGTTGAGAATGTGTATGATGAATCGATTACTTTATTTACAAATCCAAAGACAGGTGAAAGTTCATCTTTCACAGTAGCTGCTGGTTAGCTTGATCAGTTTGATGTTTTGTTCTAGGTGCATCTTTTGTTTCTAGAGTTGTAAGTGCTTACGGCATCGTAGTTAAGCACTAGTTTTAGGTGTTTATCAAGCTATTTTTAGCTTGAGGTAAATACGGAACTTTAGCCATATTCCATTTGTACTTAACGTTTTTCGGTTTTAATATACTTTACCGGGGTAACCCTTTACCCAAAAAAGCCTACAAATATATCATTAAATTTTTTGAAACATTAAAATAGATCACTCAAGTTTTGCCGGTTAGAAAACAAAAAGAAGTTAACAAAGGTTTCAAATCCAAATTACCATTAGACCATATAGGTATGGTGGTTTCAACAATATTGAGAATAGAATTCTTCTTGTTTGTGCAAGATTTTATAGGCTAGTTTTGTTCAAGACGAAACTTTGAAGGGGCATGGAGGGGTCAATCCCCCCCCCCCCCCTCTGAGTGTGAAGGTTGTTAGTGATGTATCTAGAAATTTACTTTTGAATGGGCGAAATAACTTCTTAAACATTACTAACTTTTTAAACACCTTCGATCTTAAACATTAATTGATAGCAAATGTATTAGCTTTCGGCTATGCTAAACTAAAGAAAGACATCTAGTTAATCTATGTGTCTGCTAGTGAATTGGCAAATTTAGTCTCTACTACAAACCAATAAGAATGATTATTGAGATTGTGATTGATGATAATGAGAAAAAACATCAAATGCGTGAGTTTGGTATATCCATACATATCTATAGATAGACAACAAAAGAATTTTACAAAGTAAACCAAGAATTAACAACTATTCATAAATGTTATCTTGTTTCGCTCTAACTAAGATGACACAAAAAATTATAAAAATTGTAATTGTTTATTTATTTTCTATTACTTAATGCCACTACTAGAAAAAATGCCATTAGCAATAATTATTTTAACAACAATAGAGAAATCATTGCTAAATTGTGCATTTAACATCTAATTTTAGTAACAAAATTGTTAACAAGGTTGCAATTTTTTTAGCAACAAAAAAAATTAGTTGGTACTTCTACAAAAGATCATAAATATTTGTTGCTAATTTAGCAACCACTAAGCAAGTTTGTTGCATTCTCAAATTAGCACCGACCGAATTAGCATCAATTGATGCTAGTTGCTAATTCAACCGGTGCTAATTTTAGAATGCAACAAAATTGCTTAGTCGTTGCTAAATTAGTAACAAATATTTATGGTCATTTGTTAAAAATACCAACTAATTTTTTTGTTGCTAAACAAAATAGCAACATTGTTAACAATTTTGTTGCTAAATGCATAATTTAGTAACGATTTCTCTATTGTTGTTAAAATAATTGTTGCTAATGCCATTTTTTCTAGTAGTGTGCGATATAGAATTGCATATATGTCGGAAATCAATAACATCTTTAATTAGCTTACTCATTTACATAATGCTCATTTTCAATGAACCAACCATGGATGACCATGGCTAGGATATGTATGAAATGAAAACCAGATGTCTTGATCTCATTTCAGCGACCTTTAAGAATGAAGTGAGCTTCTAGCATGGAAAAGAAGAGCTTGTTAAGTAAGCACAAGGAGTGACCGCCTTAACCATATAGAAGTATTAAAACATAAATACTTTGATATAGGATTGGGCAAGCCGTCCTTGGCTACCAAACAAGATGACTCGTCTCTTCATGTAACTTAGCGATGTGCTTATCCATAACTATCCATTCGCCGGAAACTTGCAATTTGTAGATAATACGAATGCAAAAGGTCAACTTAATTGGAATTCTCCTTTTGCATATGATTCTTTCATTCATTTTTTACAATGAATATCAACTATATTATCCTCAAAAATTTTGGTATTTGAGTTTTTAGCCGTAAGCATGTGCTGTTCTCATATGTGTTTCATTTGCTCAATACAAATTAGTCTATTAGGCTGTTAAAGGGCACTAAAATTTGACTATTGTTTTCATTAATTGTTGATAGGTACAATGGGAAAAGATTATACATGTTCCAACACGAGTGCAAACTAATATGCTTGATGTGAAACAACATGAGTCGAATGGATATGTACTAGGAAACCAGACTTACTCTTGGCAACATGATTGTCTTGCAAAGATAATGGACAAGCGAACTTAACTAATATGCATTTTAGCCAATAAATTAGGTTTGAGAACTGTGGACCAGAGATTCTTTTGGAATTAATTTTGCATTCTATTATTGAAAAAAAAGCGTAGATTTATTCTCTTAAAAGGCTGGCGGGGCTTCTATAGAGGAGAACAAGATTAACGAAAATAAGCTTTTGGCTGTTCTTTTTATTGTTACAACTGAATTATCGTAGCGAAGCGCGGCCCTATTAACCTCTTATAATACATTCTGCTAGGTGTGCAGTATTAAGATGTTAAGGATGTCAATACATCATGCACTGTTGATTCTTATCTCAATCTAACTGAAAGCTAAGAGAAAAAAGGTTAAACAAAAAACGAAAATGTTCACATAGTCTTAGCATTTTTTACTTTGACTTTGACCTTGTTTTTCGAATTTCCATTTAGAACATATTTATATTGTGGATACCCAGAAGATTTTGTAATGTCTTACTGTGTAAATCAACCTATAGATTTGGGTAATAGATTCACTACAAAAATAATGACATTTGCTCACTAAATTAAGTGTAAGAAAAAAGATACAAAACAGTCACTAAAAGCTAATTTATCAACTCCCACTAAAAATAAAAGAGTAAGTAGTAAAGGGATCACTAAAAGTCTTTGGTTACTAAAATTTTAGTGAGCAAAAGTTCAAAAGATTTGGTGATAAAACTTATTAGTCACTAAAGGGTTACACTAGTTTACTATAAAAACACTAAAATGACATAATGTTTAGCCAATTTCAGTCAGCAAAAGTTTTGCAACGATATGGCAGAAATACAAAAAATACAAACTGCAATCTACAACAATTTCAGTCAGCAAAACATCTGCAACGATATGGCAACAATACAAACTGCAATCTACAAATACATACTGGTGGTACAAACTGCAATCTACAAATACATACCGCATTTCTCAAAATATTAAAACATCTAAAATACAAACACCGTCTATAATTATACAAACTGCAATCTACAAATACAAACTACATTGCAAAAAATAAGTTCAAACACATCAATCTCTAAAACAATCTCAATCTCAATCTCAAATGTACGAAACAATCTAAAAAAATGAATGGTAGAGAAACATCTTATGTCTCAAATGTACTTTAATGTTACCATACATACATTGAATTTCTAATTAAATAAGAAGCTTCTCATAAGTAAAAATGAATCATAAAATTTGAAGGCAAAATTGTATTAAAACAATATGAAAGCACAAACAAAAGGTGTAAACAGATTGCTTTTGAGCCAACCTTACAACCAGGCCAACCTTTTATCCTGCATACCAATATTTACATGTCTTTTCCGAAAAAATCCATTGAAAGATGTAACCCAACCCGTCTGATCCATCTATATGTTGGCAATTTGATCACTGGGAAAGAAGAGAAGCTCTAGCATGAAAGAGAAGAGCTTGTCAAGATAGCCAGGTCGACTACCAGAAACCAACCAAATGACCCAAAAACCAAGAGATATCTAAAGATCACTCGTAATGGAGCTGGCAAGTCATCCTTGGCTACTAAACAAAAAGCTCTTTCTCTTCATGTAAGAACCTACCCTTCTCGTAACAAACTTCTGCTTATTTGTGACTAGCTCATTTGCAGACCTGTATTTATAGGGATGAGAAAACAATTATGGATTTTTTGTATGTGGGTCTAGTCATCTACAACCTCAATTTACTTCTCTATCCGATTGTTAGAATATATTCTCCCAAAGTCTATATTCTATTCTACCACCATTCGATTCAGACCATGTGTAAAGATATGGAATGTCAAACCCTGAAGAGTCAAATACGATTTGAAGATTCATGTATTTCCCTATAAAAGATGTAAACGCTAAAAATTCTTGTTTTGGTATGAATATATCACCTCTATAATTAAGAGATAAAGTTTGATATAATCATACGACACCTACATGGCTACACTCATGAAATATTTATTAACTCGTGCAACACGTGTGACTGAATAATGAACAAAAAAAGAACCCGATGAACGAACATAAATTGCTTCTTATTTGAAATAGCAAATTGATATATTACCTAACTAGAAATTAGACTAAGCGATATGATGGATATAATCATACAATTCATGGGTGTCTTAACTTGACAGATTGAGCAACTAAAAACCTTCTACAATTTTGCATGCATGTGGCTTAGCTTGTAGTTTACAAAGAATGCAAAGAAGCATAAAATCTGGACTAACATTTGTCTAAAAATGTTGAAGATACCAAATCAGAATTCAGAAGTTAAATTTCAGGGTTAAAAACGTCAATTACAAAAGCTTTTTAGGCTATAGCTTGTTAAACCTTAAGTCATAGACTATTAGCAAATAGATTAGGCTAGGCCCAAGCCCGTGTGTGGGCTTAGGGTCCGTTAGGGTTTCCTTTATGTTTCATGTATTCTCTATAAATTGTGGTTGAATAATACATAATACCCACGGGTTTATCACTATCTAACATGGTACCAGAGCGGGTTTAATTCTGTGACCTAGTCGGCCGCCATGACCCGTCTCTATATCACCCTGTCAAATTTCTCCTGATCGTTCTCCTTCGTACTCCATTTTCCACTGCAATAGTGGCTGCACCATTTATCTTCTCCATAATATTGTTTTTCTTTTTTCGTTGTGTTATTATGTGGTTATTGATTTTCCATCTTTGACCCCTTGTGATTTAAGATAGTGAGCATTTGGTTTAATTCTAGTCTTCCCAAGCATTCTCTTTTTTTCTTTTCCTTTTTTACATTGTCATTAATTTACCTCTTCCTTTTTTTTTCTGTTCCTTTTCGTGTATACTGGCAGTCTAACATACTGCCTAGCATTTGTTTTTCTTTATCTAGGTCTTATGCCATAAAACAAAACTTTCATATATTTCCTTGTTATTCTTTCCTCTAATATTCAATATCTTTTCTTCTTTTATATGTTTATGCATAAGTTATACCCCTCCTCAAGCAACATTATATTGCAGTTATCTTTTCCAAAAACAGAAAAAGCAAATCAAGTTTTTCAATATTGCTAGTTATGGATCATGAAGATTTTGAAGATTTGGCTCCACTTCCGCTTGTTTGAAGACGTCTTCATCAACAAAGTTAGTTTTATCAATAATACTAGTAATCTCTTTCAGTCTCGAGCTTTCGTGAATTCGCCGCTCAGACTGCGGGGGAGTATTAGCAAATAGATTAGGCTAGGCCCAAGCCCGTGTGTGGGCTTAGGGTCCGTTAGGGTTTCCTTTATGTTTCATGTATTCTCTATAAATTGTGGTTGAATAATACATAATACCCACGGATTTATCATTATCTAACATAGACATGGCTTCACAACCTCTCTCTTCATTACTTTAAAGCTTTTTAATAGATTTTGTCGTTTCTGAAAGCTTTTTTGCAGTGGAGCATAAACGTTTTTAAGAATGGAGGTGATTTGTATACTCAATTTTTTTATTAGGACACTTAACTGTACAAACAGTTAAAGCACACTGTGAACCTTGTACAAGTATCTAATGCACACAATGGAGTGTCCCAATCAAAAGTTTGAGTGTGCAAATCAATTCCTTTTTAAGAAACTCTGTGATAAAAAAAGATATTGCCAATTAAGTTCAGTATTGGGGATGCCGAGTTTTTTATCACACCGTAGTTGTTTAGGAAAATAAATACATCAATGTTGTACTTCTAAATTTATTTACAATATAAAACATTTTGCTCTCATTCCTCGCTTGCACATAGAAAACTCAACGTAACACTTGTTCTTTTCTTTTCCCGATTAAACCAAATAAATACAATTATCAAACCAAATAATATTGGGTATGTTTCATGAGATCCCGCATGTTCAAATATATGAATATCATTTGATTCATTTTTTAACTTTAGCAACAAAAAAAAAATTGTTCTCAAAACTCTCAAACCGTCCAAATTAAACTAACTTTTGCCAATTCGATTCGTAAAATAATTCACCCGATATGATTCAAGAATAGGTGAAACTGAAGTTACTAGATTGACCGAGATGTTACACCAACTCGACCTTTGCGGCCTCTCAATTCACTACTTGTTAAGTTGTTAACATATAGTGCTCGTTCAAGTTTTTTAGTTCGTATAGCTGTGATAGTCTCTAATCATAAAATAAATTTTATCTCCAACTTAAAAACCTGATGAATAACACCAAGCTCGAGATATCATCTTTCTAGAATAATCATCAAATCGAAAACATGTGCCAATAATCTTTTGACAGCTAGGAGGAAATATTTGAAATATTTTTGCATGCAAAACACAAAGAATGGATAAAATATTTGTATCTAGTAATCTAGATGTTGAATATATATACATGTATACAAGTATACATGTACGTAAAAGAAAAGAAACGGGAAGATACATTATATTGTATTTATTTTGAAAAGTACCACCTTCGTGTATATATTTTTTAAAATTACAATTATCTAACAAAAAACTCGGGGATGCCATCGATCTATAGAGAAACTGAGTACACAAATGATCCATGATATGTGCACAAGCTAATCACTGTTTTAGGTCTCTTATTTGCATCCATTTATTATATTAATTTTTATTATTATTTTTTTTTTTTAATTTTTTTTTTTTTTGAATTACATTGATTAGAAGCCTCACAAGAGCTTTTTTTTTTTTCGATTCCTCAACGTACAATTGGGGAAACAAGTTTGACTAGAATGGATTCAAGAGCTTCATTCATTAGACGACGTACATGCCTACAAAGTTATCATTAAATCTTGTGTATCATTAAAATACGTACCCAGGTTTCGCCCTTCTTGTAAGAAAAGGTCACTCACGTTTCTAACCCATATGACCATATAGGTATGGCGGTTTGAACGATATCAAGGATGTTGGAATTATATAACATGACTAATCATAAATATTAAACAATAAACATCAGGTACACATGCGGAAGCGTATAGGAAAGATTAACGAATAATTAATTAACATAAACAAAAATATGCGTACCTTTCTTGATTCTATCCGAACAAGAATCAAATCCACAAATCTAGCAATTGGATGAACCCTAATTAGGGTTTATAGGATTATGTGAATTACCCCTACCGCTTTTGTAATTCAATCTAAGAATACTAACAATAATGTGTTAGTACCACTTTCTTGTACACACGTACTATACCGAATTAAAGGAATGTTAGTTATAATTAAACAAAATAACTTTGATTTGGAAAAGCTATGGATCGACACCCACAAGGTGTTTGTCGACCGAATTAAGCGAAACACACACAAACAAGTTTTAGGTTTTAGCTTAATGAGTACAAGAGATAAATTACAAACACCCTGGTTTTGTATTTATACCCAAACTAACTAGGTGAACAAGTTTGAGTTGTAGATGGGTTGGGTTTGGGTCCTTGTGGCCGATCGGTTTGGTATCCCACAAGGGATTCCTGAACCTTCCCAATATTTACAAATTAGTCCTTTTCCAATTACATTTAACGACCGTTAGTTCATTACAACTAATTACTTAACGTCCGTTATGTTATTTCGTTTAATTAATAAATAAATATAACATTTATATTTAATTATTAACTTTAATTCTCATACGCAAAGTGTGCAATCCCGTGGTCTCGAGTTCGATCATAACACACGTCTAATAATTTATTGTCCATTAAACCAACAGCTCCCACTTGGACATATCTTAATAGAGTGATCACATCGATTAGCGTCTAGCAACACTTCGATGCCTCTAGTGCAACTCGAGCAAGGCTCCTGGAAAACCTTTTAATGATTTCTCATTATTATTATCCTTTTGTTTCTAATACCATGTTAAATAAAGATATGGAATTAAGTCATTCTTTATTCAACTAGTCTGTTTCTCGTTATAAGTGATTGAGCAAGATTACCAAATCTTCGAACATATTCGGAGATCTTTGGGCGTGGCACAAACATCATGCAACCCTACGAGGCCTGAAACAAGATAAACTCCAAAATAAATTTGAAGGAACAAATTCTATTTTGACTACAAGAATAACCCATGAACTTTGCAACACTTCAGGAAACAACCCTTATGACTACCAGTTACGTATAGCGTTAAGTTGTTCCACAAAAGTGCACTACATTCATGACACTTATCTGGTATCTCAAGTCTGAGGATAACTATTCATGATTTACTTAATAACAATATCCATAAAGTAAAATCATGTGGTTGGGATAAGTCCTATATTCAATTCATTGAATATCATCTGAAATTGGTATGCTTTCTCATCAATATACTTTCAAGTATATTCTACAATATCTCTTAGATTTGTCTTAGTTTAATGATACTCCTATATCATTAATTGACAACGGGCGATTTAGAATAAATAAATTTATTCACGGATTAAACATGCGAATATAGGATACAATATATTATAAAATCAAACATACCAAGTATTTGATTTATTATAACAATTGTTTAACATCCCTTATCCAAATACTAAATAGATCAATACATGAAAATTCCAGTTGATGAATTATGCCTCAAGTAATGACAATCATACTTGTTGACAAGGCATAAATCAACCAACTTGATCTATCATAATTTTGAGAATACTTATTTCAAGAATTCAATTAGTGAAGTCCTTGTATGTGTGCATTCACCAATCCACATAATAATTCATAAAGTGTGTGACATCCTCTATCACCAATTTATGACAATTTAAACTGTCAAACATTTTAAAGTTTAAAGTATTCTTATTCTTTTAATGTATAATGCAACTGCGCTCTTAGTAGCACAACTAGTTCTCATGGCCATTAACAAGGATGAAATCCTACCATGACTAGTATTGAGTGTCATCTCAATTAAACCAGCATTATTGTATACAAACAACAATATGCTCATTAAAACTCCGTAAACTTTAATATCTTATTGTGTAATGTTTGATGTCTTCCAAACCTTCAAGTGAAGTTTCATTCCAATCAAAGACTTAACATTTAGCTTACAAGGAATGTTACTTCCTATATGTTACACAACATATAAGATTTAAGAAACCTTAACATAATACTCCCACTAGCTTTCAGGTATACTTAAAATTTATCTTATTTCAATTATAAATCAAAACTATGATTTAATAATTAAACATAAGAATAATTTCATAGATGCATGCATTTATCATTAATGAATTATTGCACTTCGTACACTTCCAAAGATTATATGAATTCAAAAAACCTTTCGATTACTTACCGTCCTCGCTCAAGTAATTTCTCAAGAAAGAGTTTTGATATTCCATTGTCATATTTCATATTAATGAAAACAAGTATGACAATTATCATCTTTATATATTTAATGTGTCTAGGAAAGAACATTCAATCATAATTAATTGCTTAAGTGTAATCAATAATCTTGTCATAAGACATGCATTAAATATGTGTACAATATTGTCCATATGATTTCCACATAGAAATTCAAACCACTAGGGTTTTTCATCTCTTTGAAGAAGCTCATTTTCATTCTCTAGTCTAACTATTAAGATAAACCAAATTTCCAAAATTGATTATCTTTATGGACATCATCTTTAACATTCATAGTATGAGTAATTTACCTAATTCAATATTTGGTAATCCATCATAATGATTATCAGGTTTACAATAATCTTGTAACTCATGTTCTTCTCAGCATATAAATCAAATATCTAAGAAATCCTTGCAGATCTATGAATGAAAATTCCATCATCATGAGGTCTATCATTTACATGTCTAACCTCATTACGATATTTACTAGTGTGTTTTAGAAGATTATGTATATTGTAATTTTATCTTTCAAGATAAAAAACACTCCCACTTGCCTTTTGTAATATATAGACTGTCTATATATACTTAGAAATTAGAGCAAAACTACATTGTTCTCTTTTTGAGACATTACAAATACACATTGATAATTCCTAACTTTAGTTTGTTAATAACCTATTCATAAGTAGTTTAACAAATTCAGAATCTTCAATTTTAAAACATAATGTGATTCATCACATTCCATAATAAAATGGTGTTTTATTAATCTTCTTGGTGGGACTCATATTGAGTATATTCGATCCATACTCAATTTTCTAACCTTGTTACTTTTTAAGAAAGAAGTTATTTTTATCTTGAATCAAACAAATCAAATAGAGTTTGATTCTCCTAATTGAACATACCATCAACTTGTGGTATTCATTAGAATTAACATTGTAAGACAATCTAACAATATATAAGATAAACATATTTTTTTTGGTTTACCTATTTACCAACTATGTCAACGTAATGGTATAATAGACTTTCCAAGCTAATTGCATGCTTTATAACATAAGTACTCTTTAACCAAATCACTTCATATCCATGTCTCATCAAGAAAACATAAACTGTTATAATCTCATTATACGTTATAAATCATTAATCAACTCAATGACTTCTTGTATATGTCTTAATTAAAAAACATAACAAGTTAACGTCTTACTTTATTATAAGTCTTAAAAGACTTTATGTTTATGTCTCTACAATGAATCATAAACATGTTTAACTAAAGTAATTATGAACACAACTCTTGGTTTCAATGATAATTTCAAGTTAATTTATTTACTTCACAATAATGTAGGACTATATTATTTTTCATTTATGTCATTCCAAAATACATAAATAAATAAATTGAAGTATTATTAGATTACTTCATTTATGTCATTCTAATAATACATAAATATCTAATTTGAAGTAGTCTTATATATCATTTTGACACATGTTCTAAATACTTGTCTAATTTAGAAACTGCAAATGTGTCCATGCAAGGTCTGACTTCACATGGAGATTTACTTTGTTGTAGCAATCGCCAAGTTACATGACGAAAATTGCAACACCAAGTGTTTCTTGAATTAGATATGTACAAGTTATATTACAACGTTAGTCTCTTACCTTGCGTGAGAGAATCCGTTAAATCATATACTTATATGTTGTACCTTGCACACAATATAGATTTCTCCCACTTGTGCATGGAACAACATCATGTAGCCGATAAACAACACGACATATGTTTGTTTATGTGACCAATATGATTGTGTCATTGATATTAGCATAACTAGTAGATGTAAAACCACTTCATTGTCTAATAAGGAAACGTACATGACTATCCTTGAAAACATAAGTGTCTACAAGCGGAAAGTAATTATCTTAAGACATTCTAGAGATAATCTGGGTTACTACCAAGATGACAAAGCTTGTAACTCCCACTGAATTAGAGATCATTACATTAATTCCTTATTCAGTTAATAAGAACAATACTCCCACTGAATTTGACAACATTGTAAGTGTTTCATTAACCAGTGAAAGAAAATAGTGTTCTATTTACTTCCATACACTTTTGATAAAGTCCATACATAACAATTACTTATGTACTAAAAGAGTGTATTCTACTATGTAGATGATGAACTATCCATTAATGCTATTAACTTGAAAAATTGGGCATGCAATTTCTTTCTTAATAGTTCTACTATTCCAACGATTGTAAGTAGTACTTTTAAATGGTCAAAACAAAACAACTAGATAAAATATGCTAGTTAGTCTTTTACCAATTATACAGTAATTAGTCTAGCTTCAAATTTAATAACTCAGAAAATATGCAATTTTCTTAACTATTAAAATGTGCTTACGAGTTACGTATTTAGAATTTAGACAATTCTAATTGTCCTATCATACCTTTCTTCATTCATGAAAAGGAATATGATTGAATCTCACTCTTTCTTATGAAAGAGGACTAAGTTTATTCTTTTAGCAAAGTTGACTCTACCAAAAACCCTTACAGGTGTAGATCAATTTACCAATACAGGAATAACCTTCGTTTACGGTTTAATGTTGCATTAATACATTTAAAGAATTAGCAAAATTCAATTTTAGTATTTTCGATAATTAAACATTTCAAGAAAATAAAATACCCAAGGTAATATTCATATAACCATAGAATTTTCTCGAAAACTAGGATCCAAATTATCATAGGTTCATTACATCATTTGATCTGCTAGTAACGAAAGCATATAATAAGATAATCTGTTGAACAATAATTGGCAAACAATTTTCAATTCCTAGATCATTATTTGATTTATATTTTCCAACGCTATTGCAAATATAAACATGTTTCATCCCATCTTATGCCTTGAGTCCTGGTCTCACTTCCTACTCAACTTAAGTGTCTAACTTAAAGAACTTCAAATATGTCCATGTAAGGTCTGACTTTACATAGAGATTTACCTTTCCATCACAATCTAGCCAAGTACTGTCATGACGTAAATTGCAACTTCAAGTGTTCCTTTTAATTAGATGGCACATAACTTATTTTAAAAGGGTACTAGTTTTGATTTTATGTGGTCAAATCAAATATGTACAAAGATGTCATGCATTCATCTTGTAGTATAATTTTAATAAAAAACTTTTTATTACCAATTCATAAAGATCAAATTATCAAAGTTTTAATTGAGGTATTGGGTTCACCAATAAAGGAATTTAGCGTTAATTATCGCCCATTATACCGTACTTTTGCATAAGTGTAAACACTTAGTGTTTCGGGTAATTACCACCAAAGTGGCGCATGGAATTAAAACTAATTCGCCCTTAAGATGAGTTTGTACATTTATGGCTTACTTAGTAGCTCCAATTTGACTCGCAAGAAAGCGGAGAGTTTGGTCGTATGAAGCAATAACCTCCCTCTTTAGGGTCACAATATTAATGCGCTCCCCTCCTAATACTTCCCACACAGTCCGTCAAATTGGGTGAGCCGTTCAGACCATTTGTACCAAAATCATCAATCAATTAAACTATAGAAAACTTAAGTCTTCAAAAACAAATCAAATTTCACCATTGTTTAGTCCGTATTATTTTTCTATTCAAAATTACCCTTTGATTAAAACTGTCTAACATAATAAACAAACAAGTAAATAAATAAAAAATAAATAACTAAAAACAATGCGCACATAATAAACAATTTAATACGTGTAAACAAGTAGCCACATGCAACTTATTTGATAAAACCCTATTAATAATCAATGTATAGGTTAAATTAATGTATATATTAATTAGGGCTTTCACTCTCTTAATTGAAAGTGAGCCACATACATCGATGAATCGATTGCGTAAACCCTTAATTAAAATATACCAAATAGCACATAATTGATTCATTAATATATAATTGGAGTCTTCCCCAATTCAAGATTTATCGTAAATAAACATGTGATAAATATATCTTAACAATTAAACAAATATCAAAGCAACTATCCATGACAAACATGCATGTATCATCATGGATATATCATAACAATTATACAAATAGTCACAAGATCGCATATCATTAATCCCATGTCACATAACAAATTATTTAAGAATTAATCACGTAACATATATATATGTATATATATATATATATATATATATATTTATATATATATATATATATATATAGAATCTAGATCAAATAAGATCAAGCTTAAAGTTGTTAAAATGAGATCCAACTAAAATTTGACAAGTGACACTCTCCTTACAACAAAAATAAATTTTTTATTAACTACAACTAAAATTGTTAAAGTTTCGATAGATTTCTTTTTAAAATTTACGAAATCTTTGTGATACACTTTGATTAGAAGTGTAATGTGTATCAGGTTTTTGCATGTGTATCAGATTTTGTAATATTTATTAGTGTAACGTGTATCACGTGTATCACTAATCCAAACTCATGTATCATTTGGTTATTAGTTGTTAAAATGTTAATTTTTATTAAAATATTATTTTTATGTGTATTATTGATAAGATTGTTATTTATAAATGTTTTAGTGGATTTTTAGACTTGATCTTATTTTTACAACTTTAAGTTTGATCTCACGTTAACCCTCCCCTATATATATATATATATATATATATATATATTAATTCTAGATTTCGATAAGATTAGCAAACGATTTTCAAACCCTAAAGTTTTTTAAGGATGTCGACGAATTTTTTTTTAAGGGGTACGCCCCATATAAAAAAAAAATTAAATCGACACATAAAAAAAATTAAATAAACCAAAACCCTAGATTAACCATATCAAACAACATACAATTATTCGTTTTTTACGCGTTTAGTAATTAATTACTCATTAAAACCAATAGCTCTGATACCACTGTTGGAATTATATAACATGACTAATCATAAATATTAAACAATAAACATCAGGTACACATGCGGAAGCGTATAGGAAAGATTAACGAATAATTAATTAACATAAACAAGAATATGCGTACCTTTCTTGATTCTAGCCGAACAAGAATCAAATCCACAAAACTAGCAATTGGATGAACCCTAATTAGGGTTTATAGGATTATGTGAATTACCCCTTACCGTTTTGTAATTCAATCCAAGAATAATAACAATAATGTGTTAGTACCACTTTCTTGTACACACGTACTATACCGAATTAAAGGAATGCTAGTTTTAATTAAACAAAATAACTTTGATTTGGAAAAGCTATGGATCGACACCCACAAGGTGTTTGTCGACCGAATTAAGCAAAACACACACAAACAAGTTTTAGGTTTTAGCTTAATGAGTACAAGAGATAAATTACAAACACCCTTGGTTTTGTATTTATACCCAAACTAACTTGGTGAACAAGTTTGAGTTGTAGACGGGTTGGGTTTGGGTCCTTGTGGCCGATCGGTTTGGTATCCTACAAGGGATTCAGGAACCTTCCCAATATTTACAAATTAGTCCTTTTCCAATTACATTTAACGACCGTTAGTTCATTACAACTAATTACTTAACGTCCGTTATGTTATTTCGTTTAATTAATAAATAAATATAACATTTATATTTAATTATTAACTTTAATTCTCATACGCAAAGTGTGCAATCCCGTGGTCTCGAGATCGATCCTAACACACGTCTATTAATTTATTGTCCATTAAACCAACAAATGATGCAATTCTATTCTTCTAGTTTGTGGTATGGTGGTTTCAACGATATCATGGATGTAATTCTATTATTCTAGTTTGTGCAAAGATATGTATATAGCCATATATTTTCAACGTTGATTTTCTTGTAATTTCGTTCTCATGTGCACGTGGACGTAATATATTCATTCTTGTCTTCTTAGCGAGTGAAGGTGGTTGTTAGCGACGTAGCTAGAAAAGTATTTTGGATGGGCAAACTTACTTCTTATACATTAACTAATAGTGGGTTTTTGGCTATTTTTTGGATTAACTGATAAAGATACTAATTGGCTAATTAAGGTGTTATTTGTTTTTTCATATATCTTTTGTCTTATATGCAAAACCATGTCTGCGAAAGAAGATGTGTATTTGAAGTTTTCA
This sequence comes from Chrysanthemum makinoi, assembly GCA_910596185.1. Taxonomy (NCBI): domain Eukaryota; kingdom Viridiplantae; phylum Streptophyta; class Magnoliopsida; order Asterales; family Asteraceae; genus Chrysanthemum; species Chrysanthemum makinoi. The sequence goes on from OU343224.1 coordinate 329,972,183, forward strand.
TGAAATAAGAAGTGGTCGTTAGAGTAAACACACTTACTTCATTTCTCCTTTTACCTTGCAGTCATAAGAGAAAAAACAACAAACACACTTCTTCGTTTCATCTTCCCTTCTGTACGACATAAGAGGAAAAAACAAACACACTTATTTCATTTTCTCTTCCCGCTCGTAGACAAAAGTGCAAAAAAATGTTAATTTTTGGAAAAACAAAAACGAACAAGGCCTAAGTCGTAGAAACGCTAGAAACAAGACATATATGATTGAAATTGTGATTGAAGATGGTGAAAAAAAAATATCAAATGTATTGGAATTTGGTATATCCATACCTCAATAGATAGACAACGAACTAAAGTTTTTATGAATTTAACATGTTGCAACTTAGTTAAGATGAAATGAAATTGTAATCGTTTAATTATTCTCTATTTACTTGATACGAGAAAAATGAATATAAATCGGAAATCAATAACATCTTTAGCTTAATTACTCATTCACATAATGCTCCTTCTTATAGAACCAAACATTGATGACCATGGCTAGGATACATGTGAAATGAAAACCAGATTTCTAGATCTCATTTCAATGATCTTTAAGAAAGAAGTGAGGTTCTAGCATGAAAAAGATGAGCTTGTTAAGTAAGCACAAGGAGTGACTACCTAAACCATATAAAAGTATCAACACATAAATACTTTGATTTAGGATTGGGCAAGCCATCCTTGGCTACCAAACAAGACGACTCGTCTCTTCATGTAAGAACTCGCTTCTCATTTTCTTATCGATGTGCTTATCCATAACTACGGACTCGTCGAAAACATGCTACTTATAGACAACACGAATGCATAAGGTTAACCTGGAATTTGCCTTTTTGTATAATATCTTCTCATTTTTTTGGTTATTTGAGGCACTTTATTTTACATATATTTAAATTGCTGCATACCAATGGACAATTGTGGACCGTCCGATCAAAAAAACAGATTTTAAGAATAAAAAAAACAGAGGGACCATTTATGTAACTTCTCTTACCCCACCTAACCCTACTCCCAAATTGATCACTTTCCAGAATCACCATTCACAATCACTTTCTCTCTCTAAATGAAAACTTCAAAATAAAACAAAAACATAACAAATCACCCAATTTTAACCATCAAAATCAAAGAAAACGCATAAAAATGAACGAATCGAGGCAATCAGAACCAGATCCGGGGAAAAAAACATGGTACGGCTCTTTCGATTCATTATTTTGTTATTTATTAACTATTTGTTGTAATTTTATTCTTGTATTTCTGTTTTTGATAATGTTTATGAAGATTTTTTTTGCTTTTTTATTTCTTTTAGTTGTTTATTAATATATACTGAAAAATGAATTTGTTTTTGTGTGATTTTATTGTGATTGTGACATGCTTTTGGTTGTGTTTTTTAGTGTTTAAATTTGGTTGAGTTTCTTAGTAAAACACTTTGTATATATGGATGCACACCAAGTGTTTGATGAAATGTGTGAGTGAAAAGTATCATACGTGTAGTATCACCAGTGATATTTGAAGTTGGACTGTATATATGTTTTATCACTAGTGATATTTGTATTATCACTTGTGAAATTTTTCTTTATTTGATAGATTTTTTTGTTTACTTGTTAAGATTTATTACATGTCATGTATAGTATCAGTTTTGATATTTTATTGTTATTGTTTTATAATCATAGTTAAACTTTTTTTTGCTAAAAGTTTTGATGATATACTATTTACTGTGAGTAATTGCAGTTCTGTCGTTAATCAAATTTTTGACTCCATCTCTAGAGATTCATAAAAGTAAATGTATATTGTAACGTATAAGCATGTCTCATTTAGAATAATTAACTGTGATAAACCCTGAATGTATGCGGCGTACTTGATTTAACATTTAGCTTATGTGTTATATCACCAATGATACATACACATTCAGTAGAATGTGTATGTATACTTTCAGTATAATGTTATAATGGTATCCCTAAAATCACGGATATTTATTCTATAGTATGAACACTTTGCTGTTTTTGTAGATTTTAGTATTTTATTGAGGGATTGTTGTGAAAGTTAGATAATTATTGTGATAATATGAGAGACTTAACAGGTTAAAATAAATATTGTGACTGTAACATGCTTTTGTTAGATTTGTGGTAGATATATGTGCGTAATGGATAGATTGGGCATGTTTCGATATGTTTAAAAGCGGTATTTGACTCTAGTATTAGTTGGTAGCATATCACATATGATACAATAGTTCCAGTAATTGCTTATTGTTAGTATATCACCTGTGATACAATAGTTGCAACGATTGCTTATTTGTAGTTTATCACATGTGATACAACAGTTGTAATGATTGCTTATTGGTAGTATATCACCTGTGATACAACAGTTGTAATGATTGCTTGTTGGTAATATATCACCTATGATATTTGATGACGTATACTTATTCAGTTTATATATCGATATGATATTAAAAACAATGAACTATTCATACACTAACATGGTATATATTTTATGCAGATTTGAATATAAAACTGAGAACTATCAAGAAGCAAAAAAACAGGGGTTGAAGGTGAAAGGAAAAAGACCTTCACGAAACAACAACCAAGTCAAAGCAAGAAGTGAACAAAGAAACAACATCGTCACTCACAACACTAACAATACCAAGCAAATTAACAAAATCCGCTGCTAGACATTTAAGCTTAGAAAACACGAAGAGCAAATATAGAAACAGATACACCACCAACAAATACTGAAAGAAACATATGTGATATCATCTATGATATAACAGAATCTATAACCACCAACAGTAACTGTTGAACTGACAACAGAGACTGCATGTAAGAAAGCAAAGACAGTTGCAGAAAAAGAAGAAGAAGAATGAAGAAGAAGAAGCTGCAAACTAAAAAGAATGAAGTGGAAAAGAAGACAAAATGAGGGGATGCTCATAAAGATGGCAATAAGAAAGTTGTAGAAAATAAAAAGACAAAAGCATCAATTAGTAATTTTCTTTTGCTAATTAAATTGTAATTTTCTCTTGATACTTAAATTATAAACAATGGTAATTTCAATTCAGTTGCAAACAATGCTTTTGGTTTATCTGAATATAACCTTCTTTTGGTAATTTTATTAGAGTATCACAAGTGATATTAATGAAAAGTCAGTTAAATATATCGTTGACTTCATGAAGAAAACTATGAAAATAAAAACATGACATATTCTCAAAATCAAAAAAGAATGGGATTAATTAAGCATTACTTTTGAGTAACATAACGATTCGGCAAAAGAAAGGTCAACATATACATCAATTAAAGAATAATATCACAAGTGATACATGTCATAAAATGGTAAAAACAAGTAAACACATAAATGATATAAATATTTCATCATTTTCATGCTTTATCACAAGTTATAAAATGACAAAATATTTCATAAACTCACAGAGACCTCATAAAAATTAATTCCAACTATTTATCACAAGAGATACATAACTTCTAATTTATGACAAAGACGGGGCTTGGAACTAGGAAGCTTAACTGCAATTGCTTTTCGCATAGCACCATCTTGACCAGTTACAATGATATTCGGATAACGCACAAAGCTTTCTTGAATGCTTGGAGAAACAATACACAAGATTCAGTAGTTTCGTTCTTAAGCAGACCGGAACCAACAGTAACATATCTCATGTGATTGTTAATTGCAGTAAAAGGCACAAAAACCATCATGTACCTGGAAAGAGAAATATCTCAGGTGATAATATATACAAAATGTACAAAAAACAATTAAATCTCACAGGAGATATTACAAATTAAAAAGCGTACTTGTTTGTTTTGTATGAGGCATAAAAAGAGACGACATCACCAAACTATTTGTGATTGCAATTTGCAAAAAAACTGATCCATCAAACGAAAGAATCAACAACAACTGCAACTGTGGTTCAAAAAAGCACAACAACTCCACAAAACAAATTGAATAAGCTCAAACAACTTTGATATCGCCTATGATATCATAAGATCCTCCATTATCACAACTGATTCAACAAAATAAAAGAAAGCTAACACACCTGTGCTATCATAGGTGATATCACATTTGATATCACAAGTGATATCACTTTTGATATCAAATGTGATATCACGTTTGATATCACCTGTGATACAACTGAAAAACCAGAAATACAGAAAAGCAAAAAGGAGAAAAGCATAACCTCAAGTACAACACACTGGGTCTTCTTATCTTACGCAATTAACGAATTACATGATTCCAAACAGGGTTTAAGTTGTAATCAACAACCTTTCTTTTGAACTTTTCAAGTGGCCGAATATATGCAATCACATAAGGATCCGACTTCCCAATCATTTCCATGTTTTTCAAATTATTTTTCTTCAAGATTGTTAAGGCAAGCAGTCCTTGTAGCTTAAGCTCTAGGTCACAGCGCAATTATCGAGCAGTACATCAAATTTGCATCACCTCAGATATAGAGTGATGGAGAAAACAAAATACAAAACGCACTAAAATAATTCAAAAGGACGTCATTCAGAAAAATGAAAATAAGCATCAACTAATGCAACACAGGATATGATTACTCATTTACAATAACTACAGTGCACTTTGATTAATCCCATAAAGCTTGTTTATTCAAATAAATATTTTTGATTTGGTTATATATGAAATGATGGACAAACAGGAACACGTGATTGCTTCTCAACTTGTGCATCCCTCTCTTAGGCATTTTGTCAAACACCTTTCATGCATCAAATTTTCATCAATTCATCCATCCCAAAATGAAATCATACTAAAACCTAATGCTACTTATAATCTAAAACATAAACTAAAAGTATCAAATAAACAAAATTTCACAAGTGATAATACAAATATCACTAGTAATAATACACATTTACAGTTCAACTTCAAATATCACTGGTGATACTATACGTACGATACATAGCAGATTCGAAACAACAATCAGACATAAAAACAGCATTCAAATGCAGTTAAAAACAAAAATTCAACTAACAGCTTCTGAAACAAACGGTTCATTCAAATCAAAAGAAGACATAAAAAAGGATGATATGATCAGGAGGTGATGATGAGATGATGATCAGAATGGTGATGGTGATCCAACTGGTGATGATCAAACGATAATAGTTGATTAGAATAACTACTTTTTGAAGGGAAATGATGAGAGCAGGTTGAGAGAAAAACACACAGTAACTGTGTAAAAAAAATGAAGCGAATGAAAAAAAAGAAGAAGAAAAGGCTTTATATAGTTGGGAGAATTAAGGTTAAGTATATTAAATCTTATGTTAATCCCCACCATTAGATCAAAATAGATGGATGGTGAGGATTTGTCCATTAATAAGCATCAAAATAAAGGTAAGCAAATGAAAATTCCTCTTGGTTATTTTTTGTTATTGTAGTTGAGCCAAATGTGGAATGGAATATATATATATTCATTTGCTAGATTTGCAAGAATATTTAAAGGTTTTGAAAACATTTAATATATCGATATATCTTGCACCATCAATGGCTCTATATAACTGAAAAGGAAATAAAGGGGCAGAAAAGAAACTGTTCTTCAATTCAAAGGAAAATATGCTGACTTATATATTCAGGTCGTGGCCTTTGACCTCTTTCATAATGGAATGATCAATATGCTACCCCATGATGAAGGTTTTAGCTAGTAAACATAATATATAGTCGTATTTAAACAAATAGGGGTAATTCATGAAAGAAGAATTTGTTTTTAATCTAGGTTTTATTTGATATCCAGATTAAACCCATTGTTATCATAACTTTTAGGAAAAAAGCTATAAATTCATAACGTACTTTACACAAAAACTCATTATGCTCTCTCTACTTCACTTATTGTCATTATACATAACCGTTTTCATTTTATTTGTTTATTTTCGTCGTTTTATCCGTTTTCATAAATCGTCCATTTTATCCGTTTTCATTTTAATATGTCCGTATAAAACAGATAAAACGGATAAAACCGTTTTGACATGGATAATAAAAACGGTTTTAATCCGTTTTTATCTGTTTTTATCCGGACAGTTTAAAATAAAAACGGATAAAAATTGACGATTTACGAAAACGGACAGAAAATAACCGAATAAAATGAAAACGGTTATGTATAATGATATCGACTGGAAACAACATTAAGTATAATGACAATAAAAAAAGTTGAGAAAGCACAATGAGTTATTTTGATAAAGTACATTAAGCATTTATAGCTTTTTTCCTAACTTTTACTAGCTATTGAGTACGTCTAAGTTCATCTGCAATCTTTTTGTTTTCGCTTGATCACTTACAAGAAGTATGCGACCATTTGTTTCTAAATCAAACAAAGCCAATTTGGAATTTTTGACACATTACTTAGTCGTCTTTGAATAGTAAGATGGTAATAAGGAAAGATATACGCAGATCATATAGCGATCCTGATAATTAACCCAATTACTTAGTTTATATAAATGGCAAGTTTATGTAAAGTTTTCATGCATGTATATATGTATGTTATGTGAAAAATGAATATCCCTAGTCCATGACATGCAATATTCTGTAAATCTATCCAATTTGGGGAACCTTTTATCTTATTCTTCCCTTTATGTTTCAATTATTATGATTTTGGAACCTTTCGAATTTATACTTATTCTTTTGGATAGGACCAATGTATTGTACATAAAAGCATGCATACACCTTATTCCATTGTTAGAGATTATCTTTATTTAAAGTAACTTTTCTATATATCCCTACAGCAGTTTTTAATTAGAGCAAAAGCTGATAAAGTAAATACAGTAGTTGTAAGAAGCTGTAACATTTTTTTTCTATTTATAGTATGATTGTGATTTAATTAAGTATCAACAACTCATTTCAAGAGTTTTACAAATATGCAATGACTAAACCGATAAAATAAAACTTAATTGTAGATTAAAGAAATAAAACTGAAGAAATTGATCATGACATAGTTTTATCAAGATAATCATACGATATCTGTAAACATATGGTTTAAACCTAGTACTTATATCCAAAAAGTGTCAAGATCGCGTGTAAACTCGTAGGATCGTACGAGTTTACGTGTTTACTAGCTAAAACCGTGTAGGATCGTGGTAGGATCGCATATGTGGTAGGATCGTAAGTAAGATCGTGTGGATCACACGTAAGATCGTAGGATCGTCACGCGATCCGAGTTCACTATTTTTTTTTTAACTTTTTCTATCTTTTAAGTTCATTTCACTTGTTTAGGCCAAAAAACAAACGTGTGTTTTATTAATGTTTAATAAGTAAACCACTGTTATTTCATTTTCTAAATAGATTATAGTTTATACATAGTTTTCTACTTTTCTAAATAGATTATAGTTTAAAAGTATTCAATAATTCAATTTACTTTACTTCATTGTGATAAAACTAATCAAATAGTATGTTTTGGAATGCTACTAATGAAGTGTTTGTTTCTTTGAAATCATGTAGATGGCTCGTATGTTTTGAGGCTAAATCGTTAATTTAACGATTGAAACTTGATTTTTTTGTGTTTTATTATTACTTTGGTGTTTGAAATTTGAACTTTGTCATTTTCAAGAGGATATTATATGAATTTATCTTTGACATTGAGTAGAAATGTAAAACAGTTTGACTCGTTTATCATTTGTTTACAAACTATGACAAATTGGTAGGATCGTAGGATCGCGATCCGATCCTACGATCTCGATCTTGCAAAGACAAAAACGATCCCACACGGGATCGCGATCTTGACAGCCTTGCTTATATCACTTAATTTCTAAGCATTAACTTTTGTACATTGCCTTTGGGCCTCAAATTTAGTTCTTTAAATAGAAATCTTGGTAATTTAAAAAAACGGGCTACCAAAACTAAAAAAGTCCAAACTAGTAACCATATGTCTTTAGCATATGCTTTAAAGAAAGACGCGTTAAAAATACCAACTCTCTTTTACATCATTTATCTATACTATTATACTATAAGGACGGGTACCCGATAACTATTTTTATAGCGAACAAATGCTTTTCATATGACCTTTTAAGCACAGTAAAACGACCGACATCTTCTTTTTTTATGTTTTTTTTACAATAGTTGGATACTCGCGCACAGCAGCGGCGATAAATATAGTTACATAATAAATATATTAAATGAATTGCTAACCCAACTCTCCCCGCAATTCCCTACGCGCTTAGTGAATTTTACAACACTCCAAATGTATATTTGTTAGTTGTATGTGTTTGTTTGGGTTTTTGGTATCTTTCCCGTGACATCATTATTCCCGCATATAAAAATATTTTCACAATCTCTACTTCAAACACTCTTCCAAAAGTAAATGATTTTGATATATCAAGTTTGTATTGATTGAAAAAATGTTAAAGTTATAAAAATTTGAATCAAAATAAAATAAACATACTAAAAATGTAAAACTAAAAGTCATAAAAATATATAAAATTGATGTTGAATTAAAAGACAAAATTTTAGAAAATATGGTGAAATTAGATCATAAAACATTAAACGAATAAAAAGATATTTAAATTTAAAAATAAAAGTGATTAATTAGTTAAGAAGTGACACGTGTCACCCTATTATTGGAGATCCTTATTTTAGTTTGTTAGAGCTCCTTCCTTTTTGTTATTTTTTAGTTAGAGAAGTGACACATGTCACTCAATGATTGGAGTTCCTTATCTTAATTTTTTGTTGAGCCCACAACTTAAATGCTTTATCTATTCTAAGTAAGTTTAAAAAAGTCTGAATTTTTAAGCCTTCTAATTTTAGAATGCCTAAATGCATTATAAGGTAGTATAGATAAAGCATTTAAGTTGTGGGCTCCACAAAAAATTAAGATAAGAAGCTCCAATCATTGAGTGACATGTGTCACTTCTCTAACTAAAAATTAACAAAAAAGAAGGATCTCTAAGGCTACCCCCAATGGCATGAATCCCCTGTCGATCGAGGGGTGATTCGATCGAGTTGTATCGATCGTCCTTGCTGTGGACAAATCGATCGAGGGGCCTGAAGGTCGTGTATGCGATTGAATTCAAACCATATTTCAAATTAAATCGTATGTTTGCAACGGTTAAAAAAAAAAAAAAAAAAAAAATCCTACCCTATAAATACACAATACAAACACACTTCAATCCACAAATCTATTTCACACAATTCAAACTCAAAATACTTCTCAACACAAGATATTCAAACTCAAAATGGTTTGCCGTCTCCCCAATTCCGTTGAAGATATGCAAGTGTACGTTCAAAATCAATGCAATATCGACGATGAGGCTCGAAAAACGCTATTATAAGCGTCATCGAATTGTTTGATCAAAGGCGAGAAGGAACAAATGAGACAAAACTACCGAGTTACAAGCGACATTACTCCGAAAGAAAGCGTGATCGACAAATTTTTGAAAGATCAAGCCCGCAAAGATCGCGAGGTTCACGACAAGTTGTGGAAAGCTGTTTCGATGATAACGAACAACATCAGCACCAAAATCAATTGGAGCTATCGAGAGAACAAAGACGATGGTGTAGACGAGGAAGATTTGGCTGCGTTTGAGGGATTTGCTCGCTCTCGTGCTCCTCGTATGACTCTACATGCGGAGCATTGATTAGATTTATGATTCATGTATTTCGTATCGTTTTTATTTATGTAACGTTTTAATATGATTAATGAAATTTTATTTTGTGTTAATTTTTTTTTTTTTAAATGAACTTGGTCGCCCTTACCAAGACGAAGGTCATTTGGAGAAAGGCGGCGTGGCGAAAATGAAGGGGATTGGGGTTCCTTACTGGGGCTAGCCTAACAAACTAAAATAAAGAGCTCCAATAATGGGGTGACACATGTCACTTCTTGACTAATTAATCACCTTTATTTTTAAATTTAAATATCATTTAATTCGTTTAATTTTTTTATGATCTAATTTCATCATATTTTTTAAAATTTTGTGCTCTTTAATTCAACATCCATTTTGATATATTTTTATAAGTTTTTAGTTTTTACATTTTTAGTAAGTTTATTTTATTTTGATTCAAATTTTTATAACTTTAACCTTTATTTCAATCAATACAAGCTTTATTTATCAAAATCATTTACTTTTGGTAAAGTGTTTGACGGGAAAGATATTGTGAAGGTCTTTTTATATGATTCAAATTTTTATAACTTTAACCTTTATTTCAATCAATACAAGCTTTATTTATCAAAATCATTTACTTTTGGTAAAGTGTTTGACGGGAAAGATATCGTGAAGGTCTTTTTATATGCGGGAATAATGATGTCACGGGAAAGATACGGAAAACCCAAACAAACACATACAACTAACACATATACATTTGGAGTGTTGTGAAATGAATTCACTAAGCGGGTAGGGAATTGCTAGGAGAGTGGGGCTAGCAATTCATTTACTAGATTTATTATATAATTATATTTATCGCCGCCGCTGTACGCGGGTATCCAACTAGTCATTTAGAATATGACCAGTAGCCACTTTACTTCGAGCTCGATAACGGCTCTGCTTCACGAGCTTATACATTTAAAATTTTAAATGGTCACTATACTTCCAGATCGGCTCTGCTTCACGAGCTTATACACTTGAATGGTCACTATGCTTCTAAGACTATCTTTAACAACCCATCATAACCCAATCTTTTAATAAAATATTATTATCTCTTTCCTCCACCTACACAATTAATACATATAACCAATCTATATTTTCTCATCATTTATCAACAACCCAACCAATCTATACTAAATATTAAAAGGAAAATGATAAATGGACCTAACTAAAGAGGTTTAAAAGGGGACCTAATGCATAAATGTATTATCAGATATGATGCTTGTACAATACATTTATGCGTTAAATCTCCTTTTCTTAGCATTCCATGTATCAAAGCTCATATTAAAAACTACAAAAGAAAAAAGAAAAAAAAGCCACAAAGGCAGATTGTGGGTTGACAATCTTGGGTTGCCAAGTGATCTAGATTGCTTCATTAGGTTGCTTATTGTTAATATAATATTATTTTTTATGTTTTTTTTGTCCTTCAATAGGTTGGCAACCTATACCAATAAACATAGCCTAACAAGCAAAGAACTGAAAAAGTTGTATTAGTTTAGGCTGGGTTGGGTTCATCTTGTTTTTATTAATGGGCTTATACAGAATATAGCTCGATCCAGGTTCGGACAAACTAGTCCAAAGCTCGTTTATTTAGTTTGAGCTTGTTTAAAGATTCTGATTATTTCATACTAAGATAACACAAATACATAATGTTCAGTAAGGCTCGCAAGCCTAATCGCTATGGGGATATGAAGCACAGGTTCACGCTTACTAAATGAGCCCCAAACTAAACTCGGGCTCATTTACATCTTAGTCATTTGTGGTTTATACACATTTTATTGATCCGAACATGTAGTATTCAAACATGTGTCATAAGCATTAGACATGATCCAAGCAACACGTTTTTGCAGTACTTCAAGTATAATTTGCTTTAACTGTTTGTATAATGAGTGCCCTAATAAATTTTTAGAGTGTGTTAATCACTTCCTTTAAAAGTACAGCTCTAATCGTGTTTGAATACTCGCTAAATTTGTTTGCACTAAGTGCATTTAAATCGGTACATCAATTTGTCTGATACCTCGTTTACTTTTGTGGCATCTTTGGTTATTTATTATATGCATGTGGCTTGTTTTATATCAATTATAACATTTTATTATTTCAGTGAAACTTTATAGAATAATGCTCAGATATTTAGATGTTAAAGATTTGATCACTCGACTTTTAATGTATGATAAACCCAACCTACAGAAAGGAGACAAAAGAATATGAGTGTCGATTTTTATATATATTTTAATTGTGAGTGTTCATTTCATTAAGGACATGCCAACTGCTTTATTGAACCAAACATAAAAACTACTACTCCGTACTTCATAAAACCAACTAAGCCACATCTCATGGTTACGAATTCTTTTTTTTTTTTTTTTTTTTTTTTTGGGTAAAGGGCATTCCACCCGGTAAAATATATTACTCCAAAAAAACGTTTAAGTACAATGGAATGTGGCTGAGGTACCACATTAACCGCAAGCAAACGCTTGACACAACCACTAATCATTTATGACATGCCATAAACGACAACTAGCTACAACCAACTAGACCTCCAAACAAAAAACCATCATAATAGATACAATTTACGCAAGCTATAAAGCAACCTAGTTAAGAGAAAAATCTTGAATTCCAGCAGCCTTTAACTGAGCAGGAGAGAGGTCAAAATCATCATCATCATAATTGTTGTCATCACCCGTATCCGCTTTCCATTGCTTATAAAGACTATGCTCCATACCTCCACTTCCAGAATACAACGTCCCAATGTGATCATCAAATACTTCATCATCATCGCTGTCAGAAACTATCACATTGCCCACTTTAGAGAATGGGTTGCTACCCACCTTAGTTGAAGAAATAGCCTTTTTAAGAGGTTTACCATCATTATCCACAAGGCTAGCTTTCCCATCAATAATAAGCTTTTCAAGCTTCCCAATTTTGTCAGCAATAGGAGTGTTCTTCATAGGGGATAGATACGCAGTTTTGGAAGAACTAGAGATAATATCGAGTACCCTATTGCCAATCACAGGTTCTAAAACCGCATCTTGTTCCGTAAGCACATCAAAACTGTTCTTCAAATCAACAAGGTTGATATCATCCACACAATTATTATTCATACCTTGGCCATCCCGGGATGGAGTCGTACTACTAGAAGGATCAGTAGTATGTTCTTTGCTATAACCTACATTAACCGTTGGAGAACCTGTATTCGACGCCGATGCTCCTCCATTCTTTGGCTTAGTAACCGGCCTATAGTAATACGAAACTTTAGGCTTTTGAAAACGAATCCCATCAACCTGACGATTAGTACCTTGAAGCCTACCTTTTCCTTTCTTCTTATAAGCTTCAACGAAACCCTCTTCATCAACCAACGATTTATCTTTCACAACCTGTTTCACTCTTTTAGGACAACCATCATCATTGTGATCAAATACTTTACAAGTCTCACATCTTGGCGGCTTCCACTCATATTCAATATCAATTTTTTCCAATGAATGACCGGACCCGTTAGGGTAGGGAATAGCAACCACAAGAGAGTCAAGTAAGGCTTCCTTTGACGACACTTCCACAAGGGCCCTAGCATAAGAATTACGACCCCACGACTTAAGGCACATCGTACTCGTGTAGGAATCAAGCATGATAGAACGACCAACTTGCGTTGTTATCAAACTAAGACCAACCTCAAGATACAACGACTGGAATATTATGGAGTTTAACCCAAACTGGAGCTAAAGTTATATCATGTTTTGTAAGTTTAGTATTCGGAGTCCAAATATTCAAAAAGATAGGCACCAATCTTATCAACCATGGACCTTCTTCCAACACCCTTTCCATACCATCTTTTGTTTCAAATTGGAACATAAAAAAACCATTATTGAGCATAACCCTTTGTAAACCAAACTTTGCCCATGTATTTCTCACATAATTTTCAACAATCGGGAAAGCGAGTCTTTTACCAATGAAATAACCATACAAAGTATTAGCGAATCTAGACCTTACCTCATCGACTGCTTCTAAAGGAATAGCAACATTAGCACCTGCCACACATTGCTCATTCCTCATCTCTGAAATCTTTACAATCTTCTTAGGCGTATCCTTAAACATATCCGCAAATGAAGTAGTAGCCGAACATGGTTGATTAGGTGTTTGATTCCTAACATCAGACTTTGAACCCTTATCCTTATCCATCTCTCGAAACCCACAAACACAACGAAACCCAATAGCAAATAACACGAAAAGAAAGCCAGCATGCAGCACCAACAATTAGAGAAATAAAACCCTAATCGCACGATTAGGGTTTATACACATTAAGATCCAATCACTAACCGTAACCCATCATAATGATCGATATGTAATATATGTTATACCAATTGATAAATATATAACCGATCGATCAATAGAAGAATGATTGACCAATTAGGATAATAAATTCCCTACACCAACCAAAGATTGATCTATAATTAAGTCTCAATAGTCACCGACTGGAGGACCAATTAAGAGCAGATAATAGATCAATCAAAATATTTACTAATAGGGTAAAATATTAAATCGCCATAGTCGCCACAAACGAGAGAGAACTAGGGGTTTTTTTTTGGTTACGAATTCCTGCAATGAAAACACAAGATTTGTAACCATGAAATGTGGAATGTTGAATCCTTACAAAAAAATCTTTTCACTCCAATTAACACGACGTCTACGAAGACATTTGCTTGGGCTGATGAGACTAGACTAATATATATATTTGGCAGACAAGCTTATGATCTATTGTGAAATATACTTATTGCTTGAACCACATTTTAGTTCATGCATGAGTAAGTTCTTTTATACAAAGAAATTAATTAAGACATGTACTTATTCTTCAAGCTGGTTTCTAAAAAGCACTTGTCTTTGAATAACCTATAGTTTATCTTAAGATGAGAAATACTCAAGAAGCTAATTAAATCCAGTAAAAATGAACATACTAGAATTGAGTTAATAGGAATCTTCGATAAAAAATAATTTAAATAAAATAGCAAATAAAAAAAAGAAAGATGACATCTAAAGGCCAAATTCAACATAAAATGTGTCATTTACGCGTAACTGTAACTTTATTATAAGAACATGATGGAGTTTTATAATTCTCTGATTCGAAGTGCTATTATTGAAGAATGTTCTCAGAAATTTGCTATAAGCATATTTAGTCATATCGATCTTTACAATACACAAAATTAGGATTGAGGATGTAAAACTAAAAAACATGATGCTGAGAGAAACATTATATTTATCACTTTCAATGAAAAAATGTGTAGCTACAGTGCATCCATCAACATTTATATATTAAATAGTTTATGATTTAGTTATGCATGTTGACCGTAATATAGAGTATTTATTTTACGAACAAGTTGGAACATGAAACCTTAATGTGTCATATCTTCCTTTCAACGAAACACCATCAACTTTATAAACACAACCCCATGTAATTTTCGAGAATGTTTCATTGTTACCTTTTATCATAAAAATATCCGACTTCTGGACGAAATTAGGACCAAATATTACTAGGTGTAAAAATATTTTTTAAGTTTACTAACTGAATAACTCTACAAACACATTTCGATGTACCGGATGCATTTAAAACGCATTAGAAAAAATCGATGTTTTTTCGTTGATTAACACAAAATCGTAAAAATCCATTCATGTCCCAAGAACCCGCGAAACCTCCTTGTTCCGTCCATGCTTCTTGATAGATATCATAGTTTTATTATAGTAATATCGACGACTATTTTTAATTATACATTTTAAGCTTTTTTTGAGAAATAATACCCTAGCAATATAATTATGCATGCACTATAATTCGCCTTTACTTTAACTCATGTTCTTACAAAACAATCTTGAATCTTTTGTTAAAGTTGATTTACTTTCTTTTTGTTACAACTTACAAGTTAGACTCACTTCTTTTTAAAAGTTAAGCGTCCACTTACTCTCAAGTTTTAATTACTCTTTGATATATGCATAAAGCAACACGTTAGACTTTCAAATGTTGGTCGTAAATCCGTTCTTCATTCGAATTTGCAGGTCAATTCGTTCGTTGATTAGCCCACTTTGGCCTAGACCTTAGACTGGGTCAAGTCAGTTTAATTTGGTCATCTAACTTTATACTTTTTTCTTCCACTCTATAGATGTAGTGGTCTTGTCTAGTCGACTTAATTATATTAAAAGTTTAATTTACTCCATGTATATAACTTAAAAAAGTACTAAAGTTATATTGTTTGTCAAAGTTTGAACATCGACGTGTAAACTTAAGATACAACAACAACATATCAGATCCCGTTAGAGCGAGGAGGTAGAACGTAGACATATATTACCCTTACTTTAGGATAAACCAGAAATTAAAGAGACTGTTTTCAGAGAGACTTCTAGCAAGTGCAAACGTGTAAACTCAAGATCTTTTACAAAAAATAAGGGTTTGTAGACGTACATTAAATAAGTACATATAGATGGCTATAATCTTGAATGGTACAGTACTTTACTCAAGTAAATAAATATATAGTTGAGCCATTTGTCTAAGAATAGGGTTAGAAGGTACCTAGAAGTTAAGGTGATTAAACACTTCAAATGATATCAAATGATATGAAAATGACACTAGATCTATCTAAAGTTGACTTGTATATTGCTTATAGCCTAATGAAAATGGCCTAATTGGGATCTTGTGTTGTTGCAACCAACATAAGACTTGTGGCTTTACCAATATTTCTTTAGTAAAAGAGACACTTCTCATTGGGACATGTTTGGAACATCTCCATAATTGTAATAATGTCAAAAACATATTGTTATTAGGTGCAAACACACACTCCCTAAAAGGCGACTTATCTCTAACTATTACCAAACTACTTTTTCTTAGTAAAGATTGAATATCATTAATGTAAGCTACATGAATCGTGTTCTAGACATCTTAGTGTATATATTTTCGAAGTTTTTTAGAACGAATACCCTTTGTTGTGAACAATCGTGCATGTTTGATGTAACAAGAAGGCGCCTTTGTTTTTTTTTTTGGTTAAAAGGGGATCACCCTGCTAAAGTATATTACGCTAAAAAACGTTTAAGTACAACGGATGAGAGTGAATCTCTCATCTCGGCCCGTTACATGGGCAGAAAACAAGCACCTAAAGTGCAACAACCAAATCACTACATAAGAAAGACATACCAATATTATGATCTACCAAACAATATAATTACTTCCTACCACAACCTCGGAGCTTGATATCATACTCGTCATAGAAATCATCTAAGTGCCCTGGTAAATCGTAAACTTGAGCCATAATCATCAGAGAAGTAATCTTCAAGCTCGTAACCGCCTCCTGCTGATGCAAGATACTTAGCCATAGGTTTATCCGGCTCAAGAACCTCATCCTCATCACTGTCAGAACAAACCACATCCCCAACCTTAGAGAATGGGTTAACTACCTTTGTTGAAGAAATACATGGAGAAGAAGAAGAACTAGGCTTGGCATACGGAGAAGAAGAGGAACAAAATTAAGATTATAAGCTACCCTAAAACCGATTCACCTTTGGCGATTACCCATTCCCTAAATCCCTAACTTAACGATTTCCATGCTTCTCTAATTTTATTTTCTATTGCTCTAATCTGTTATAATCAGACAAAGACATTCGTGTTTTGCTTGATCGTTCCAGGTTCTTGTGATCGTTTAGATTCTTAGGGTCTTTGTTTATCGTTTTTTCTTTTAGGGTTTCGCTATACTGAGTTTAATTCATAAACCTGCTAGCTATGGAGGGAGTCGGTTAGAGATGTTATATGGGCGTTTAATGCTTGCCTAAACTCTGTTTAGGCCCTCGTTTTGAAGATTAGACGATTGCTTTTCGCGTTTTTCCTGTTTGATTTGTTTCTTCTCGTTAGGGTTTGTTCTATGTTTTTGTTTGTCGATTCTGACTACTATGGATAATTTGGGTGATGGTGTGGATATGGAGGCTTTGAATGATCCTATGCAGCGGCAAGATTCTGCAACTCAGCCTACTCTTGCTGCACCCGCTTTGCGTAACCCTACCTTATCGGGTATGTGGAAAACTAGAGGGGGGGGGGGTTGAATAGTTTTACCAATTTAAAACTTCCTTTTAAATATTTAGATCGACTTATGTCAATCTATTTGATTGTTTATGTTGGACGTTGATAGATGGATATATAAACGTGTAATGAAATATAAAGAGTAAGAAGCACATCACCACAACACAAGTTATTTATAGTCGTTCGGCTACAAGGACACCTTCCTTGCCCTACTCCACTCCCCGAGTCACCTACTCGAGAGTTCGTAAGCATTACACCAACTCCTTGTGGCGGAGAAGCCTTCACAATGTCGCTTAACCTTTTTCCGGTACAAAGCTAAATACCGAGTTCTTTCACACCAAGGTGAACCACACCTAACACCACGTCGCCTACCCTTTATACGGTGCTAGGCTAACCACCGAGTTCTTTCACACCTTAGGAGAACTAATCCTTCACAACGTCGCCTACCCTTTATTAGGTACTAGGCTAAGCACCTAGTTCCATTACTATGGAGGAACTACTACCCTTCACGACACAACACCTAATCTCAAGGAGATCTTCTCCTTGTTACAACACCATCAAGGATATCACCATCCTTGAAGATAAACAAATACATATATGTATAACGATGCACCTCATCAATTATACGACCTAGGCATTCTTCCCAAATGCTACTTGATTTGATTCTTTGGCATCCTTTACTAATGCCTTTGACACAACGCTTGGCACCCTTCACTAATGCCTTCGTCTTGACACCTTTAGCATCCTTCACTAATGCTTTGACACGGATGATGAGCACCTTTCACTAATGCTTTCATCTTGACACTTTCGGCATTCTTCACTAATGCCTTCAACCCAACATCTATGGAGAAAGGAAGAACTATCAACAAGAGAACCTTAGTAGTCTTGCTGATGACGAAGCATGGCAACTCATGGACTTGAGCTTGCACGTCTTCAAGAAGTGGTGATCTCTCCTTTAAGAGGAACCTAGTAGATCACACAAAAACAAAAGACAAACTACATAGATCACTTAGATCTGAGGTTAGAGGGTTAGTATACTTTGGGGAAGTATGTGTGTAAAACCATATGTAGAGAGGAAGAAATGGCTCTCTATTTATAGAGGAAATTCTCTTATGTTCCCCGGATCCCACGGATTCCTACCACAAGGGATCCGGCTAGCACAACGCTAGGGATCCGTGGTCCGCGCCTCTTTGCCCATGGGTATTTTTGGTTATGGGTCATGGGTCATGGGTTATGGGTTGATCCATGGTTGTCTTTCTAGATACAATGAACTTGGTTAAGTGGTATATATAAAACCATGGGTTATGGGTCAAAACCATTTGCTAGTATTTACCCATTTAGTATATACTTGTATTTACCCATTTTAGCATATACTTAGTTTTTACCCATTTTAGTATACTTAGTTTAAGTATATGTTTAACCCAATATGTAAACACTAGTTGTTGTACATATGTATCTAAATCATAAAATCACTTATACTTGTTTTAGTGTTTTATGTGAGCGTAAGTGTGTTAGAAAACTATTAACTCAAACTATTTACGTACTCTATTTGTTTCGTTAAAATGATTTTACATTTGTTATCGACAAAACATTAGAAGATCGTAAAATATAAATAAACGTTTTTATGGCTTATTTGTATTAACAATCTCCCCCTTTTTGTTGATGACAAAACATAAAATTATTTTATAGAAAAAGCTAAAAAGTAAAAGTTTGAATTTGTAGTTTTACTTCTTCTCCCCTTTTGTCGAAACAAAAAGTGTTAAAAGAAACTAACACAATTTTTATAAGAAAAATGTAAAAAATGTAAAGAGAGCAAGTGACGGGAATGGTACTCGTCTTAACTCCCCCTTGACGAGTCCATCCCTATGTAAGGGCGTCAAGGACATTGATCTAAAATTGTAAACACTCATTTAAGCACTTGTAGCCATTGATCTAAAATTCTAAATCTAAAATTCTAAAATTGTAAACACTCATTTAAGCACTTGTAACCATTTAAAGAGAATTCAATGACTTATGGTGTGAAGGAAAACAAACAATAAAACACTAAGAAAACTGACCTAAGGTTAAGCTGATATCTCTAGCTTGCGGCATATGGCGTAAGAAGATCAACCCCGATAATCCTCCCAAGGCTATTCATAAAGTTTTTCCTTTTCCAAAAATACATTGCAATTCTAATGAGTATGTAGTTTGTACGATAAAGCAAGTAATCAAGAAATAAAAATAATTATCAAGTATTTAGTACCTGATGATCCATAGCCCTGATTGCAGTGGAAGCAACCTCAGTGTCGACAAAAGTAACAAAGACTCTTGTCCCACTAGTTTCTTCGCTGGTGATGACCTCGGCTGTTGCATACCATAAAAAATGTATAAGTAATTAATCAAATATATCTTTAATTTAGACACAGGCGGTTCCGACATTGGTTAAAACCGCAAATAAATATAAAAAAAGAAATTATGTGGTGGTCAAACTGCTACAAATATTTACTTTGCCACTTATTTCTCAACGCCACTCAAACACCAAGTTATTATACATTCCAGGTACAATTAATCATAACAAAAAATACTTATAAATTGACAACATTACAGTACACTGTTAGACAAGAGTTCGCTATACCTTCTTGCTCTGGCCCCACCTAAAAATTTCCAAATAATTGCAGTGTCATGTAAACATAAACAATGGAACATGATACATTCCCCGAGCATATTAGCACACGAAAGCTACCTCAATAACATGTATAGCATCCCAACCACCCTCATTCAAGTAACCTCTTCTACCATGTGCATACTTTGATCCATCTTCATAGTTAAAATGTTTTGCAAATTAATTTCTTTTAAAACAAAAGGATAGTTAACTATGTTAGATAATGCTTACCTTTTTTAATCAAGAAGCAAGCCGAGAAGCCTTCTTGGTCATCATCCTCCCACAAGTAAACCGACGAAACACCTCCTTCATAATACCTAACAAGATACAATTCATCATTAATTGTTTCTCATAAATTAAAGCAAATGTCAACATACAAAATTTGCGTACCAAATGACACTTGAGGATTAATAAAATCAACAAACATGCAATAAATTGGAAAATACTAGGCACGTAAAGGACCTCACTGGTCACGATATGCTTTGAAGACTTCGTTTGCTTCAATTCAAGTTTTTTTAGCTCGAGAGATGGATGTAGCCCTTCTTTTAATGGAGGATGGTATTTAATTGACCAAGGTAACCTACAACAGAATTTTCATATAAGAAATTAGAAGTTAGTAACAAGATACTATTAAGGAGTAAAACAAATGTATGAAACTATGGAAGCAATATACTGTGTACGTGCATTTTGGAGGCGATTATATGTTTAATGCGACATAAGTCACAATAATAATCTTTGGTCTATTGACAGTCATATTAAATAGATTGCTAAATCAAATAATCATTATTTTGCCAAACACTTCAAAAAAGATCTATATGAGAATTGTAACATTAAGTTAAGAAGAAAAAAAAACTTTAACTTAAAAACAAACAAAATCACATCTATATACTATCTACTGAAACACAATTTATTTCAACTGACTATCTATCATAATCTGATTATCGTATATCACATATATTATAACACATCTAAACACCCATAAATCAGCAAGGACATGGTCTTTACTCTTTATAAACTCCAAGGGTCTCACATTTATTACCAATATATGCAATAATGCTTATATATACCCATGAATGATATTTAATAATAATATAATGCAATTTATTCCCTATCACGTTGAAGTCCAAGGTACATCATTTGGTAAAAATGCAAGATCACACTTAATACGCCAAGACTTTGCATAATCATCAATAACGGGTTGGTGGGTGGCCTAGTGGCTAAAGGCTTGTGACTATCATGACTAAAATGTAAGACGTCTGAAGTTCAATTCTTTCTAGGTGCAAACAATGCTAAAGTGACCACGCCAACCTCTTGAAAATGGTGGGCTTTACCCGGTTAGAGTCTATGTGGTGCTTAGCCAAAAGAGGTCGGAAACCATGTTACCCAAAAAAAAGAAACTTGTGAGATATGAATATGACGATTTCTTTTAGTACCTTTAATAGTCAGCATCTCTATTGTAGTCACACCAGACAAATTCTCTTGAATTATCCATATCACATAATACATGTTTTCATGGAATAAACTTTTTTTTAATTATCTTGTAGACTACAAATTGCTGGTAGAAGTATCATTAAAATGGCAGAAGATAAAAAGAAAAGTCAAACATAAAGCAACATTAAAATTCATGACTATTTGACGTTTACGTGGAACTTAATAATCTCCTTAAAACTCAGATAGTACACAAAGGGGCAAGCAAAGAGCTATGAATTAAAACATGGGTTTATTGAAGTGAGATTTAACAAAGTTTTTCACTAGATTTTCATGGGGTTTATGTCGTAGAATAGCAATGTACTTTTCAAAGTGTCCCGTTTTAGTACGTGTACTTTTTTTAAGTTGTAGAATAGCAATGTACTTTCATAAGTGTTCCAATCTGGTACGTGTATTTTTTTAACCGTAAAGCGTAGAATAGCAATGAACTTTTCATAAGTGTTCCATTTTAGTACGTCGATCGACGTACTAAAATGGAACACTTATGAAAAGTTCATTGCTATTCTACAGCTTTTATTAAAAAGTACACGCACTCAAAACAGACACTCATGAAAGTACATTGCTATTCTACAACTTAAAAAAAGTACACGTACTAAAACGGGACACTTTGAAAAGTACATTGCTATTCTACGACATAAACCCATTTTCATGAAGTAATGAACTACTTTTTTTTACCCTGTTTTGTAACAAACTAAGATTACATTACCATTGCAGGAGTGATTATGGACTGAAGCAGAATATTGATCTGCTCCAAACCGTCAAGTTTAATCACTCAAGCCGGCCACTTGTGAATGGCCAACCGTAACAAACTTAAAACAGCTCAGAAGCAAATGCAATGAAGTCCAGGGGAGTATAGTGTTTCCCCGGGTCGTTAAGTCCCAACGAGCCGTGCGAGAATAATCAAACGTGTAGTGATCGAGAGATTTGAACGGAAAAGAGGGACTTGAATTATTATAACTACGGAAAAAGTTCATAAACTACAGGGGCTTAAATGCAAATTAAAGGAAATTAAAAAGATAAAAAATATTAAATAAACGCTATCACTATTTGCAAAATGATGTTTTTGTTTTTATGTTTTTATAAAACTGAATTTAAAACTACGCGACGTACAAATGAAAATATGAAACTGAAGCAGTATTAATCCTAAAAATATGAAAATGACATTTTTACAAACCTAATGATAAAAGAAAATTATTTTTAAAACTATTTATCTACTTATTATTAATTAAAAACTAATTTTAACTATTTAATAATAACCTAAAATACAAGAAAATATAAAATAAAGCTAGAAAAATGAAATTATGACTTGGAAAAATCTAAAATAACAAAAGAGAATTTTCAAAACTATTTTTGTATTTTTCTGATTATTTTTGTATTTTCTATGAATTAAAAACTATTAAAAACTAATTAAATTACTTAAAAATACAAATTTAACTAAGAAAAATCTGAAAAAAATATTTTTTTGACTTTTTATATTTATCTAAACTTAAGAAAAATGAAAAATTATTTTTTTGAAGCTTTTCTTAATTAATTGTATTAAAAACTAATTAAAAATGCTTAAAAACTGATTTAAATTAAGAAAAATAGCAAACAAACTTGGAAAAATCTGAAAAATTCAAGATAAGCTTAAAATAATATTAAGAATATAGGAAAAATAGAAAAACAAGTGCTTGTGTGAAGGAAAATGAAACTGCAACTACAAGTGCTTATGAATAAGCACTTTAAATAAGCCAAAAGCTACAAACAAGCATCAAACTGAAACAGAAGCTAAAATATGCTAAAACTACCCAATTGCAACTAATCTCAACTGCTTTAAACCTCTATATTGCAAATTGATCAGATTTTATGATTTGAGCTTATTGCTTAAAAACAGTGTGAGACTACTACTTTTGGACTAAAGCACAAACTACAAAATAAGCTAAAAATGAAAATGAGAAGTTGGAACTTAATCAAGACCTGGCTGGGACCTAGTAAACCAAAATTGAGCCAGAGATGAGCTTTGATGAACTTGTTGCAAGGGCTGCAACTTTCCTGTGCACACTCAATATACACTAAGTGTGCAGGGGGAACTAAGTCCATTTTAACAAGCTATTCAAGAGCTTATAAAAAATCACAAAATACACAAAAATGATAATAAGAAAGTGGACCAGTAGAGGTTATAAAATCCAGAGTTTGACATGATTTGGCCCAAAAATGAGTCCATGAAAATTCATCTCAGTTGGGCTAAAACTGAGTTTTTGCAAATTGACTTTTGAAGCAATTATGAAAAGTTGACTAACTTGAAATTTGATTCAAGATGGTGGACTGAGATTAATGTAATAAGGTGAAATGACACTTCTGCAAGCAATAACTATGAATTCTAAGCTCAAAACAACCTTTTGATCTTGCAAAATCCCAACGAAGCAGATTGAGACAGTTAACAAATGATTTTGACCTTTGTTGTTCTAGAGTGCAAATAACTGACTCAAATGAGTCTAATGTGCCTAAAGGGGACTTACCAAACTGAGTTTAACCACTTTTAAACACTGCAAATCCAAAAATCAGCTTAAACCAAACACCACTGTATTGACAGATATGCAATCAAAACTGAGCTAAATACTAAACTAGCTAAAGCTATTGATCAAACTGAGCTTAACTATCCTAAATACAACTAAATAAACACATTTCAACTATTTAAAACTACAAATACAAGTACACACAAAATATGCAAACTGATATTGAAATGAAAATGAGATATCTTACTCACATGTGTCCAACTAGTTTGCGGCTAAAACCACCCAAGACCACTACACTAAGCCATTTCCAACCCAATACCAGCACTGCATCTACCATTATCCATTTCCAAATCCAACTGCACCCAGTTTCACTTTCTTTGACCAAGAATGAAACTTGCTTAAAATAACCATAAGCTTAACAAAAGCTTTAATAAGCTGAAATAAACTTGTTTGAACTAGAGATAAGCTATTAGAAGCTTTAACATAAGATTTTGAAACTCAATTTTTTAACAGTGAATATGAAAGCATGGAACTGAAATGAAACTTTGAATTAGAACTTTAAAACAGATTACAATGATAAAATCACTTGAGTTTATATCAAAGAAACAAAAGATTACATTTTAAAACTTAAACTAGAATATTTATTCTAAAAACGACATACAAAGGAAATTAAAACTAACTACTCCTCTCTTATCTTGCAACTCTTCTCTCTTTTATATGCAAAACATCTCTCCTCCTTGTTCGGCAGATCCCACTTTAAATTGGAGCCATTGGATAGCTTGAGCTCTTTTTGGCCGTTTGATCAAGTTTTGGCACCAAATTGTATATTAGCCAGTTGGGGTTGAGTGAGATGAGGGGGTAATTAATGTATCTTGGAGGTTTGTTGTAGTGGGGGGAACAAGGGGAGTGGATTATGAGCTGGAAAGATGGGAGGAAGAGTGTTTGCAGAGAGCAGTTGAAGGGGAAGAAGTTTTGGCGCGTAGGGTGTTTTGACCAAAGGGTTTGACCGAGCTAATATTATAAAGGGGGGGTCCAAAAGGTTATTGGTTGGGGTTCAAAAAGCTAATGGCAAGGGTCCATGGGTTTATGACAAGGTCCAAATGGGTATTAAGAGTTAATAAACAAGGGCCTATGTTGTAAATTCTGAAATATCAAGGACTAAATCTGCCAAAATTTGAAAAGTTGCTCTAAGGGACCAAAATTGACAAGTTTCCATAGTATAAGGACCAAACTTGACATTTTCCAATTTCCAAGGGCCATTTTTGCCAATTATTAAACTTGAAGGACCAATTTTGTAATTTCTCAAAACTTTTGATATTTTTCACCAAAGGACTAATTTTGACAAGTTATGATTTTAAAAGGACCTTTGGTGATTTTTCTTTCGAAATTATGTGCTCAGGGACTAAAAGTGACAACCTTTGAAACTTGGGGCGCCAATTATGCAAATTTAGCTCATTTTTCATCTGTTTTTAAACATTTTGCATTTGAAACATATAAAATACAATTTTGGAAT
The DNA here is from genome assembly GCA_910596185.1 of Chrysanthemum makinoi. Lineage (NCBI taxonomy): Eukaryota > Viridiplantae > Streptophyta > Magnoliopsida > Asterales > Asteraceae > Chrysanthemum > Chrysanthemum makinoi. The sequence continues at coordinate 329,997,956 of OU343224.1, forward strand.
ATTTTCAGTATTTTGATGCATTTCTGAGTATTTTTAAACGTTTTCGCGTTCAGATTGACCCAAAATGATGAGTATTTACACACTCATCAATCCCCCACACTGAGATATTGCTAGTCCCTAGCAATCTTTTAAGAAAACATAATGGATTTCATCTCTTTACCAAAAGCCATTACTTCTGGAGTAGCCAATTGTTTTGATTCAAGTAAGAACCATGGTACACCGATAACCATGTGATTTTGAGCAAACCACCCGCTTCCAACGGATTTGATTTGTCTTTACCAGAAGCCGTTTGCTTCTGGACTAGCCAACTTTTAGATAAATTATCAATATTATCTTCGGTGAGCTGATTACCAATTATGGTTTTTCCACTGCCTTTACCACAAGCCATAAACTTGCGGGCTAGCCAACTCTTCACTTTAAAGGATATGGTGAGCTGAATACCATACAATTTTGGGCAAATTGCAAGCCGTCAACGGATTTGAGATATCTTTACCAAGAGCCGTTTGCTCCTGGATTAGCCAATCCTTTTTTTTATTAGACATGGTGGGTGATAACCAATTGAGTAAGTGCAAAACACTTACTCCAAAAAATTGGCCAAAACGGGAATTAGGTGGTATAATTACATGATAAAATTCGCGAGAATTCCCCCCCACACTTAGAAATGAATATTGCCCTCAATATTCAAAGTACCGGCGGTTATGCCGAAACATAGAACGTAAAAGGAAAATACTACGGCCATTATTTAGAAAGATTGATTGATTTTTTTTTTTTTTTTTTTTTATAGCGGGGGGCAACTCCCCCACACTAGGGTGGTAGAACAGAGAAAGAAGACAGAAATATGGGTGAAAACCCATATGGTGTGTGCTACTGTTTTTGATTACCGAGTCGCTAGCTTGACTCGACCCCGCATTCAATGGTTCTTGGGGAAACAAGTGGAAGAGACAATCTCCATCGGACTTTCATTCAAGATGTTTGGACAACATTTAAAGCACGTGAAAGTTCCACACCGATGAGATATACATAGAACCGGCTCACAAATGGTACATGGAAATGCCTGGGTCAAAGATAATGTCTTCATTCCCGAAGGAATGAAGAACAGGAGAAGCTACGGGATAGGTGAAGAAGAGAAAGAAAGTCATGATAATAATCTTGACTAACTCATCATCATCAGAAGGAGAATTCATAATAGCATGAATTTCATCTTTTAAGCTCAATTGGTCTAGACATATCCCGGGTGTGTCTAGATCAAAGTAGAAGTTATCATACTCTGGCGGAGATATGATATGAGTGAGTTCATCCGAGAACTCCATGAAGGTGAATGAATCATATTCAGAATTGATATGAGTGGGTTCACCGGTGAACTCCTCCAATGTACATGATTCATAATCGGGGAGAGAATTATGAGAATGAAAAGTGTGTCGCCACTAATCTTCTCTCCCATATTATTAAAACAGAAGGCTTTCATTTCCGGAATAGAATCATCGGAAAGAATGTCACTTTCCTTAATGGGGATAGGAGATGAAATAGGTTTTTCATTGAAAGCCTCGATTTTAGAAATGAGAAACTGACATTCAGTAATGTTGCACGAAGTGCTTCATCTTTGATTTCAGTGTCAGTGACTTCATCATTCTCTTCTTCTAAGCTAACAAGCTCAGAAGGTAAATCTTCCACATAAACGATGTCTCCACAAGATAACGAATCATTATCATTAGAATCGGAGAACATCTCAATATGATCATTGTGGAAGACAAGAGGAGAAAGAGAATTACACATATGATTAGAAGTTCCCTGTGACTCTCGGGATTGGGACAAGGTTCTCAACACTAGACTTTATGAATTCGTCCGATTCCTTTTCAGGAACAGTGTCAAGATGCTCGTCCCCATGCTCAGAGAGTGAGTGGGAGCTTCGGGTGTTATAGCATTGTTTGAGATGGAATCTCAACTGCTGGGATATCAACTGACTGAGGGAGTTGAGAAATAATATCCTTAAAAGAAATACTCTCCTCGTCATCATCATACATAGCTGCCTTAAGAAATTGGGAACGCCTTAGAGCTGCTTGCTCTAGGACTAATAATTCTTCCCTAGATTTGCGGGCCTCTCGTTCTTCTCGTTCTTCGGCCAGCAATTCTCCCATGGTCTTTTCACCACTCACTTGATTCTTAAAGTTACTAATCATATCATCAAGTGTTTTCATTGTGGTTTCAAAATCTTGGGAGATTTCTTGAGACAACGGCTCAGGTGGAGTTTGAACCGTATAGTGCTGTGGAGGTTGGAAATTGTCAAATATGTGAGAGTCATGATTGTTATAAGGAAATGGATTCCCTATTTGACAATCAGAGCTGAAGTGGGGACCTCCACAGAATTCACAACAGTAAAACTGTTGAGTCTGGACTGGTGAATTATATGGATTTTGGTTATAACCAAAGTTCTGAGCATCACTGGAAAACTGTTCATAGACAAACGTGTTTCCCGATTGACAATCAAATTCTAGGTGAGGACCTCCACAAAATTCACAGCGGGTATGTTGATTATATGAAGATAAGTCGGGCTGTGGTGGGTAATTGGAAAAGTTTGAGGGGTCGTTAAATGAGTTCTGATTAGGATCATAATCAAATGAATTCCTCGAACCACAAAACAAACAACTCCCGTTATGAATATCATTACCACATTGTACACACGTACACCAACGACAGGGTGAACCAAAAAGAGGCTCACCACAACCGACACAAGGAATAAACGATTGCATTTGAGAGTTATGAGAAGGAATCAGTTTATTCAAAGAATCAACAAAACCAACAAGGTGATCTGAATGACTATCAAGTCTCGAAGAACATTTTGAAAAATCAGGAGGTGGGACAAGTGGTGTGCTCTGAGAGCTAGCAATTTCCACCACTTCCGTTATGGTCTCTGGTTCGGGTTCTTGAGAAACGTGAAGATTAGGCAAGTCATTCTTGCTAGTCACCGGTCTAGATTCTGCATGCTTGCTTTTAACCGTAAATCGTGAAAGATTTTGATCAATTCTGGACGGTTTGGGCTCAGAGACAATACAAGAAACATCGGGTTGTGGCGGATGGTCAGAAAAACTTGGAGAATCATCGAGAGAGTTTTTATCGGATAATTCGCACCAATAACAATATTTGCTTGCACCCATCCTTCCACATCGCCTGCATAAACAATCCGGCTCGACAACGAGCTGATCCTCTTCCATACGGCTTTTGCAGTGGAAACAACGATGATAATCGAACGTTGCCATGAGAATTAAACATGTAGAGGGTTAAAGAGATAGAATCAAATGGTCAAGAGGAGTGAGAAGAATATTTTTTGGATTTTTGGATTTTTATAAGAAAATATAAACATATATAGATGGTATGAACAATGAGTGAATATTCAAATCACTAATCTGCTAAACGTAATATAATTAGCACAGCTCCCGTGGCGTAAAAAATTTGATCGCTCCAAACCGTCAAGTTTAATCACTCAAGCCGGCCACTTGTGAATGGCCAACCGTAACAAACTTAAAACAGCTCAGAAGCAAATGCAATGAAGTCCAGGGGAGTATAGTGTTTCCCCAGGTCGTTAAGTCCCAACGAGCCGTGCGAGAATAATCAAACGTGTAGTGATCGAGAGATTTGAACGGAAAAGAAGGATTTGAATTATTATAACTACGGAAAAAGTTCATAAACTACAGGGGCTTAAATGCAAATTAAAGGAAATTAAAAGATAAAAAATATTAAATAAACGCTATCACTATTTGCAAAATGATGTTTTGATTTTTATGTTTTTATAAAACTGAATTAAAACTACGCTGACGTACAAATGAAAATATGAAACTGAAGCAGTATTAATCCTAAAAATATGAAAATGACATTTTTACAAACCTAATGATAAAAGAAAATTTATAGAAAAAGAAAATTATTTTTAAAACTATTTATCTACTTATTATTAATTAAAAACTAATTTTAACTATTTAATAATAACCTAAAATACAAGAAAATATAAAATAAAGCTAGAAAAATGAAATTATGACTTGGAAAAATCTAAAATAACAAAAGAGAATTTTCAAAACTATTTTTGTATTTTTCTTATTATTTTTGTATTTTCTATGAATTAAAAACTATTAAAAACTAATTAAATTACTTAAAAATACAAATTTAACTAAGAAAAATCTGAAAAAATATTTTTTTGACTTTTTATATTTATCTAAACTTAAGAAAAATGAAAAATTATTTTTTTGAAGCTTTTCTTAATTAATTGTATTAAAAACTAATTAAAAATGCTTAAAAACTGATTTAAATTAAGAAAAATAGCAAACAAACTTGGAAAAATCTAAAAAATTCAAGATAAGCTTAAAATAATATTAAGAATATAGGAAAAATAGAAAAACAAGTGCTTGTGTGAAGGAAAATGAAACTGCAACTACAAGTGCTTATGAATAAGCACTTTAAATAAGCCAAAAGCTACAAACAAGCATCAAACTGAAACAGAAGCTAAAATATGCTAAAACTACCCAATTGCAACTAATCTCAACTGCTTTAAACCTCAATATTTCAAATTGATCAAATTTTATGATTTGAGCTTATTGCTTAAAAACAGTGTGAGACTACTACTTTTGGACTAAAGCACAAACTACAAAATAAGCTAAAAATGAAAATGAGAAGTTGGAACTTAATCTAGACCTGGCTGGGACCTATTAAAATAAAATTGAGCCAGAGATGAGCTCTGATGAACTTTTTGCAAGGGCTGCAACTTTCCTGTGCACACTCAGTATACACTGAGTGTGTACAGGGGAACTAAGTCCATTTTAACAAGCTATTCAAGAGCTTATAAAAAAATCACAAAAATACACAAAAATGATAATAAGAAAGTGGACCAGTAGAGGTTATAAAATCCAGAGTTTGACATGATTTGGCCCAAAACTGAGTCCATGAAAATTCATCTCAGTTGGGCTAAAACTGAGTTTTTGCAAATTGACTTTTGAAGCAATTATGAAAAGTTGACTAACTTGAAATTTGATTCAAGATGGTGGACTGAGATTAATGTAATAAGGTGAAATGACACTTCTGCAAGCAATAATTATGAATTCTAAGCTCAAAACAACCTTTTGATCTTGCAAAATCCCAACAGTAAGCAGATTGAGACAGTTAACAAATGATTTTGACCTTTGTTGTTCTAGAGTGCAAATAACTGACTCAAATGAGTCTAATGTGCCTAAAGGGGACTTACCAAACTGAGTTTAACTACTTTTAAACACTGCAAATCCAAAAATCAGCTTAAACCAAACACCACTGTATTGACAGATATGCAATCAAAACTGAGCTAAATACTAAACTAGCTAAAGCTATTGATCAAACTGAGCTTAACTATCCTAAATACAACTAAATAAACACATTTCAACTATTTAAAACTACAAATACAAGTACACACAAAATATGCAAACTGATATTGAAATGAAAATGAGATATCTTACTCACATGTGTCCAACTAGTTTGCAGGCTAAAACCAGACCCCAAGACCACTACACTAAGCCATTTCCAACCCAATACCGACTTTGCATCTACCATTATCCATTTCCAAATCCAAGCACCAGTTTCACTTTCTTTGACCAAGAATGAAACTTGCTTAAAAATAACCAGTAAGCTTAACAAAAGCTTTAATAAGCTGAAATAAACTTGTTTGAACTAGAGATAAGCTATTAGAAGCTTTAACATAAGATTTTGAAACTCAATTTTTTAACAGTGAATATGAAAGCATGGGCGAAATGAAACTTTGAATTAGAACTTTAAAACATATTACAATGATAAAATCACTTGAGTTTATATCAAAGAAACAAAAGATTACATTTTAAAACTTAAACTAGAATATTTATTCTAAAAACGACATACAAAGGAAATTAAAACTAACTACTCTCTCTTATCTTGCAACTCTTCTCTCTTTATATGCAAAACATCTCTCCTCCTTGTTACGGCAGATCCCACTTTAAATTGGAGCCATTGGATAGCTTGAGCTCTTTTGGCGTTTGATCAAGTTTTGGCGCCAAATTGTATATTAGCCAGTTGGGGTTGAGTGAGATGAGGGGGGAGGTAATTAATGTATCTTGGAGGTTTGTTGTAGTGGGGAACAAGGGAGTGGATTATGAGCTGGAAAGATGGGAGGAAGAGTGTTTGCGAGAGAAGCATTGAAGGGAAGAAGTTTTGGCGTAGGGTGTTTTGACCAAAGGGTTTGACCGAGCTAATATTATAAAGGGGTCCAAAGGTTATTGGCTGGGGTTCAAAAGCTAATGGCGGGGTCCATGGGTTTATGACAAGGTCCAAATGGGTATTAAGAGTTAATAAACAAGGGCCTATGTTGTAAATTCTGAAATATCAAGGACTAAATCTGCCAAAATTTGAAAAGTTGCTCTAAGGGACCAAAATTGACAAGTTTCCATAGTATAAGGACCAAACTTGACATTTTCCAATTTCCAAGGGCCATTTTTGCCAATTATTAAACTTGAATGACCAATTTTGTAATTTCTCAAAACTTTTGATATTTTTCACCAAAGGACTAATTTTGACAAGTTATGATTTTAAAAGGACCTTTGGTGATTTTTCTTTCGAAATTATGTGCTCAGGGACTAAAAGTGACAACCTTTGAAACTTGGGGGACTGAAACTGCCAATTATGCAAATTTAGCTCATTTTTCATCTGTTTTTAAACATTTTGCATCTGAAACATATAAAATACAATTTTGGAATATTTTCAGTATTTTGATGCATTTCTGAGCAGTTTTAAACGTTTTGCAGTTCAGATTGACCCAAAAATGATGAGTATTTACACACTCATCAAATATACATATATATGCATATTAACTTACCAATTACTTGTAAGAAAAACATGTAAAATAACTATATACGGATACTTAACATGTTCTCATATATCAATAGTTGTTAACTAATGGATCAACTACATCAGTAGTATTGTTTCACATGGATTATTTTAACAACTCAAATCCAGAAGTTACTTCATTTTTCTCATTATATATCATGCGCAATTTCATATCAATCATATACAAGTCGTGATGGCATATAACTAACAGCTAATGGCCAACTCTAGTGTCTAGAAAAAAACAAGCTCTAAGTACTTGAAATAGAACTCAAAACTAAAACTTCAATTACCATCTCTTATATAAAACTTCTTACTTTTTTGACTCGGTTACATTCTCATACCTACGTACAGTTAAAACTTGAAGTATTCATATTCGAGTAGAGCTCGCAACTGGATAATAAACCAAACTCATTTCATAACAAATAAAAATAACTATAAAACCCACAATGTTGTCAAGTATCTACAGCAATAACTTTTTTCCTCCATCTACTAAATGTATCTTTTATATTTACCTTACTATCTGCAATTCTATGTCAACCTCATTTAAACACCAACACACAACAGATAAAAATATGAATAAGTCAATAAAATCCCTTGCTGTTTATGTTAAGGATTATAGTGAATATAAAATGCTATATATATTATGTTATCAACTTAAATCTCCATCATTTAGATTGGATTCTCAGATTTAGACATAAAATAGATAAGGATTACACTATAAATTAAACAAAAATAATGAGATATCTGCGTTTACTTGCTCTATATTTAACCCAAACTTACATAAAAGACCCATTTCATTCAAGCATTCCATCGAGCACTTGGCGGGCATCATAAACCTGTAAGATCAAAATATGAGAAAATAATAATAGATATTCAATTGGTATAGTTAAAGTAGTTTATTTTAATCAATTTCATTGGTTAGACGACAATCTTATTGTACCTCATAGGAGGAACCAATGAAATTAATAGCTGATGGGAAGAATTGTTACAAACAAGAACAGATGAATAAATAAACCAATAATGAATCTAAGTTAGGCTGTAAGGCTTGTCGCATTCGTTGCCTTCAAATCGGTTGGTCGTCAAAAATATACACCCTCGACCGATCTTCAATTCGGTTGTCACCTTTGTGGCACTTGGGTCGCAACATCGGTTGAGCTTTCAAAAGTGAGATATCGGTTGAAATCTCGCTCGATTTCAACCGTTGTATACCTTCTTAAATAAATAATAAAAAAAAAAACTTTTTTTTTAAACTTTACCACTTTTCACATCCTATAAATACCAATCTCAAACACACTTCTTAACACACAATTTCAAACACAATTCAACCTCAAAATACTTCTCAACACAAGATTTAATATGGCTTGCCGTCTCCCCAATTCTGTTGAAGATATGCAAGTGTACGTTCAAAATCAATGCAATATCGACGATGAGGCTCGAAAACACGCTATTATAATCGTCATCGAATTGTTTGACCGCGAAGCGAAGAAGGAACAAATGAGACAAAACTACGAGTTGCACGACATTACTCCGAAAGAAAAGCCGTGATCGACAAATTTTTGAAAGATCAAGCCCGTAAAGATCGCGAGGTTCTTGACAAGTTGTGGCGGTGTGTTTCGATGATAACGAACAACATCGGCACCAAAATCAATTGGAGCTATCGGGAGAACAAAGACGATGGTGTAGACGAGGAAGATTTGGCTCGGTTCGAGGTATTTGCTCGTTCTCGTACTCCTCGTATGACTCGCATGCGGGAGCATTGATTAGATTTATAATTATGTATTTCGTATTGTAATGTTTTTTTATTTCAGTAATGTAATGCTTTTTTTAATTTGAATGAAATTTAAATTTAATGTTAAAAATGTTTGAATTAAAAAAAAAAAAAAAAAAACAAATCCTTGGGTCGTCGACTGGGGCATCCGGGTTGTCCCAGGTCGCTGGAGAGAGAAAGCTGACGTGGCGCAGGTCGTCCCAGGTCGCGACTGGGACTAGCCTAATAACACAATAATCACACAAATATCTAAGCTATGATGACGGATTAGAGCTTAAACCCTAATCTCACACACCTTATCATTGGTGGATCCTGAAAAAACTTTAGAGGAAGAAAAATAGAAAAGGTTTGATGAAAGGAAAAAAGATAAATGGGGGAGGGAATGAATGGATGTAAAGTGTTACGATTTTGATTTTGGGGGAAAAAAGATTGGGGTCTTGAGCGGGAGATTGATTGTTTTTCGGGAAAAGATGGTTTTGTTTAAGTAAAATAACTAAGGATAGAATGGTGTAAATGATTTGAGCTTTTGTCGAGTAACTTGATTTCTTTCGAGCCGATTTTTATCGAGTTTAAGACACGAGTATTAGGACTGTCTCTTAAATGAAAGACATATGTCTTTGATATGAAACGGAGAGATCGGTCTTCTATGAAAAAAAAAATAGTGTCTTTGACTATATAACGACACCGGTTTAACTTACACAACCAGTTTGTATGCATCTCTTATTATAGAGACTGGTGTTTTCTTAAAAAACCGGTGGTTATGTTACCCATCCTCGCTATCTTTATTGTATAAAGACTTGTATTTTTATAACCGGTCTTTATTAAAGGGTGTTTATAGGCTTTTTTGTAGTAGTGGCAGTGTAAATCAACCTAGATAGTTAAAATAAATTACTTTAATGCTACCATACATTCGTTGATTTTCTAATTAAATCAGAAGCCTTTCTTAAGTAAAAATGAATCATAAAATTTGTAGACAAAATCATATAAAAACAAGATGAAAGCACAAACAAAAGGTGTACTTTTGGGCCAACCTAACCCGGCCAACCTTCTGCATACCAAAATTTACTTGTCTTTTTAAAAAAAATCCATTGAAACATGTAATCCAACACGTCCGATCCATCTATATGTTGGCAAGTCAATCACTAGGGAAGAAGAGAAGATCTAGCATGAAAGAGAAGAGCTAGTCAAGATAGCCAGGTTGACTGCCAGAAACCAATCAAATGATCCAAACACCGAAAGATATATAAAGATCACTCGTATTAGAGCTGGCAAGTCATCCTTGGCTACTAAACAAAAAGCTCTTTCTCTTCATGTAAGAACCTCCCGTCTCATAACAAACATCTTATTTGTGACTATCTACATTTTCAGACCTCTATTTATACTGATAATAAAACAATTATGGATTTTTTGTATGTGGGTCTAGTCATCTCCAACCTCATTTTACATCTCTATCTGATTGTTAGAATATATTCTCCCAAAGTCTATCCTCTTCTACCACCATTCCATTCAGACGTAAAGATATGGAATGTCAACCCCTGAAGAGTCAATCGGTCAAATACGATTTGAATTTCCCTATTAGAGATGTAAACGCTAGAAATTCTTGTTTTGGTATGAATATATCACTTCTATAATTAAGAGATCAAGTTTGATATAATTTTATGACACCTACATGGCTACACTTATAATAATTTTAGGCAAATGTTTGAAAAAAGTATTATACTTGCCATCATTTTTTTTTGTGGGTAGCGAACAAATTTTTTTGCTTTTGTGGGTACTCTTCTTTCAAATTCATCGTTTTTAGGGTACTATGTGACATTTTTGTCTTTCGGAAGAAAAAATTTTCTATTAGCTAGGAGGGGCAAAAATTCGCAAAATACCCTAAAAATGATAAATTTGAAAGAAAAGTACCCACAAAAGCAAAAAAATTATTCGCTACCCACACAAGAAAATGATGGCAAGTATAATATTTTTTTCAATCATTTACCCTTAATTTTATTAGCTCATGAAGCACGTACTAGTAAATGAAGTAATGAACCAATAAGAACTCGATCAATGAATATAAAAAAATCGTTTGTTATTAGAAAAACCAAATTTATATATTACCGAACTTCAAATAAGACTAAACGGTGAATATAATCATACAATTCATGGGTGTCTTAACTAGAAAAATCAAGCAACTAAAAACCTACTAACATTTTGCATGCACGTGGCTTGTAGTTTACAAAGAAGCATTAAATCCAGAAAAGCTTTGTCCAGTGTTGGAGATAATTAAAAGTCAAACTTCAGGCTTAAAAATGTCAACTGCAGGCAGATGCTGCCAAGTCCTTCATGAGAATATGAATGCAATTTTATTTATTTATATGATGCCATTAAGATGAATCATTATCAGTCATATGGACTTTCGAAAATATACCAAATCGACTTCAGATAAACAAGAAAAGGACCGTGGACCCCTATGATTCTAGTTTACTATCAGGTTACCAAAGGCCAAGGCCAGATTGATAAAGTCAACGTACCATGATGCATGATTACCGCATTAACCGAATAAATTTTGTTCCTTGACTCTTCAATATATACTGTTTTTTGGTATGAGAGAGATCCTGGCTTATTCTGACTTGTCTGTGAGATATGGTGTGCGATTCTTGGCTAAGTTGGCATTCTCTTGATGTTTGGTTTTATTCTATTTTCATTGTATGTTTGAAGGAAAGAATACGTGTCCACATGTATCATCATGTACCATTTAGTGAATAATACATTTCCTCCGATTTTAAATGATAAACCATAAGTGTCCATTCATTAGTGTTCATTTACCTATCGTTTACTTTAGATTACTTGACCAACAATACTAATTAGCAAACTTTTATGTATATTTACCGGATTTCACTTCTTCGATTCTATATTTGTTTGTGCCAAGTAGCCCTCTTTCCAGTCACATAACACACACAAAACTACTCTTTTTACAGTACGTGGTACCAACACCAAGGGCTCCTGATCAGATATACCCATACACATATTGTTAACTTGTGTAAAAAACTATGGTGGCCGGTACAAATTTCTGAGTGATTTTGTCGATCATTATTATTCAAGATGAACCATATGTACAAAAAAAACCCTGATTTCACAGATGATCCATATAGATGTACAAGCTAAGCTTCTAAAGTAATGGCCGGGCTTTTGTATTGAACCTTGTGGTAGGGGTGTTCATCGGTTCGGTTATCGGTTTGTTCGGTTCGGTTTGTTCGGTTAAATTTTTTTTCTGGGTATAACCGAAAACCGAACCGAATAACCCGAATTACCCAAATTTAATAATTTATTGATTTATTTATATATATTTTTTGAAAAAAAAATAATTTCAAGCTTCAAAAATATTATATATATATTATAAAAGAGTTTTAATATATTTTTTTATATAAATATATAAAAAATATATATATTTATTTAAATTCGGTTTTCGGCTTGGATTGCTAAATCCATAACCGAACCGAAAACCGAACTTTTATTTCGGTTCGGTTCGGTTCGGTTTTGGTAAGTTCGGTTCGGTTATGAGTTCGGTTCGGTTATTTCGGTTCGGTTCGGTTTCGGTTTTCGGTTTATTCGGATATTACCCAACCCATGAACACCCCTACCTTGTGGTCTCCTTTGTTTTTTTTGGGTAAAAGGTCAAAAACTCAGTAAATATATTACTCCAAAAAACGTTTAAGTACAAAGGATATGGGTGAATCCCATATCTCAGCCCGTTACATAGGCAGAAAGCTTACATAACAAGAAACTTCCTATTCTCTAAACAAGAAAATAAACAACTACTCAAAAGATAACATTAGACTCCTATGAAAGCAAAATTACTTCCTACCAAGGCCTTGGAGCTTGATACCATACGTGTCATAATAAGCATCCAAATTCCTTGGAAGATCGTAGACCTGATCCGCGTAGTCATCATAAGCATAGTCATCATAATCGTCTTCACGATCATGACCACCACCAAAGAGGTTCATTGACTCATCAAAAGTGTTCAAAACCTCTTCTTCATCACTATCGGAATCAACAATCTCTCTCACCTTATAGAATGGGTTAACCCTCCTAGTAGAAGAAGTAGACGGAAAATCCTTTATATTACATGGATAATCAACCTGTTTAATAGGATTACCATCATCATCAACAAGAGTAGCTTTCCCATCAATAAGAAGCTTTTCAAACTCCCCAATTTTCTCAACAATAGGGGTAAGACCAGCCTCGTTAGCTTTTATTGAATCACTCACAAGCGGTTCTTGTGATACATTACCAGTCTTAAGAGACCCAACCTCCTTAGCTTCCATTGTACTACCAGAATCCACGACATCAGTAGGAATGATACATTCATCAAGATCGATCATATTAAGTGCGGCAAAGGATTAGATGTAGCAATCTTTGTCCCACTCGTACTAGCCACTTCAGTGGCTTTCTTCTTTGTATTATCCCCCTTCTGGGGTTCAGGAGGAGGCTCTTTAGGTTGATACCTAAACTTAGGACCCACACCAGGTTTAGTAAAACCTCCCTTACTTGGAATTTGACCACCATTCCTACCCTTATTTTTGTTATTGACTGTTTGAAAACCATCATTAACATTCTGTTTAGGCTGAGTAGGAGGTGGAACAGATTTAGGACAATCAAGTAGCGTATGACCAAAAAGCTTACATGTATCACAGCGAGGCGGTTTCCATTCGTATTCAACCCGAATCTTCTCAATAGTAGAACCCGTCCCGTCAAGTAATGGTATCTCAACAGTGATGCTTTCCCTAAGCACCTCATCCGCCTTAACTTCAATCAAGCATCTAGCAAAACTACTTCGACCCCATGATTCCAAGCACATTTGACTAGTATAAGCATCTAACATTTTCGGCGTACCAATCAATGTGGCTAGGAGGCTAAGACCATCATCAAAAAACATTGCCAGGGGAACATCATGGAATTTAACCCACACAGGAATGTTGGTTAAATCCTCTTTGAGCAGATTAGTGTTTAAAGTCCAATATTTAAGAATTATAGGAACATTCCTAATCATCCACGGCCCGTTTTCAAGCACATCGTCAACACCTTTCTGTGTAGAAAACTTAAAGAAGAAGAACCCTTTGGCATTCATCATAACCTTTTGAATACTATACTTTGCCCAAGCATTATGCACATAGTAATCAACAACCGGAAAAGCAATACGTTTACCAAGAAAATAACCATAACGTATTCTCAAATCTGGAATTTACCTCTTCTACCACTTTCATAGGCACGGATAGATCCACATCATTCGTTTTCTTACTACACTCCAGCCTACGAAAGTTAGACTTGTGCGTTTTAGGATCACTAGATGTAGCACCCGCATAAGAAACCGGCTTCACATTAGGTACACTTGTATCACTAGATTGTGGTCTCCTTTGTTATCAATACATTTTCAACCCTAGTGAGAGTAACTGCTTCGGGTCTTATATTTCATCCCTTTCTTTTTACGTTCTCTTTCTTTTAGATTACGTTGATTAACAACCTCATCAGAACTCTTTTCCTTCTATTCCTCTATGTACTATTGAGGAAACAAGTTTGGCTATAGCATCGATTGAAGAGATTCACTGATTAGATGTACAAGCCTACAAATATATCATTAAATTTTGTGAAACATTAAAATAGATCACTCAAGTTTTGCCGGTTAGAAAACAAAAAGAAGTTAACTAAGGTTTCAAATCCAAATGACCATTAGACCATATAGGTATGGTGGTTTCAACAATATTGAGAATAGATTTTTATTCTTCTTGTTTGTGCAAGATTTTATAGGCTAGTTGTGTTCAAGACGAAACTTTGAAGGGGCATGGAGGGGTCAATCCCCCGCCCTGAGTGTGAAGGTTGTTAGTGATGTATCTAGAAATTTACTTTTGAATGGGCGAAATAACTTCTTAAACATTACTAACTTTTTTTTAACAGCCTTCGATCTTAAACATTAATTGATAGCAAATGTATTAGCTTTCGGCTATGCTAAACTAAAGAAAGACATCTAGTTAATCTATGTGTCTGCTAGTGAATTGGCAAATTTAGTCTCTACTACAAACCAATAAGAATGATTATTGAGATTATTGATGATAATGAGAAAAAACATCAAATGCGTGAGAATTTGGTATATCCATACATATCTATAGATAGAAAACAAAAGAATTTTACAAAGTAAACCAAGAATTAACAACAATTCATAAATGTTATCTTGTTTCGCTTTAACTAAGATGACACAAAAAATTATAAAAATTGTAATTGTTTATTTATTTTCTATTATTTAATGCGATATAGAATTGCATATATGTCGGAAATCAATAACATCTTTAATTAGCTTACTCATTTACATAATGCTCATTCTCAAAGAACCAACCATTTTTTTTTAACGGCAAAGATTTGAGATTATATAAAACACCTGCCTATCAAGACACTAGGACAAGGCACATAAAGATTACAAAGCAGGACAAGGCAAAGATTTGAGATTATATACGCCTGCCTAGAAGGACAAGGCAAAGATTACATCTCCAAGACACTAGGACAAGGCACAGAAAGATTACAAAGCAAGACACTACGCCATGTAGAGATTGAGTTATGGTGGAAGGATGGTTAGCCTTGGAGATGTAGACCGCATTCCTTTGACAATGAAGATTTTAGATTCGTTAAAAATGCAAACCCATTTATCAATTTCATTATTAAGGTGAAGATGTGAGACAAGCTCGGTAAGAATAGTGAGTTCTTCGATCTCAGCAGGAGTGAATGGGTTTCTATTCCAACCCCATCGAAAGACAAGACCATGAGGGAGTTGCATTGGCACAGGCCCTGGTCTAAGAGGAGCTAAATGATTATCAAAAATTGTTTCAGCCAAAACACTAGGACCAGCTCCAGTAGCAGGAGCCCAGTTAGTGAAAGAAGTTGAGACATGAGCGCGATCACATACAACGCTGAAGGGTTTGATTCCAATTTGAAAAGCCTAGGGAATGAATCTTTTAACGGTTCATTACCAATCCAAGTGTCCAACCAAAAAAGGGTGTTGCAACCATTACCGATTTTCTTTTTAAAAACCGAAGGCAAAGAGATCCCGTATGAGACAAGATCATTTTCCAACTTCACAATTTGTCGCCAAGGACTTGAGTGTAAACTAGAATGAGGAGGATTTCGAAAGCCACCCTCAACACCATGAATTGAACGAATTAATCTACACCAAGTTGCATCATTTTCAACTCGATTTCTCCACCACCATTTGCATAACATTGCTTGATTACATGTCCGTAAACTACCCACACCAAGCCCCCCTTGATTAAGAGGAGACATTATTTTATTCCAAGCAATCCAAGAAATTTTATTTTCCTCAATATTACCTCCCCAAAAGAATCTTCCTCTAATTGTTTCAAGCTTATTAATAACGGAGATTGGGGCCTTGAATGAAGTAAAGTAGTACACACCCAAACTACCAAGGACGGATTTAATGATTGTTAGGCGCCCACCAAAAGAAAGGGTCTTGGCTTTCCACATAGAGAGACGATTATGGAATCGGTTAATGATGGGGGTCCAATTAGCACACCTTGACATGTTGGCTCCAATGGGAAGACCCAAGTAAATGCAAGGAAGATTTGAGGGTTGACAGCCAATGGTTTCAGCAAAAAACTTGAGTTCCAAGTTAGAGGGTCCAACGCCAAACAACTTACTTTTATTCATGTTTACTTTGAGACCAGATGCTAGGTGAAAACAGGAGAGTATTCTTGAAAGAACCTTAGCATTATGGAGAGACCATTCTCCAAAGAAAAGTGCATCATCCGCGAATTGGAGATGAGACATATAGACCTTATCTTTACCCACTTCAATTCATTTGTATATATTTTCTATCTTTTGCTTCCAAAAAGACAATGTTAAGAGCTTCAATCGCCAAAATAAATAGACAGGGAGAGAGAGGGTCACCTTGCCTTAGACTACGTTCAACTTTGAATTCCTTTGATGGCGACCCATTGATTAGAACTGAGGCATAAACAGAGCTAAGACAAGAGTTGATCCAATTTAGCCATTTTGAGCTAAATCCCATTTGACACATAATAGAGTTTAAAAAGGCCCAACTTAATGTATCAAAAGCTTTTTCGAAATCCACTTTGAAGAGAAGAAGTCGTTTTTTATGTTTCTTTGCCCAAGCAATGATTTCATTGACCATGAGAGGACCATCTATTATTTGTCGGCCCTTGATGATAGCCATTTGTGTATCCCCCACATCCGAAGAAATGACAAGAGCGAGGCGATTAACAAGAATCTTTGCAATAATTTTGTATTGGCAACCAATTAGGCTAATTGGTCTAAAATCACTAATAAAGATTGGATCATCAATTTTAGCGATAAGGGTGACAAAGGATGAGTCCACGTGGAATATAGCTAGACACTTCAAACTCTTTAACATACGAGATAATGTCCTTTTCAAGGATGTTCCAATAGTTTTTGATGAACTTGAAGGTGAAGCCGTCTGGACCAGGGGATTTGTCACCACCACAATCCCAAACCGCATCCTTTATTTCTTGGTTTGTGACGGGTGGTCAAGAAATAAACTATCTTCATGGGAAAGACGCTTGAAAAGGTTGATGGTGAAGGTGGGTCTTGAATTGTTGGGCTCCTTGAATTTAGTTGAAAAAAAATCAAAGATACGGTTTTTGATGGTGATCGGATCTTTAGTCCAAGAACCGTGAATGGAGAGGCCGTTTATTCTTGAACTATTATATCGGTTGTTGATGATGCCATGAAAAAATTTAGAGTTTTCATCTCCGTCAAGAGCCCACTTTATTTTTGCCTTTTGTCGAAGATCAGTAATCTTGCGATATTCAAGCTCGGTGAGTTCTTTGACCACAAGAACACGAGTATCAATCTCGGCTTGGGAAAGGGGGACTGACTCTGCTTTGTCATCGATAGCATTAAGGGTGGTACGAAGGTCAGTCGCCTTAACAGGCTCATAAACTTTAAGGGTAGAACGCCACTCTTTAATTTTTTGTTTAAGGGATTGGAGTTTATACTTAAAGTTAACAGCAACATGTGGTAGAGGCCCAACATGAATTAAGAACAATGGGGAAATCCTCATGGGCCAACCAAGAATTAAACAGCTTAAAGGGGATTGGGCCATAATCGTCACAGTAAATGTTTAAAAGGAGAGGCGTATGATCAGAAAACTCACGTGGAAGTGCGAGAACATTAGAGTTAGGCCATCGATCCATAAAATGACTTGAAACGAGAATCCAATCGAGCTTACTAAGTTGTGATCCGAGATTATTTATGCGGGTGAATCGTTTACCACCCAATGGGAGATCTGAGAGCCCAGCATTAGATATGAACGAGTTGAAGTGAGAAGCTCCTATGTGACTGAAATTGGTACCCTTTCTTTCAGATGCAAACCTGACCTCGTTAAAGTCGCCCATAATAACTGAGAGTGTATCATGAAGGGCAATGATCTTTTCAATGTCGTCCCAAAGTTTTAGTTTACTTCTTTGATCCTGGGGAGCATATACAACCACAAAGAGACATGGAATATCCACAGCTTGCCATGAACCTAAGACGGCAAGGAATCCATCACCGCTGGTGGTGGAGATGGAAGCAAATTTCCTTTTGTCCCAAACGGCCAATAACCCACCCGATTTTCCCGAGGCCGTATTTGAAGCAAAATTGAAGAAAGGGCTCCCCCAAAGAGTCTCGATTCTGAACTTACATATGTTAGTCTCAAAGAACCAACCATGGATGACCATGGCTAGGATATGTATGAAATGAAAACCAGATGTCTTGATCTCATTTCAGCGACCTTTAAGAATGAAGTGAGCTTCTAGCATGGAAAAGAAGAGCTTGTTAAGTAAGCACAAGGAGTGACCGCCTTAACCATATAGAAGTATTAAAACATAAATACTTTGATATAGGATTGGGCAAGCCGTCCTTGGCTACCAAACAAGATGACTCATCTCTTCATGTAACTTAGCGATGTGCTTATCCATAACAATCCATTCGCCGGAAACTTGCAATTTGTAGATAATACGAATGCAAAAGGTCAACTTAATTGGAATTCTCCTTTTGCATATGATTCTTCCATTCATTTTTTACAATGAATATCAACTGTATTATCTTCAAAAATTTTGGTATTTGAGTTTTTAGCCGTAAGGATGTGCTGTTCTCATATGTGTTTCATTTGCTCAATACAAATTAGTCTATTAGGCTGTTAAAGGGCACTAAAATTTGACTATTGTTTCCATTAATTGTTGATAGGTACAATGGGAAAAGATTATACATGTTCCAACACGAGTGCAAACTAATATGCTTGATGTGAAACAACATGAGTCGAATGGATATGTACCAGGAAATCAGATTTACTCTTGGCAACATGATTGTCTTGCAAAGATAATGGACAAGCGAACTTATAACTAATATGCATTTTAGCCAATAAATTAGGTTTGAGAACTGTGGACCAAAGATTCTTTTGGAATTAATTTTGCATTCTATTATTGAAAAAAAAGCGTAGATTTATTTTCTTAAAAGGCTGGCGGGGCTTCTATATATAGAGGGAGAACAAGATTAACGAAAATAAGCTTTTGGCTATTCTTTTTATTGTTACAACTGAATTATCGAAGCGCGACCTATTAACCTCGTATAATACATTCTGCTAGGTGTGCAGCATTAAGATGTTAAGGATGTCAATACATCATGCACTGTTGATTCTTATCTCAATCTAACTGAAAGCTAAGAGAAAAAAGGATAAACAAAAAACGAAAATGTTCACATAGTCTTAGCATTTTTTACTTTGACTTTGACCTTGTTTTTCGAATTTCCATTTAGAACATATTTATATTGTGGATACCCAGAAGATTTTGTAATGTCTTACTGTGTAAATCAACCTATAGATTTGGGTAATAGATTAAATAAGAAGCTTCTCTTAAGTAAAAATGAATCATAAAATTTGAAGGCAAAATTGTATTAAAACAATATGAAAGCACAAACAAAAGGTGTAAACAGATTGCTTTTGAGCCAACCTTATAACCCGGCCAACCTTATATCCTGCATACCAATATTTACATGTCTTTTCCGAAAAAATCAATTGAAAGATGTAACCCAACCCCGTCTGATCCATCTATATGTTGGCAATTTGATCACCGGGAAAGAAGAGAAGCTCTAGCATGAAAGAGAAGAGCTTGTCAAGATAGCCAGGTCGACTGCCAGAAACCAACCAAACGATCCAAAAACCGAGAGATATCTAAAGATCACTCGTAATGGAGTTGGCAAGTCATCCTTGGCTACTAAACAAAAAGCTCTTTTTCTTCATGTAAGAACCTACCCTTCTCGTAACAAACTTTCGGCTTATTTGTGACTATCTCATTTGCTGACCTGTATTTATAGGTATGAGAAAACAATTATGGATTTTTTGTATGTGGGTCTAGTCATCTACAACCTCATTTTACATCTCTATACGATTGTTAGAATATATTCTCCCGAAGTCTATATTATATTCTACCACCATTCGATTCAGACCATGTGTAAAGATATGGAATGTCAAACCCTGAACAGTCAAATACGATTTGAAGATTCATGTATTTCCCTATAAAAGATGTAAACGCTAAAAATTCTTGTTTTGGTATGAATATATCACCTCTATAATTAAGAGATAAAGTTTGATATAATCATACGACACCTACATGGCTACACTTATGAAATATTTATTAACTCATGAAACACGTGTGAGAGAATGAACAAAAAAGAACCCGATGAACGAACAAAAATTGCTTCTAATTAGAAAAAACACATTTATATATTACTGAACTACAAATTACAGCAAGCGATGGATATAATCATACATTTCATGGGTGTCTTAGCATGAAAAATCAAGCAAGTAAAAACCTTCTACAATTTTGCATGCATGTGTCTTTAGCTTGTAGTTTACAAATAACGCGGGCACTTTGATATATTTTCGATATACTTTCGACAAAAAATAATTATCTTTCTCTAGACGGGCACTTTGATATACTTTTGACAAAAAAGCTTTTCACGTTTTTTCTTATATTTTTTCGTTACCGAAGTTTGCATGAAAAAATCACATGTGATTAAACAATAATTTGAATATTCTAATAATATCACATGTGATATGAATGTTAAATATTAGAATATTCAAATCTGTGTTTAATCACAGGTGATTTTTTCATGCAAATTCCAGTAACGAAAAAAATGAAAAAAACGTAAAAAAACATGAAAAACACGGAATTCTTTTTTTTTTTGTCGAAAGTATATCAAAGTGCCTATCTATAGAAAGATAATTAAATTCTCGTCGTAATAGTATATTTTTTTCGCTTAACGATTAACGGTTTGAAAGATGTTACTATTTGAAGAAAAAAAAGATGAAAGTTGTTTTTTAAATTGTTGGGATTAATCACATCCATTAGATCAAACAAAGATGAAAGGTGTAGACTGATCTCTTGGTATGTAAAATAAGTTTGGTATGTAAATGATCTTAAATCAGTATTTTAATCACTTACAAGAAGTATGCGACCATTTGTTTCTAAATCAAACGAGCCAATTCGGATTTTCGGTACATTACTTAGTTGTCTTAGAAACCGCTCACGGATAAATGCTCTCAATATTCTTGGTTCTTGGGTCTCGGAACCACCCTTTTTGAAAGATCACATCTTCCAAGTTTTTAAGTCAAAATTTAAAGAAGAAAATACATCACGACCATCATTCACTTGTCATTTATTCAAGACTCTTTCTTTTGAGGATTCTTGTTACCTTGATCTTCGAATCTCTATTTAAGAAATTAAGGATGCGGTATGGGATTGTGGTGGGAATAATCCCTCGGGCCGGATGGTTTCTCCTTTAAATTTAAAGCTCACTAGGACATTATTAGTTCAGATATAATTGCCTATATCAAGGAATTTGAATCTTCCTCCTTCATTCCTAAAGGATGTAACTCGTCCTTCATCACTCTCGTTCCAAAATGTGATGACCCTTTACTCATAAATGATTATAGGCTCATTAGTCTCATAGGGTACCAGTACAAGATCATTGCTAAGATTTTATCAAACTGCCTTGGAAAAGTGATCGCATCGATGGTAAGTGATGTTCAAATGGCATTTTTAAAGGGTCGCCAAATTGTCGATGGACCCCTATTGGTGAATGAAATAATCGCTTGGGCGAAAATGCAAAAAAAGAAACTTTTCTTCATCAAAGTGGACTTTGAAAAAGTTTTTAATACATTGAGTTGGTTTTCTCTTGAATCTACCATGTGTCAAATGGGGTTTAGTCTAAAATGGAGAAGTTGGACCCTCTCTTGTCTTTGCTTGGGTTACACTTCGGTCCTGATCAATGGCTCACCTACACCCGAATTTAAACTTGAACGCGGCACAAGGTGATCCCTTTCTCTCCTCCTCTTTATATTGGCAGTTGAAGCTTTAAATGTGGCTCTATTAGATGCTAGGTAAAAGAATTTGTTTAAGGGTGTTGAAGTAGGCATTAACAATATTCATATCTCTCATCTATAATACACGGATGATGCTTTTATAATGGGTGAATGGTCCTTGTCAAATACTATGAACTTGTCAAGAATCCTCTCTTGTTTTCACCTAGCTTCCGGACTAAAAGTTAATTTTAACAAGAGTAAATTTTATGGAGTGGGGGAATCACACTTAGATCTAAACTCTCTAGCTCTTACAATTGGTTGTCAGCTTTGTAACTTTCCTTGCACATACTTAGGCCTTCCTATTAGTTCGAATATGTCTAGATGCTCCAACTGGTTCCCCCTAATTGATAGATTCCAAAAATGATTTTCAAATTGGAAAGCTAAAACACTTTACATATGTGGTAGGCTTACTATTATTAAAGTCGTTATTGGTAGCTTTGGGGTGCATTTCTTCTCCACTTTTAAAGCTCCTAAATCAATCATAAAGAAGCTTGAAAGCGTTAGGAGAAACTTCTTTTGGTGCGGGTGCTCGGATGAAAAAATATAGCTTGGATTGGTTGGGAAAAAGTCATTTCTCCTTTAGATCAAGGTTGTCTTGGTATCAATAGCCTTAAAATTTGCAATCAAGGGTTCTTGGCTAAATGGTGGTAGAGGTTCTTATCGGAAGAGAATTCCATTTGGTCAAAATTAATATGTTCCTTACATGGTCCATATGGTGGTCTTCGTGATTCATCCTCTATTAGAACAAAGTCGGGACCTTGGCACCAAATTGCAAGACTTAAGGAAGATCTTATTCCAAACGGTATAAACTTGTCTCATCTCTTTTCTAAAAAGATTGAAAGCACCAAGTTTTGGTTGGATAAATGGATGGGAGGGTCGCCTCTTAAGGAATCATATCCTCGTCTCTTCAGGCTCGATCTTAATCATCATTGCCTAGTTCGTGATCGTGATCCTACTACCATAAACACACCCACTGTTGCTTCTGTTACAGCTCCTGCATATCCTCTTACAACCCCTCTGTTAGCCCCGAGTTAGCCCATGTGTCTGGACTCCATACTCTTTCCCTTAGTCAAGTTACTAACTACCTACCCCCCAGCTCGCATGCCCCTATCTACCATCTTGCCGGGCCACTTCTCTCACCAGGTTTAAGGTTTAATTGGGCTTGGAGAAGGCCTCTGAGGTCCGCCATTGAGAAGTTACATCTTGAGGAGCTTATCAATTTAGTGTCTCAATTACACCTCTCCTTCATCGAAGACAAATGAGTGTTTAATGGTAATGATTCATGTGGTTTCTCGGTAAAGGCAATGAGACTTCTCATCATGAACACGACGCCACAAGCCTTTCCGCTACTAGATGGAACCGTTTAATCCCAAGTAAGATAAACATATCGTCCTGGAGAGTCCTAAATGATCGACTTTCGACTAGATACAATCTTGATATGAAAGGTATTGATCTCCACACGGTTAGATGTCCCATTTGTGACGATGGAATTGAGACGGAGTTTCAACTTTTCAGCCAATGCAAAGTGGCGATTGATACTTGGAATGGTATTTTCAAGTGGTGGAACCTAACTGATAGGCATTTCCCTTGCATTGCCGACGTGATCAACCTTGCAGATCACTCTAACATGTCGGTTCACTACGCTCACCTCATTGATGTCGTAGTCCAAACTACTATTTGGGTTCTTTGGCGATTAAAAATGAATCTACATTTGGTTCAAAAAGGCCAAAGAAAGAGCTCATTTTATATGACATTAAACTATACTCTTTCACTTGGATCTCTAGTAAGCGAAGAAAAGGTTTTTGTAATTGGATCGAGTGGTTTAGCAACCTTCAGATCGCTTTTTCTATTCCTATGTAATTATGTTCCCCTCCGCCTAGCTCCTTGCTAATGTGTTTTTTATATAAATTGTCGTTCGAAAAAAAAATGGCAAGTTTAACCCAATTAATTAGTTTATGTAAATGGCAAGTTTATGTAGAGTTTGCATGCATGTTTGTATGTTCTTTGAAAAATGAATATACCATGAGTCCATGACATGCAATATTCTGTAAATCTATCCAATTTGGGGAACCTTTTATCTTATTCTTCCCTTTTTGTTTCAATTATTAAGATTTTGGAACCTTTCGAGTTTATACGTATTCTTTTGGATAGGACCAATGTATTTTACATAAAAGCATGCATACGCCTTATTCCATGATTAGAGATTATTTTTATTTAAAGTAATTTTTCAATATACCCCTTTATCAGTTTTTAATTAGAGCAAAAGGATCATACTAATCTATAAACCTGATAAAGTCAATAGTTGTAAGAGCATTTGGTGTAATAATTAACCACCCCTTCCCAACTTGCTAATAACCTTTAACTTCCGAGCATTATTGCTCGCTACCCACACCTCACCTCACGTTATTCGAGCGTTAAACGTTGCACGTTAAATAAATAACGTGCGTTAGAAGGACGGGTTTAATATTAAAAAAACAAAACAAAAAAATAATCATTTTACACCCCCCACGCTAGTAGCCGGGGTTTAAAAATTCATTTTACCCCTTTCAAAAGGCTACTTTTTTTTAAAAAAATCAAAAACATTTTTTACCACTATAAATACTCAGCTAGAACATCATTTTTTCACACTTTCATAATTCAAATTCAAGTTTATATACTTCCTCTCATACTTCCATAATTCAAATTCAAGTTTATATACTTTCTCTCACACTTTCATAATTCAAATTCAAGTTCATTCACAATAGAACCGAATCAAATTGATGAATTACCTCAAAGAATGGTCAGACGTTGATGACGAACCACTTCAATTTATGGTGGCATACAGATTTAGCACAAGAATCGCCCAAAGATGGTTTGCAGCGGAAGAAAAGGTTACTGGGGTGCTACTCAATTTGGATCATAACCCAAGGTGAAAAATATAGATTTATCTTAAAAGATTTCATTTATAGTAGTAAAACAAAGTTTACAAAGTTGAATTGTTGCGGAAAATAGCCCATTAACAAAATGTGGTCCCCATACGTAAATCAGAGTCATCTATTACCATGCCAAGCCAATGCCCAAGCGCCTCCAGAGTTAGCTATCGTCGTTCCGTCCTGAAAATATATGCTAAAAGGTCAACACAAGGTTGGTGAGTTCATAGGTTTAATATAAGGCAGTAGGGTTAATATACAAAAAAGTTACTAAACTTTCAAAAAAAAATTGTCCTAAGTCACTAATGTTTGTATTCTGTCATCTAGGTCACTATACTTCACGGGTTTTTCACATATGTTACTAAACCTTTTTATAAGTGTCACCCTAGTCACTCGAAGGATTGGTAACCGGTTGTGGTCTTACCACCTCTGCCACGTAGGTATTCCACCTAGACAATCTTCCACATCACCACAGCCACTTAGGAATCCCACTAAAATCACCTTTTTATACCTAACTCACCCCAAAACTTCATCATCTTCTTTCAAAATTAGGGTTCCAAACCCATTAATCCAAAACCTCAAAACTTATCTTCTTCCAAGTCGAAAATGGCCAATCTTTGTGGCTGTGGTGAGATTGCAAAATGTCGTACCTCTTGGACACACAAACTAACCGGGAAGAAGATTTCTTGGTTGCCCAAATTTCATGGATCCCACAAGAAATTGTAATTATTTTAGATGGGTGGATGTGGCATTACCAAATCGTTGGTATCAAGCAAGGATGTATGAGCTCCATGTGAATTTGGTGAATGCACAAGATCACATTGTTCAATTGAACAATCAAAACTCTCGAACTTCCTTCTACAATAGAGTGTTGATTGTTTTAATTGTTGGGTTCTTTCTTATTAGGTTTCTTTAGACTAGTTACAATGGGTGTAGGTTAAGTTGTCTTTTGGAGATGTATGTTAG
Organism: Chrysanthemum makinoi; assembly: GCA_910596185.1. Taxonomy (NCBI): domain Eukaryota; kingdom Viridiplantae; phylum Streptophyta; class Magnoliopsida; order Asterales; family Asteraceae; genus Chrysanthemum; species Chrysanthemum makinoi. The sequence goes on from OU343224.1 coordinate 330,023,895, forward strand.
TAAGACTAGTAACAATGGGATGTAATGAATGGTACCAGCTAATGAAATGATATGAATGGTACCATATAATGTAATATCTATGTTGTTATGTAATGAATTTTGTATGTTATAATGGTTGTCTGTTTAGAATGGTACCAAAAGATGTAACAAATGTGGAAGTAACAAATGGTTGTGTCTGTTTTAATGGTTGTGTATATAACATAAGTAACAAATCATAAAAGGTAAGTAGGGTAGAAGATGTAACAAAGCTTATATACAAAAGATCCTAATATCATTCATTAAGTCATACCCCAATGACCATGTCAGTTTGTTATACAACATGTCAATGGCAGATATACAAAATAGGGGCATACTGCAAATGTTAAAGTTCAACCATCCTACTACATGTTAAAGTTATACCATCCTACTAAATGTTAACAAGTTAAAATGGCACATATACAAAACAATGTTCTAACAATTGGCTAGCCATTTTAGTTAAACCTAGCATCTATTCTAGTGAGATGGCATCATCTTCATCAATCCCGTCGTGGAGATGGTGGCCTATTGAACATCACCGCTTGATCCTTTTGATTCCCTTGTTCTCTGCACAGTGTTGTTTCAACCGTGACTTCGGATTGGTTTTTATGAACTTGTTTTTCCTCGCGACCGGTGACTTCTCGACCGACTTCCAGACCGATCCACTCTTCCTTTCAGCCATCCTTTGTTCATACTTTACAGTTCTTCTAGCCAGTGGTTCCAACATAGCCTCTTGTAGCACAACAGTTCTTCCTGTTTCAAAGATGGATCCTCACATCCTCCGTGTTATTCCAATTGGCAAGCTGCCGGTCTTGGTAACCCCATAGCATTCTTACATTAATGAACTTAAGACCCTAAACTTAATAAACCTAACATCTAAAAATAAAAGAGTCAGTGAAACAATACTTACTCCTAACATTGGCTCTCCATCAACTGGATCCCAAGAAACACCAAATCATATAGGTTTAATACCACCAGGATACATACAAGCCTTTGATCCATCCCCTTTTCCTCTACTCCCAGTATTTTCCCATTGATTGTACTAAGTCTCCTACTTCCACTTCCATTACCACTTACACTACCACTTACACCACCACCCCTCATCCCCGACACCACCACCCCTTTTCCTTCCATCGATGGTGTAGCAATCTTATCAGTGTACACATCTCAAAACCGGGAGGAGGTGTAGATAACTCAATCGGTCTGCAGCAACCAGTTGGTATCTCAACTTGTTCAGACCTCTCCTCCCTTGCAGAAACACTTGTCGACTTACCACCTCTTGCAGACTTCTTAGACCCACTAGTAGACTTCTTAGACCCACTAGACCCTTCTTCTTTAGATGGACAACCCCTTTGATTGTGTCCAGACTTACCACAAAGCCTACAATGGTTAAGCTGTCCCTTTCTACTTATCCTACTCCTATTACCATCATTTTCAGAGGCATCTCTTTTTTCTTTTATGTGCTGGTCTACCAGGCATCCTTCTTTTTATTGGTGGTAATGGCTTCTGAAAACTATTGGAAGACCATTGATCCATTCCCCTCATCCTTTCAATATACTGATTATAAGCAGCCACAAATCTGAACTTACTATACCACTCAGAAACATACTCATCTGGTTCCTTATGAAGGAAATATATTGCTGCAAATACATGTTCACATGGGAGACCAGTCAACTGCCACCCTCTACAACTACAAGTCCTAAGTCTTTCATCAACTGTAAATCCCTCATACCAATTCCTTACTTCAAACCTGCTCTCACCACCAGGTAAATCCCTCATAAAAAGCCAATGCTCTATCCAATTGGTCAGGATTCTCATATCTTTCACCTAACTGTGGCCTCATAAACTTCCATTTGACACTAGGATCATGAATTGGCCACTGATCACCCAACTTATCCTCATCATCTACTTTTTTAGCTGCATGGTCTTTTCAATAAAGTCATCCTTAGGCAAACCATTATAAACTCTAGACAAAAAGCCCTCATCAAACATCTTAGAAGCTTTTCTCTTAGGTGCAGGGTCTACGCCCTAGTCTTAACATCTAAAACCTCTTCCTCACCTTCAGACAAATGATCAACTGAAGCAGTATCACTCTCTTTAGAAGTACAATAATCATATACATTATAATCAACATCCTCTATGTCACTTTCACTATCTGTTATGTTTTGTTCAGCTATGGTGTCATTTTCAATATCAAATTCAGAATGGGATGCATAGATATGTAAGACATGATCATTATCAATACCACACTGAACACAAGCATCAAAGTCATCCTTACATTTTATGGGTTTCATTCCTAAGTGAAATTCTAAACCAGGTATCAAATAAAACAAGGACTTAACTTCACGGTACATTCAGTTTCCAAATGCTTTATAAACCCTATCAAGTCTAATGAAAGAAGATCAACACCTGGTATTTCAGTTACTATTTCATAATCATAGGAAAGAGGGTCTCTTACAAAAACACCTCCACGATGGTATTTTATCAAGAAACTTGATCCTGTTGCCATCTGAAACATAATAAAACAAGAAAAATTGTTAATTTCAAAAAACCCTAATTTTGAACAAAAACCCTAATTTTACAAATTGATTAAAAACTATAATTAGACCAAAAGTTACCTTTTTGTATAAGATGACAACTGTATTCGACCTCAATTTTGATTCCCCCAATCCAGAAACTTGGGAAAATGATTTTCTATCTTGGATCGTGGAATTAGGGTTATGTGTGTGTGGGTTTGTGTGTATAGTGGAGTTGGGATTAATAAATTATGCATATACATAGTATGACTTTATGTTAGTGTTTGTTTGGTCAGGTCAAAGTACACGTAGATTGTAACCGGTAATAATAGGTTGCATTATTATTGGTATCCCATATAACAGGTTACATGAAGTATAGTAACCTAGATGACAGAATACAAACATTAGTGACTTAGGACAAATTTTTTTGAAAGTTTAGTATCATTTTTGTATATTAACCCTAAGGCAGTACCGTTGAACCATAAGCGAAGCATATGAAAATTTCATCGAACATAATGTCATATAAAAGTTAGGGAAAAATAATTCGAGTGCGCTAAATTGAAAACCTTAAGTTTTTCTATGTAGGTGTCTCCAAACCCATGCAAGATAGGTATCTCCATACCCAAAATATGTAGGTGACTCCACACCCAAGCAATGTAGGTATCTCCATACCCAAAATATGTAGGTGACTACGCACCCAAGTAATGTAGGCAACGAAGTACCCAAGTAATGCCGTTACCGGTTCCTAACTTAGGCAATCTATAAACAATTTAAATTACGCACTGGTGTCCATGATTAAAGATCAAGTAGAAAATGGGTAAATAGTATTGCATTTGAATAATTAAATCAATATTAAAGCGAACCATAAAATGTTTCTAGTAATTGAATCATGTATGAGAGTAAATTGGTGTAAAGAGTTTGAGTAAAACGAATAAGTAAAGTAAGCATGTATTCTCACCCCAAAATAGTTTAAAACAAATAAAGTAGGGGCTATGAACTCACATTGGTAAAGCAATCAAATATCCAGAATAATATGACAAACTATTCTGGGAATGCAATCCTAACAGCTACCTAGGAATATAAGTCGACTTAGGAAATATGGTATGAAATAAATACGTATGAGTTCTAGAATGTGAAATGGCTCTTATACACTTCCAATGAGGTTTTATGACTTGACACAAAAATATTATGAAAGTTATATAATTTATTTGTTAAGTCTTTAGATTTAAAAGTATATGTATAAGTATCTCGTAACTTTAAAAGCCAATAATTTCTTCGTTACGTGCTGGTTTTCGTCCATTCAAGTCTTTAAACCTAACTAATAACATCTAATTGCAAAATATGTTGGCTAATTAATTTTTGGACACGGTTTCGAAGTCCATTTAGTCAACTATAGGGCGGTTAGTTCATAAAAATATGTCAAACTTTGTCCAACTTCTCGGGTTCGTATCTCTTTCAAAAAGGGTCCGTTTCTAGAGTTTCAAATTACTAAACTCAAGTCTATATATCTACTTTTGATTTTTTTTCAAACCTTAATCCATGATAACTCGTTTTTTTTTTTTTTTAAATATTTCAACCAAAAAAATTCAGCCCTTTTATAGGGTTTTCCAAACAGCTTTTGTCGAGTTAAAAGACTCGTAGCTCACTCATTTCTCAATGAAATTATGCGTTTCAAAAGCCTAAAATTATCTAAATTGAATCTAGTTTCCAAATCTGGTCTCCATTTATTTTTCCCATGTGCCAATTAGTACAGTTTAATCGATTTAGGAATCGAGGTCACATTTGCTGAAAGAAATTTGTTGTGTCGGGTTTTAGCCATATTTCCTTCGTTATTTATCTTCACGGCTCATTCAACTCCCTAAATCTAATTTAAGATGTTCCCTAACACTTTCTAGTTTATCATTTTTAGCCAAAATGTCTCGAAGTGGGCTGTTTTCTCAATTAAATTTCAGAACTCAGAAAAGTGTCATTTGTAGGTAACTTCACTAGTTGAGATTATTTTACATAGCAAAACATTTTATAAAATTCCGAAACTAATCATGGTACATCCTTACACATATATATAAGTAGGTTTATTCCAGTTTTTCAATAAAATTGTGTATAGCTTTGTTTTCAAGTTTTTAAAGCAAGTTCTCAACATAGCAGGTGTATAAAAGAATGAAATTGGAACATGTATGATGTGTAATGAGTATGAAATATATGAAAGTAGATTTAGATAGCTTACTTAGTTGATGAGGATGAATGAAGAACACAAAGATTACCAAGAATCCAAAGGACACCCTACTAAGCCTAACTAAAAATACCAATTTATGTTACACCAAATTGAAGTGAAAACCCAAAATCTCTTTGCCCTTGTTCCCTCCTATTGCATTGAATGTGGATGAGAGTGTGAGTGATATTGTGTGTTTGATAGTGGTTAGTTTATTTGGTATATAAGGGAACAAAATAGATAGGTTGAATGGTAAAACATGCATCACATGTTTGTGTAGAGACATAAGAGGAAAAACTAGCAAATCCTATGCACTCATGTGATGTTAGGCGTGGGTGTGAGGCTCAAGAAAGAGATTGTGTCTTCAAATTGTGTTTGTCGTTGTGTTTATATGTAAAAGAGAATTAGCACTAGAATGGTTGGAATGGTTTTCAAAGTAAAAAAAAGTGAATAAGATGCTTACCATTTGGTTGAGGGGGGAGGGGGGGGGGGGGCGGCTCAAATAGAGAAAACAAGAGGGATAGTTTAAAATTTGAGTTATCATGTTATATGTAGGCATAAGTATGTACTTATTAGGGTGGTACGTCTATTTCATGCATGCAAACGTCGTAAACGTGAAATGTACATGTTTTACGTAAAAGTTGTAAAGTCAAATGCATAGACACGTAAAACATGATTGTAAAAGCCATATAGTACATATCTTACATAGACTAATTTTTTTTAGTGTCGGTCTATGATTAGAATCGTTTTTCGGGTTTCGCGATTTGACTAAACGGTTACACATAAAAATGAAATTTTAAATATCCAAAGTAAATAGTTTCTAGTATGAGGTTGAGTAAGGACTAGAAAAAAATGCGGGTTGTTATAGTCTACCACCCTTAGAGAGAATCTCGTCCTTGAGATTCCTCCTATTCTACAGGCGTACGTTCTCGTAGTTCGAACTTTCTCATTCTCGAGCTTTGCCCTCAAAAGACTCTTAGTTGGTAGGTTCTAACAACTTATGACCTGACTGGTCATGTGTTTAAGTTGTGTAAGTTGAGTAACAACTTGATTCTAACTTGATTTTTGCAACACATCAAACAAGAACTGTCACTAGATCAAGCTAGGAAAACAAGTCGTCAGAAAGAAATAGTAAGAGATCTTTTGAAAGTTTGGCTCAAGTTTGAAATTGTTTAAACCAACCTTTTCAACGAGTCGTGGTGGTTCGGATTAGTGGGAAGGCTAAACTTAGCTAAGGCTTATGACATCGGGATTTGCAGTATGACAGAAGCGAAGGCATGCTAAACCCTCGAAAGAAGTTTTGATAAGGTTTGACTAGAAAATTTTAACTCGTAGGGATGAGTCTTTTAGAAAAATGTCACTACACGTTTTATAGTTGAAACGAATGTTATTTAAATGAAATTTCTCGAAGTTTGAAAACGTTCTAGAAGAAGATGTTATTGGGTATGTATGTTTTCAAAAGCTTTAAACGTGTATGTGCAGGATTTAGTTGTTAAGGTTATGCTTTTCGAATTTGAACGGTCTATATAAGAAAATATAGAGTCTTTAAAATTTTAAATAGAACTTGATGTATGTAAAGAAAGTTGTTGAATTTCATCTTTTGCGATAAAAACTCGTTAAATAAAGTTTTAGGCGTCAACATGGAATCGGTTCAAAGTTGGAGGTTTTCATGTGAATTCAAAAGTTGTTTCGCAATTCAAATAATTTCAAGTACCTTAGCTTTTGTAGATGATAAATCAGTTTTGTTCCTTAGCATTTCTCATTATTGTTTTCAAAACAAAGCTCTTATTTTTTTTTACTCCGAAATTTTTTTTATTTTCAAAGGAAAATATCGGTTATCCTTTAAAGTTTTTCGAGAGAAGTAAATAGTTTATGAGGAAATTGCAGTAAAGTTTATGAAAATGTTTGTAAAATCACTTTATTGAGTAAGAAGAAAATACTTTTATCATGATAAATCGTAGTTTGTGGTTTGGTATTAAAGCAACAATTTGGTAAGGCAACGATTTAGTAGTAAAAGCGCAGTTAACTTTGTGATATTTTTGGTAAGACAACAGTTCAGGTCGTACAATAACTCGTGAAATAATTTGTAAAATAGCTTATAAGAAAACAATTTATCATTTGTCAAATAATAGAAGATTTCGTACTTCAATTAATATCAAGGTGGTTTATAGGGTGGTAATAAAATAGTCAGTAAAGTAAAGGCGAATAGCTTGTGAGGTAAGAGTAACGCAGTTTTATGGTTTTAAATCAGACAGTGGCTAAAGCATCTCACTGGAGAGTAAAATAGTTTGTAAGGTTGTAATAAAACTTGTAGGAAAAATTGTAACATAGTTTACAGATTGCTAGTGAAATTATTTGTTGTTTTATAAAACAGTAGTAAGGTAACGAATCGGTTTATCATATTATAGGAAAATAGCTTGCAAAATATTAGTAAACTTTTAGTTTAACGGCACAATAGTAAGAATTTTTTATTTTTTTTGTAAAATGACCGTGAAATGGTCTGTAAATTGGTTGTAAGCAGTTTGCGTTAGACAACGACAAAGTTTATTATTTCATAGGAGGGTAGTAGGATAGACAGTTAGTATTTCAAAGGGATGAGTGAAAGATTAGGGATATGTTCCTAGAAAAGTGGCTTGAGTCGTAGGTTAGCTTCTTGGTATGCTTTTAGATCGTTTTAGTCGTTCGTTGATTATCTATGCTTAGCGAGGGGTTCCCTTTGTAGATTTCGAGGTGTGTTGTTCCTAGAACGGCTAGGGAAGAAATCTGATTCATCGATTGGGTACGAGTTTTGGGGGTAGAGGTGACATTGTTACCGCAGTAGATGACAAGGCAACTTCGATCTTATCGTTCGAGAGAAGGATGGGATGGTGAAGACATGATGTTGTAACGATTCAGTCATTGTAATTTTAATATATCATAGGTAATAGCGTGCACCATCTGCCAAGCAAATCTCCATTCACGTTGCTAGTATGCATCATCTACTAAGCAAATCTCCATGCATGTTGTTGGTAAGATGTAGACGCGGAGGTGTAGGGTAGTAGTGTAAAATGTTCAGCTTAGAGAGTGTAGTATTGCAATGAGAAAGGTTTTCCACCTAGGAGAAAAATATCGTAGTGAGGAAATATTGTGATGTCAGTGTGTAATGTGTAAAAGTAAACCTTTATAACTCTTATGATGGATACTCGTGAAAATTTTACTCTTTTTAGAAGTCAATCAGGAGGTCAACTGGACATAACACTATTATAACTACTTTCAGTATTGCAACATTCACCTCTGAGTCGGACAAAGGTGATCAGGCTATGTCCCATTGTTTTTGGTTGAATATGGGTGATCAATCTATATTCATCCGATGTTTAATGAATCTTACAATGCTTAGCTTAGTTATACTAGTAACATGTCCCAATGCTTTTAAAAATCGCTATGAAGGCTGAAAAATTATTTCATTTTACGTGGGGGAGGAGGCGTGTCGTTGTGATGCGTAAACATACGTATAAGTAAGGCAATCCTAGCTAATAGTGAGACTAAGTTGGCAGTAATAAACACATATCTTATCAAGGATGACTTCAACGAGTCATAAGTGAGGCAATCAGCTTGGCAAGCAGGCATGTGTCGGTCATAGGATTAAGTTTTTGTAAAAGTGGTTATAGTCTAGGTTTTGAAAAATACCCAACTCTTTATAACACGCTCTGATACCAACTGTAACACCCCCTCAAAGATGGTTTGCAGCGGAAGAAAAGGTTACTGGGGTGCTACTCAATCTGGATCATAACCCAAGGTGAAAAATATAGATTTTTCTTAAAAGATTTCATTTATAGTAGTAAAACAAAGTTTACAAAGTTGAATTGTTTCGGAAAATGGCCCATTAACAAAACGTGGTCCCCATACGTAAATCAGAGTCATCTATGACAATGCCATGCCAATGCCCAAGCACCTCCAGAGTTAGCTATCACCGTTCCATCCTGAAAATACATGCTAAAAGGTCAACACGAGGTTGGTGAGTTCATAGGTTTAATATAAGGCAGTACCGTTGAACCATAAGCGAAGCATATGAAAATTTCATCGAACATGATGTCATATAAAAGTTAGGGAAAAATATTTCGATTGCGCTAAGTTGAAAACCTTAAGTTTTTCTATGTAGCTGTCTTCACACCCATGCAAGGTAGGTATTTCCATACCCAAAATATGTAGGTGACTCCACACCCAAGCAATGTAGGTATCTCCATACCCAAAATATGTAGGTGACTCCACACCCAAGCAATGTAGGTATCCCCATACCCAAAATATGTAGGTGACTACGCACCCACGTAATGTAGGCAACGAAGTACCCAAGTAATGCCGTTACCGGTTCCTAACTTAGGCAATCTATAAACGATTTAAATTACGCACTGGTGTCCATGAAAAAAGATCGAGTAGAAAATGGGTAAATAGTATTGCATTTGAATAATCAAATCAGTATTAAAGCGAACCATAAAATGTTTCTAGTAATTGAATCATGTATGAGAGTAAATTGGTGTAAAGAGTTTGAGTAAAACGAATAAGTAAAGTAAGCATGTATTCTCACCCCAAAATAGTTTAAAACAAATAAAGTAGGGGCTATGAACTCACATTGGTAAAGCAACCAAATATCCGGAATAATATGATAAACTATTCTGGGAATGCAATCCTAACCGCGACCTAGGAATATAAGTCGGCTCAGGAAATATGTTATGAAATAAATGCGTATGAGTTCTAGAATGTGAAATGGCTCTAATACACTTGCAATGAGGTTTTATGACTTAACACAAAAATAATATGAAAGTTATATAATTTATTTGTTAAGTCTTTAGATTTAAAAGTATATGTATAAGTATCTCGTAACTTTAAAAGTCTATAATTTATTCGTTACGTGCCGGTTATCGTCCATTCAAGTCTTTAAACCTAGTTAATAACATCTAATTGCAAAATATGTTGGCTAATGATTTTTAGGACACGGTTTCCAAGTCCATTTAGTCGACTATAGGGCGGTTAGTTCATAAAAATATGTCAAACTTTGTCCAACTTCTCGGGTTCGTATCTCTTTCAAAAAGGGTCCGTTTTTAGTGTTTCAAATTACTAAACTCAAGTCTATATATCTACTTTTGATTTTTTTTTTCAACCTTAATCCATGATAACTCGTTTTTTTTTTAACAAATATTTCAACCGAAAATATTCAGCCCTTTTATAGGGTTTTCCAAACGGCTTTTTTCGAGTTAAAAGACTCGTAGCTCACTCGTTTCTCAATGAAATTATGTGTTTCAAAAGCCAAAAAATATCTAAATTGAATCTAGTTTCCAAATCTGGTATCCATTTATTTTTCCCATGTGCCAATTAGTACAGTTTAATCGATTTAGGTACTGAGGTCACTGCTGCCAGAAAACAGAAATTTGTCGTGTCGGGTTTTAGCCATATTTCCTTCGTTATTTATCGTCACGGCTCCATTCAACTCCCTAAATCTAATTTAAGATGTTCCCTAACACTTTCTAGTTTATAATTTTTAGCCAAAATGTCTCGAAGTGGGCTGTTTTCTCGATTAAATTTCAGAACTCAGAAAAGTGTCATTTGCAGGTAACTTCACTAGTTGAGATTATTTTACATAGCAAAACATTTTATAAATTTCCGAAACTACTCATGGTACATCCTTACACATATATATAGGTAGGTTTATTCCGGTTTTTCAATAAAAAATGTGTAGCTATTTTATTTAGGTTCATGTGTGAGTCGCATAATTTGGACAACAAGGTATAGCTTTGTTTTCAAGTTTTTAAAGCAAGTTCTCAACATAGCAAGTGTATACAAGAATGAAATTGGAACATGTATGATGTGTAATGAGTATGAAATATATGAAAGTAGATTTAGATAGCTTACTTAGTTGATGAGGATGAATGAAGAACACAAAGATTACCAAGAATCCAAAGAACACCCTACTAAGCCTAACTAAAAATACCAATTTATGTTACACCAAATTGAAGTGAAAACCCAAAATCTCTTTGCCCTTGCTCCCTCCTCTTGTTGTCGTGAATGTGGATGAAAGTGTGAGTGATATTGTGTGTTTGATAGTGGTTAGTTTATTTGGTATATATGGGAACAAAATAGATAGGTTGAATGGTAAAACATGCATCACATGTTTGTATAGAGACATAAGAGGAAAAACTAGCAAATCCTATGCACTCATGTGATGTTAGGCGTGGGGTGTAAGGCTCAAGAAAGAGATTGTTTCTTCAAATTGTGTTTGTCGTGGTGTTTATATGTAAAAGAGAATTAGCACTAGAATGGTTGGAATGGTTTTCAAAGTAAAAAAAGTGAAGATGCTTACCATTTGGGGGGGGGACTACTCAAATAGAGAAAACAATAGGGATAGTTTAAAATTTGAGTTATCATGTTATATTTAGGCATAAGTATGTACTTATTAGGGTGGTGCGTCTATTTCATGCATGCAAACATCGTAAACGTGAAATGTAGATGTTTTACGTAAAAGTTGTAAAGTCAAATGCATAGACACATAAAACATGATTGTAAAAGCCATATAGTACATATCTTACATAGACTAATTTTTTTGATGTCGGTCTATGATAAGAATCGTTTTTCGGGTTACGCGATTTGACTAAACGGTTACACATAAAAATGAAATTTTAAATATCCAAAGTAAATAGTTTCTAGTATGAGGTTGAGTAAGGACCTAAAAAAAATGCAGGTTGTTATAGCAATAGTTGGAACAAGAAGCATCTCAACCTCGCGTAACTCGTACCCATATATATCGTGAAAGTGAGATTGCAGAAGAACGTCTGCGTAACAATTATTTCGTTCAAGGTTGTAAGTATTCAAACCGGAATTTTCGTAGAAGATTTCGTATGAGCCGAAAACTATTTCTGCAAATAGTCGAAGGTATTGAATCTTATACTTCAAAATATTCGGATCATTTTAATTTCTTAAGGCAATCACCCGATTGTACGGGTCGAATGTGTTTAAGTGTTCTTATGAAGTGTACATCTGCTATACGCCAATTGGCGTACGGCACCTCACCCGATGCATTTGATGAATACTTTCAAATGGGTGAGCGTACTTCGCGTGATTGTCTTGATAATTTTAAAAAATGCATTATTGATTTGTTTATGCCGGAGTATTTAAGAAAACCAACTTTGGCCGGCAATCAAAATATTTATCAACGACATGAAGAGTGTCATGGTTTTCCAGAAATGTTAGGTAGCATTGATTGTATGCACTAGGAATGGAAAAATTGTCCGGTGGCTTGGCAAGGGCAATTTGGTAGGGGTGATAAAAAACTACCCAACAATTATGCTTGAAGTTGTTGCTTCTCAAGATTTATGGATTTGCCATGCATTTTGTGGGATGGCGGAGCCGAATAACGATATTAATGTTTTAGACCACTCTCCGTTATTCGACGACATGCTTTCTGACGATGCCCCAAGAGCCCCTTATATGGTCAACGGAACTAGGTATGAACAGGGGTATTACTTGGCTGACGGGATTTACCCACAGTGGGCAACTTTCGTCAAATCCTTCTCGTCAACAACTGACGAGAAACGTACTTACTTTAAAAGGAAACAAGAAAGTGCCCGAAAGGATATTGAACGTGTAACACCCCAACCCGAAAAGGGTAGAAGCATCACAGTAATGGTGTCATATCAAAGCATACATAATGAACATAAGCAACAACGGAAGTCTTAAGCATAAATAATCAAAGGAGTTAAGTCAACACGACTTAAACAATACATAAGTTTAAGAAAAGGAGATACTCCAAAGAAAGAAACAACCTAATCCAAGTCTTAAATAAGGTCATAACATAAGCAAATGGAATCTAAGATGACTAGGGCAAAGTCTCCACACAAGCTCATCACTCAAACCAAAGCAAATCCCTAGCTCCTAGCTTAGATACCTGCCGCAGGAAAAGAAAATGCGGCCGAGCTTAAAAAGCCCAGTGAACAGATATACATAACAAAACAAATAATCGAAAGATAAGGAATGAAGATAATATGGCATGTGGTGCATTGAGGAAAAATCATAAGGCATAATCAAATGGATAACGAAGTAGAAAGAAAGATCAGTAATCTACCACGAGCCCAAACATATCATATCATATCATATAGCATAAGTAACCAATGGAGTGATCAGCTCCCAGAATGTGAAAGACATGTATTGCACACAACATCAATCACCACATAAATCATATCAGAATACGAAAAGAAATGGGGATAACTTGCTCGCATTTATTCCTCGGTTTCCCAGGTAGCTTCACGCTCTGGGTGATTCTTCTAAAGAATTTTCATGAACGGAATGACCTTGTTTCTCATGACTCTATTTCGTCGATCTAAAATAGCTTCGGGTTCTTCAGACAAAGACATATCAGGCTGAATCTGATCTACAGGATAAGATACCACATGCAACAGATGATAATTGTATCCCCTCAGCAGAGATACATGGAAAACATCATGAACATGAGACAACTGAGGAGGTAGAGCTAGACGATAGGAAACCTCCCCAACACGATCCAGAATCTCAAACGGTCCAATAAATCGAGGACTAAGCTTGCCCTTGATCCCAAAACGCTTCACACCACGGAATGGCGAAACCTTAAGAAATACACGATCTCCAACACGAAACTCCAAGTCACGCCTATGCTTATTAGCATAACTCTTTTGTCGAGAACGGGCCTCTTTCAACCTCTCCTTGGCAACTGCCACCATTTCATTAGTCATCTCGATAATTTCCGGTCCCTCTATCAAACGTTCACCCACTTCATCCCAACAAATATGTGCCCTACACTTCCTCCCATATAGAAGCTCATACGGTGCTACCTTGATGCTAGCATGCCAACTATTGTTGTAGGCAAACTCCACCAAGCATAGATACTCATCCCAGTTTCCCTTCCACTCCAATGCACATGCCCTCAACATGTCCTCAAGAGTCTAAATAGTCCTCTCTGTCTGACCATCTGTCTATGGATGAAAGGTCGTACTAAACTTGAGGCGCGTACCCCAAGCTCTCTGTAGACTTTTCCAAAAACGAGAAGTAAACCGCGGATCTCTGTCTAAAACAATAGTGGTCGGAGTACCATGAAGTCGAACAATCTCCTGCTGAAACACCTCTGCCAACCTAGCAATACCAAAGTCCTTTCTGATAGGTAAGAAATGAGCGGATTTAGTTAATCGATCAACAACCACCCAAATCGCTTCATGTCTTTTTCGAGTAGGAGGTAACCCGGTAACAAAATCCATGGAAATCTCTTCCCATTTCCAGGTAGGAATATCTAAAGGCCGCAACAAACCACTCGCCCTCTGATGCTCAATCTTAACTTGCTGACAGGTCATACACTTGGCTACAAAAGAAGCCACATCTTGCTTCATACCATTCCACCAAAAATGATGCTTAAGGTCCCTGTACATCTTGGTAGAACCAGGATGGATAGTGAAAGGGAAACTATGAGCCTCAGACAAAACAGCTTCACGCAAAGCAGGATCATTCGGAACACAAAGCCGACCCTCAAACCATACTACACCAAAACCATCCACACTGAACTCTGTTTGTTTATCCTCTTCAATATTCTGAACCACAGACCAAAGCTCACCATCATCCTTCTGATCTTCCTTAATCTGTAGTATAAGATTGGACTCTACCTTCATACTAGCCCAATAACCATCATAACCACGAATGCAAAACTCCACATCCAAAAGCTCTAAATCATGCAGAACCTTGGGCTCAATCTCTAAACTAGCAATCATACCCGACTTCCAGCTAAGCGCATCAGCAACAACATTCGCCTTTCCCGGATGGTATTGGATGTTCGTGTCATAATCCTTAAGGAGTTCTAACCACCTTCTTTGTCTCATGTTAAGTTCCTTCTGGGTGAAGATGTACTTTAAACTTTTGTGGCCAGTAAAGATATCACACGATTCGCCATACAAGTAATGGCTCTAAATCTTTAAGGAAAAAACAACCGCAAACAACTCTAGATCATGAGTAGGATAATTCTCCTCATACGATTTAATTGCCTTGAAGCATAAGCAATCACTTTACCATGCTGCATCAGGACACAACCCAAGCCTTTCTTTGATGCGTCGCTATAAATCTGAAAGCCTCCCCAACCAGATGGAAGAGTCAGAATAGGCGCCGATACCAACCTCTGCTTCAACTCCTTAAAACTCTTCTCACGCTCCTCCGTCTAAACGAACTTTTCACCTTTCCTCATCAGTTGCGTCAGGGGTAACGCCAACTGAGAGAAACCCTCAACAAACCGTCGATAGTAGCCAGAAAGCCCCAGAAAACTCCTAACCTCCGTTACAGTAGTGGGTCTCGGCCACTTGGTGATAGCCTCAACCTTAGATGAATCCATAGTGATACCATCAACGGGCAGAACATGACCAAGGAAAGCAACCTGGCTCTGATACTATAATTGTAACACCCCAACCCGACAAGGGTAGAAGCATCACGGTAATGGTGTCATATCAAAGCATACATAATGAACATAAGCAACAGCGGAAGTCTTAAGCATAAATAATCAAAGGAGTTAAGTCAACACGACTTAAACAATACATAAGTTCAAGAAAAGGAGATACTCCAAAAAAAGAAACAACATAATCCAAGTCTTAAATAAGGTCATAACATAAGCAAATGGAATCTAAGATGACTAGGGTAAAGTCTCCACACAAGCTCATCACTCAACCCAAAGAAAATCCCCAGCTCCTAGCTTATATACCTACCGCAGGAAAAGAAAATGCGACTGAGCTTAAAAAGCCCAGTGAACATATATACATAACAAAACGAATAATCGAAAGATAAGGAATGAAGATAATATAGCATGTGGTGCATTGAGGAAAAATCATAAGGCATAATCAAACGGATAACGAAGTATAAAGAAAGGTCAGTAATCTACCACGAGCCCAAACATATCATATCATATCATATAGCATAAGTAACCAATGGAGTGATCAGCTCCCAGAATGTGAAAGACGTGTATTGCACACAACATCAGTCACCATATAAATCATATCATAAAAAATCTAGGATGCATCCATACGCCCCTGTACAAATCATAGTGGCCATAATCATAATATAAAGCGCGCATAATATCATAAAAAGGGACGGGACGGAACATCACTCCACCGCCCTAGAGTCATGTCATTGGTGCATCAATGACATGACCATGTTACCTTCATGGCTAGGAAACATATTGGCTCGGGTATCAAACTGAAGGATCAAATAAAAGTAATAATATAAAGGTTCATATCAAAGATCCAAAGCAAGGTTCAATATCAAAGGTTCACCAATCTAAAGGGTGCATAGCAAAGGTCCAATAAGGCATAATAGCAGATCATATAAGAAAGCCATAATAGTAGGGCTCAAAGCAAAGGCATAACAGTCAAAGCTAATATCAAAATATGTGTACGAATCATGAGAAACCTCAAGAGATAAGGTCAGAATATGTGTACCTTATTCAACAGCAAAACAAACACAAGTAGATGAAATCACAAGACACGGAAGATCACTACTTCCTCGAGGGATCTAAAGAAGTAAAAGGATATATGTTTATTAGATAAAGTTAAAGTGTTTTACTTTAGATTAAGTCTTTTAGGGTTTACGAGAATATTTCCATTTTAAGTAAGTTTCCAAATATAGTAACTTTCCTTATTTAGTAAGTTTCCACTTTAAATATTTTATCCATTTTAAGTAAGTATCTATTTTAGGCCGGTTTCCCGATTTAGTAAGTTTCAATAATAAGTAACTTTCCAAAAATAGCAGTTTTCCATAATTAGCAGATTTAGTCCTTTATGTGGAAAACTAGAAGGGGGGTTGAATAGTTTTACCAATTAAAACTTTGTTTTAAACTCTTTAGATCGACTTATGTCAATCTATTTTGATGTGTGTTGGATGTTGATACCGAGTTCCATTACAATGGAGGAACTACTACCCAACACTACACAATACCTAAACCCCAAAGGAGACTAGCTCCTTATTACAACATCATCAAGGATATCAATATCCTTGGATCCAATACTAATCTATCTTTTACATCGAAACACACCATATCGAATGTACACCTTAGGCACCTTTCACTAATGCCTTTGGCTTGACTTCTAGACAACCTCAATACCTTTAGCCTTGACTTCCAAGCACTCTTCACTAGTGCTTCTAATATGGACGTTCGACACCTTTCACTAATGTCTTCGTCTTGACCCTTTAGACATCTTTCACTAATGTCTTCAACATTACACTTCTTATGAGAAAGAAGAGAACTATCAACAAGAGAACCTCAGTAATCTTGATGATAACGAAGCATGGCAACTCACGGACTTGAGCTTGCTCGTCTTCAAAAGATGGTGATCTCACCTTTAAGAGGAACCTAGAGAATCACACAAAAACAAAACTACATACATAGATCACTTGGATCTGAGGTTAGAGAGTTTTTAACTCAAAGAGAAAATATGTGAGAAAGGGGTTGGAAACAATGAAGAAATGTCTCACTATTTATAGAGAGAAAACAGCTACTGTTCCCCGGATCCCACGGATCCCTCCCTTGAGGATCCGTCGGTATTAAGCTGGGATCCGTGGGACGCCCTTTGGCCATGGGTTTTGGGTCATGGGTCATGGATATCAAGTAGGTTCAGTGTACCTTCAAGATGCAATGCATCTAGTCCATGGTTCATGGATTAAAACTATGGGCCATGGATTAAAACTATGGGCCATGGATTAAAACCATGGGTCATGGATATTATCCATAGATGACATAAGCATGATGTCATGCAATGGGTTATGGGTCAAGTTCCATGGGTATGGTTTATGAAATTTGGGTTGAACCTAACTACATTCAATGTATTTGGTCAATGGGTCAAATACTTACGTTTCTACCCAATTGTATTACCCATTATAATACATACTAATTATGTATATATTTGCCCAATATGTAAACACTAGTTGTTGTACATATGTATTACTAACTCATAAAATCACTTATACTTGTTTTAGTGTTTTATGTGAAAACGTAAATGTGTTAGAAAACTATTGGCTCAAACCATTTACGTATTTTATTTGTTTCGTTAAAATGATTTTACGTTTGTTATCGACAAAACATTTAGAAGATCGTAAAATATAAATAAAAGTTTTTACGGCTTATTTTTATTAACGATTTCCCCCTTTTTGTTGATGACAAAACATAAAATTATTTTAAGGAAAAACTAAAATTCGTAAAAGTTTGAATTGTAGTTTTTACTTTCTTCTCCCCCTTTTTGTCGAAACAAAAAGTGCGTCGAAAAGAAACTAACACAATGTTTTAGGAAAAACATGTAAAAGAGAAAAATATAGAGAGCAAGTGACGGGAAGAGTTCTCGTCTTAACTCCCCCTTGACGAGTCAATCCCTTTGTGAGGGCGTCAAATAAACAAAAACTACTAAGCTAATGCTTTGCAATGAAGTTTTGCAAATAGTTTTGACTTAGTAACGATAATGCTCCCCCTTGATGATTGCAACTTTTCAAAGGGACGTCATGAATTGTATTCCTAATTTTTTCAAGTGAATTTGCAATGTATTGCTTTGACACAAAGCTCCCCGTAGCTTAGTGTGTCAAAGTCTTCATGTGTAAATTGAAAATCTACAAAACAAAGGTTAGAAAGCAAGTATATAATACATAATTTCCTGTAGATAAGACACAAGTTAGTAGAAAGCTAGTCTTCTGTTGCACGGATCCCACGGTTCCTTCCTTGGAAGGATCCGTCTAGGAAAATATCAGGGATCCGTCTGTCTAATGACAGGATTCAGCAATGGTGATATAACAAATAATGTTAACATCAAAGTAAGATATGTATTATACCAAATAATCATATACTCAAAAATATAGCAAATATCATGTAATTTCATTTAATAAAACTAGAGATATGATATACATGACTCTAAAAACTAAGAAAATGAACGATACATGACTTGGAGTTACTAGACTATCTAAGTTACGATTGATACTAGGACACCACTAAAATCTTCTAGCTCAAGTTTGTTTAGGTTTAATCTCATCGAAACGTTTGAGGAGGTGATAAAACATGAAACGTTGATCTTCCCGTACTTCATGTGTCAAACTTTCAACATGTTGAAAATGATAACAATCCTTGTCATGGCTAGGTAGTGGTAATGGAAGAAATGAAATTGCTTGATGTGACGGATCAAGTGAAGCGGGTTGAGGAGCCTCAAACGATGGAGGGATTGGTGGAGGCGCATTTGAAGATGGCTCAACCAAGAATGATGGTGGTGGTAGAGAGGTGTCAACTTCCATGTGATCGGGTGGTTGACTTTGATAATTTCTCATAATCCAAATGGGATTATTTGATGGTGACGGCGAAAAGGAAGCCGGAGCTAGTGTTGACTCAACACCTTGATTTTGTTCCATTATTCCTCCTAATGAGGATAATGTTGCCGGTGGTGGAGGGTGAGATGGCCTAGGAGGCAAATCCTCTAGATTGTAGAGGTGTGGTGATGAGAGTGGAGTGGTGAATGAAAGGGCTCTAGGCACCAATGGTGATGGTTTAATGGAAATGGGATTGTTTGGTTTAGGAGGTATGGTGGTGTTTGGCACAGGTAGTTTTGTGGGAGCTATCCTTTTAGGGATTGGTTTGATTGGTTGAGTTGGTGGAGGGGAAATCCTAGAATTTGTGGATTTGACTGGGGATGATTCGGTTGAGGAAATTTCGTGTACAACACGAGCAATTTTCTTGGGTGGTCCTTTGGTGGATGAGTTACCACTTGGAGCTTTCCTCATGATGAGATGATTCAAAGAGGTTTGTAAGGATTTCTAAATGCTGAAAATGAGGATTAAGATGATGACTTTAGGAGTCCTAACAATGTGGTTTATAAAGCAAGGGATTTGGCAAGTGCATTCAAGACTTAAGCCACTAAAATTCCTTGGAATGTGATGATTAGCATGCACAAGAGTCAACTTCAGAATTGTACTGATCTAGGAACTTAATTAAGATGAGATGGAGTGTTCAAGTTAGCAAGATGAGCTTGAAATGATTGTTCGAGCAAGAGTTGACATGAATCATCATCGGATCCCACGGTTCCCTCCAATGAGGGATCCATCTAGGCTAATCCTAGGGATCCGTCTCTCAGCAGCTAAGAAAAGATAACAATGATGTTTGTAAGGCCTAATGCCTGTACTTTCTTGAGTGTTTCAGTCCATCTAAGTGTCTTAAATGAAAGGGTACTTAAATGCTTAAGGGCAATGAGTGATGTAGCTAATGATTGCCTTTTATGGAAGAAATTGGAACTTTTATG
Source organism: Chrysanthemum makinoi (assembly GCA_910596185.1). Classification (NCBI taxonomy): domain Eukaryota; kingdom Viridiplantae; phylum Streptophyta; class Magnoliopsida; order Asterales; family Asteraceae; genus Chrysanthemum; species Chrysanthemum makinoi. Next base: position 330,043,922 of record OU343224.1, read on the forward strand.
AGTACCAATGAAAAAGGATGACATTAAAGACTTGAGAGTGTCAAATGGAGCTAAATGATCCTTGAGATCAGATAGTAACTTAAGGTAACCTTTTGGAGGATATCTTAAAAGCCTAAGATGGAAAGGCTAGAGTTTGATCCATTTTGACCTTTTTGAGGTAAGGATGACTACAATCAATTTGCTAAAATTAAAAGATTTTTAAAGCTAGATGTATTAACATGTGAGGAATCATGTATGATTTTAAGAGCGGAAGAATAATGTGTTTTGGTGAGACGGTAGATCTACAGGTGTTTTGAGTGTGATCTAAATGAGTTATGTGTGAGTATGAAAAATTTGCTCAACTTGATAAGGACTCAATTTGTCTTAAAGCACTATGTCTAGCTTAGTGTGAAGTAATCTAAGGACATGTTTTGAAATACAATGATTGCAATTGCATTTCTATTTGCCGGATCCCACGGTTCCCTAAGAGTAGGGATCCGTTTAGCACAAACTTTGGGATCCGTCTATCTGCTAAGCAGAACCTTTACAAAAAGGTATGCAAGGGTTGCACAATGCATCATATTTCAAAGTTAGGGTTTTTCTAAGAAGTTCTAACACTAATGTAGTAGAAATATCAAATGTAAGATGTTTTATTTCATGAAGGAAATTGCATTACATTGATAAAGCATGGATACTAAGGATTGACCCTATTTTGAAAGAAAGCTAAGTTCTTTGAGCGTTTTCGCTAGATGGATCATCAAATGGTTAATGAGTGTTCGTCGATTCGGGAGTGAAAAAAATCTTCATGAGAGATGTGTTTAGAGGTTCCATCATTTTGTTCACAAGTACGTACAACGGACTTTGAAATTGAGGATGAAAGTACATGATGTGATGATAAAGACGTGTCAAGAACATTCCATAAGGGATTAGTTTGTTCTTAGAGCCTTGAAGATTTACAATTAAGCCTTCGAAGAAGTAGCGTAGATTGTATGGTTGTTGTGTTAGCAAACAATACATTATGTGAGCACAACAAGTGGGAAGGATTTCTCGATTTCCCCTAAGACTCCAAACATTTTCATGTAGGATGAGTGAAAGAGCCTTGTACTCTTCTCGGATATCCCGTGTATAGATAATGTTTGGATCGGAGTAATGGGGTTTGCATATTATGCGGTTCAAGTCTTCCGGTGAAGGTATGTGTGAACAATATGGACTATTTTCTTCACGAAAGTTGAAGAGCGAATCAAGAGACCAATCTTCAGTGAAGGCACATTGTCCATGATCCGGAATTGGAGGATGTGAGCAAATTGCCCAAGGGTTAGAACAAACTTTTGGTTTTTGATCCAAAACCAAAGAGATAGAGAGCGATCCTCGTTACGAACGAGTTCAACTTGACGAAAGAATTCCAATGCAAACCTCGGACATATTTTTCTGATTTCGAGAAGACATTCTAGTCCTATGGTTGGAAGGAAGTATTGATACCTTCTTCGTTATAGTAGAGGTGTGTGCATAACAATCGTCCTTCATGGAAGTGACGGGTTTGAGATTATTGAACCCGGACATGATTTCCGGGTGTGTTGGGCTCAAGAGAAATGTTAGGAGTGTAGATGCTGGTGAGTGAAATATCGAACTCATACTCATGCGACACAGTGAAACCTATAGAAAAGAAGAGTTAATAGGGTGTGACGTATTACGGGAAAAACAATGATTACCTAACGTTTTTACAAGATGTTTATTAACAATGATAATTAACTCACTTAATGTTTGACATTCTAGTGGAGCATTTCTTTTTAGGAAGAAGACTGTTTTTATTTTGCATGAAAACTATTATCCAGAAGGACGGTTCTCACGGTTCCCTTCTATAAGGGATCCGGCTAGTATATCTATAGGGATCCGTGGATCTGTAGTAACAGAAACAAGATTTTTGATAAAAACATAGGTTTTTACATCTTTATAGTTTTATACCAAGATATGTGTATTATCCTACATTATCTTTTAGCATGCATTAATGGTTTCTAATGTATTACGAAAGAAATACGAAAGATATAAATCAAAAGACATGACAAACACATTATGATAATAAACTAGATAAACTAGAATATTAGTAATATTTCATTTTAATGCTAAGAACGATACAAAGGATTGGGTATATAACACCAATGTAGATTAACAACACAAAGTATATGTCTCCATATGAGAACTTCATCATAGGGAACACGAGAGCAATGAGTGTTAAGGCGATGAGTACGAGGGCGATATCCACCATGTTGATGACGAACCTTGTTGGTTTTGGTTTGAGATGAGATGAGACGAGGAGGAAGATGAAGTTTTGAGTGAGAGGTAATTTTTGAAAGTGGAAGATTTGAAAAACTGGGGATTTGGTGGAGAAGCGATCGGAAGGGATATTTATGGGGAAGGAGGAATTTTTGAGATTTGTGTTTTGTTTTATTATTAGAAAGATATGTTTTAAGGATTAAAAGAATTTAAAACACTTAAATTTATAAACCTCGACTTTAGATGAAAGAGTAACACGTATGCGAGAAAAAAAATCTAACGAAGCTACTTGTAATGTATGAATATGCACAAAAGATAATCATATAATTTCTTATGCAAGCATACTTATCTATTAAGTTAATGTTATTTAGAGATGAGTAGAAAATCATACCTCTAATGCACTTAGGAATGTCTTTACAAATGACACGACAAATGTCAGTAGACAATTCCGGTTCCTTCGTGATTAAGATACCTTCTTAGGGAAGGTATTCTTGTTACTAAGCAATTCATATGGCTTGGTAGGTATGAGCTTTAACTAAGAAACATGACAAAGAAGGTTAGCGCAATTAAATAAATAATATGTAAAAAAAATGTTGTCATCTAATCAACATCCAAACAAAGTGTTTTAGAAACATGGTGTTTGTTTTTGTAAAAGGCCTTCTTTGTAGTTTTCAATTAAACATGGATTGTATCAAGATTTTAAAGTACAATATACTTTAAGAAACTTTGTAACGAAGCTCTGATGCCAATTGTGGAAAACTAGAAGGGGGGTTGAATAATTTTACCAATTAAAACTTTGTTTTAAACTCTTTAGATCGACTTATGTCAATCTATTTGGATGTTTGTTGGATGTTGATAAACAAACATATAGAAATATAAATATGTAATGAAAAGATAAAGGGTAAGAAGCACAAAACCACAATGCGAGTATTTATAGTGGTTCGGCTGCAAGGACACCTTCCTTGCCCTACTCCACTCCCCGAGTCACCTACTCGAGAATTCGTAATCACTACACAACATCGACTCCTTATGGTGGAGAAACCTTCACAACGTTGCCTACTCTTTATCCGGTACAAGGCTAGATACCGGGTTCTTTCACCAAGGGGAACCAAACCTATCACAACGTCGCCTACCCTTTATCCGGTACTAGGCTAGATACCGAGTTCTATTACAATGGAGGAACTACTACCCAACACTACACAATACCTAAACCCCAAAGGAGACTAGCTCCTTATTACAACATCGTCAAGGATATCAATATCCTTGGATCCAATACTAATCTATCTTGTACATCGAAACACACCATATCGAATGTACACCTTAGGCACCTTTCACTAATGCCCTTGGCTTGACTTCTAGAGAACCTCAATGCCTCTAGCCTTGACTTCCAATCACTTTTCACTAGTGCTTTTAATATGGACGTTCGACACCTTTCACTAATGTCTTCGTCTTGACCCTTTAGACATCTTTAACTAATGTCTTCAACATTACACTTCTTATGAGAAAGAAGAGAACTATCAACGAGAGAACCTCAGTAATCTTGATGATAACGAAGCATGGCAACTCACGGACTTGAGCTTGCTCATCTTCAAAAGATGGTGATCTCGCCTTTAAGAGGAACCTAGAGAATCACAGAAAAACAAAACTACATACATAGATTACTTGGATCTGAGGTTAGAGAGTTTATAACTCAAAGAGAAAATATGTGAGAAAGGGGTTGGAAACAATGAAGAAATGGCTCACTATTTATAGAGAGAAAACATCTAATGTTCCCCGGATCCTACAGATCCCTCCCTTGAGGGATCCGTCCAGTGTATTAACTGGGATCCGTGGGACGCTCCCTTTTGCCCATGGGTTTTGGGTCACGGGGCATTGGTTATGGGTCATGGATATCAAGTAGGTTCAATGCACCTTCAAGATGCAATGCATCTAGTCCATGGTTCATGGTTAAAACTATTGGCCATGGATTAAAACCATGGGTCATGGATATTATCCATATATGACATAAGCATGATGTCATGCAATGGGTTATGGGTCAAGTTCCATGGGTATGGTTTATGGACTTTGGGTTGAACCTAACTACATTCAATGTATTTGGTCAATGGGTCAAATACTTACGTTTCTACCCAATTGTATTACCCATTATAATACATACTAATTATGTATATATTTGCCCAATATGTAAACACTAGTTGTTGTACATATGTATTACTAAGTCATAAAATCACTTATACTTGTTTTAGTGTTTTATGTGAAAACGTAAATGTGTTAGAAAACTATTGGCTCAAACCATTTACGTATTTTATTTGTTTCGTTAAAATGATTTTACTGTTGTTATCGACAAAACATTTAGAAGATCGTAAAATATAAATAAAAGTATTTACGGCCTATTTGTATTAACACTTTATGATATAAATAATGTCAAATTAGGTTAAAATGATGAAAATGATTATTATTATAGTTTTGGGTTCATTTATGACAAGTTATAATTGTTGAGGTTCTAAACTGTCATTATCACAAAGTATATGGTCAAAAGTGTAAATATCACAAGTTTAATTACTTTACGAATTTAGTCCATTCTTTTACTATTTTAACAAATCAACCTCCATATTTTATCATTAACCAAATTAGTCCTTTTACCTTTATTAAAACCAAAACTCTTTTAAAAACCCTAAACCTATACGACACCCATTTCATTTTAAAGCTAGTCGAATCAAACCCCATACAAAATATAACGACCCTTTTATGTGTTAGACTAGGTCGTGACATGCCAAATCCCATTTCCAATCCATATGACACAAAAAGGAAACAAGTAGAGACCTATTTGAAATATTGATATCGACACAAAACTAGGCCAAGGTATACTCGTGTATTATTATTCCGTTTTAGCATGATACAAAATAGATGAAACATGTATAAGTCGTGAGTATGTATGTCGAGATGGAACTAAAACAGGTTATGAATATATGGGTCGAATACAAGCTTTTCCATTTATTATTTTACGTGACATTGGTTGTGATTTTATGCGACTTGATGTATCATTTCATGTGAGAGTTCCATTCGTATATATGCATATGATTTGGAGACATGATCACACGTTTAACAAAACAACATGAGAAAAGAAAACTGAAATGAGATGGAGATACAATACCCTAGTTGCATGCGAGTGGAAGAAAACAAGAACCCTAGACGAATTCAAAACCAAAACAGCCACACCTCCTCGAATCAAAACCCACGATCACCACCACCTTATCACAACCTCCTTTGTTTTCTTGCTTTGCTTTTGATCGAATAGAAGAAGGAAAGAAAAGATGGTAGCCGTCACTTTTGTAGCTAGGGTTTTACGTGTGTTTTGAAATGTGTAAATGATAGGTTGGAATAATGAGATGTAAGTGGGGTAAATGGGAGATATTCGGCCGAGTCAAAGGGGGGAAGATCAAAAAGATTTGACTTTCCAAATTGCAAATATGGATGGGTTTGAAGTTAAGTTGTAATGTTGGTACATTGAATAAAGATTTCGGCCCATGCATTTTATAATGTGTGATATATATATTTGAGACATAAGTGTGTCGATTTTATTATCTTGTACAATTTGATCATCTATTAGTTAGGTTAGCATTGAATTTAATGAGCTTGACGTATTTTACGTATTTCATAAGTATTAAATTAGAGGGGCAAAATAGTCTTTTCACACATTTTAGATTTTTAGTTTACAAAACATGCTTTTGGTGTGCTTCAAGGACGTTGGGGTACAATACAACAACCAGCACGTCAAATGGAAATTGTCAAGATACGTAGAATCATGTATTCTTGCATTATTTTGCATAACATGATTATAAAAGATCAAAATTTTGCATTACGTGTAACACCCCCAAAAATGGTTTGCAGCGGAAGAAAAGGTTTTTGGGATGCTACTCAATTGGATCATGACACAAAGTGAAAAGTCAAGCTTTTTCGTAAAATATTTCATTTATTGTAGTAAAACAAAGTTTACAAAGTTTGAATTGTTGCGGAAAATGGCCCATTAACAAAGTTTGGTCCCCATACGTAAATCAGAGTCATCTATGACCATGCCATGCCAATGCCCAAGCGCCTCAGAGTTAGCTATATCGCGCCATCCCGAAAATACATGCTAAAAGGTCAACACAATGGTTGAGTGAATTCATAGGTTTAGTAATAAAGTAGTTGATCACAAGATTTTCAAGTTTAAGATAAGCCATGGGCTACGTTGTTATACGCCCATAAAAGATAGTTGATATTATTGCACTAAGCGCATGACACCAAACTAGCGCATACACCTAAATTACTGGTGTAAGTAAATAAAATTGCCCCTAAGATGTAATAGCCAATTACATAGAGATACCAAATATAGTGCTTGGTTATTTCCGAATGTAGTAGGAGTCGTCAGTTCCCATAGTACTATCCACGATATTTGCGTTCACTGCATAAGTGATTAATGGTTCATGATGTAGGGGTCTTTTGGCAAACAACTTAAGCAGAGTCATAATATCAAGAGTCAGACAAGCAGTTTTCAAGAAATTGTGATCATAAAAGCGAGTGTAGCATGTATTCTCCCCCAAGGAGTTTATAAAACAGTTAAAAGAGTAAAAGTGGGGCTATGAACTCACCTTAGTCCGAAGCAATGCAAGAATCGATGCTTTATGACTAGCATCGGAAATGAAACAAAGTATCACGGTGTGGAATCGCATAACGATACAAGAGTATAGGCACAATGGCTCGTCATCTGCTCAACCTAGTAGTGTAAGGCTTATCTCAGGACATGTATCGTAAAGTAATTGAGTTTTTCAAAAGATACTTGTTTTAGTTTTCGTGGATTACTCGTATTAATGTTTGTTTAAAAGTATAATATATCGTATCACAAAAGTTTATCATTAATGTTTCGTGTGGTGGTAAGAAGACAAGGCTCGACAAGTAACTCACGCCGAATATAACTCACACTAAAGCGTAATGTATATCCCCATACATTATAAGAATAGTCAATTGTTTTGACCAAGACTCAAGAACACACACCAAAGCATAAAACATATATAAAGGAACTAAACAAGTAAGAATCATCTAGCAATAAAACAAGCAAATGGTTTGAGCCTTAGGCATTTATAAGAAACTCTAGATAGTTTAGAAAAGTCAATTAGACTTTATAAGAAACTCTAATTATAATAACGTTTCATAATTTTTATAAAATTGTTGGGTTTTATATAAATAAAAGGATTTTCAAATAGAAGTATAAGTTTAATAAGTTTTTATAAATTCCGATATGATGCATCCGTTTATACAATATTTTCGTGTTAATAGACTTTAATGAAAACTTGATTTTTAAAACAATATATCCCATCCGATTTATAATTAAACATGTGTTCTAGTTAATTACTCCAACCCGTTTCAATAATAACTTAACTAAATAGTTTTAGTAGTTAATCAAATTTTTAGATTATGTATTAGTTATTGTTTTGCCACTTATCATTAGTTTCATCTCATATATTGGTCCATACGAGTAGAGTCTAATTTATCACCTCCGTCTCGAGTCCAAATAGTCCGATATAAGTCCAATATACGTAAAGTTCAATAGCAAGTGTCAACCACGAGTTACCGAAATGTACCAATGATAACCGAGTTATAATAATTTAATAACCGTGTTAATTCGCTCACTCGATATCAGAAATTATTAACCATCGACTTTATACCAATTTGCTTTAATAAACACCAAACACAGCTTCAAACCAATCCGAACAACAAATTAACTCGACACCCTTGCGGTGTCGTGTCACTAACCGAATTAAACAACCACCACACTTGTGGTGTGCGTTGTCAGATCAAACATAAAAACAAGCAATCACCTCAACAACTAGACGCGACCAAGAACCCAAGCAAATCCCCATCCGAGACTACTACATCATAGACAAACACATAGGCTATCACAAAAACAAACACCAAATTACACACTCTAATTGTTATTATCGAGGTTCAATCGGACCAAGACTAAACCAAGACTCGTCGACGACTTGACCCGAGAGACCAAGCGGGTTTTGTTGCAACCAAGGACCACAAATGTACTCTTACGGGTTAACCATTTCCGAAACACAACTGCAAGTATAACAAATCACGAAATCCAAACAAGATGAGCAATCTATTGAATTCCAAGACTCAAACAAAAAGTAAGCAATTCAGGTTGAGAGCGAAACCAAGGTGGGTCTAACCCGACAACCATTTATAACCAACGTTTACCACACGAATCCTAACAAAATACTTTTTCCAGTTTATCCACACGAATAAATTTCCAAAACAGGTTTTTAATCCATCTCTATCACACGAAAACATTGATAGATTGTTTTTAATCCGGTTTTGATTCCACGAAAACATTAACAACAACAATACTAAGATAAAACAACGTGGGTACTCGGCTTACCATAGAAATCGAGAAAGGAAGAAGAGGAAGGAGGCGACGGCGGTGGCAGCTGTGGTGCGGCAGTGGTGGCTGACAGTAACCACGGCGGCTGTGTGCTACAAACACCATAATCCTCCCACCAACGTACATACTCTTTATCCACTTGATAATATTTAGAAACCCTAGAAATTCGAATTCTTGTTTTCAAGATCTAAAGCGCTTATTTGGCGCTTTAGTAGGCGTCAAGGCGCCTAGAAATAACCACAAGGTGAGATCTATCATCCGGGAAAAGAGGTGTATTTTTCGGCGACGGTGGTGGCGGACGGGCGTGGTGGTCGGAAATTTGAGAGAGAAGAAGGAAGGTGAGTTTTAGGAGAAAGTTGGTGTAAAATGAGTTAGAGAGAGAGGGGTGGGGGCTTTTATACTCCAAGAGGGACTATTTTTGTCAATATCAAAAGTATAGGGTAAGGACAAATGTATATATCACAGGGACCTAACTCGTAATTTAGGTAATCTTTTGCAAGTAATCGGTTCGGGGCACATTCAGAGGGGTAAACATTCGATAAAAATTACGAGACTTACGCCATCTGCGTTGAATATTTTTTTTCCAATAAAAATGAGTATTTATTCGACTACTTTCTCGCAAATTAAATAACAAACTAATCAAGTTGATTAATGGGTATGGTTGTTTGATGCAGCGTCGTACCTAAATTTCCGCGTTCGCGAGATAGCTTCTCGTTTTCATGTCAAGCGAGCACAGAAAAGTTGTAAATGAAAAGCAGAGCGAATTTTATCGAAAACGAATATCACGGAAAAGTACAGTGGTTACTGGCTTCCCTCTTAGCGGAATCGCGTCCTCGCGATTCAATTCGAGTTATCCGTTAGATGTGAAAAGAGATACGGATATTTTCTCAAGATTTCGTTTTCCGCGTTCCCACGTGGATTGGGACATTTCTTAAAGTTTCATTGATCCGGTAAAGATAGGAAAGCGACTCTGCTCAAGTCGCGATTTCGCGATTCACGATTTCGATAGGTTTCTCGATCTTGCCTAGGCGTTCGTCGATATGGATATCTTCGGCAAGGACAACAATTTCCTTCAACTGCGGGGCATTACCTCAAATTACGCACATGTAAACGGCATGAATAGCTAAGTTCTAGCGGTAGCTCAAGTCTCTAAGCCACTAGTCTAACTCTAGCAAGAGTCTTAACAAGGATCAACACAACAAAGATTAAACTTTCCACGTTTACTAAACGTATCACACAATCCATGATGAGATTTTAAGCATAGCTTCGTCTCCAATCATGGAATCTCCAAGATTTCCATCATTTTCAATCACGGTCCTTCGACAACATCAAGCAATTTGCATTACGCTTTTGATCTGAACAAATTCAGGATAGAAAGTTGGGTTTGTACGTTTTGAGAAGTTTTAAAAGTTTATGAGCATGATTCAGTTGTTAAGGTTATGCTTCTCGAAGGTGGGGGTATATATAAAAAAAAATTAAAATATAAAGCCTTTAAAATTTTTGGAGAGAACTTGATGTATGTAAAGAAAATTGCTAAATTTCAGCTTTTGTGATGAATACTTGTTAAATAAGGTCTTAGGCGACAACATGGAATCGGTTCCAAGTTGAAGGTTTTTATGTGAATTCAAAAGTTGTTTCGGCATTTCAAATAATTTTGAAATACCTTAACTTTTGTAGATGATGGATGAGTTTGTTCCTTAGCAATTAAAATATTTATTGTTTTCAAAACAAAAGCGTATTTTCACTCCGAAAATTTGGTTTATTTACAAAAGAAAATATCGGTTATCCTTTAAATTTTTTTTTTTTTTTTTTAGGAGTAAATAGTTTGTAAGAAAATTGCAGTAAAGTTTATGAAAATGTTTGTAAAACTACTTTGTTGAGTAAGGAGAAAGTATTTTTTTTTTATTATCTACAGTTTTTTTTTTTTTATAATAAATAAGTAGTTTGTGATTTGGTATTAGAACAATGATAAGGTGATTTTAAAACAACTTATGAAGCAATAGAAAACGATTTATTATTTATAGAATAGTTGTGAAATTGCAGTTAACTTGTGATATTTTGGTAATACAACAATTCAGGTTGTAAGATAACTCGTGAAATAATTTGTAAAATAGCTTATAAGGAAACAATTTATTGTTTGTCAAATAGTAGAAGATTTAAGTAGTTCAAGAAGTAGGGTGGTAGTAAAATACTTGAAATACGGTAAAGGCAAAATAGTTTGTGAGGTAAGAGTACCAAGTTTTATGTTTTTAAATCAGTGATGGCTAACACAGCTCACTAAAAGGGTAAAATAGTTTATAAGACCGTAATATAACTTGCAGGAAAAATTTGTAATATAGTTTATAAGTTGTTATCGCAATTGTTTGTTGTTTTATAAAACAATAGTAGGGTAATGAATCGGTTTATCACTCTTTATAAAACAGTCTGCAAAGCATTAATAAGGTCATTGTTTATAACGTATGAGTATGGTTGTAAATTTTATTTATTTATTTATATATATATATATATATATATTTTTTTTATTTTTTTTTTTTTTGGTTTAATCGTACAGTAATAAGACCTTTGGGAGAGAGTGGCGTGAAATGGTGATAAAATATTTGAAAGCGTTTCGTTAGATAACGCAAGTTTACTATTTCATAAGAAGATAATAGGACAAGCCGTTGGTATTTCAAAGGAATGAGTGAAAGGTTAGGAATCCGTTCCCAGAAAAAGTGGCTTGAGTTGCGAGCTAACTCTTGGTATGTCTTTAGATCTTTTAGTCGTTCGTTTATTATTTATGTTTAGCGAGGGGTACCCTTTGTAGATGTCGAGGTGTGATGTTCCTAGAAAGGCCAGGGATGTAATCCGGTTCATCGAGTTGCGAGTTTTGGGGTAGAGGTGACATTGTTACGCGGTGGATGATGAGACAATTTCAATCTCAGCGTATGAGTATAATGATAGGGTGGGGTTATGAAGAGCGTGGGTTGCAATGATCCGGTAATAAAGGTTTAATGATCCAAGTAATGAAGGCGATAAGTCGATGGGGCGGAAAAGCAGGAAGCATGGTATTGTAGCAACGAAAATATAATCTAAACATAGAGTAGCGTCATGCGTTAATTAAAATTTAGTTAGTCAGCGGCGCTAAGCAAATCTAAATGGTAAATACAATCACTAACTTCGCATCATGCAACATTTGGTCGGTTATGTATTATACGCTCAACAAATCTCATACATAACGTAAGCACGGAAGGCGCGAAGTGGTGGCGTAAAGTGGTTCGTTTTAACGTGGATCACTATGGTGTCCTTGCGCAAAGTGGTAGTGTGCATCATCTGCTAGGCAAATCTCCATGCGTTGCTAGTAAGATGTAGACGCGGGCGTAGGGTAGTGGTGTAAAATGGTGGGTTTAGAGGTGTAGTAATGAGAATGGCGTTCCATTTAGGAGAAGAGTATTGTAGTGAGAAAATATGCGTGATGTCGGTGTGTGATGTGTAGGAGTAAACCTTTATAACTCTTATGATGAAAATTGTACTCTTTTTAGAAGTCAATCAGGAGGTCAATTGGACATACCACTATTATAACTACTTTCAGTATTGCAACATCCACCTCGAGTGGACATAGGTGATCAAGCTATGTCTCCTTGTCCCTGGTGAATATAGGTGATCGATCTATATTCACCCGAGGTTCAATGGATCTTGCAATGCTTAGCTTAGTTATACCAATAACATGTCCTTATGTCTTTAAAGTTTGGTATGAAAGATTGAACAAATATTTCATTTATGTGGGGAAGCGTGGCAGATGTTATATAATCATACATATAAGTAAGGCAATCATAGCTAATAGTGAGGTTAAGTTGTCGGGTAATAAAACAAATATCTTATCAAAGATGACTTCAAGCGAGTCATAAATGAGGCATTGACTTGGCGAGGCAAGCATTTGTCGGTCATAGGGTTAAGTTTTAGTAAAAGTGGTTATAGTCTAGGTTTTGAAATTTTCCTAGTTCTCTATAACCAAGGTTACGATACCAACTGTAACACCCCCAAAAATGGTTTTTGGCGGAAGAAAAGGTTTTGGGATGCTACTCAATTGGATCATGACACAAAGTGAAAAGTCAAGCTTTTTCGTAAAATATTTCATTTATTGTAGTAAAACAAAGTTTACAAAGTTTGAATTGTTGTGGAAAATGGCCCATTAACAAAGTTTGGTCCCATCGTAAATCGAGTCATCTATGACCATGCCATGCCAATGCCCAAGCCGCCTCGAGTTAGCTATCACCTTTTCATCCCGAAAATACATGCTAAAAGGTCAACACAATGGTTGAGTGAATTCATAGGTTTAGTAATAAAGTAGTTGATCACAAGATTTTCAAGTTTAAGATAAGCCATGGGCTACGTTGTTATACGCCCATAAAAGATAGTTGATATTATTGCACTACGCTCATGACACCAAACTAGCGCATACACCTAAATTACTGGTGTAAGTAAATAAAATTGCCCCTCTGAGATGTAATAGCCAATTACATAGAGATACCAAATATAGTGCACCCTGGTTATTTCCGATAACCGAGTCGGGTCGTCGTTCCATAGTACTATCCACGATATTTCGTTCACTCGCAAGTGATTAATGGTTCATGATGTAGGGACTTTTGGCAAACAACTTAGGCGAGTCATAATATCAAGAGTGCAAAGAAAGCAGTTTTCAAGCAATTGTGATCATAAAAGCAGTAGTAGCATGTATTCTCCCCCAAGGAGTTTATAAAACAGTTTAAAGAGTAAAAGTGGGGCTATGAACTCACCTTAGTCCGAAGCAATGCAAGAATCGATGCTTTATGACTAGCATCGGAAATGAAACAAAGTATCACGGTGTGGAATCGCATAACGATACAAGAGTATAGGCACAATGGCTCGTCATCTGCTCAACCTAGTAGTGTAAGGCTTATCTCAGGACATGTATCGTAAAGTAATTGAGTTTTTCAAAAGATACTTGTTTTAGTTTTCGTGGATTACTCGTATTAATGTTTGTTTAAAAGTATAATATATCATTATCACAAAAGTTTATCATTAATGTTTAGGTGTGGTGGTAAGAAGACAAGGCTCGACAAGTAACTCACGCCGAATATAACTCACACTAAAGCGTAATGTATATCCCCATACATTATAAGAATAGTCAATTGTTTTGACCAAGACTCAAGAACACACACCAAAGCATAAAACATATATAAAGGAACTAAACAAGTAAGAATCATCTAGCAATAAAACAAACAAATGGTTTGAGCCTTAGGCATTTATAAGAAACTCTAGATAGTTTAGAAAAGTCAATTAGACTTTATAAGAAACTCTAATTATAATAACGTTTCATAATTTTTATAAAATTGTTGGGTTTTATATAAATAAAAGGATTTTCAAATAGAAGTATAAGTTTAATAAGTTTTTTATAAATTCGATATGATGCATCCGTTTATACAATATTTTCGTGTTAATAGACTTTAATGAAAACTTGATTTTTAAAACAATATATCCCATCAGATTTATAATTAAACATGTGTTCTAGTTAATTACTCCAACCCGTTTCAATAATAACTTAACTAAATAGTTTTAGTAGTTAATCAAATTTTTAGATTATGTATTAGTTATTGTTTTGCCACTTATCATTAGTTTCATCTCATATATTGGTCCATGCAGTAGAGTCTAATTTATCACCTCCGTCTCGAGTCCAAATAGTCCGATATAAGTCCAATATACGTAAAGTTCAATAGCAAGTGTCAACCCGCGAGTTACCAAGCGTACCAATGATAGCAGAGTTATAATAATTTAATAACCGTGTTAATTAGCTCACTCGATATCGGAAATTATTAACCATCGACTTTATACCAATTTGCTTTAATAAACACCAAACACGACTTCAAACCAATCGAACAACAAATTAACTTTCGACACCCTTGCGTGTCGGTGTCATAACGAATTAAACAACCACCACACTTGTGGTGTCGTTGTCGAATCAAACATAAAACAAGCAATCACCTCAACAACTAGACGCGACCAAGAACCCAAGCAAATCCCCATCCGAGACTACTACATCATAGACAAACACATAGGCTATCACAAAAACAAACACCAAATTACACACTCTAATTGTTATTATCGAGGTTCAATCGGACCAAGACTAAACCAAGACTCAATCGACTTGACCAAGATAGCCCAGCGGGTTTTCGGTTGCAACCAAGGACCACAAATGTACTCTTACTGCGGGTTAACCATTTCGAAACACAAGCTGCCAAGTATAACAAATCTGAAATCCAAACAAGATGAGCAATCTATTGAATTCCAAGACTCAAACAAAAGTAAGCAATTGAGTTCGAACGAAACCAAGGTGGGTCTAACCCGACAACCATTTATAACCAACGTTTACCACACGAATCCTAACAAAATACTTTTTCCAGTTTATCCACACGAATAAATTTCCAAAACAGGTTTTTAATCCATCTCTATCACACGAAAACATTGATAGATTGTTTTTAATCCGGTTTTGATTCCACGAAAACATTAACAACAACAATACTAAGATAAAACAACGTGGGTACTCGGCTTACCATAGAAATCGAGAAAGGAAGAAGAGGAAGGAGGCGACGGCGGTGGCAGTACGTGGTGCTTGTGGTGGTGGTGAGCGGTAACACGGCGGTGTGTGCTACAAACACCATAATCCTCCCACCAACGTACATACTCTTTATCCACTTGATAATATTTAGAAACCCTAGAAATTCGAATTCTTGTTTTCAAGATCTAAGGCGCGTTTGACTGCTTTAGGGCGCGTGCGACGCCTAGAAATAACCACAAGGTCGAGATCTATCATCACGGGAAAGAGGTGTATTTTTCCGGCGACGGTGGTGGCCGGACGGCGGCAGTGGTGGCCGGACGGCGGCAGTGGTGGCCGGAAAAACAGGTGGTCGGAAATTTGAGAGAAGAAGGAAGGTGAGTTTTTAAGAGTGAGAAAGTTGGTGTAAAAATGAGTTAGAGAGAGAGGGGTGGGGGCTTTTATACTCCAAGAGGGACTATTTTTGTCAATATCAAAAGTATAGGGTAAGGACAAATGTATATATCATAGGGACCTAACTCGTAATTTAGGTAATCTTTTGCAAATCGGTTCGGGCACATTGAGAGGGTAAACATTCGATAAAAATTACGAGACTTACGCCATCGCGTTCGGAATATTTTTTTTTTTCCAATAAAAATGAGTATTTATTCGACTACTTTCTCGCAAATTAAATAACAAACTAATCAAGTTGATTAATGGGTATGGTTGTTTAGGTCGCAGCGTCGTACCTAAATTTCCGTTCAGCGAGATAGCTTTCGTTTTCATGTCAAGCGAGCACGCAGAAAAGTTGTAAATGAAAACGCAGGCGAATTTTATCGAAAGCGAATATCACGGAAAAGTCACAGTGGTTACATTCGCATTGACTATAACGAAATGTGAGTGGATCCGTCAGCACGTTTGAGGCAACAAAGATGGGTCGAAAGATGTGATACTCACCGTGGTAAGGCAAGCGAAATCGCGACCGAAAGCATACCCAACTTCAAATAGACCTTATGGAGCATGTTTGGCAGAACAATCTTGAACGACAACAACAACAACAACAAGAGAGTGACGATGATGAATAAGTATGTGCTATGTTTCGTTATTTTTTATTTTTCGTTGTAATTTTTTTTAGTTATTTTATATTTCGTATTGTAATATGTTTAAGTTAAGATTATGTTTTTTAATAAATGAAGTGCTTGTTTTAGTTTAGGGGTTGAATTTGAAAATATTTGAGTTAATGTTTAACCTTAGGAATGTTATGATAAGGGGTGTTTTTTTTTTGAGTTAAGGTGAAATGTTAAAGCTGATGTGACGCTGACGTGATGAAGGTTAAAGTTTAACTTGAGGTCATTATACCTCCTGCTCTAAGAAGCTGTAACATTTTTTTTCTTTATTTATTTATAGTATGATTGTGATTTAATTAAGTATCAACAACTCATTCAAGAGTTTTAGAAATATGCAATGACTAAGCCTATAAAATAAAACTTAATTGTAGATTAAAGAAATAAAAACTGAGGAAATTGACATAGTTTATCAAGATAATCATACGATATCTGTAAATATATTGCTTAAACCTAGTCCCCAACTACCCATGTCACTTTTTCCAAGCATTAACTTTTGTACATTGCCTTTGGGCCTCAAATTTAGTTCTTTAAATAGAAATTTTGATAATATATAAAAGGGTTTTTCTAACATGTGGCGTGATATTAAGCAGCTAGCCGAAAATGATGGCGGGACCCACGAAAAAGGACGTCCGGACGCACATATTTTATTTGAAAAGTGTATTTTTGTGGATCCAGGGCGTCACTTCATGAGTCGCGTGTCGCACAATTGTTTGCTAACTCTTTTTGAGAGCAGCATGTTCGCTTACTATAAATGGGCTACCAAACTTATAAAAGTCCAAACTAGTAACCATATGTCTTTAGCATACTTTCACATTATATATATATATATTAATGCGAGCATATGAAACGGCGACCATTTGTGTCGTTTAGGGCTTGCGAAATTTTTTTTAGCCCAGCTACTAGACCCGTCTATCTTCTTCAGCCCTTTACCGTTTCTTTTCATATGCGTGTCTTTCCAATTTCTACGTGGCGGGTTTCTGTTGTTGATGTTGAACTTGGTGACGAGTTATCTTAGGGGTTTCCTTCCACCAGTTGATATTAACGATGTAATTGTATCTACTTTTTGCATCCGCTTCTTTCTTCATAGTTATATGATGTTTTGGGGTTTTTGTTACTGAAACTGTCGTAGGTATGTTTCACATTTATTGTATCATTTTTATATTTGTTGATGCATTTTTTATGTCGGATATAGGAATTTCTGAACTGGGTTACTTGAGATGGGTTTGGTTTGTTTTTTGGTTATGGTTAGGTATGATGCTTTAATTGGTTGGCAGGTAAAAAAGAACAAAAGAAGTTATGAATCTGCTGGTATTCAGGTAACGG
>OU343224.1:330061695-330083458 GCA_910596185.1 Chrysanthemum makinoi
ACTCTCATCCGTTGTACTTCAATTTTTTGGTTAATATACTTTACCAGGGTGCAGGATTACTCCCCTTTACCCAAAAAAACATCTCTTCCCCTTTTTGTTATTATCCAAATAGGGAACGTATGCAAATAATGATCTTGACCACCACGAACCAATATCATACTTCCAATCTAAGACTTCCAATGTTTCAAATCGCCCACCATTACGCACCATAGGAAAAATGGATTCAAAACAATAGAAACTGCAACTAGCAGTAGTAATAATGATTAACAGTAGTAAAAATCAAACACTTCCCCTTAATCTCATGTAAAGATCGTTGTAACTCTTAGACTAGGTCTAATATTATATCTATGAACACATAATAATAAAGACGGAATATTCAAACATAGAATCAACATTATTATGAACAAAGTTTTTTATTATCATCTCTAAACTACTAAACACTAACCTAGGCGTTTACATGAACATAAGCCTAGCAACTAACTAACTAACTAAAACACTAAACCCTAGGCGTTTTCCAAATCCCTACGCCTAGGTTCCCACACACACACACCTTTGGTTTACATCTTGTACGTACAATAAAACTAATGACACTATGTCTCTTTATATACTAGAGACATCTAGGGTTTACAAGAGGAATCATAATACAATTAGAAAACTAAATATTCTTTTAAGCATATCTTCTAGAATCTTCCAAATCCTCCATCTTTTTGTAGTTTCCCTTATTGTCACTTTTAGTCCTTCATATTTCATTCTTCTTGTTTTGTATCATCAAATCTATAATAGACCCAACAATATTCCCCTATTTGATAGTAACAAAACAACCACAAATCTTGTACGAACTTCCCTAGAAGTAGAGAAATTGAGATAATTAAATCTCACCATGAATGAAACAATCTTGTCTTTCATGCTTCCCCTTGACTTGAACATGTCACTTAAACATCTATATCTTCCCCTTTTTGTTATCAAAAAATAGAGAATGAATAAACCGTAGAAACTTCTCGAAAGTGATGCATGAACATCAATGATTCTTCAAAATCAGAGGCTTTATGTAATGATTACTTTTGAAGAAAACGAATTTTTAATGAAGAAGTAGATTTCCCAAAATCCTCTTAAATCTTGTACTATCCACTAACCCATACTTATACTAATCACCAAATATAAGTAGACCGCAATCCCTTGACAAAATCCTCAACTAATATGAGACACTGAACACTACAATGTAACTCCTTTAAGTGATAGCCAATGTGTGCATAGAGCATCATAAGAAAATCACACGCTTCTAGATTCATCAAGCTATATGATAAGAACACGTACTGTGAAACTCAACTTACAACATTAAATAAATGATATTCAACCTTCTTCGTAATCAATTAATCCATAAGAATCAAATACGAGCCTTTTTTGAATCCTTTAAGAACAAATCACCAAACTCCTTGTGTGTGTGAACAATAATCCTCATGTCGCCCAAAACCATAACAATAATTATGCTCGACTTCCCCTTAATTCTAAGCCTCATCGTAATAAACCATTATACTGTCAATCCAAATAAATTTCGCCATGTAAAAACCTTGAGTAAACTTTGTAAGAACAAGATTTTGAATGAATACGCAGAAGCAAGATTTTGAATGAGTTCTGCGCGAGCAAAAGATTTCTTGAAAATATACGCGCAGTACTTTGAATTTAACATAAGCGCAGGAACTTAAACATGAACAATACCAAATAATATGTCATGATCTCATTAGCCAATCACCTATCTCTACGTGATAGTACCAACATTCAAAGAGTAGTACTAATCTGATGTTATAATTCGGACCAATAAAAACCATGTACTCCATATTCACCTTGTACAATTGCGATGTACATACATAACAAATTAGCCCCACAATCCAAAACAATATCAGAATGATCATCCCATATTACAATATTATCCATCAAGTGAAGCAAGATTACTTTGCAAAACCCTAACGTTATTACTTTAAGAACATCGAAAGACTTTGAAGAAAAAGCGTGACTTTGAGTAATTTAAGGTTTCGACACCAATAAACAAGCAAACCATACTCCAAAAATAGTGATCATTAAAAGCTCATTGAATTAGGGTTTGATAGTACCTTTTAATGCATACTCAAACGAATGAAAACACCAAAAACTGAAAAATCGATTTTGAAAAACTCCTTCAAGAACACCACACTTCGAAGTGAATATCTTTTGATTGAAAGCTTGATCGACGAATTCCTAAACGTTGGATTGTCATATAGAGAACGTCCACCTAACATTTCGTCCCGATCCGACGGTTAACGAAAAAGTTGTCGTTGTTTAAAAACAGCCCTCCAGAAACCTTACGAAAATTTCATATTCGAATTTTTTTCTTCTTTTCTCTTCGAAAAACCTTGTAGATCCTAGAGATCACCAGCCCCAGTCGATACATGTAAAGATCGTTGTAACTCTTAGAATAGGTCTAATATTATACCTAGGAACACATAATAATAAAGGCGGAATATTCAAACATAGAATCAACATTATTATGAACAAAGTTTTTTATTATCATCTCTAAACTACTAAACACTAACCTATGCGTTTACATGAACATACGCCTAGCAACTAACTAACTAACTAAACACTAAACCCATAGCTCCAAACTACGCCTAGGTTCCCACACACACACACCTTTTTATATCTTGTACGTATAATAAAACTAATGACCATATGTCTCTTTATATACTAGAGACATCTAGGGTTTACAAGAGGAATCATAATACAATTAGAAAACTAAATATTCTTTTAAGCATATCTTCTAGAATCTTCCAAATCCTCCATCTTTTTGTATTTTCCTTTCTTCTCACTTTTAGTCCTTCATGTTTCATTCTTCTTGTTTTGTATCATCAAATCTATAATAGACCCAACAATATCTTACATAGACTAATTTTTTTTTAGTGTCGGTCTATGATAAGAATCGTTTTTCGGGTTACGCGATTTGACTAAACGGTTACACATAAAAATGAAATTTTAAATATCCAAAGTAAATAGTTTCTAGTATGAGGTTGAGTAAGAACCTGAACAAAATGCGGGTTGTTATAACAACAGTTGGAACAAGAAGCATCTCAACCTCGATAACTGCATTCCATATATATCATGAACGTGACGCGTAAGGACCTGCTGTAACGAATCTATTTCGCTCAAGGTTGTAAGTATTCAAACCGGAATTTTCGTGAGAAGATTTCGGATGAGTTTAAAACTATTTATGCAAATAGTCGAAGGTATTGAATCTAATACTCCTCGAAAATATTCCATCATTTTAATTTCTTTGCAATGACCGATTATACGGGTCGAATGAGTTTAAGTGATCTTAGTAAATACGTCATGCCGCCATTCATGGCACAACCTCACCCATATTTGATGAATACTTGCAAATGGGTGAGTGCAGCAAGGTGATTGTCTTGATAATTTAAAAAAATGCATTATTGATTTGTTTATGCCGGAGTATTTAAGAAAACCAACTTTGGCTAACGTTCAAAATATTTATCAACGACATGAAGAGTGTCATGGTTTTTCGGAAATGCTTGGTAGCATTGATTGGATGCACTGGAAATGGAAAAATTGTCCGGTGGCTTGGCAAGGCCAATTTGGTATGGGTGATAAAAAATACCCAACAATTATGCTTTTTGTTGCTTCTCAAGATTTATGGATTTGCCATGCACCAGGATTTTGTGGGATGGCGGGCGAATAATCATATTAATGTTTTAGACCACCTCTCCTATTCACGACATTCTTCCGACGATGCCCCAAGAGCCCCTTATATGATCAATGGAACTAGGGAAAATAATGGAGATTACATGGTCACTTCAAATTCACCCACAAGGCAACCACAAACCTTCCGCCATCAACCGACTTAAAAACATACTTACTTTTAAAGGAAACAAGAAAGCCGAAAGATGAGAGCTGAACGTAACACCCCAACCCCAAGTAGAAGCCGAATGGTGTCATATCAAAGCATACATAATGAACATAAGCAACAACGGAAGTCTTAAGCATAAATAATCAAAGGAGTTAAGTCAACACGACTTAAACAATACATAAGTTCAAGAAAAGGAGATACTCCAAAGAAAGAAACAACATAATCCAAGTCTTAAATAAGGTCATAACATAAGCAAATGGAATCTAAGATGACTAGGGCAAAGTCTCCACACAAGCTCATCACTCAACCCAAAGCAAATCCCCAGCTCCTAGCTTAGATACCTGCCGCAGGAAAAGAAAATGCGGCTGAGATTAAAAAGCCCATTGGACAGATATACATAGCAAAACGAATAATCGAAAGATAAGGAATGAAGATAATATATCATGTGGTGCATTGAGGAAAAATCATAAGGCATAATCAAACGGATAACGAAGTATAAAGAAAGATTAGTAATCTACCACGAGCTCAAACATATCATATCATATCATATAGCATAAGTAACCAATGGAGTGATCAGCTCCCAAAATGTGAAAGACGTGTATTGCACACAACATCAGTCACCATATAAATCATATCATATCATATCATAACAAATCTAGGATGCATCCATACGCCCTTGTACAAATCATAGTGGCCATAATCATAATATAAAGCGTGCATAATATCATAAAAAGGGAGAGCCCATTCATCACCAATCAGAGTCATGCCATTGGTGCATCAGACACCGCCATGTTACCTTTAGGAAACATGTTGGTTCTGTATCAACCTAAGGGTCAAAGCAAAGTCATAATATAAAGGTTCATATCAAAGATCCAAGAGGTTCAATATCAAAGGTTCACCAATTTAAAGGGTGCATAGCAAAGGTCCAATAAGGCATAATACGGATCATATAAGAAAGCCATAATAGTAGGGCTGAGCAAAGGCATAACAAATCAAAGCTAATATCAAAAGATGTAAATGAATCATGAGAAACCTCGAAGAGATAAGGTAGAATATTTGTACCTTATTCAACAGCAAAACAAACACAAGCAAATGAAATCACAAGAAACGGAAGATTACTACTTCCTCGAGGGATCTACAGAAGTGAAAGGATATACGTTTATTAGATGAAGTTAAAGTGTTTTACTTTAGATTAAGTCTTTTAGGGTTTATGAGAATACTTCAATTTTTAGTAAGTTTCCAAATATAGTAACTTTCCTTATTTAGTAAGTTTCCACTTTAAATAATTTATCCATTTTAAGTAACTTTCTATTTTAGGCAGATTTCCCGATTTAGTAAGTTTACATAATAAGTAACTTTTCAAAAATAGCAGTTTTTCATAATTAGCAGGTTTAATCCTTTATGATATAATTAATGTCAAATTAGGTTAAAATGATGAAAATGATTATTATTATAGTTTAGGGTTCATTTATGACAAGTTATAATAGTTGAGGGTCTAAACTATCATTATCATAATGTATAGGGTCAAAAGTGTAAATATCACAAGTTTATTTACTTTACGAATTTAGTCCATTCTTTTACTATTTTAACAAGTCAACCTTCATATTTTATCATTAACCAAATTAGTCCCTTTACCTTTATTAAAACCAAAACTCTTTAAAAAACCCTAAACCTATACGACACTCATTTCATTTTAAAGCTAGTCGAATCAAACCCCATACAAAATATACGACCCTTTTATGTGCTAGCCTAAGTCGTGACATGCCAAATCCCAATTCCAATCCATACGACACAAAAGGAAACAAGTCGAGACCTATTTGAAATATTGATATCGACACAAAACTAGGCCAAGGTATACTCGTGTATTATTATTCCGTTTTAGCATGATACAAAATAGATGAAACATGTATAAGTCGTGAGAATGTATGTCAAGATGGAACCAAAAATGGTTATGAATATATGGGTCGAATACAAGCTTTTCCATTTGTTATTTTAAGTGACATTGGTTGTGATTTTATGCGACTTGATGTATCATTTCATGTGAGAGTTCCATTCGTATATATGCATATGATTTGGAGACATGATCACACGTTTAACAAAACAACATGAGGAAAGAAAACTGAAATGAGATGGAGATACACAATACCCCTAGTTGCGCGGCGAAGTGGAAGAAAACAAGAACCCAAGATTAATTGAAACCAAAAATGACCACACTCTCCTCGAATCAAAACCCACGATCACCACCACCTTATCACAACCTCCTTTGTTTGCTTGCTTTGCTTTTGATCGAATGGAAGAAGGAAAGAAAAGATGGTAGCCGTCACTTTTGCAGCTAGGGTTTTATGTGTGTTTTTAAATGTGTAAATGATAGGTTGGAATAATGAGATGTAAGTGGGGTAAATTGGAGATATTCGGCCGAGTCAAGGGGGGAAGATCAAAAAGATTTGACTTTCCAAATTGCAAATATGGATGGGGTTGAAGTTAAGCTGTAATGTTGGTACATTGAATAAAGATTTCGGCCCATGCATTTTATAACGTGTGATATATATATTTGAGACATAAGTGTGTCGGTTTTATTATCTTGCACAATTTGATAATCTATGAGTTAGGTTGGCATTGAATTTAATGAGCTTGACTTATTTTACGTATTTCATAAGTATTAAATTAGATGGGCAAAATAGTCTTTTCACACGTTTTAGACTTTTAGGGTTTTAGAACTCTTCCCCTCTAAAAGAAAATTTTTGTCCTCGAAAATTGAAATGAAAACAAACAGAGACATACCAGACTACAAAAAGAAATGGGGATAACTTGCTCGTGATTTATTCCTCTGTTTCCCGTAGCTTCACTCCTGGTGATTCTTCCAAAGAATTTTCACGAATGGAATGACCTTGTTTCTCATGACTCTATTTCATCGATCTAAAATAGCTTCGGGTTCTTCAGAAAAAGACATATCAGGCTGAATCTGATCTAAAGGATAAGATACCACGTGCAACGGATGATAATTGTATCCCCTCAACAGAGATACATGGATAACATCATGAACATGCGACAACTGAGGAGGTAGAGCTAGACGATAGGAAACCTCCCCAACACGATCCATAATCTCAAACGGTCCAATAAATCGAGGACTAAGCTTGCCCTTGATCCCAAAACGCTTCACACCACGGAACGGCGAAACCTTCAGAAATACACGATCTCCACACGAAACTCCAAGTCACGCCTATGCTTATCAGCATAACTCTTATGTCGAGAACGGGCCTCTTTCAACCTCTCCTTGGCAACCACCACCATTTCATTAGTAATCTCAATAATTTACGGTCCCTCTATCAAACGTTCACCCACTTCCTCCCAACAAATAGGTGCCCTACACTTCCTCCCATACAAAAGATCATACTTGCCGCCTTGATGCTAGCATGCCAAGCGTTGTTGTAGGAAAACTCCACTGCCACGATACCCATCCCGCTTTCCCGGCTCAACAATGCACATGCCCTCAACATGTCCTCAAGAGTCCCAATAGTCTCCATCCTCACCATCCGTCAGGATGAAAGGCCATACTAAACTTAGAGCGCTGCATTCAAGCTCGTACTTTTACAAAACGAGAAGTAAACCACATCTGCTCAAAACAATAGCGGGCTGAGTACCATGAAGTCTAACAATCTCCCCAAACACCTCCGCCAACCTAGCAATAAAGTCCTTTCGATAGGTAAGAAATGAGCGATTTAAGGAACGATCAACCACCCAAATCGCATCATGTCTTTTTCGAATAGGAGGTATCCCGGTAACAAAATCCATGGAAATCTCTTCCCACTTCCAGGTAGGAATATCTAAATGTCAAGAACAACCACTCACCCTCCGATGCTCAATCTTAACTTGTCGCAGGTCATACATTGGATACGTTAAGCCACATCTTGCTCATACCATTCCACCAAAAATGTCGCTAAGGTCCATGTACATCTTGCAATGTGATGGATGGATAGTGAAAGGGGAACTATGAGCCTCAAACAAAAGAGCTTCATGCAAAGCAGGATCATTCGGAACACAAAGCCGACCCTCAAACCATACTACACCAAAACCATCTACACTGAACTCTGTCTGCTTATCCTCTTCAATATTCTGAACCACAGACCAAAGCTAACCATCATCCTTCTGAGCTTCCTTAATATGTAGTATAATATTGGACTCTACCTTCATACTAGCCCAATAACCATCGTAAGAAATCAATGCATGCAAACCCAAATCCAAAATCTCTAAATCATGCAACCTTGGGCTAAATTCTAAACTAGCAATCATACTACTTTCTCAGCAGGTTAATCAACAACATTCATTTCTTCCGGATGGTATTATGTTCAGTATAATACTTAGGAGTTCTAACCACCTTCTTTGTCTCATGTTAAGTTCCTTCTGGGTGAAGATGTACTTTAAACTTTTGGGCAAGAAAGATATCCACGACTACCCATACAAGTAATGCCTCCAAATCTTTAAGGCAAAACAACCGCAAATCTAGATCATGAGTAGGATAATTCTTCATATCGATTTCAATTACCTTGAAGCATAAGCAATCACTTTACCATGTTGCATCGACACAACCCAAGCTTTCTTTTGACGTCGCTATAAATCGAAAGCCTCCCCAACCGATGGAAGTAATAGCGCCGATACCAACATCCGCTTCAATTCCTCAAAACTTCTCAGCCTCCGCCCAACGAACTTTATCCTTTCCTCATCGGCCATGCTGCGCCAAGTGTGAGAAACCTCAACAAACCGCCGATAGTAAGCGAAGCCCCGAAAACTCTAACCTCCGTTACGAAGGGGGTCTCGCCACTTGGTGATAGCCTAAACCTTAGATGAATCCACAGTGATACCATCACGAGACAAATACGGTCAAAGCAACTGCTCGATACCATAATTGTAACACCCCAACCCGACAAGGGTAGAAGCATCACAGTAATGGTGTCATATCAAAGCATACATAATGAACATAAGCAAATAAGTCTTAAACATAAATAATCAAAGGAGTTAAGTCAACACGACTTAAACAATACATAAGTTCAAGAAAAGGAGATTCCAGCATGAAACAACATAATCCAAGTCTTAAATAAGGTCATAACATAAAAAAATGGGATCCAAGATGACTAAGGCATAAACTCCACACAAGCTCATCACTCAACCCATAACAAATCCCCTCAGCTTAGATACCGCCAGAAAAGAAAATGCGGCCGAGCTTAAAAAGCCCAAATGAATGTGATATACATAACAAAACGAATAATCGAAAGATAAGGAATGAAGATAATATAGCATGTGGTGCATTGAGGAAAAATCATAAGGCATAATCAAACGGATAACGAAGTATAAAGAAAGGTGACTAATGTACCACGAGCCCAAACATATCATATCATATCATATAGCATAAGTAACCAAAAGAGTGATCAGCTCCCAAAATGTGAAAGACGTGTATTGCACACAACATCAGTCACCATATAAATCATATCATATCATATCATAACAAATCTAGGATGCATCCATACACCCTTGTACAAATCATGGTGGCCATAATCATAATATAAAGCGCGCATAATATCATCAAAAAGTGGACGGATCGCATCATCACTCCACCGCCCTAGAGTCATGCCATTGGTATATCAATGCAACGGCCATATAACCTTTAGGAAACATATTGGGTCGGGTATCAAATTGAAGGGTCAAAGCAAAGTCATAATATAAAGGTTCATATCAAAGATCCAAAGCAAGGTTCAATATCAAAGGTTCACCTCTAAATTCCAGCATAGTAAAGGTACAATAAGGCATAATACCGGATCATATAAGAAAGCTATATAGTAGGGCTCTCTGCAAGGCATAATACCAAAGCTAATATAAAAAAGATGTGTACGAATGAAACCTCAAAGATAAGGTCAATGACCTTATTCAACAACAAAACAAACACAAGCGATCTAAATCACAAGACATGGAAGATCACTACTTCCTCGAGGGATCTTCGCATGAAAGGATATACGTTTATTAGATGAAGTTAAAGTGTTTTACTTTAGATTAAGTCTTTTAGGGTTTATGAGAATATTTCAATTTTTAGTAAGTTTCCAAATATAGTAACTTTCCTTATTTAGTAAGTTTCCACTTTAAATAATTTATCCATTTTAAGTAACTTTCTATTTTAGGCAGGTTTCCCGATTTAGTAAGTTTCCATAAGAAGTAACTTTCCAAAAATAGCAGTTTTCCATAATTAGCAGGTTTAGTCCTTTATGATATAATTAATGACAAATTAGGTTAAAATGATGAAAATGATTATTATTATAGTTTAGGGTTCATTTATGACAAGTTATAATTGTTGAGGTTCTAAACTGTCATTATCACAAAGTATAGGGTCAAAAGTGTAAATATCACAAGTTTACTTACTTTATGAATTTAGTCCATTCTTTTACTATTTTAACAAATCAACCTTCATATTTTATCATTAACCAAATTAGTCCTTTTACCTTTATTAAAACCAAAACTCTTTTAAAAACCCTAAACCTATATGACACCCATTTCATTTTAAAGCTGGTCGAATCAAACCCCATACAAAATATAGCGACCCTTTTATGTGTTAGACTAGGTCGTGACATGCCAAATCCCATTTCCAATCCATACGACACAAAAAGGAAACAAGTCGAGACCTATTTGAAATATTGCTATCGACACATAACTAGGCCAAGGTATACTCGTGTATTATTATTCCGTTTTAGCATGATACAAAATAGATGAAACTTGTATAAATGTGAGTATATGTCGAGATGGAACCAAAATAGGTTATGAATATATGGGTAATACAAGCTTTTCCATTTGTTTTACGTGACATTGGTTGTGATTTTATGTACTTGATGTATCATTTCATGTGAGAGTTCCATTGATATATGCATATGATTTGGAGACATGATCACGCTTAACAAAACAACATGAGAAAAGAAAACCGAATGAGATGGAGATATACACCGCATGCGAGTGGAAGAAAACAAGAACCCTAGGACGAAATTAAAAACCAAAACACCATTACCTTCGAATCAAAACCCACATCACCACCACCTTATCACCTCCTTTGTTTGCTTGCTTTGCTTTTGATGGAAGAAGGATGAGAAAAGATGGTAGTCACCACTTTTGTAGCTAGGGTTTTACGTGTGTTTTGAAATGTGTAAATGATAGGTTGGAATAATGAGATGTGTTTGGGGTAAATGGGAGATATTCGCCGAACAAGGAAGATCAAAAAGATTTGACTTTCCAAATTGCAAATATGGATGGGCTTGAAGTTAAGTTGTAATGTTGGTACATTGAATAAAGATTTCGGCCCATGCATTTTATAACGTGTGATATATATATTTGAGACATAAGTGTGTCGGTTTTATTATCTTGTACAATTTGATCATCTATGACTTAGGTTAGCATTGAATTTAATGAGCTTGACGTATTTTACGTATTTCAGTATTAAATTAGAGAGGCAAAATAGTCTTTTCACACATTTTAGATTTTTAGTTTACAGAACGTACTTTTGGTGTGCTTCAAGGACGTTGGGGTATAATACAATAACCCAAGACGTCGAATGGAAATGCTTGATGTGAAACAACATGAGTCGAATGGATATGTACCAGGAAATCAGATTTACTCTTGGCAACATGATTGTCTTGCAAAGATAATGGAAGCTAACTTATAACTAATATGCATTTTAGCCAATAAATTAGGTTTGAGAACTGTGGACCAAAGATTCTTTTGGAATTAATTTTGCATTCTATTATTGAAAAAAGCGAGATTTATTTTTCTTAAAGGCGGGCTTCTATATATAGAGAACAAGATTAACTAAAAAAGCTTTTGGCTATTCTTTTATTGTTACAATCAATTATCGAGAGGGTTACGTCTATTAACCTCGTAATAAATATTCTGCCAAGTGCAGAAGATATTGGTTGTTAACAATGGCTAACTCGCTCGTCATACATCGCCTTTCTCCCACGAACCTAGTTACACACAAGGTGACCAGATTTTTTTTAATTCAAATATTTTAAAACAAAATTAAAATTCATTAAAAAAATAAAAACATTACAACAATAATTAAAACTTAAACTACTAAACGTAGACGCTACAATAATTATTAAAACCTAAAAAATCACAAAACTCTTCATCGCCGCGACGCCTTCCACACTTTGTTTTCGCGCATCCCGAACTGCCACTACGAATGTTTTTTCGCCATACAACGGTTCTTCGAGAAGCAGAATAAACGATTATGAGCACCCTACACATCCCTAGCCGTGGTTCGTTGAGCCTTTGGCGTGACGCTGGTAAGTGTCCCAAGCACGCGATACCCATGAACTCGTGAAACTCATCATAACTTCTTCCTGCCTAAGACGGCGAAAAAAATACTTTGAAGACATAATTATCAAAATGTGTTTGAAAGTGTTTATGATAAGTTGTTTGAAATTGTGTGTTTAAAAATGTGTTTGAGGTTGATATTTATAATGTTGTAAAAGTGGTAAATTTTATTTTATTATTATTTTTTTTAATTAGAAACGGTAGGATTTTTTGGAGGTTTGTGGCTTTGCCACTCGTTGAGAAGCAACCGAAGTTCCTCCATTCTTCCCCCAACCGACGCCAATCGGCCACAATGGCTCAACCTTGCTCGAGAAGTCGTTCAACCGAAGGCAACCGGCACCATTGTGCATAGCCTAATGATGTCAATACATCATGCACTGTTGATTCTTATCTCAATCTAACTGAAAGCTAAGAGAAAAAAGGTTAAACAAAAAACGAAAATGTTCACATAGTCTTAGCATTTTTTACTTTGACTTTGACCTTGTTTTTCGAATTTCCATTTAGAACATATTTATATTGTGGATACCCAGAAGATTTTGTAATGTCTTACTGTGTAAATCAACCTATAGATTTGGGTAATAGATTACTTTAATGTTACCATACATACATTGAATTTCTAATTAAATAAGAAGCTTCTCTTAAGTTAAAATGAATCATAAAATTTGAAGGCAAAATTGTATTGAAACAATATGAAAGCACAAACAAAAGGTGTAAACAGATTGCTTTTGAGCCAACCTTATAACTCTGCCCAACCTTTTATCCTCGAGATAATATTTACATGTCTTTTCAAAATCCATTGAAAGATGTAACCCAACCCGCCTCGATCCATCTATATGTTGGCAATTTGACTTGTTAAGAGAAGCTCTAGCATGAAAGAGAAGAGCTTGTAAGATAGCTGTGTCACTCTAAACCAACCAAATGACCCAAAACCAAGAGATATCTAAAGATCACTCAGAATGGAGTCAAGTCACCTTGGCTACTAAACAAAAAGCTCTTCTTTCATGTAAGAACCCACCCTTCTCAGAACAAACTTCGCCTCATTGTGACTATCTCATTTGGTGACCTCAGATTATAGGGATGAAAACAATTATGGATTTTTGTATGTGGGTCTAGTCATCTACAACCTCAATTTACTTTCTAATTGGATTTAGAATATATTCTCCGTCTATATCCTATTCTACCACCATTCGACATTCCGTATCGCCATGTAAGATATGGAATGTCAAACCTCAAGAGTCAAATACGATTTGAAGATTCATGCTTTTCCCATAAAAAGATGTAAACGCTAAAAATTCTTGTTTTGGTATGAATATATCACCCCTATAATTAAGAGATCAAGTTTGATATAATCTTATGACACCTGCATGGCTAAACTCATGAAATATTTATTAACACATGAAACACGTGTGAGAGAATGAACAAAAAAGAACCCATATAACCAACATAAATTGCTTCTAATTAGAAAAACACATTTATATACATCAACTACAAATTACACAAGGAAAACCTTAAAAAACATGAAAAACACGGAATTTTTTTTTTGTCGAAAGTATATCAAAATGCCTATCTATAGAAAGATACTTAAATGCTCGTCGTAATAGTATATTTTTTTGCTTAACGATTAACGATTTGAAAGATGTTAATATTTGAAAAAAAAAGAAGATGAAAGTGGTTTTTTAATTATTGGGATTAATCTCATCTATTAGATCAGATAAAAATGGATGATGGATATTGATCCCTTGGTATGTAAAATATGTAAAATAAGTTTGGTATATAAATGACCTTTAATCAGTATGCGACCATTTGTTTCTAAATCAAACGAGCCAATTTGGAATTTTCGGTACATTACTTAGTTGTCTTAGAAACCGCTCATGGATAAATGCTCTCAATATTCTTGGTTCTTGGGTCTCGGAACCACCCTTTTTGAAAGATCACATCTTCCAAGTTTTTAAGTCAAAATTCAAAGAAGAAAATACATCACGACCATCATTCACTTGTCATTTATTCAAGACTCCTTCTTTTGAGGATTCTTGTTACCTTGATCTTCGAATCTCTATTCAAGAAATTAAGGATGCGGTATGGGATTGTGGTGGGAATAATCCCTCGGGCCGGGTGGTTTCTCCTTAAATTCATAAAAGCTCACTGGGACATTATTAGTTCAGATATAATTGCCTATATCAAGGAATTTGAATCTTCCTCCTTCATTCCTAAAAGATGTAACTGGTCCTTCATCACTCTCGTTCCAAAATGTGATGACCCTTTAGTCATAAATGATTATAGGCCCATTAGTCTCATAGGGTGCAAGTACAAGATCATTGCTAAGATTTTATGAAACCACCTAGGAAAGTGATCACATCGGTGGTAAGTGATGTTTAATGGCATTTTAAAGGGTCGCTAAATTGTCGATGGACCCTTATTGGTGAATGAAATAATCGCTTGGACGAAAATGCACAAAAGAAACTTTTCTTCCTCAAAGTGGACTTTGAAAAAGCTTTTGATACATTGAGTTGGTCTTTTCTTGAATCTACCATGTGTCAAATGGGGTTTAGTCTAAAATGGAGAAGTTGGACTCTCTCTTGTCTTCGCTCGGGTTACACTTCGGTCCTGATCAATGGCTCGCCCACACCTGAATTTAAACTTGAACGCGGCACGAGGTGATCCCTTTTTTCCCTCCTCTTTATATTGGCGGTTGAAGCTTTAAATGTTGCTCTATTGGATGCTAGGGAAAAGAAGTTGTTTAAGGGTGTTGAAGTAGGCATTGACAATATTCATATCTCTCATCTACAACACACGGATGATGCTCTTAGAATGGGTGAATGGTCCTTGTCAAATGCTAAGAACTTGTCAAGAATCCTCTCATGATTTCACCTAGCTTCCGGACTAAAAGTTAATTTTAACAAGAGTAAATTTTATGGAGTTGGGGTGTCACACTTAGAGCTAAACTCTCTAGCTATTGCAATTGGTTGTCAGCCTTGTAATTTTCCTTGCACATACTTTGGCCTTCCTATTGGTTCGACTATGTCTAGATGTCTAATCAAGTTCCCCCCTAATTGATAGATTCCCAAAAAGATTTTCAAATGGAAAGCTAAAACACTTTCTCGATGTAGGTCACCATTAGTAAAGCCGCTCTTGGTAGCTTGGGGGTGTATTTCTTCTCCACTTTTAAAGCTCCTAAATCAATCATAAAGAAGCTTGAAAGCGTTAGAGAAACTTTTTGGGGCGGTGCTCGAGTGAAAAATATAGTCAATTAGTTGGGACAAAGTCATTTCTCCTTGATCCAAGCGGTTCTTGGTATCGAGAGCCTTAAAATTTGCAATCAAGGGTTATTGGCTAAATGGTAGGTTCTTATCGAAGAGAATTCCATTTGGTCAAAAATAATATGTTTTACATGGTCCATATGGTCTTCGTAGATTCATCCTCTATTAGAACAAAGTCGGAACCTTGGCACCAAATTGCAAGACTTAAGGAAGATCTTATTCCAAACGGTATAAACTCTGATCGACTTTTCTAAAAGATTCAAAGCACTAAGTTTTGTTGATAAATGGATACGCCTTCAAGGAATCGATCCTGTCTCTGTGCCTCGATCTTAATCATCATTGCTTAGTTCGTATCTGCTCCTACTACCACTAAACACACCTCATCGTTTTCTTCGTTACATCTCCTCTGATATCTTCTTATAGGCCTTCTTCGTTTAGCCACAGCCCATGTTTCGGACCATACCTTCTCTTAGTCAGTTACTAACCCACCTACCCCCAGCTCATTATTCTATCTACCATCTCGGCCGCCACTTCTCAACCAAGTAAGGTTTAATTAGGCTTGAAGAAGTCCTTCGAGGTCCCTTGCCATTCGTAAGTTACATCTTGAGGAGCTTATCAATTTAGTGTTCAATTACACCTCCTCCATTGAAGACAAATGGGTGTTTAATGGCAATGATTCATGTGGTTTCTGCAAGGCAATCGCATTCTCATCATGAACACTATCGCCCACAAGCCTTTCCACTGCTAGATGGAACCGTTTAATCCCAAGTAAGATAAACATATCGTCATGGAGAGTCCTAAATGATCGATCTCGAACTAGATGCAATCTTGATATATATTGATCTCCACATCTGTTAGATGTCCCATTTGTGACGATGGAACAGAGGCGGAGTTTCACTTTTTCGCCAATGCAAAGTATGCATTGATACTTGGAATGGTATTTTCAAGTGGTGGAACCTAACTGATAGGCATTTCCCTTGCATTGTCGACGTGATCAACCTTGCGGATCACTCTAACATGTCGGCTCACTACGCTCCCCTCATTGATGCCGTAGTCCAAACTACTATTTGGGTTCTTTGGAGATTTATAAATGAATCTACATTCGGTTCAAAAAGGCCAAAGAAAGAGCTCATTCTATATGACATTAAGCTATACTCTTTCACTTGGATCTCTAGTAGGTTGAAAAGGTTTTGTAATTAGATCGAGTGGTTTTTTTTGCAAAGGTCAAATAACCTTAAATATATTACTCAAAAAAGCGCTAGTACAAAGGATATGGGTGAATCCCATTCAGGCCGCCCGCTACATGGCTTAAAAAGACATAACAAGATACTTCCTATTCTTCAAACAAGAAAATAAACTTACCATCGAAAGATAACATTAATTCTATGTAAAATTATCTCTACTTAGCTGGATACCATATGTGTCATAAAGCATCCAAATTCCCCTGAAGATCGAGACCGATCCAACATGGTCATCATAATCATCTTCATCATGACCACTCACCAAAATATTCATTGACTCATCAAAGATGTTCACAACCTCCTCTTCATCACTGTCGGAATCAACAATCTCTCCCACCTTAGAGTTGTTGGTGTAATGTTCTTGGATCGAGTGGTTTAGCAACCCTCATATCGCTCTTTCTATTCATATGTAATCATGTTCCCCTCCGCCTAGCTCCTTGCTAGTGTGTTTTTTATATAGATTGTCGTTCGAAAAAAAATGACAAGTTTAACCCAATTAATTAGTTTATGTAAATGGCAAGTTTATGTAGAGTTTGCATGCATGTTTGTATGCTCTTTGAAAAATGAATATACCATGAGTCCATGACATGCAATATTCTGTAAATCTATCCAATTTGGGGAACCTTTTATCTTATTCTTCCCTTTTTGTTTCAATTATTATGATTTTGGAACCTTTCGAGTTTATACGTATTCTTTTGGATAGGACCAATGTATTTTACATAAAAGCATGCATACACCTTATTCCATTATTAGAGATTATTTTTATTTAAAGTAATTTTTCTATATATCCCTTTATCAGTTTTTAATAGAGCAAAAGGATAATTTTCATCTATAAAGCTGATAAAGTCAATAGTTGTAAGAAGCTGTAACATTTTTTTTTTTCTTTACTTATAGTACGATTGTGATTAATTAAGTATCAACAACTCATTCTCAAGAGTTATACAAATATGCAATGACTAAACCTATAAAGTAAAACTTAATTTTAGATTAAAGAAATAAAAACTGAGGAAATTGGCATAATTTTATCAAGAAAATCATACGATATCTTTTACAAACTAGCTTAAATTAGCTTATTTTTTGATTTTTGACACAAATTATCATCTCTAATATATTTCAAAGAAAAGAGGCGTTAATAATAACCAACTCTCTGTTACATCATTTATCATTTATAATATAGCCGGTGGCCACTTTACTTCGAGCTCGATATCGGCTCTGCTGCACGTGCTTATACATTTAAATGGTCACTTACTCACAGTGTCTCACACTATGCTTCGAACTGAAAAGTTGTATTAGATTGGGCTGGGTTGGGTTCATCTTGTTTTTATTGATGGGCCTAAACCAAATAAAGCTCGCTTATTTAGTTTGAGCATGTTTAAGATTCTAATATTTTCATACTAAAAAGTAATACAAAATACATAGCTATGTTCAGTTAGGCTCGGGCTCATTTGCATTTAGACATTTGTGGTTTATATACATTCTATCGATCCCCACATGTATTACTCAAACATGTTTGTACAATGGCATATGTGATATCTGTCGTTAGCATTACAGACATGATCCAAGTAACAGGTTTTCCCAGTACTTCGAATCAAACAGATATATCTTAGGCATGTCTAATAGTAGCACCTCTAATCGTGTTCGAATACTCGCTAAATTTGTTTGCACTAAGTGCATTTAAATCAGTACATCAGTTTGTCTGATACCTCGTTTACTTTGGTGGCATCTTTGGTTATTTATTATATGCATGTGGCATGTTTTATATTAATTAATAACCTTTTATTATTTCATTAAGTGAAACTTTATAGAATAATGCTCAGATATTTAGATGTTAGAGATCTGGTCACTCGTCTTTTAATGTATGATGCCCAACCTACAGAAAGGAGACAAATAATGTAAGTGTCGATTTATATATATATTTTACATGTGCGTGTTTATTTCATTAAGGACATGCCAACTGCTTCATTGAACCAAACATAAAAACTACTTCACAAAACCAACTAAGCCACATCTATTGGTTACGAATCCTGCAATGAAAACAAGAGACTCGTGACCATGAGATGTGGAATGTTGAATCTATAAACCTTTTTAGAATTTTCGTCTGAGTCCTTACAGATCGAAAATCTTTGCACTCCCTTTAACATGACGTCTACGAAAACATTTGCTTGGGCTGATGAGACTAGAATATATATTTTATGAGCAATTCATGATGATCAATTGTTAAATATACTTGTGCTTGAACTACAAAATCTATTCGATACATTATATAAAAGCAGACATTTTAAATATGTTTCTTAAAATTCTAAAGCACTAAAAACATTTCTAATAAAAGTAACTCATTATACTTGTAATTAAAAGAATTTAAGATACATTTTAAGTATAAAAAATAATGCAATTATTTAATTTGTAACTTCAGAGATAGATATCGAATTATTGATATTATTAAAATACTTTACAAAAGCAATTAATATAGCACTTTATACAAAACAATAATGCAAAATCATTTTTTTTTTCATTATAAAAACATTCCTAATAAAATTTATAAATTGGATAATAAATATAATTAAAAACAAATCACCAAATACAATTAATATATCAATGGTAATAAAAAAATAATCATAAATTATTTTGTCATTTATATCTTTCAAACACACATTAAATGAATTTTGCATAATCTATTATGATATTATTAAAATACATCTCTCAATCTCAAAAAGCACACTTAATATATCTACATGGAAAATAAACAATAGCACATAAATCATCTTGTCTTTATTTATTCTCTTAAAACAATCTGGAAATAAATAAAATCTTTACATAAATACAGCCATGTGGACCTAGAAAACCAATCTTTTGAAAAGGAGTCGACTTTCTTCCGACACCACCTTTTGACGCTACTAACCTGACCACCATTTCCATCACCACAACTATAATAGACACCACTAGATGGTGCAAACATTATTTTTAAACACCAAGGTATGTTTAAGCGATATATAATATTAACGTCCTAAACGAATACAATATCTTTGATATGGATTTCAGATCGTCATTATCGCAGATAAAACCGCCATTTTAAAGCGAATATTGTGCGGTAGTGCTTTTCCATTAAGTTATCGCCAGGTATTTTGTTGTTTTAGCATCATTTAAAAAAACATAAAATCGCTGTAGAGAAGACCCCGCTATAAAAAGATTTTTATTATACATTAAACGCTAAGTAAAGCAAACTAATTTCAATTAATAACCTCTGGACATTTTTTTCCTTAAAAAGCAATGTACTAAAAAACCTTATGAATAGTAATATAACTGCCAGCATTCTGCTGGCCACAACGCTGCTGGTGCCTGGGTTGTTTAGTTGCATGAGAAAGTTCTTTTTACAAGGAAATTAAGACATGCACTTATTATTTTAAGATGGTTTCTAAAAAGCACTTGTCTTTGAACAACCTATTGTTTATCTTAAGATGAGAAACACTCAAGAAGCTAACTAAATCCATTATAAATGAACAAAATAGAATTGAGTTAATAGGAATCTTTCATAGAAAAAAAAAGACAAAGATGACATCTAAAGTGCTTACATTCAATATAAATGCAAGCTTCTGTTTATGCGTAACTGAACTGTATATATATATAGTGGCATAAAATTTAACGAAAAAAATGTTCTCGATAAATAATGATTCTAATTTATTATTTTATTTTTGACACAACCAACTTAATGCCAATCTAGCCAATGACAAGTCCAAATTACTAACCTACCGTGTAGCCCATCAGCCAAGACCAATATACCACAACCCAATTAAAAGTCATTTGTAAATCCATCTTAACTCCATCCGCCTCAATTTACTTTCTCTCAAATTCATCTACCTAAATCCTTCATCACAAACACATCTTCATTCATTTTATCCACATCAAACGAACACAAACACGACCTTAAAGTTGTTGTTAATTGATTGCAATGTAGTACCAATAAAGTGCTTTAAACAACCTTCACTACGAATCAAACCTGGACAAACTCTTTAACTCATTTGGTTACGCTTCAAGATCTTAGAAAAGGTTCAGGTAGGTTTGGATTTTTTTTTCTGCTTGCTTAGTAGAGTTATTCTTTATGAGCGAATGAAAGTAATGGAATGAACCTGATGTGGTTTGTTCTTTCATATTCGATATTAAAAAGTCATGGGACGATGAAAAATTCTTCGTTTGATCTTTAAGACTAAATAAGCTGACAGAGAAAAGAAAAGCGAGATCCTTTTTGTTCATTTTATTGAAGTGGTTTAGTGGAATGAGATGGGATTTGTTGTATATTATGCATGTATTAAATGTTCAATCTTTTTTGGGCTTTAATGTGTTGTACATCATGCTTTAACACTTTCAAGTCAAAAAGTCTGAAAAAATTAATTAGGA
Organism: Chrysanthemum makinoi; assembly: GCA_910596185.1. Taxonomy (NCBI): domain Eukaryota; kingdom Viridiplantae; phylum Streptophyta; class Magnoliopsida; order Asterales; family Asteraceae; genus Chrysanthemum; species Chrysanthemum makinoi. Next base: position 330,082,821 of record OU343224.1, read on the forward strand.
GGAGAGGTTTGTGTATAATAAGTAGTATAGATAATGGAGTTTTATAATTCTCTGATTCATTCGAAGTGCTATTATTAAAGAATGTTCTCAGAAATTCGCTATAAGCATTTTTATTCATATCGATCTTTACAATACACAAAATTAGGAAAAACGATGACGCTGAGAAAAAAAACATTTATAATTTCCACAGAAAAAAAAAAATGCGTATATAGTAACAAGGTTTTATGGATATTTAAAATATAGTGAACGGATCAACTTCAGACATCGCATATTTTCATGATGAATTGATGTAAATACTAATATACAAAACGCTATTATTATTGAATTATTAGTCACAATAAAATGATAACGATAAATAATTAACGAAGCCTCCCATAATCACTGCTAAATATTAACTGTATGACTAAGAACGAAATGAAGCTCTGGAACACTCTAGAATCCCTTTGGGAGACTAGGTCATCGGGTTGCATCAAACCAATCCTATCGCAACTTGGTCAATGCTGTTATCTATAAATACAACTTATCAGTATTCGCCCCACAACTAATCTGTGACTACCAATAACTACTTTCTTATCCTCCTCTTTGTGTATTTGCCTAAATGATCAAAACCGCGGTTTTCGATTGCTTAACCTAAAAGA